>OY101433.1:5894936-7094936 GCA_956483605.1 Tuberolachnus salignus | reverse complement strand
CGGTATTTGCGTGTTCATCTCGGCCGGGGGAAGCGGATATAATAATTCGATTAGACCCATAGATTTATATCTATATAGATATTAAGATCGAACTGGTATGTAGGCGACCGTTGAATTGATTCCCAATAATATTTTCAACAAGTGGTTATCCGAATATTAATTATTTGAATAAGTAGACGAGAGTAATGTTTTCAGCAACACGGTGCCGGAAATTCGAACGTAATCGCCAAGCCGACGAGTAGTGTTTATCGCACGACTCGTTCGTGTGGACATTTTCGTTCCGAGTTTAATTCCCGCACTCGAATATTTAAAATTTCTCAGAGGTATCGTACGGTGTTCAAGCTGATACTGCATTTATTGTAAGAAGCTCTAGCGAAGAAAGACCACATAAAATAAATATATTCCAGATAAAATACAATTTATAGGTTATCAAATTAAAAAATATGACAATATACACATTTCAATACATTTCAAGTACTAACTAGCAAATAAGACTAAATAATATTATTTATGTATACTTAATATATTTATATTGTTATTATTTTAATTCGACTTTATATTTGACATGTAATATGTTATATGACTAATGAATTATTATTTTGAACAATTTTGAACCAAAGTATTTTATGAAATAAATGTTGAGGGAGCCGATTCAACACATGCATTTTGGGAGTCGATTCAATAGGTAAAAATATGGACTGCCTGTGTTTGGGAGCCGATTTTAATGTCACCATAATTATGATTATTAAAAAAAGACAATCGGTTATGGGTAAACCACTATTGTAGATTGCAAATTAGACAGGTAGGTTATAATATAACCTACCTATATTATATTATAATATCGAGTAATTTAGTAAATACGTCTACCGTACGCAACGATAAATCATTACAAACTGAAAACTGTTTCGATAAATTTTATTTGAAAATCGTATTAATTTGTAACTAGAAAATAAATAACAATTGTTTTTTTATTATTTTTTTTTTTTATCATAAATTTATACTCGACACGCTTGTACAAACACGATAAATTCGTCATTACGTTAAATTTTTTTTGTTTTTTACCATTACGATTTTTGAACATTTTCGAGAAACCAATAAACGTAGTCCGTATGAAACCGACGAAAAATTGGAAAATTTCAAATAACCGTTGTTGTAAATTTACTGCATCCGGTCACGTAAATATGAGGCCGCGTGTCGTTTTTATAACGATACGTTTTTGTTTTTTTTTTTTTTCGTATTTTAACGAATACCGCATATATCTAAAACTATCGGTTCGTGTCCCCCGTGTCAATTGATATTATGTAAAATATAAAAAAAAAAAAAAAAAAAATATTAATCAAATTTGCGGCACGTGTCTTGTCCAGCGCTACGTGTAAAACGCTTTGCGTGCCGTCCCCGTCGTGTCGATCGATACCTACGCATTCCAATGGACGAACTAAACTAAAAACGCGCCATAATCAAAAAAAAAAAAAAAAACCGTATAATTTAATAATAATATAACGTAACGCCGTTATCAATCGGCGCGTTTAGGGAAAAAAAAAAAAATGAAATTAATGAACGTTGGACGCGAATCCCCGCGAAACGGATACGCGCACCGAACCCGGAACAATAATCGTCGGCCGACGCGGATATATACCCGAAATAATTATACGAAATAATTGCGAGGCCGCCTTTAATTCAAACGGTTCCGACGACAATAAGAGGATAAAATAATACGCGTGTATACGTGTATGCACACATATATATATATATATATAAAGGCGCCGCGATATTATTGCCGGGCGCGAAAAATCTCATTCCGGCGGTTCGTCTGGCGGCCGTATATGCCGATAAACCGTTCTCGGTGTTATACTGCTGTTACGTGTAATTATTATAATTGCCGGCCGAATGGGATTTCGCCGTCGTCAAACGCGTTTAAATCCGTATTTTCGGTATCGTACACACTCGTTAAAATACGAGGCCGGCGTGTTCGTTACCCCAACTGAACCTCAAATCTTTGGTGCGCGGGGGCCACAGTTTAACGTCCGCAACGCCACCGCCGAGCGCCCGCGGGGTCACCGGACGACATTAAACTGTATCGGTGTTTCAGTTATAATTCGCATATTTACGTTAAAACTACCGTAGTTCAGATGCAAATCGATGCTCAGCGAATTGTATTTTATTTTCCTAAAAACGTTTTCGTTGGATCGTCGGACACGACACCTCTAATCGTAAACTGCTGACGAGTCGGTGTAATTTTTTTTTTTTTTTTCCCGGCTATCCAGTGTACTGCGTATCGAAATCTCTTTCAATGTTCACTTGAACCGGCGAAACGTTGCCGATTATTTAATAATCTTCACGCCGGGGGAACAACTACGTTCGCGTGTTGCCGAACTCGCGCGAGGACAGTTAACGCGACCCGCGTTCGTTTGTAAAGGCCAAGACGCATTTCATTTTTCTGGGTTTTTTTTTTTTTTTTTTTTGATTACTCTATCAGTGTCATCCGTACTGTGTTTTAAACAACCTAGATATGTCGTTAAACCGATACGATTGTATTTAAACGGGCTCTGGAGGTGCTGCGGCGCCGTCTGGCGCCCCCGTAGTTGCGCCGCCACTGGCGTTGTTCAACACGTGCCCCGGCTTAAAACAATAACGGAAACGCTGCTCGGCGTTATCGGCAGTACTGTAAGGCGGGCTGCACACTAATGAGAAACTAATTTCATGAAATGTGAAACTTTAGTTTCACGAAACCATTCGATTGAAAATCAAATAGATACGCACGCTGAGTTTCGCGAATCAAAAATGTCTCGTAGTTGCGCAACCGCGGTTTCGCGAAACTTTTAATTTTGGTTTCAACAATATAGTTTCGTATAAATTATAAATAAACAACAGTATAATTAATATTAATATTTATCGTATTTTAGTATTATACAGCGTAGTAACAATAGTAAATACTATCGTAGTAATTCATTAGTGTTTGTATACGACGTAATAATCCTCATAAATGGAAACGTTATCGACGTTTTGACCAATATTATCATTGCTTTTTTTTTTATTTTATTTTATACGAAATATCGTTTGTGACGATCTGCCATATTACTATTTTGATAGCACAACGCACGTCGTTCATGAGTTGTCTTTAGTGCTAGGCAAAATTTAATTAATTAATACAATGTCGGAAGGAGTTCGAGATTTTAATTCTAAATTAATAGTTGCAATCGAAGGATACGACTGTCTATACGATTACAAAAACAATGATTACAGCAATAGAGATAAAGTCCAACTCGACTGGGAAAATGTTTCGTAGGAGGTAGGACGAACCTGGTTAGTAAACAACTTTGAAATAACTTCGATATATATTTGTTAATATTAATGATCACAGTGGTTTTTAGTCGTATACGTGTACTTAATTTATTACATATATACAATTATAAGTACAAGTTGCCAAATATATTTATAGCGACTATAGTGATTATTTTATTTTCATATTTAATAACTATGTGATTACTCTATAGTTCCCACGATTATTGACCGTTGAGGTGGAATAGCAACACCAGGTTTTAAGAAGTAATCTATGCTTGTTTATCTTAAAAAATAAATGAATCCAATACCTACGTTTCCTTTTTTTTTTGATACGAAGCCACCAATACAACATTTAACACATCCTCATCATCAGACGACACTGTCGAAACTATACATTTTTTTTTTTGTTTCACCCGTGTACGCAAATATGAAATCAATTTCAGAAAACTAGTTTCATGAAATTGGTTTCTTAAACCAATTCCTTCGGTGTGCAGCCCGCCTAACACCTAACTAAAAAGTAACTTAATTTCCAATATTTCAGCATTTCAAATCGGTCGTGTACAAAGTATTGAAATTCGCTACGAAATCGGTTAACTCCCAATGTCCGCTAAACATATTACGGAGACTTTTGAATTCGGCAATGTCAGCTAGACGGACGTCGTCAATCGACGATAATTTCTAATTTTCGCTCGAACGCGAGCGAATACGATTTCCAAAACCGCCCGGCCCGTCGGGGTGGTCATTTCAATGGCTATGTTGAAACATTCCGACCGTTCGAGAGTTACGCAATTACTTAAACCGTCGCCTTTGAAACGCTAACTTTATCAATTCAAAAGTGTTTATCGAATTTAACACGAGATTTAACATAAATTGTATCTAACGGTAAAAAAATTCGAACGCAATACAATAATATGGGTTTTATACATCCAACCTTTTAACGGTGCGAGTTTTCCGGAATTTTTATGTTACGTTTCGCCGTAAAACATTTTAAATAGTTCATCTTGTGTTCAGAAATAATAAAAAATATTTTGTCACTTGGCTTAAAAAAAAAAAAATAAATAAATATCAAAACGGTACGGTCGTTATTCTCTTTACGCAATGTTCTAGGTATAATATAATAAATCCGTCAGTTTTTTTAGATCCGACTCCGTAACATTACACGCGATAAATAAATACAAAACGCTATTTTTTTTTAATCATAATTTCATGTTTCTAGAAATATTAGTTTCGTTATTCAAATACACGAATTGACTAGTAGGGTGTTATTTTTTCTAAATTCTTATTTGGAGCTTACTGTTATTTTTGTGATTAAAATAGATATGTACATATTTTTTAGTCTATTTATAGGTAAAAAAAAAACATTTTTTGCAGAAAACTGAAGTAATTTTTAGAACTTTCTTGTAGGTTTTCCATTTTAATTGATGCATTGAACGAGTCAGTTTTTGATTTTCATTGTAGTATTGTTAATAATAAAAGAAAAACATCGGAAAACCATTTCTGTTATGGTCATATTTTATTTAATTATTTTTTGTCGCTGTCGTAATTCGGTTAAAAATAATCGTTTTAGACCTGAAACTTTCACCGAATACATGTTAGACGTGGATCAGTTTTTAAAATATTCCGGCCTTTTAAAAATGATTAAAAATTATTTGATATGTTCTAGGTTTTTTTTATTTATTGTTTCTATGTGAATAAAAATGACGTAATTTATTTATTATTATTTTTTTTTTTTATCAGCGTTTCGGGTTCAAATTCGTGTTGAAATTTATCGTGAACCCGATTAATTTTAGTTACGAATTAATACAATTTTCTATTAAAATATATTCAACATTTTTCTGTTTTTTGCAAAAACTTTTAGTCGCGTACAGACATAAAGTAAATGTCGCTAAAACTCCTACATTTTCAACTTACCGTCTACAACAGTGTCAATGAACACTCATTATACAATACCGATGAGGTATGTACATTTATTTTTTTTTTTTTTTTTTTTAATCAATTAAACGTTCGACTGACCGAGCACGCACTGCTGTATACCGTGTATAATGTTATAATGTCGTATCGAGACTAAATTTAAATTGATAGGTAATTTGATCAATTAATGCTCATTAAGTTGCAGTAACGTCATTTTAACTCGAAACCGCAAAGCCGTATATAATTTGCATGCATTTTCTGAAAATGTATATACTATTATGCACGGTCGAAAGCCACTTAATTATTGTTGATAAAAAAAAATTAAAAAAAAAAAAAAACGTTTTATACGCGAAGTGAGGCGAAAAAAACGGAAACAAATTCATTTTTCGAGAAATTGTTTCACTGAAACAACTGTTAGTATCTGTTCCGAATATTGTTAGTACACGTATAATATTTCGAAACGATTGTGTTACATTAAAATTGTACTGTAGTAAACATTCGTAGCGTTGTAAAACGATTACGGGTTCAGTTTTCTATTGTTATCACTTGTTACATTTCGACGTTAAATATTATTGGCTAGGGCAGGGGTTCCCAACCTTTTTATCATGGAGTACCACCAGACACTTTTATAATCAATACGCGTACCACCTTATTTCTAATACTAAATTAAGAGTCAAATTTGTTTAGCGTATATTTTTATTATCGATGAATAATAAAAATTCATTACATTTCTTTACATTTTTATTATTTAATGTTTATGAAAGTAAAACAATCTTAATTTTTAGTTAAATCTAAGTATTTAAATTTTAAATTACAATTTTCAAATTAATAAAAAAAAAAATAATAATAAAATTAATGTGATATTTGTTGTTGTTTATTTTGTACAAGGACATCAATATCAAGCTGAATGGAACTAATTTTCACTCTAAAAGTCACTTTGAATATCGAGCCTACTTCTGTACTTATTTTTCTATAAAATGTCTTCGCGTACCACGGGTTGAGAACCTATGGGCTAGGGCCTATTAAAAAAACAGAGAATCAAATCGGTTTATGAACATTTTCACGCTGGTTCTACGGCCCTGTAATCATTTTACTAAAGTTTAACGAGACCAAACGAAAAAAATTGTAGCACGCCACTGACGACTAGGGCTGGGGGATTTTTACGTATATGCAAATGTTCACTAAAACATGACAAATTAATTATGGCAAACGATAAATACGTTTCGCGTTACATTATTTGTAAAAATTACGTTTTTAAAACTATTAATTACTAAAAATTAAAATAATTTGTCAATTTACATCATCCAAGTTGATGGTTTAATATTATTAAACTTCGGTAAGAGCACTCGTAAAAATTGTAAGTGTGATTGTCAGGGCTGTGATTTATATCACTAAATGTATTTAACACTGAAAGTATCAGTTAAATATCAATGACAAATTTAGTTTATCACTTTTATACGTTCAACAATTATTTGAAAAAATAACTAATGGCAAGTGGCACAACAGCGTCGGCACTTGCGATTCGCGTGGTCGTGAAAATACCTTTGCCTCACGAATCAAAAACTAAATAATGCCTAAGGAAGCACGATCTAATTCAACTAAAATACGAAATGTTGTCCGTGATTTTTCGAACGAAACCGTATTCGTATTAATGTGTTCGATTTAAATTCGACATGATATTTTAAATTTTTTTCTACATATTTTTGGTTTTATATTACATATTACATATGAATCGCAGATCTACTGAACGACGCATATATACGCCACATCACGCCACATCACGCCACAATCGCGAGAGGCCGATAAAACCTAATGCCGGGAAAATGCATATAAAAGGCCACAGATACGGACCCGAGTCAGTTCTAGCAGTCTAGGAATTTTATAGAAGTCGATAACTGACGTTCATCCGAATTTCTTAACAAGCTAAACGAATTGACCCGGGTTCGGTAGCTCGTCCCATCGAATTACACAGTGTTTTAGTTTTATACAGTGTAAGTACACAGCTGAGAACTCGAATTAATTACCGACCGCATATTTCTACCTGTTCATTGACGGTGTCCGACTGGCACGCAACTGGACTTCTATAAAACTCCCGACCGCTAGAACGGACTCGGGTCGGAATCTGTGGCCTTCTGTACGCATTGCCCCTCCCCCCCACCCCGGCGGGCACTAGGCATAATCGGCCTCTCGCCATTGCGGCGTGATGCTTAATCGGCGATTTCGCAATTCGTCCGGACGCGCACGTTGTACTCTGTAGTCCCGGGTTCGTCCGTACCGTGCATCAGTAAAATCGGTAAAACAATAATACGTTGCATGTAGCTACGCAATATTGCGCAATTCGTACTTGGCCGTGGACACGTTAAAAGGGCAGAGTCCGCTATAAAACTGTGGGAGCCGGTCGCGACGAATTCGTCGGCAATCGAAACCCGTCGGGCATTTTGCGATTAAATCGCGGCGTGTTAATAATTTCACTGTGACCTGTATGTAAGCGACGATTATTATTACCGTCCGCTCTGCGATACGCCCGACGTGGTTTTGCATAACGAATCGAGGGCGATTCGGGGTGGACCGAGTCCCTCCGACGCGGCCGGAAACCTTGCAGGCTCGCGCTGATGCGCGTGCATCATTTTTATGCGTGGTCATTTCGTTGGCAACGGCAGTACATTTTCATTTTAAGACCATTATCATTTGTCGGATCCTTATCATTTTCTCTCGAAACCCTACACTACACCCACATTTCGTTCTCGCGAATGTAATATTTTGCGCCAGCACGTCAACGAAATAATCATCCGACTTTGCGCGCTACACCGACATGATACCTTCCTTAATAACCCCTGTGCACGCTTCTCGACTCCTTATCCCAGGGAAATGTATAGTATAAAATATTATTTAAATTCTTTTTTTTTTTTTTGCTAAGCTCTCGGATTCGGTATTACTGCAAATGAAATATCTCGTCGAATTTCCAACAAAAAATAATATATATATATATAAATTATACCTACCTCTTGGGTTTTAATTCAATATTCGGTTTATCTCGTCCCAACGATGGAGAATATTTTCGGGTCGTCGTTCCGGCCAGAAGCCTAACCTAATCCGACTTTCCAATCGTTCGCATAGCATTCAAAATATGCAATCGTCTTATCTTGCCATACCTGCCGTTGCCCATGTTCGGTTAAAAAAAATTATGTTTTGATAATTACGCTCAACGGTTATTTTCGACTTCTATAATGTTTTGAAAATTTCTCCACATCTAGAAAGGTCTAATATTTGTATTCTGTGAAAATTGCAGTTTTTTTTTTTTAAACGAGTTCCAAAAAAAAAAAAAAAAAAATTGAAAATAATTTTTCTAATTATTAGGAAAATTACAACGAAAATATCTCCCATAATGCACCAAATAGATTCAAAATGTTTTTAGAAAAGATCTTACACTTGAAAATTGGAGCAGGATATCCGGTAGAAAAGTTGTCAACAGACGGAAAATAAAAAAAAAACACACACACAGAATCGTTCGCTAAAAATTTTTTTTTTTTTTTTTTAGGAAAATAACATTTACAATTTGTACAATATTGGCACAATAAGCAAATTTGCAAAAATAACCTAAATATAAACATGAAAACGGAGATAAGGGAGGCCATCCAGTGATAGGACCCTTTAATAAGTACAATTTTTTTTAATTTTTCTTTAGGATTGTGTGCCTAGATCAGGAGATCACGGCACCAGCGTCTTTTGTGACGACGTAGAGGGAGGGTCATTCGGAATCGTAAGAGAGTATTGATTTGAAACGAGTGCGTTGGAATGGAGAAATAATCTGGAGTGGAATTTTTTGTAGTATGCATTGGTAACGTTATCGACTGTCTGAATATTAAGGTCTTTATGAAGAGAGTGGTTGCTGACAAGCCAAGGATTAACCACGATAAATTTAAATTTAAAACAATATTAATTTGTAACTTCAAAATAAATTACAACTGTCTGTGTTTTTCCGTCTCAAATTGTTATTTCTAAGCGTATTTCTAGAACCAAACAAATGTTATTCACATAATTCGGAAAATGGTACGTCATTTGACGGGCCGTGGTCTATAATGATTTTCATCGAAAATTTGAACACAAAACAAATATGTATGAAAAATAAAATAGTATTACATTACGCTAGAGTATTTTTTTTTTTTTTTTTTACTACCACCAAGTACACTTTCTGACGGACCCGGTGTCTATACCTTTTCGCTAGCCAAAACTGTTGTATTCGCGTATAAAATAAAAAAAAAACATAATAAATGTCAAATAGCTGTAAATAGTTCGAAATAAAATTTTAAAAACCGCCAGAATTTTTGGAAAATATTACCACGTCCCGAATAGAAAAAATACATACCGTGCCCGGTGTCGGTCTCGTATAATGGTCGGAGCGAGATTTCCGGTAAAAAAATGATTGTTAACGGACGACGAACGAGAGGGGGGGGGAGGAAAAAAAAAGAAAAAAACCCACACATCGTCGTAATACCAATAAAACCAATTACATTACTATGGCGGCGGTCGGCATCTAAACAAAAAAAAAAAAAAATCTAAAACAAAAACCGTATAAATTTATTACGCGCGCCCGCCGGAGTAATATACAGGGTGCGGCAGAGCCCACTGACCAGTTTAATGGGGTCATTAGTCTAAGATAAGAAAAGTGCAGGATTACATAAGTGGACTATTTTGGATTACACGGTTATGCGGTTTTTAGTCGTAATCATCGTCTGGGACAGGTGTACATCGAGGTATCTTCGTGCGCGCGTACTTTGAAAATAACCATTCTGCGATCGCTACACAAAGGGCTTTTCGTCTACACTTTGTCTACAACGAATCTGTCACTCGTGTGTCGACGCTATTAAAATTCGGATTCGACATTTGGAAAATACTGGCAAGTACCCCCCGAACGGTAAGAACCACCGGGAATGTGCGGTTGGTGTTAGAGAGGCAATTGAGCGGTCACAGAGACGCTCTGCCCGGAAGCACGCGGTTGCTTCGGGAATGCCGCGATGTTGGAAACTTATCTGCAGCACAGGTTTGAGGAAATGACCGACGAACATAATTTGGGAGGCGTATGATTTTAACAATATGGAGCTAGAACACAGTTTGAATTTCGCTCGCGGTATTGCGACAAACGTTCCCTGGGCGGTTGGTCTCTCTGAATGATGACGTAGGCTGGCCGGTACGCACAGGGAATTATCCTCTGGAGGTTCCTCAGCGGTAAAGTTTTCAAGCATCGCGCCCCCCCCCCTCGTGCCATAGATGACCCGGTGGAGTGAATCGCCGAAGAAATCGCGGCCATACCAATCGGAACAACGTGCCGAAAGTCATACCGAAACCCCGGAGATCGGCTACAGCGACGCATTGTCGCCGTCATCTTGAAGAGATATCATTTAGAGAACATGATTTGAAAAAAAAAAAAAAAATGTGATTTCCTAATGATTTTGATGAAACAAACCGTTTTTCTCCGTGTTTCAGTGTTCGTTATTTATTGCGCCTCGAAACTCATCAGTCAGAAACGCCGCACCCTGTACAACGAGTGATAACGCGGTAACGATGCGTATTAAAAATGTTTTCCCGTGTATCGATCTGAGGGTTCGGCGGGAGGTTTTCGCGACCCTTAACGCTCCCCGGCATCGTGCCCGCGATTACAAGAACGCTCGATTTGAAAACCGCACACGTCCGAGACGAATTATTATAGACTAAAAGATAACGTGTTTTGTTGTTTTCTTTCCCGCCCCGTCCCACCGCCACTCGCCCTGACGCCCGAACACGGTTACACATCTACGTAACGTCCCGTCAAATGAATAATATAATTTTTATTCAACGAAAGTAAATTTAAAACCAAAAAATAATAATATGGTATGTAAAAATAATCGTAACAATCTCACGTCACCGGTAACGTTACAGAGCACCAGCGGTCTCCGACCTATTTATTTTTTTTGTCACAGCCCGCCATATCCGAGATACGTTTCGGCATCGCGGGCCGAATTCTTTTTTTACAGACTTATAGAGATTATGAGACGAAAAAAAAAGGTCAAAAGGGGAATTATTTTATATTTTACTATATCTGACCGTGATACATTACCGTTACTTAATGAAAAGTTTCGAATCGCTTGTCTTTTAAAATTTCGTGATAGTTTGGATCAAATGCGGTTGTTGCCCGTAAATGTCCGTCAGCACAGGTTCTACATTTTTATTTGACGTGTTTAATTGTTGAAAATATTTGCTCACATAGGTAGGGGGTAGAGCTAAATATTGAAATCATTCGCGTGCACTTTTTTTTTTTTCTTTGCGATTTGGAAAAAAATTCCCATGGCAATATGATGGCGTAAAATGTTTGCAACCTGGTTTCTGTGTAACAGTTATTGAGCTGGTTGTCCGATGCGGTAAGCTCGATAACTGCAACTGTTTGAAATTCCGCGGTGAATGGATTTCCGACAATTCCGAATGCGTTTTTCAAGACAAACGATCGACAAAAAATACATCAGTTTACGGTTGGAGACCCTTGTTATAGTACAATATATTCGTATTTGTTGTATTGCCGTTACACGACGACTCCCGGCTCCCAGCTAATATGTATCCGCGATCGCAATAAATACTCGTTAATAAAAAATCGTCTTTCGAATCGTCTACACCCGAAGTGTTACTAACAATTTTATGTTACGTGGTATCGCCTCTCTAAATTTGGTATGCTGTTTTAGAATTTCGGGTTCGACCATTTTTAATAACGAAAATAAATTTATTTTAGATATTCGCGTGAAGTTTCCATACAGAAAGTCTTCGTCCATTTGCAAATCGTTAATAATACCGAAGTTTCGTGTTTTAAAATAATTTTTTATCCATTTGGAACGCTTTTTCTCACGTTTATTTTTCGCATTCGGGATAATATAGCAAGCTGCAGAAATACCGTGAAGTTAATTAGAATCCGACATACTTTTAGTTTTAACTATACCGCACGATGATAAACGACTGCTGGTGTTGACACAGGTGTGGACAGAAAAAACCAAAAATGCGTTTAAAGCATTTAACAATCGCATGCGCTTGTCGAATGACGAAGAGCAAGTTGAAACGCAAGTGGAATCGACTGTCGAAAACGTAAACGCACTAGTGTAGACATACTTTTGATAGGAAAACGATTTAGACAATGGAATTCGAAACCCAGGGGTCCGGCAGATGCAATAAGACTGAACACGGTCTCCCAGTGAAATCCACGTCACAGCCAAAGATTGAACATAAAAAAAAAAATACATACGAGACCGTTCGATTAGGAACGTAACGGAATTTAAGAATCAGGAATAGCGGAAGAACTTTGACGACCTTTAATTTAAGAAAAAGTAAACTACGATATATACCTAGAGCCATTTTATTTATTTTCTCAACGCGCGAGAAACAAATACATACTAATAACCGAATAATTAATATATAATAGTAATTAAAACAAAGTAATTATAAGTAATCATAATGTAGGTTATAATACAACATTTAAAATATAACGTCCGTGTGGATCGAGGGGGTCCGCCGTTGTTTTTTTCACGGGCCCTCCACTCTTGTAGGTTTCGTATTTCGGTTATCGACAAACATCCATAGTCCCGTCAAATGTAGTCTATACCTAAAAAAAAAAAACTCGAAAACGGTCTGATAGGTTAACGGTTAATGGTAAATTAGTCGTTACATTAATTTAACATTGAATTGTTCTCAATATCCAGTGAAAAGTCTCTATAACGAATATCGAGGGACCGATAGATTTATTTCATAATCGATTGGTGGGTTTTCCAAACAGAACATTTGATTACAACCAGACGGAAAAACTAACCTAATAAAACCTTTGAATAACAACGAACACCTACACAATATCCGGGGGATGCCACGTAAAAAAACGCCGAGAATTTCCGGACTAGATTACGAACGAATTGACAGCGAGCGCTACTCGCTGGACCGCGAAACTCGCAGATTTACATGTTTTTTTTTTTTTTTTATTTTGTTTTTTTAGACTTAAATCTACATAAATCTGTATCAAGTCACCGCGTCGTCTACCGGTTTAAACGACGCATTGAGCTTGAAACGCAAAACGAATTAACGCAAAAAAAGAATAAAATATTATGTGCGACGAAACAGAAAATAAATTGATAAAAGCACGCGGTTATTTTGCGGTTCATGCCGGCGGTCGTCGTACGAGAATTTTAATGTTTACATAATTGAGAAAACATCTCTATATGACAAATATCGGTTACTCGCTAAGTAAAAAATGAATAATTAAAATAAAATCCAGGCGCGCAAACAAGGGGGAGGGTCAAACCCCGTCGCGAAATACCGGGGAAACGTATACGTATTTTTAATGGATCGACTAAATAAGTCATAAGTGATTTCTGTCGTCGTGGATGATCGACAAAACGTGTGCGTTAATACTTATTAATAGTTATGATTAGGGCAACGAGGTTATTGCATTTGCATTATTTTTCAAATGTTTGTATTCATCGCTAAGTGAACTGAAAATGCGTTACGCTTAAATATTAATTTAAATACGATTTGTTTTTTTTTTTTTTTTTTTGGCTATTTTCACTGTTTTCCATCATTACCGTATAATTTAAAGAATAACTTGATATAATGTAAAATTAAAATTAAGTAAACGCAACAATGTATAAATGTCAATCTATACCACTTGAAAATATTTAAAATAATACATATTTCTGTATCGCTTTTTTATTTTGTTTTTTTTATTATTATTATTATTTATTTGTCCTTAATAATAAACAATATTATCGACCGTCGGTTATATTTGAAATAGTCATGTACCGATACCGTTGTAATTTGTAATCGACGTCGTTCGGTATACTTTGTCGCGTATATTTCGTCCGTAAAACCGCCGAAAATCAATCCGTTTAAATATGTTACTATAAAAAATTACGTAAAAACTACATTTCTCCAAGCCAATATCGAAAATGAATAAGTGCAATTTTTAATAAATTTTAATGCAATAACGCAATCAATTTTGTAAGTTTTTTTAAAACAATAACTCCACTGCCTTAGTTTGGATTGTAGTTGTTATTGAGTAGGTATTGTAAATGTCTAGCTTTTTGTGATCATTTTGCCACCGGCATGATATTATTGAATGTTAGCGGTGTTCCCACAAATAAATTAACATAAAAAAAAAATCTATTCTGAGGGCTATATATAATATATATATATATTATGTATATATGGGGGTACCATCAAGGAAAGTGGGACATTTGTTACTAGTACACCCTGTGTAAAAGTAATATCGATATTATAAAAACTTAAGTTACGAAAAATTTGAAATTTAATCACGATCAAAATTCAGCATATTTTACGTACGTTTCATGTCAAATAGTCCATGACCCGAAGTTTATTTTTTCTACTAGGTTTTTCCATAACCAAGTAAAGTTTCGTCCGTTGATGTATACAAATTTTTGCGTTTCTTCCCACTACCCTCCCCCCGCTGATGATGTTATTCCGCTTTTCGGTGATTTATTTCGAATTCCCAGCTAAACACACATTTTGAAACGGACAAACAGCATCGTCCTCAACAAGCAGATGTTTTAATAGTCAACATAAAACGGATAGTAGGTACCTCCTACATTAGAGGATTTAAAAATCGTTTCAATACATGTTTGACCGAACTCAGAATCGTATTTCGTTGGCAATGATTTATCGTAGCGTACAGATAAAAATTAAATTCCTCTGTGTAACCTTCCCATCTTCCCATTTACAACAGTGGCACGCCCGTGAGCAGTATACGCGACTTTTGTTTGTTTTATTGAATAAAAATAAACGTAATTTGTATTAGATTCAATAACGTTTTCGAGTTAACTAAATCGTTTTAAAATTCGGTAATATTCTTCTGATCATTTTTTTTATTTATTATTTTTTTTTTTTTTCATTAAAAATTCCAAAAAATGCCCCCTCCAATGTACTACACGTTATATCCGCTCTGAATTAATTAATTATAGAAAGTTAAAACACACGAATTTTAGGTGTGCTTGCCAAGAACAAAAAATAATAATAATAAATACGACACTGTAAAACAGGTGTAGGTATTGTTATTTTATTGTCATTCCGCTCAAAATCGATAAAATGTAATTTATTATTGGAACTAGTGTAGGTATTGAACTTGTTGATAAACTTACATATACACTTGTATACGTATAGTGAGACATAAATTATATTGATTTTATTGCACGGTCTAACGAGTAGATAATAAATAATAACAATACCAAACACCCTTTAGAGGCCGTCTTCTACTTAGGTGCCCGTGAATGTAATATTTTATCGCGAATGTCGGTGAAATTTTATATAATGAAATATCGTGCTGACGTGACAATTTGTACCATAAAATCGCCATTCGATTTATGGAGGGCTCTCCGAAATTTAAATTTTCTATATTTTTAATTTTATGACCATGGTGATAATATTATTTTGTGATTTTTACCAGCGGGGTGAACCCGTTACGTGTACAGCTAAACTCACCCATTTTAAACACGAGTGATCGATGTTTTGGGGATTTATTATCGCCATTTTCGCTTCAATATCTTTAGGCAATTTTAAGTACGATGAACCGCCGAGTGGTGCGTACCGACATACCCCCACAGCAATACCCATCGTGACATGATAATGCTTAACCACTTCCTGTGCTTTTGTTAGTGTCCTCTTCGGCGGGAAGAGCTTAAAAATCGTAATCTACGAGGGCTGCAATATCGGTATCATGATAAAATCGATTGTTCAGATGGTTTAAACGATCTATTTTCTGCAGATGCGGTCATATTTTTCGACATTTCACCCCTCGTCTATACTTAAGTCCTCGATACGAACTCGGTCATTATTAACAAAACTATTAGCATGTTTTATCTTTTATGAGTTCACAATATATTACAGTAATACACTTATTGCGAAATGATAAGTAATATTATGCTAAATATGTGTATGATTCTTAGCCAGAAACGGCGGCAGGGATGATAACACACCACCGGTGCTATCATATACCGATATTCCGTGATAACAATGCGAGAATAATGACGACACGTTAAGAGCTCGTGATAACAGATAAGAACGCCGATGGTAACCGTGTGGTGATAATAACGATTGTACGGTGGGAGAGTGCGAGTCGGCTTGGGCAGGTGATAGTGCGACGGCGGCGACATCGATAGGCGAGGATAATTTTGTCGTAGTACTACTGTTGTAATAGGTTGCTGTTTCTAGCCTTTTAAGTATCTAATATGACCAACTACTCAAATAAATTCATGTAGGTATAATATAAATAAAATAGATTATAGGCAACGCTAATTTTCAAGAAACAAAAACAGTTTTACAACTAAACGAGGATATCTCCTGAAATAAATTGTATACTAATTTGGTGCACAATGATATTTTATTAAAGTAGAAAGGTGTTACAATTTGTTATAAGTAATTTAATAAGCACAAAAAAAAAATACATAATAATACCTTAAACCCAAATCGGAAATTGTATACATTTAGTAAATTGATTTTGCGTTACTTGATACTCATTTTATTTTATATTTACTTAATAAATTATGCTCGAATTCATAACTATCGATAAAAATGTTCAATTTTTGAAATAAAAATCAATCAGCTACGATACTGAACTGCACATTTCACTAATATCAGGGAATGTGACAGTTGCTTTCTTTCTGTTAGCTATCCAAGTTTTGATATTTTCTTGACTATATACAAACGCTATAAGTCTATTTAGATTAGTACTATTTTCAACCACATCGTATCCAAGTATTGAAGAAATATATTTAAACATGGATGCAGCATACACATCGGCCCAGGTAAACTAAAAAAAAAAGTACAATAATATATTAATATCATCGCAAAATGTCTGAATACCTTATTTACATCAATAATATAAATGTCGTTTTAATTTTCATATGAAAACATCAGCTAAGAAAAATAAATATTTATAAAGAAATATATCGCACCATGGGTGGGTCAATGTTGTAAGAGGGAATTTAGGAAGGTAGGATATAGAGGGGAATTTCATTTATATATGTACGCAGAGATAAGAGATTATTAACGAAAAACAATTCTAAGCGAAGTTCAGTTAATTATGTTTGGAATTGCCGTCGTTTTTATGATTATTATCATAATGTACACTTTAAGCACTTATAAAAGAAAATTATCACTAATAGTTCAAAATTCAGAATGTTTTAAAAATAATGAAACCGTTACTGCCGTAAATTTTCCTGTTTTTCCTACGATTTTTTTTTTTCGGTTTATCCCAATTCTTAGGTAAACTCAAATTTACGAGAGAAAAAAAACCACCTCTTCAATACGCCAACTATAGACGTAATTCTTTCAGAAAAGACGCTACTCTTGAAAATCGAAACAAATTGTCTGGTAGAAAATTGATTTACATACAAAAAACCAACATAGTACAAATACGTAATACATGTATTAATTTAGAATCTAAACCTTACCTTTATTATGTTAAAAATATTAATATTATTCAAGTATTTAAATATCATAACACGCATTAAAATACTTGATAACCAATTGATTGACTTATTAATTTTAATTTATAAACTATAAAACCTAATCGAATTTTCTAAGTTTTTTTTTTGTTTTATACATAATTAAAATAAAAAAATTAAAATAATACGTATGTATATTTATGTATTTGATATATATACATCAAAATAAATCAAGTTTAGATACTTATCAATAATACATATTGAAAAATATTGCGAAATTCAAATTTAGAATGTAATGAACATGTTTACTCAGCAAATATAATTAGACGAATATACTTCGCACCATGGGTGAGCTACTGATAAATGTGGAAAGTCGGGAAGGTAAACTATAGAAGGGAGTTAAATTTATATCTGTACGCAATAATTAATTTCTAATCAAAACCGATACCTGCTTCTATTAAAAAAATTTAAATATAGAGAGCAGTAGTAGGAAACGATAATTTTCAATAATATTTAAATAAAAAAAATGTATGAACTAATTATTAAATTAGTTAGTGAATGTAATTAACCTTTTTGTTTTATACTATTGTATACAATGCGCCTATTCACCTACATAAAATAATTGAAACTAAATTTAAGTTATAATTATAATTACTGTTGTTTGAACAAGATGACCACCATTAATTTTAGCCATTTCTTCAAATTGCTTAACAAAAAATGGAACTGTCTCTGTTTTTAATAAATGTGCATATTGATCTTTACGAGTTTTGTCAGGTTCACAGTAGAACTGTTTAACGTCTTAAAGAAAAAAAAAAAAAAAATTAAATTAAAGTAATTCAAACAGTAACTTTTGTATAAGTTAACGAACAATGTTTTTACCAATATTACATACCTTGTAGTAAATCTTCCATGTTTCCAACTACCATATCAATAAGCAACCGAGTCCAAGGGGTTTCATCTCCGTCTAATTCAGTAGGCTTTGCCAACCAACGACATATAGCTTTACTTTGATTCATATACATAACCTCATTGTTAGGCAATTCGATTTCTAATACTGGTACTTGACCAAATGGCATTACTTTATGAAAATAGAAATTAATATAATTGTTGGCAGTAGATAAACGTATTATTGTAACATAAAACGTATTTATATATATTTATAATTACAAGATAATAACATATATACGAGTAGTTAAAAATTATAATAATAAGTCAGTTTTTTAGACGAGTGAATAGGCAAGTTTCTTATAGTTTGTTATATTATATATTATTTAAAATTATTATTATTTACATGGCTGCAAATATGGTAAAATTAGATTATAAAAAAATACCGAGTGATCGCAAATTACGCAAAAAAGGTGCAGTCACTGCATGTGCTGAGAATAGCAGTAACAATTCATATTCATACAGTAATTTCAAACTCAGAGTTTTCGAACGCGGTTTAAAGTAGGTAACAGATTGGTAACTACTTTTAATCACACATTCCATTGTTTCCATTGTATTAACGATTTACGTTAATAAAATGTATTATTTAGTATGCATGTCATAAATATACTAAAGTTATTTCAAAACCATTCAAATTCATTCTAATAGGAATGTTTAATGTTTTAAAATATCTCACCACAAAATTTATTCTGTAATATTAAAATTACACATTTCATAATATTTATAAATTATATCCTACTGTAATAACGTACAAGCTCTATATTTAGTTTCCCATTCATCGGCTGATATATATTTATTTACGAAATCCTTTTTATTGTATGCTAGTAATAATCTCATTGGTTCGGCCAGGCCAAATTCAGATATATGTAATAATGTTATATTACTATTCCTTATAACATCATCTGAAACTAAAATTAAGAAAAATTACCATAGTTTAAAATATAGAAACTATAAATCGAATTGATTTTTCATAGTCAATTGATTAGTTTTATTGATTCGAGCAATTATCTGAACATAAACGATAATACCATTTGAACGATATTCGATTATTTTTTAATTAATAATCACCGTTAAGTAATACAATGTAAAAAGTAAGTAAAACAATATTGTACTGTTTTAAATGTTTAAAAATAAAACTACG
Source organism: Tuberolachnus salignus (assembly GCA_956483605.1). Classification (NCBI taxonomy): domain Eukaryota; kingdom Metazoa; phylum Arthropoda; class Insecta; order Hemiptera; family Aphididae; genus Tuberolachnus; species Tuberolachnus salignus. Next base: position 7,075,199 of record OY101433.1, on the reverse strand, counting down.
ATACAGTTATATTGTTATTTCACTAGGCGAATTATAAAGCTCCATCATTCATTATCATTATCATAAAGAATGTTTCCTGTGTATATAATAGTATTTAATCCAGAATTTGTATTTATAATTTTTTTGTCGAACAAAAAAAAAATCAAGGTAATAAGATGTCGTTAAGATAAAATTGTTAAATATCATAAACGTTTTATTTTAGTTTTTAGCACAATAAACGAAATGTACGAAATATATATAACGATGGCGGACATTTTACAAAATAATGTAAAATATGTATTTATGTTGAAATATGTAAAACAAAATAAACTTTATTTTATCGCAAATCACCTGAAACGAAATTATAATTTACCTAAATTAATTTATCATGATTTAGTTAAGATATATATTTATAATACATTTCTGACACCAGTACACTATAGTTCTAACTTATACATTTTTTTTTTCTTAAACAAACTTACAGGTTAGTCCCATAGATACAGATAATTCTGGATTTTCAGGAGCTTCTACAATAAACAAATAATTTTTTAAGTTCAGTTTAATATAGAAGCCTTTTAAAAAAAATCATTATATTAAAAAATACTACGAATATAATATGCTAAATAATGTATAACAAAATAAAAAAAATCAATAATAAAGTAGATGGTATTACTAGACACAGCCGTACGGCTTAACATCATAATGCTGTAAACTGATACTAGTATACTGCACTTAAAAGTTACCGCCATTTCTGTAAATTAATGGTGGACTCCGACTCTAATGAAAATCAAAGAACTTTTTAGAAACCAATGGTTTAATGCGGGAAATGTAGCCTTTTATAATCGTGTTTCTTTGTTCAAATGTCAGTTAACACATGTTTTAATTTAAAAAACAAAGGTTACATTCTTTATTGGTTTTTTCTGTTTAAATACAAAAAAGGTTGCAACGAATATGGAAAACTTATACAGTTTTCATAACTTAACCTTCGATTCTATTATTTCAAAACACACACACACCTTGTGTTAAGAGCATAATACTCGAAGTTGGTATTTGAATAACAAATTATACAAACTTGTTATACGTGGTTCGTTCGTATTGTTCGATTAAAAATCCTTGTTTGACTCGAATTTTTTTCATAATTATGAAAAGAATAAAATGATATTATATTTTACACCTAATTGAACACCAACCTAACCTGTAAGCCGTTTATTCGTCCTATCCTTGAAGAACCATAGACTTACCGATAATATTATTAACATTTCAGTAGATTAATCTATATATATAAAAAAAAGTAAGAAACTGACTGATCGACTATTTGACTGGTGTATTAACGCACATACTAAACCGCTGTATCTAGGAATTTGACATTTTGCTCAAAGGATCTTTAAATAACGTCGGATACCACTAAGGTACAATGAAATAATGCTATTATTGTTCTAAAAGTTGTCGATGACCATCACTGTTTACTGTATTTAGGTTTATAATATAATGTGTAATTATATAAGTACCTATTTGTATACACCATTATATTTTTATCTAGATCCTTTAAAAAAAAAAAAAATGTATCTCGGTACCGATAAAAGATAGTTAAAAGTCTAAATCATCGAGATAAATTTATAGATAAAACATTATTCATCTAGACAAAGAAAAAGGATAACAATTTAAAATTTTAATCATTGTAATCAATGGTTTTTAAACGTATTTCAAATAATATTATTTAAACAAATATTTTATTAACATTATTTGTATTGACCAATTATCTATTCTATAGAATACTAGCTGACCCGGCAATGATTTTCTATTGCTAGATCATTATGTATTATTGTCCTACCCATGTCACTTTTTGAAAGAAAAAAAAATTAGGTGAAAAGTGGGTAGTCGACCTTCGGCAAACTACTTCGGTGTCCTACTTTGTCATTTCAACTGTTAATCAACGAAAATAATTTAAATCACAATTGAATTAATGCAGAATTTTATGTCAAACAAATATTTATTATTATTATTATTATTATTTTTTATTTTTTTGCTATGACATAATCATTTTGCTCATTGTAATGCTTTATGATATACGACATTTTATGTTTTGTTGTCTGGCGCATTAACAAACAAATTTGATAGTTTTACGTGTTATCATTTATTACCATAGATACCCGCACAGCACAGGGATTGTACTACAATAATTAATAACAGTTTTTTTCTCATGCGTGTTACTAAGGTATCCAATACATCAACAAAATAAATAGATTTTGTACTAAAAACACCTAAAAACCGAATTTTAGGTGATGGTATTCAATAAAGGGGTGGATTTCAATACCTTCACCGGACAACGCAGAACATTTTGTAAAAAGCCGCGTAAAAGTCGCTTAGGTAATTTTTGAGTCTATTAATCTTATACATACACACCTACATTCATTTATATATATATATATATAAATTTTAAATAGTATATTATAATAATTATTCTATATCTTCGGAGCACGTTCAAAAGAAGTATAGTTCAAATTTTGTGGTTTTTGCGTATTTCCGTTCTAATAATAAGTAATAAATTATAGATTTATATGAAAAATTATATATTTGAGCTATTAAGTAAATAATATTTTAATACAACCGTATTTATATGGTGGGTAATAAATTTGATCGATAAAAAGGGGAAAGTAGGAACCTGATACCTAGGTTAGCTCCTCATAATATTTGTGTGTAAAGGCGGATGTAAACGTCCCATTAGTTTTATGAATACAATGCGAATAGTAAAATGATTGGATTTGGATATCCGGTTATTCGGATATCATGCCCGTCCTTAGTTGTAGGCATTAAAATTAGAAAAATATTTAGACATTTTTTTTTTTTTTTTGATAACCAATAAGAAATCAGTAACCGTTGGTAGAATAAGCAGCATAGCCGAAATATTTTCGATTATGTGAGTAGCATTATTGCTACGTGTTGGTTTCACTATGATGTGAACTTTTTTTTTTTTTTATTTGTTTATTTTAGACAAAGTGTATGCAAGTGCAGGTATGGGACTTCTTGATATACTTACATATGCACTCGTATACGTAAGTATAGTGGAAAAAAAAAAAAATACGTAAATCGTATTGATTTTGCACAGTCTAACGAGTAGATAATAATTATTAACAATACCTAACTTCCCGACGAACGCCCACGAATGTAATACTATTTTATCGCGAATGTCGGTGAAATTTTATATAATACAATATCGTGCTGGACGTGACAATTTAAACTCGCCAGTCGATTTATAGAGGGTTTACCACATTTGAATTTTCTGTATTTAATATATGACCTTGACGGTAATATTATTTTGTGGTTTTCAACATTATTGGTAATATAAAATTGTCGAAAATGTGAATGTCGGATAAGTGAAAATCCAGTTAAACCAACGAATTATAGAAAATATTTAATAATATGTATTTCACTCGGCTACTTATACGTATTTTCATTTATATAATTAATTAATAAATATTTGAAATATTTCTATTATTCTATTATGTTAATACGCGATGTGGAATATATTTTATAGTTTTACCAACTGTAGAAAAATCATTAAATTATAGAATAGGAATAAACGCGTTTATGATTTTTAATCCACTATGATCGGTACCAACAATGTGTTATTTTTTTTTGTAAATATTTACCCGCTTAGTTATTTTATTTTTTCTCAAATTGTAAACTTAAATAATCGAGAAAATGCGTTGCCAACAATACCAATAATTTTTAATTCTAATCGACAAAACAATATTACGCCTATTATCATATTGCTGTGTTGTACGGCCGAATCAGTTTTTCTGTCGAATAACTTAACGATGCGGTTTATATTTTCCGATCGAAAAGTTAAACCAACACGCCGCCACGTTCGTTTGAATTTCATTCAGCAGACTTTCGCACTTTGGCGAGAGAAAAAAAAAACGAAAACGACGAATGTCGTACGAATTAAAGGGACTTTCATGAACAACTCGGCGGTATACCTGCCCGCGGATCGTGACAAAATGTTTTATTTTTTTATTTTCTCTCCATACAATTCTATCCGTTTATTGCGTTCCGTATAACGAGTAACGACGTTTTATAAAATTCAATAACTACAATAACGCGATTTGCAGCCGAAAAACGCGTCGCCGCATTGTCCTGAATCACGCCAATAGTTTCTGTTTTTCAACCAGGATTTTCGCCTGTTGGATAAGGTTAGGTTAGATATGAGGGATAAATCACTACGTGCCCCACCACCACCGCCCCTGAATAGACTTTTCCGGGTTTTTCTTCGCGGATAAATTTACTATAAATGTATAAGTCCTATTCTAGAACACGTAAATTACGACATCCCAGGCTCGGTAAATACTTGCCCGGGGCAGCTCGGTTACATAAAACATCTAAACATAAAAATAACCGGGTGCTCGTGACCTATTATAATATTGATATAATATTTAACGACATTTTTTTTATTATTATTATTATTTCAATGTGAAATTATCAAATATGAAAAAAACAATATTGTAAATTGCGTCGATAGGCATTAATTTTCGGTTTGGGTGTTATACTTGGATTTTCTTCCCAGGTAAATATAGATAACACTTTATTTTTTTTTTATTATGGTCTCATTTACAAACTATTATAATATTATTACGCGTATACGATTATCTTGGAAATACCTTGTTTTATCATGGCGATGATTAGTTAATTATCAAGTAGTCAACCCAGGGCGAGGCTGAGGTTGAGTGTAAGACTGAGGCTAAAGCTGATGCTGAGCTTGGACCAAGGCTCGAATAATGAGATTAATCGATTATTTTTTGAACTGCCTACGAACTAAAACAATGAGTGAAAAACCCGAGGATATTTTTACCGCATAAGTAAATATTATAATTGGGAGCTTTTTTTTACACTTGCGTGTCTATCCTAATTGAGAGGGGGGGGGAGTTATTTGTTTGCAAACATTAAGCATCAAGGGGGACACCTTATCCATAAAATAAATGCAGTGAGCCGTTTACCGTTACCCATCGTTCGTTTTAAAACCAAAACGCCTATTGACAAACATATTTGAACGATTATAGCGATTCACCGCACACGTATTGGACAAAAAAAAAAAAACGATCGAACAAACATAACGATATTGTAGACAGGTACCGATGAACGCAAATCCGTTTTCAAAATCCTAATCGGATTGTCGAGACGAAACACGAGTCCACGTTTAGCGACTTAACAAAAATAATATCGGTACGTGTAAATTGCTATACAGAAACGCGTGAGTACTCCAAAAGTATAATATGTAAAAATCTCACCCAAACACACCCCAATGATCCTTTACTTTGCACGCGTACGTTGCTGGAATATTTTCTACGCGTCGAACAATTTAAAAAAAAACCGGCGGCTTCCGTCAATACGGCCCTCCTTTATTGTAACGTTTTAATAAAATTTCCAAAATCCCGTTGGGCGTGTTCGGCGGGGTTTATCCGTAACACGAAATGTTTTAACCGGTGCGTACACTGCCACCGGAGACCGGCATTAAAGCGACTTTTGTCGTCAAAGTTCAACAAAGTCCGGAACAGAAAGTTCATCGTAGGCCGTTACATTTTACTGCTACTATATCGCCAATGATCAAATTAATAAGAACTACCCGCGTCCTAAACGCGTCGAAACACAACCTCGACAAAAGTTAATCATTTCGTTATCGTACACTTGAACATTCTTATTATCGGCCGTAATTGTGGTAAAAACCGCTAAACCGCGATTTTAGATACCATATGGTTTCGTGTCGAGCCACGATAACGTGTCCGCTAAAAGTTCCTATCTAATTCTAGAAAAGTCACGTTTCGACGGCATCGAACGGTCACCAGTGAACATAGTTTATAATTATAAGCACAACCACAGCCGCGCATTCGCCATAGACAATAAAGAACTATTTATTTATGATCTACGCTTATAATTCGCACGGGAACAATTGTACAGTATTAGTTAACTTCCGCCGAGAGCCTTAGGTATACCTCACTTTTTTTCAATATTCTGATTAGGAACTCTCGTGTGCCACGGCCGGCCATAGTGTGGTATAGGCCGACACGCAACTATAGTGTCTAAATCTGTAATCTATGATTCTGTTATCATCACCACGAAGCCTCCCAAAAAGAATTTTGGCTTCCGCTGTCGCCCGACCTCCGTAACAATCGCGGTCCTGTATCCTATCCTCCCGATAAGTAACTTCCGGTTTCTATAGACCTTGTCGTACTCCATCCGTCCGTCGTTTCTTTGGTCCGCCTCTGGGTCTTTTCTTCCTGTTGGTCGCTACTCGACGGATGCCCTAACTCACTTTTATTGCTTTCTTCTCTTCTCATCGTTTCGCCAAACCGCTCGATTCTGTGTCCTATCTACGAAGCTTGTTGTATAGTTTGATACTTCGGTAAATTTCCTTATTTCTCGATATTATATTTAATAGTCCAAATTAAGTTAATGATAAATAAATAATAATAACTCGAGAACGTCATAGAAGTTGTGGCATACCGCACCAAGGGTACGAGAAACGCTGTATCCACTATCGACATTGCGAATCATCGTAAAAAAATCACTGGGCGTGTTTCGAGTAAACTTATGAAAATCGAAATTTCTATAACATTCGGTACCGGCTCGTAATATTGAAAAGAAAAAAAAGTCTATTTTTGTTACTTGATAATAATATTTTTTTGCCGGTTATTGTTACGGAACGCGTCGTATTTCGGTATTATATTCGTCGTTACAGCAGTAATAATATATGGACGAAGGCAATTATACGCGTATATCGTTTTCCCGTAAAATTATTCTCGATTATAATTAAATATGTCCCGGATCCATGGAAATTAATATAATATTATCGGATTTGGTGACGACGGCGTTTTAACAGATAATTGGATAGTAATAAACTACGATAGTGCGAACAATCCTACTCGTTAATCAAATTCGTTTGTTTCATCCAATACGTATTTACACGGTGAACCCGCTAACACCCTGCCGGCTATGTCGAGGCGTACGTCTTTTTCACTACGACCGAAACGCCCGGCGGATGCCCGGATTTTACGCAGAGAAAATTGGTTAAATTGAGATATTTTTTTCCCACACATAGCGTGTCTAAAAAAGAACGCCGGATTTGAAAAGGCATTTTTTTTTTTTTTTTTTTTGTTAACTGCATTTAAGGTTTTGCTATTTTCGTTATCTGTTATCATTGAGTTTCGTATTGATAAGTGGTTCTTGGTGATTGTTTGCGTATTATCGCCATGGAAATGTACAGTGAGGAACAGCGTGTTTTGATCGTTAAAACTCCGTACCAGAAATAGTGAGCATAACGCGTTGGCTGTACGGAAACTCCGTACAATTCTTGGGCATCGCAATGCACCGAACGTTCGTTCAACTGTTCGTCGGTCGATCGGGAAATCCGAAGAAAGTGGTTCGGCCACATGACGACTTGTCACACTTCAAGAGAAACAATCGCCCTGCTGCGTGAAAGGTTCCCGGACAGACTAATCTCGTTGCGGGCAGACTAAACCTGCCCGCCTCGATCTTGCGAAACATGTGATTTTTTCTTTACTCTCATGGGGATACACTAAGTCGCTACACTACACGAGTTCACCAGAATCTCTGGTTAGTCTTGGAACTTCGACGAGAAATTCAACGTGTTCTCGACGAACTCGATAGGCCAATGTGTGATCGGGTGATGGTCAATTTCACGGAACGAATGGTCGCCTGTAGGGCTAGTATGGAAGACGCGGGGGGGGGTCCTATGCTAAATATTGTCTTTCACGTTTTAAACCTTCTGAAGAGAATTGTATGTTGTTTTTTGTTTTTATTTATAGCAGTTTAAAAATCCGGCGTTGTTTTTGAGACATCCATTAACAATACGTATGCATTCGCCGTACGAAAACAGTTACTTGGCCCGAGTTTTGTCCAAACGTGCTCTAGCGGTGAAATCGCGTACGGCCGTAGTAAATTTATGATATGGTTTCTTTTTTTTTTTTTTTTTTTTTACTCACCGGTCGGTGGTTCGCACCTTATAAATCCGCCTAGGTTCCGTCTGCGATTTCTTTTATCGCTGACCGCGGCGGTGTCAGTACGTACGCAATAAAATATATTATTCAACGGTTCCGAACAATTTCGCCGCGGATTCACGTCCATCGAAAAGACGACGGCGGCGACGACGACGACGACGACGACGACGACGACTACGGCGATCCACAGAAGACTCGGTCGGGTTGTTCGCCCGACGCGCGTGTATATTATGTAGACGCAAAACCAATCGACGTACCGACACGTAAACCCGGCGCAAAGGTGCTTTACGGTCTTTTACACGTTCGCGACGACCAAAACAGTGTCCAACTTTACCGTGTAACTATATAAAAATAGAAGGAAAAAATAATAATAATAATAATAATAAAAAGCTGCCCTTCGCGGGCGTTTTTGCCGTTAACCGTCGGCTCCTCGGTAACAAGAAGAATTCGTTTTAAAACTGTACGTCGACGAAAAACGATTCTGGCCGAAGTTCGGTCAATTGTGTTGGGGGGGGGGGAACCCGGTGATTTTTACGATTTCCGTCAAAACGTACGTTTGAAACGTTTATCGGAGAATAAAACAAAAACCTACATTATTCTCGATGTTATTATTTTGAACCTTGTGTTAAATTTTCGTACATATCTGCTGCTATATTTACAACCGAATAAAAACTAAAAAAAAAATACCAAGACAATTTCAAATGGTTATAAATTGCTCCGAATTAACCAGAATCGTATACAAAGATATAATATAAGTAATCTGTGCAAACGTCGAGTCTCTACGATTATTTCTCACAGAATTACAACAACAACAAAACAAAATTCGAATATTACTACATTGATTTCCATATGATCGGTTTTTAATAAACCAGTAGTTTCTGGTATATTTCAAAATATATTTTGTCGATCAAACATTTTTTTTTTTTTTTTTTATCGATTATTATTTTAATAAAATAGGTGTCGATTTTGAAAACCGCTATTGGAAATCGTTTGTACCGTACCCGGTTAAAAAGCTCCGACTGATTCTGTCTTCAACTTGTTCTGTTTAGGATCCTATCGAGTATAGGCATTTTAAATTTCTATAGTATTATCACCGTGTTCGGTGGCCCGTTCGAATTTCAATTTAAACAAATCTATTCGGTGTATAAATTAATAACGCCGAATAAATTGCATTCTCGTTTCGAAATTATAATAGCAACGCGCGTATTATTACCGTATTCGAGAGCGAAAACAAAATTCAAATCTGCTAACTAGAAACTCTGGATAGTAAATAAATTCGACATGCGCGTTATAATAAAACGCAACACTTGTATAAAATAGATTGAAACAATATTAAATACATATTATAGTCGGTATACATTATAATTAATATGGCCCGTATAATATTATGCGATCGGTATCTATTTTGAATTATCGCGTTTTGTGGAATAATAATACCACGCGACTATACTATAACTACCTCTAATCCGGCTTTACTCCTGCGGGCGAATATATACAGCTAAATATCGGATGTGGTCGAGAAAAAAATTTAAAAAAACAAAAAAAATTCCTATGGCAAAAATGTTTAAAAATATCAAATCGCAGTATTATCGAGTATTTTTTATTTATTTATTTATTTTTTTTTTTTGTTATCCAATGAAGCTTTACCAGTGACGTAAATTTTCATGGACGTTTTGTTAATTTTTTTTATAAATTTAACTCGGCTGAAAAAACGTAAATCGTCCATTGAACGTTTAAAACCCGGCAAGAGTAAGATGGTACAACGGTAGAATTTAGGGAATAATATTATGGGATTCAGCTACATCGTGGAGGTACGGGGAAAATGTAACCACAACAAAGCACAAGAGTGAACCAATTTGTTCAAAGACAGAGACGTTTAAACATAAAAGTTGAATATAACGATTCGAGTATATTGTTTCATTTTTGTCTTATTAAATTGGGAAGAGAATCGATATAGAACACACTGGCATCCATTAATGTGATTAAAGAGGGAGAGGGCTATAAGCGATCGCAGTTTTAAAATTAACACTTATCTCTTATATTTTTCGTGTTTGTGTATGAAAATCTCGGCTTATAAAAAAAAAAAATAATAATAACAGCTCGTCATCGGAGACATCAAAATAATAAAAATGACAAAATTGACTAACACAAACAAAATTTTAGACACGTTTGCAGAACAAGGTAGACGTATACCTGTAATATTGTATTAATTGATAATTTAGTGTTAAACTGTTTTCGCACAAACGAGCCATTGACCTCGTCGATTATCCATTTCATTATAAATGCCTCCCAGAAAACGCAGAGCTGGAACGCCCACAGATGTTTTATATTTTTTTTTTTTATTGAAATTGCGCCACTGCTGTAGGAATTATACTATAATAAATTTAATTCACTCGCATTCTATATCCGAATATATTAGCGGGGAGACGAAATTTTATAATAAATATACGGCAGATATTAAAGTTTAAGGGTAAATATACAAACCACGTAATATGCTTTTACCGTTTAGCCTTATTGCGGCTGGTTCGTCGAAAATTTAAATCCGTAAAACTAACGATTTATACAAAGAACAAGCTCGATTGAAAACCAGGGCCCAATAAAACGATGTAGGACGGTTAAGTTTATTACGGCTCAATTTATTATTCACCGGTAAAGTATAGTATAGTATAGTTACTGTAGCGATTTCGCATTTCGTCGACAACGTTTAAGTATTTTTTTTTTATTATATTAAAATTCATCTTTCCAGGAACTACACTTCAATATTTTATAAAATAATAATAATTAATAACGATACCGGGATAATATCGATTTCGAGATCAAACGACGCACGAAAAAAAATATATATATAATCGTGAAAGAATGTTTTTTTTTTTTTAAATTCAAAACAATGTAACAAACACTTTGATGCATAAATATTATAAGGATATAAAAAAAAAAAAAAAAAAAAAAAAAAATGTTGATTATATGTTCATTTTTATTTTATTAATAAAACCGTGCCCTGCCTACGCGTGAAAAATTCAGTATTCAAACGTACGATTGTTAAGTGACCCAAGCATTTTTTTTTTTTTTTTTCTTCCACTTTAGCGGTACACTGTAAAACTACCAAGTATGTATTTTCTCACTTCATTTGGAACCTATAGACCAAGTTAATCGGTAACTAAACAACGGCGCAACTGCGGTGGTACTAGGGGTACTGAAGCACCCTCAAGTTCCACGTCTTTGTAATGTCAAATATCTATAGTTTTAACAATGTAATTTTATTTCTTTTTCTTATCTGTCGCCTATCAACAATATATTAATTCTCGAAATTGTGTCATATTTCCAATCTTTCCAATCAATTTGACTACGCCAAATCATTTCTGCTCCTTGGTTCGTCAGCAACCACTCTCTTCATAAAGACCTTAATATTGAGACAGTCGATAACATTACCAATGCAAACTACAAAAAATTCCACTCCAGATTATTTCTCCATTCCAACGCACTCGTTTCAAATCAATACTCTCTTACGCTTCCGAACGACCCTCCCTCCAAGTCTTCTCGAAAGACGCTGGTGCCATGATCTCCAGATCTAGGCACTCAATCCTAAAAATAAATTTAAAAAAATTTTACTTATTAAAGGATCCTATCACTGGATGGCCTCCCTTATCTCCGTTTTCATGTTTATATTTAGGTTATTTTTGCAAATTTGCTTATTGTGCCAATATTGTACAGATTGTAAATGTTATTTTCCTAATAAAACAAAAATAAAAATTCTAAGCGAACGATTCTGTGTGTTTTTTTTTGTTTTTTTTCCGTCTGTGGACAACTTTTCTACCAGATATCCTGCTCCAATTTTCAAGTGTAACATCTTTTCTAAAAACATTTTGAATCTAGTTGGTGCATTATGGGTGTTATTTTCGTTGTAGTTTTCTTAATAATTAGGAAAATTATTGTATAATTATTGTCAATATTTTTTATTTTTGTTGTAACTCGTTTAAAAAAAAAAAAAACCTGTAATTTTCACAGAATATAAATATTAGACCTTTCTAGATGTGGGCAAATTTTCAAAACAATATAGAAGTCGAAAATAACCATTGAGCGTAATAAATTAGTTATTTTATCAAAACGTTTAAAATGTAAATTCAGATTTAAAAAACCCGTAAAAATTACTGCATTTTGCGTAATATTTTATTGGCCTAATAGAAATGCACGAAAATTTGACACAAGGTTCATCATAAATTGTATACTTAATTGTGAAGAAAATATTTGAGGGTAATATAATTCTGTATTATATGCTTTACGTGTATATTTTTATGAAAATCTTAAAAACTTTTTAAAACACGATTAACATAACTTTGTTCGGAATCTTTTTTCGTTAGCAATAATTTATCGTTGAGTACAGATATAAATTAAATTCCCCTCTGTATGCTACCATCCCAACTATTCGCCTACAACAGTTACCCAACCATAATGTGAATTATTATTTTTTTGTATGTACGTTTCTATTTGTATTCATTATCTGACCAATTGAACTCGACGATACGACACACAAACGTCAAAGTAAAAAAAAAAAAAAATAAGTCATATTAAACATTATTTCAACGCATTAAATTATATTATATTAAAACATTTACTTTATCGCACCGGCGAATGCTACTCTTTCTGAACGAATGTTTTAAAACATAAGTGAGCTTTGTTTAAAAAAAACCCTTTTTTATTTACAATTTCCAGATGAAAAAATACTAAAATGCAAAAAGCATAATAAATTATAATATTGAAATGACATTATATATCCATTTCTTTGATATTTGAAGTTTTTTCTTATTATTTTAATAAGCTTTATAATAACATTTTTATTTTATTAATTTGTCTTCTTTCATATGCTTTAACAATATTATAAAATTGTCTTTATCATTGTTATCCATTAAAAAAAAATGTCCATTTTACTGCACGAAGTTTTAAAATGCGTTGAACATTTTTCTTTTAACAATAAATTATTCTCAAAATGTATTAATTGATAATTTATACAATAAATAAATTATTATTCTTCAATTATTGGAAATACAATTTTTAATTCCATCATAAACGCATAAATATAAATAAGAACTATTATTATTCACTACTACTAGAATTTATAAAGTTATTTTATCAACAGAAAACAAATTGTGTTATATTTAATAAGAATATTTTTTTAAAAAAATAATGGTTTAGTTGTTTGAGAGACAAACTCTGATGTCTAAATCCCATGTGTTAATATTTAAACTTTGATTAATTAAGTTTTAGTTATATATTATTCTTTTATTTATTTTTAAGGAGATCTCCGAGATAGGGATAGTTACAACGGATTTTTTTAATAGTGTAAATTTGTACACGTTACTTTTATGTACATATAAAGTCGTTTATGTTTTTAATTATGATAAACTAAATTAAGTCGCTTTAATCGGGGCGTTCGTGTATATTATTCCGAGCAAATAATAAATCGAATTTTACAGACAAGACATCGGTTTTTTTTTTTTTTTTTAAAAGAATATTAATATTAATCGTTTTACACCGCATAATATATCGATCGGGTCCAAAACCACTTTTTGAGTTTCGTCGGCTACTACCTAAAAATGTCTCGTCCAGAACACGACTTCAGGCCTGTTGGTCAGGATCCTAAATTCGATCTACTTGATGAGAGGCACAAGAAATTTTATTGAACGAGCGTACTAGGGAATATTTCGGCACACCGTTCTACAAAAAAATCAGTCCGAAATGCCTAGGTCTTTTTTAGCTCAAATTCAATGCCGTTGGTTTAGCATTTCGCTAAAATTATTCTATTTTGGACGAGTTTCGGGAAGGCCGGACCTTTGGAAATTTCCTGAATATAGCCCCAAGGCTTTACATGATCCAGTAAATGGCCATCAAAATATTGGGGTGTAAACAACAATTAATATAATCATATGGTTTTACTGCACATTTTCTTAAATATTCAAAAAATAGTTTACACATGGTTTAAAAATAAGCCATCGTGTTTGCCCTGTTAAGGGCACCGTGCTGTAGAGCATGTATTGTAGAGCACAGTGGGCCAATCCGCCTCTGATTCCGAGATCCTAGCAGATCTTTCATTCACCTTTCGTTAGTAATACTAATTACTCAATAAACTCACCGGTATAAAAAGAAAAAAGAAAAAATAGACTATGCGTAATTACAATTTATTTTAATATTTTGATACATCCGTACTATGGCACACATTCTGGTATATTTGCGTATTTGTTTATGAATTAGGTACTTACCTATCTGTTTTAAATGTTTATGTATACGCCAAATTCACATGAGTAGTGTTTGTAAAACTATATAAAACGACTATAATTCTGTTGAATAAATCTATATAGATTCGGATCATTTGAACGTCAAGAAAATTAATTCTCGATCTTTTTGTTGTTTTGTTTTTTTAATTTATTTTTTTTTATGGAACTTTCCCCCTGTAAATCATATAATCCAGTAGGTACGTTTCGAACTTGTTTGGATGTCTGCATTTTCAATATTGGATAATATTATTCGGATTGACTGATGCCGAATTGAAAGTAGAGTCTTTCACCGTTCCCGTTAAAGATCGAAACGAACATTTTTATGCCGATTTATCTCGAAAACAATAATTTCACTCGAAATATATTAATAACTATACTGCAATGATTTTTCGCTGTCACCATTGGGTTCCGCCCGCGCAAATTATCCATAAATATAATATTACACTGCCGTTGTGATTGGGTAGAAACTGAATTTTCTTTAAAATTAATTTCAACTCGAGCGACTGATTTATTGCGTTTTAGTAATTTAACGATAAATCTCTAAATAAAACCGTTTTATTTAGTTTACAAACGATATTTTGATTTAGTAGCGTGCGACGACAAAACGTTTGACTAAATAAAAATACCAAAACTACCGTAAACTGTATATTTGTAATGTAATATATTTATTACGGTCCGCCGATTATATCGAAGGCAGTTATAATTGGTTGTATTTCCCATCGATTGCGTACATAATCTGGATTATAAAATCAATTAATTTGTTCGAAACTCAAAAAAAAAAAAAAAATGTTTCCACAATTATTTCGAAAGTTGCAAATGAAATCCTTCATTACGTCGAATCGTGATATTTGCCGAGAACTTTTGCGCGTCTTATTGAAAATACCGTCGTTCGATGGTTAACCCATAGTGAGTTTTGTTAACGTTTATCCGTATTGAATATATTTATATTCCATATAATTCTTATGATCATAAGATTGGATTGGACACGGTCAATTCAACAGGCGATGGTGTTCTAATAACACATGGGCTGAAAAGTCCCGGGCCTAACACATGAATGGCGCTACTGCTTTGGCATTCGCCTCATTTTTAATTGGTACTAACCCGCAAAAGACAGCTGTTGAAATTTCATGACAATCTGTTCATTAGTGTGTGAGTTATTGTGCTAAGAGTGACGCTACATTTGTTATTTTAAAAATAATGGATCAAAAACAATTTCGTGTTTTAATTTTGCATTGCTTCTTGATGGGAAAAGACACCGTTCGAGCGAAGAAATGCCTTGAAAAGTGTTATGGGGACTCCGGTCCATCGAAAACAAAAATAAAACGTTGGTATGCTGACTTCAAACGTGTTCGTAGAGACACTGATGATGCAGAACGCAGTGGACATAACAAAATGAGGCGGTAACACCAGAAAACATTGAAAAAATCCACAAAATCTTTTTGAATAATCGCAAAGTGAAGTTGCATGAGTTAGCTGACATCGTAAAGATATCAAAATAACGTGTTGGCTTTATATTGCATGATAGTTTGTCCATGAGAAAGCTCTGTTCAAAGTGGGTGCCGCGTTTGCTCACTGTTGAACAAAAACAACAACGTGTTGATGATTCTAAACAATGGCAAAACTACATGAATTAAAGATCAAATTGATTCCGATACCACCGTGTTCTCCAGATTTGGCTCCCAGCGACTACTGGCTATTCGCAGATCAAAAAAAAATGCTCGCCGGTAAGAAATTTCGCTCGAATAAAGAGGTTATCAGTGAAACTGAGGACTATTTTGAAGCAAAAGATAAATCATTCTACAAGAATGGTATTGGAATGGCATTGGAATGATTGTGTTGATCTTGACGGAGATTGTGTTGATGAATAAAGTCAATTTTTAATGAAAAAACCATGTTGTTGGGTCTTTGTTGGGCCCGCGACTTTTCAGCCCATGTGTTAAGCACCCGGGACGTAACGATAACGGTAAGGTGAAATTTAACCGAATCGATGATAATATTATATAATTATGCTCGACTCGTGAATGATTGTGTTCATTAATTTCGGTACAGTTTTAACGATTGAGTCTGAAATCATATACTATGAAAATAAAAAAATAATAATTCAATATAATGCGCATTTTATTTACCCACTATCGTTTCTTCCGTGAGAAATCACGGACTGAAATTCATAACGCCACGTTATTTTCAATTCTATACAAATTCACGCACAAATAAATAAATACATTTCTTTGCAAGCTTTAGAAATATTCGAAGAAGTCCCGTCGTAGAAAAGTTAGATATCATGAAAAAATACCGCGTTATTTATATTAAAATTGAAAAATTTACGTCAACGTAATCTCGTAGTTCTAAGATTTTTTTTTTATATATATAGAAATTGAAAAATTGGAAAGTGTAAATAAGTACAAACTTAAAAAAAAAAAAAATCATTCAATTGCAGTGTACATCAAATTGTACAGTAAAAGTATACAGTAATTCTATTATTCTACCCATTCACGAAAAAAATCCATCACTAATGAAAGTTATTTTGAATCAAAAATACATTTTATATATAAAACAACTTTATCTGTTTATTAGTGATTGGACAAAAAATCACTATGGGGAAATATCATAAATTATGGCATAATAATAAATTATTTTCACTCGTATCACAATTGGCTTATTTTATAATCAAATTAATCATTCGGTTGTATAATAAGGCAAAGTTAATACCATAACCGCCCATTCATAGTTATCTCGTATTTTTCAGATCCTTCAGCTGCAGATGAACGACTACCGCTATCACTTTCTTTTTACCACTTTCGTATGTATCTATATGATAATTATTTCAATAAACAAGGCGAATCCGGAAAAACAATACGTAACCACATCGTTCTCGTTGTTTTTTTTTTTTTCAGGATCTCGAGACTTTTGATCTAGAAGATTTTAAATACAACTCCGTGAACATGACGTCCTACAGGATAGTAGACGACGAAAACCACCGTGTAGCCAACGTTCTACGCGAAATGGAAAGGTTTCAGAGGGTCGGTCAGAATATGCTGCATAAAAGTGGAATTATCAGGGTAATAATTAATCGTCTGCAGGTGCTCTGCAATACCGCATATGCTAACCACTACTTCTACGTTGTACGTATCGGTCTGGTTAATATATTATTTTGGCCCGTTACGAATTCGTTGGGCCTATTAAAAAAAAACCGAAATTACGCCCTTGTTAGTGATACGGAATTTGCCGGTAGACTTTGTGTACATTTCGGTAAATCGGGTACATATTTTACTGATAATAAAATAAACGAACGAATAATACGCATATTAGTCCGTAAATAAGTAGATAGTAAAAAAATATTTGATTTGTACAGTTTTCCTGATTATTGTTAAATTTATTGACTCACGAAAACATTTTTGATAAATTAATTGGGGAAAAATAGACGATTGTCTAGAGCATGGTGGACTACGACGGTGCTGCGCTGTATTCGTATACCTTATAAATAATATCAATACAGTTAGGTTATTCAAAATGATTCATCCGATTTCAAATAGCTAGAAAATGGTAAATTATAAACTGTATCTTATCAAATTATATATCAACTAATAGAGGGTATTCTCAAGTTTGTGAACGTCGTTAATTCATGATTTTAAAATTTACGCTAACGGCGACAAGTTAGTTTCCGCAAATATGTCGACCGGACAGCACAAAACGTTTTGTGTGTTGCGATTTTTGATATGTGAATCCAGTAATAACTGTGCAACGCGATTTTCGTCGTCGTTACGGGACCGATTCACCGACTGCTCAGAGCACACGTCGATGGAATAATCAGTTTGAAGAATCCGGGTGTTTGTGCAAAGGAAAAAGCACAGGGTAGACCTCGGGTATCCGATGGTAATGCGGCAAGAATTAGAGAGAGTTTTCAGCGCGGTCTGTGTAAGGTCAACCAACCGCGCAAGTCGATAATTGGAAATTCCATAAACAACTGTTTTGAGACGGCGTTTAACTATGAAACCATATAGGAGGTTACAATTCTTACAGGCTTTAAGGCCTACTGATAAATTAGAACGACTTTCTTTCAGTAATTTTACACAGGAGGCTATAAGCAGGATGTAAATTTTGCTGGACGCTCAGTTTTCAGTGACGAAGAAACCTTCCACTTAAGTGGAATTATAACGTTCGTATACGGGGTACGAACAACCCTCATGCCATAATCGAACACGAGCGTGACACGATTAAATATAATGTGATCCGCGCTATATCAATGACACAGGTTTATAGGCCAATTTTTTTTTTTTTTAATTTTTTTATTGAAAACACAGTAGATCTCAATTTGAAATGCGTCAAACCTGGCTACTTCCACGATTAAACAATGATTGTGATTATTGCAATTAATTAAACTTTACGTATTTTTCTAATATATTATAATTTATAATATATTGTTCTAAACCTAAAAAATAAAAATATGTAAGCATTTTAAATCATTGATGAATTATTTTGAATAGCCCTGTATTAATGTTGGTAAACGTCACGCCCGTTACCCTTTAATTGTTATTAATTATGGTAATGCTAAAAAATATAACACATAGAACAAGTATAGATTATAAACGATATAATATCGGGATTCGAAACTTTGGCTATTAAATGTGATTGCAATATTGATGATGTGTGAAGTGTGACATTGTGAGGGAAAATCAAAGTGCGACTAATGCATCGAAAAGAAATGGAATAAAGAAAAAAACATCAATTTCAAGAATCGTCCGCCGGTGTGCGTAACGGCAATTTTCACTCTTTAATACAGTACGTATGTGCCCAGTAGCGTAACTGGATAGTAAAAAACTAAAGTAGGGGGAAGAAATCTATAAATAAACTTCTATGGAATAATTTGAAGAAAAGAATATTTTTATCTTGTTATGAATATAAAAAGTAATTAATGTATTCCATTATTTCTTTATTTTTAGGAGATTCGAAGATTTATACTGTTGTCGTACCCGGGGGGAAGCAAAAATGTTACTTTTGCCCGCCCGCCCCCCCCCCCTAGCCGCAAAAATGTCAGGGAGTGTAAGTGCTCCCCCCAAAAATTACTCCACAGTATGTGCCTATAGACCATCTAAAAACCGTCTAAATTAAAGTTACAACGCTAGTAAAACCGTATAAAATTAGAGGGGGGGGGGGAGGCACTCGATTTCAAGAACGGTAACATTTACCGAGCTCGCATCTCTGAGAATCGTTTAATTTTCGACCGTCGTCGTTTCAAGTAGAAACCGGTGGAAACACGAATTTCGTAAATATCGACTGTTGCAATAATACACCGGAACACAATAATTATTCTTGTGCCGAGGGTATATAGTGTACGATTACTTCGGCGTGCTCGCCCCGTGTCCTCCTCCATCAGCCCTTCCTCCCGATAACATCGAACGTAGGATTACCCCCGAACGTTATGTTATTACTCCGGAGGCTTACTTAATCCTCCGGCAACAAGAATATAAAAGAGACGCGAAATGATTTCTGCGGAGCTCACCGCGCCATACCGGCTGTGTATTGTATATGAAATCGACTACAATCAATACTGCAATGCAAGGAGGCTACACACCATACGGTTATTTGATATTTCGTGTACCGTACATTAAGTACCTCCCCTTCTAGTTATAATTTATATGGCAAAATCATTTCGTATAGGCTGACTAACGGTACCGTATACTTGACGATTATGCGTATTGTTTACCGTAATATCGGTAATACTATTAACTAAACTAATATTACCGGCGGCGTTGAAAATGCTGTTCAATTTTTAAGTGACGCCAGATCGGACGTTAAACGTATTGTTACGCTTCAATTGCGTTGCATAAACGTTCACCACAATGTCAATAAACAACTAAACAATACTGGGAATCAAAAAATATAAATAAAAATCTCTGTAAAACGAAAGAAAAAAAAAAAAGCCATCACACTTCGGACGGTGGGTGACTCAAATTTTTAGATGGGAAGTTGGAAAGATATTACAATACTATTTATTATATAAATTAAATTTATTTCATATCCGTAGCCAACGATAAATCATTGCAATCGAAAAACGATTTTGAGCAAAGTTGAGAATCTAAAAAAATGTTAGCGAAAAATAAAGTACTGCCGGATGGAAAATCCGCATCATTTAATTGTACGGTGTGAACATTCCGGAGGATTTTTACTAAAATGTCAATTCTTAGTGTAGCGAAGATGTATGGATTTTAATATAATGTGTTCTTTTTAGTTTTATTTTATTATTATTATTATTTTTTTTTTTTTTTTTTTTAATAGGCATTTAAAGTGCAATCTTGACGAAAATCGACATTTCAAAATACGATTAACTTCGCTCGGAATCGTTTTTCATTAGCAACGATTAAACGTTGCGTACAGATATAAATTAAATTTCTCGCTTACAATAGTGCCTACCCATGAGCGGATTATTTTTTTTCAAATAACACACAGAAATTTGTAAAACCATATTACACATTCCTTCGCTCAGAATTGTATTTTATGCCATTTGAAAACAGACAGTAACTGAGGATCTGTGTTAACATTACCACTACCCCTCCCCCCCACCGTACTGTCATTATTTATCGAAACGATATAGATAATACAAACATGGGTGATACAATCGCCTACGTCATGCCCCGACAAAGAACGTAAAAAAAAAAAAAAAACCGTCGATAAACCGTTTAGAATCTAAAACCAGACTGAAACGGTCACTGGACTGACCGTGTGTTTTATTATATCGCGTACAGGCCGAACCCGCGCTGATGTACGACGCGGTCAACGTATTCGCGCACAGCATCAGTTCGTTGGACGGAAAATCGGATTCAATGCAGTCGGCCAACATTTCGTGTAAATCGTCCGACCGTTGGGCTAACGGTACGTTTTTATACGACAGACTCAACGCGGTTAGTATTCGAATAGTGACGGTAGAATTCGGAGTGTCCCATAAGGGTTAGCCGACCGAAAGCGTAGTTCCGACGGATGTAAAACAATCGTAACCATACTTAAAAAATTGTATTTTATCCGCAGACCCCGTGCTCCCCCTTCCCAAATTTTTCCTACGATACACTGTTTTTTTTTTTTTTACTAATATTCGATATATTGTTAACTCTTAAAAACGGACCTTTCCCCCACACCCAAGCAACAAAAAAAAAAAACATTAAATCCTGACTACGTGCCAAGGACGTTATAATTAGTTATTAGCTGGGTTGGAATTTAATAGCACTCAAAATTGCATAAATATGCAAAACAAGAAAAACAAAATTATTATTTATCAATTTATAAATTCGATTGACAATAATCAAAAAAAAAAAAAAAAATTCTATTACACTGTTATTATTTTTTATTAATAAAAAAGTATTAAAATGTTCATTTTAATATTAATTTTATTATAAACTATAATTATTATTAATCGTTATTATACGAGATAAAATGTGACCAGTTTTGATTAAAAACGGGTAAGGATACAAAAATATCTTAAAAAGTCCAGGAATAGCACTAAAATCTAAAAAAAAATCGCAAAAATATGGAAGAATAAATTTTGAATTTAAGTTCTCCGAGTCACTAAACAAATGTTAATCTTACTCTGCTATTTCCTAAGATTCTAATAATAAATATGCAAATGGTATAAAAACCCAACCTTGGTTGGATTAGGTGTGGCGAATCCTCGTGGGACACGGACCCGTTTATAAAAAAAATATGACATAGTGACGCCATCTCCGTGATTTGGGTTCGCGGCAATATTATAATATTAGTATTATTGTTTTCTGTTGCAATCGTATATCGTACAGGTGGGCATTGAAGGTCTGACCGGTAAGGTGCACTTTAAAGAAGGCAGACGGGCGGACATCAAGTTGGATTTGTTGAAATTACACGAGGAAAAGGTGAGAAAAGTGGGATTTTGGACACCGTCCACCGGGATCAACATCACGAGACATTCTGTATTTTACGGACAACGGAGCCCCAACGTCACGCTCATAGTGGTCACAAGAATCGTAAGTGGAAATCTGAACACACCGGGCGCATAATTATAGTACACGAAATGTAAAATCTGTCTGACTGTCGTCATTACATCGAACGATGCACAATCGCGTCGTAGAAAAACCTCGCTAGTGTATAATAATACAATTATTATTATTGTCCGTGATAACAGAGGCGAACGCACCGGGGCATTTCGGGGGTCGAAACCCCCTCAAAATATCAGGAAAAATTTTAGAAATAATTTACATGACCTACAAATTGAATAGTTACATTTCCCCCAGCCCCCGATATTATTTCCTGCGTGATAAATATTCATCTAATAATAGTGATAATAAATTTTAAAAAATATTACGCGTATACTATGGATATGAGAGACGAACAATTTCGAGAATGATAACAGAAATATTCAAACATTGGTTACGATAACACAATTTACACGACAAAAATGTCTAATATGATTTGTCATTTCGTAATTGACGAAAGCCGTACAAACGAGATGGAACGTTCGACGGAAAATATTTTTATTTTTTTTTTTTTATTATTCTTCCGCAAGGGTAAAAAAAAAAAAAAAAAAAAGTACTACCCCACATTTACAAGTTTAAAGGTAATAGCGATTGTTAAATTCTATACGAACAAAATATTATAATATACAATACGACTTTGCCGTTGCTCCGTCATTTTTCGATTTATTCAGTCAAAAGATTTTTTTTTTTTTTTTTTTTTTTTTTTCCCCGAACTTTATATTATTCGTAAGACCGACGAAATATTTTTACGCGGCAACTAAAAAGAGGCCGTTTTATTTTTATATTCCGGGGAGTTGTTGATTTTACAATTGTTATACATAACATTAGTTTTTTTTTTTTTTTTTGAAAATATATTACAATTCTTTTGTGTGTATACTGTGTAAGCAGTATAGGTACCAATAATCGAAACTAGAACGATGCTCCTACTTTGAGTGTGCACAAAAACGCACGCTATTTCGGTGGTATTTACACATCCGTCCTAATGAAAAAAGATTTCCATTTTATTTTACAAAATAAACTACGGATTTCCAGATAGGCGATACAACGAGCGCAGTGTTTGCCTGTAACAGTAAAAACGTATAATTATTATTATTTTTTTCGCTATTCGTTTACAGTTCGATACGTCAACAGTTATAAAAATCGAATTAAATAAACGAACCCCCACCCCCCTACCCCATCGTGTAGAGTCGCAGGAACAATCGTTTTATTATCTCGGTCGGTTTAACTTTTTTTTATTTTTATTTATAATATGTTACGGTATAAGTACGAATATCGATAGACCCTAGGCTTTATACGGACTGCCAAGACAACCCGGATAACCCCTCGGGTTGGTTAATGCCCGGATTTCGGACTTACACCAATTGATTTTAGTAAAACCTAGGACATGAAAAATTGCTTGGTCAAACCCCGAACGATTATTGTAGTTCGGGCATTTACAAACGAGATATGGTGAATCGTAGACATCAATCAACAATCAATGCCGATAGAAGCGGACAATTTGAAAATTCGATTTTTTTTTTTTTTTCTTGATTTTTATCTTAAATTATACGCAGTGGCGGACTGGCTCGGGGCGCTAAAGTTCAATTGCACCCCGGGCCACCACTTCATTGATTTTAACAAAGAACAATTAAATTTACGATAACAATAATAATTATTACGTAGATAAATCGTACTTTTAAATATTAGACTAATAACTATGTATATTACTATAAATATTGTCCGAAACACCTGGTTTTTTTTTTTTTTTTTTTTTTTATCTCGGTCCGCCACTGAATACACGGTCTTTTAAAATAAACCCGAAAATAATTATTTAAGTGAATTATAACAAAAATGTATATAACTATAGTCTAGATCTAGAACACTATATATTATTGCATCCATTTTTCAATGTTATTCTTGGCCGACTGCCAATTGAACAATTTACGTATGCCACGACGGCGTTTACGGCTCCCGAAAAAATCGTAAACTGGGCGTGCCGCCCCTTTCGCGTCTTCTCGGCCTACACAATAATTCTGGTTTGGATCAAAACGCCATTTTCAAGTCTGTTGTATAACAACAACGACTACAAAAAAAAAAAAAAATACCAAACTGGTGTTACAATATAACCGTGTTTGGTTGTTTTTTTTTTTTTCGTTTTTCCAGTTACTTTTTTTTTTTTTTTTTTTTTTTTTAATATACATCATTGCATTCCGAACAGTAGCAAGGCCCGAGCGAACAAATTGACATACGCCTGCAATTAGATTAAAGTGGAAATATTGTACGATCGGCTTTTACCCGTGCCCTACTTTAAATCCGGAATGGATCAAATTTATTGTACAAGAAATGAAATAAACAAAACGCAGCTTGTGCCGGTTAGATTTTAACCAAAAACTGGATAAATAATAATATTCGTTCGGCTCAAGCCAAAGCGTATATATATATATATATAATACCACAAGACTTGTCCTTTATGTCTTTAAATATGTGTGTGTGTGTGTGTGTGTGTGTATGTATAATGTAATATCCGGGAAGAATGCCAAAAACGACTGAAAAAGATTAAAATAAAAGAAAAACTTACTTTACCGTACTAAATTATACGCACTCGGTGGCGACTAACACATATTACAACAAAAAAAACCCTCCTACTGTTAATCGTAAAAAAAAAATTGACAAAACTAAAATTGATATTATTTCGATACCTATTGACTATTTCGATAATATTTCTTATTGAAAATAGTCATTCAAAGCGTAAAGACAAATTGACGATGTTTTATCTTTAGACAAATTCGATTTCAAGTAGACTGAAAGTTTACATCGATGATCAAAAACATGTATACGCCAAACAGACAATAGTACCTTAGAGATAAAATACCTACTGTAAAAAATATAGAAGGCAATATTTCGAAGAGAACCTCACGTGCGTTTTTCGAAATTTCAATCAGAAAAATAAATATAGATGTTTAAAAAATAATAAAACTACCCAGTTTTAATAGAAAAAATAAACACAATAATATATTATAATATCTACAATTTTTCGATAAATTAAAAATTAATTTTCAGTAAAAGTTTATTATTTTATAATCATATGAACTAGGGACGCACCAAATTGTCTTTAATAGATTAGGTAATCAAAAACATGGTTGACTATGGTTTAATAGATTTGTTTTAGAGGTTAATACTTAAATATATAACAAACAAATAAATAAATACGAATAAAATAAGCTTAGCCCGGTGTATATTATAATAACTGGTCGACGATTTAAAAAATCATCGTCGGTTTTTTGTACTACCCGATAATGGTTTTTATTTTTTTTATTATTATTTGAATCTAAACCGGTGGTAAACACACACGGCCGATTATAACACTCCGGACTAAGTTTTCCCTTCGTATTTATTTATTTTATATTCGTTTTTTTTTTTTTTTTTTTTTTTTTTTTTTTTTATTGGAAAAATTGTAAATTATTTTATTCATTCGTCGGTTGTTCCCGTTGCGTTTGCTTATTGTCGTACATTAATCAATATTAATCGAAATATACTGCGTCAATGATTTATAAACGCGTCTCGACAATACAATATCGTTATGAGTTTTACTATTTCCGCAGGAAAAACCTTACGTGATGATCAAAGAGGATAAAAACCTGACCGGGAATTCAAAGTACGAGGGGTTCTGTATCGATCTACTGCACAGAATAGCGTCGCAAGTGGGATTTCACTATGCGATTACATTAGTGCCGGACAATAAGTACGGCGCTTACGACCCCGCGACGAAACAATGGAACGGTATAGTCAGAGAACTTATGGACAAGGTAACCGACGGCACTGCAAGAGGAACCCCGGCCCATCCGCCCACCAGATTTCCCACCCGGTTGCCCCCCCCTCAATCCACAACCCGCCAAATTACAGTTACACAAATATATAGTTGAAACAATAATACGTTCACGTTTCGATAAAATATCAATTGTGCTAACGCCTATTAATATAATCCGCATATTTTGCATTCTAGAAAGCAGACCTGGCGATGGCTTCGATGACCATTAACTACGCCCGCGAGAGCGTTGTAGACTTTACCAAACCGTTTATGAATATGGGAATCGGTATACTGTTCAAGGTGCGTAATAATATTATGTAGTGAATACCGGGGGATCAGTGGCGTACTTACGGCAGGGGGGTACTGGATCCCAGAACAAAAAAAAAAACAAAAAAAGGGCTTCTAATAATTAAAAGGGCTTTCTATCTAATAATTCTCTCCTATAATGTGTTTAAATGGGTAAACACATAGAAATAATATATGCCAAGATAATATTTAGTTGATAGTTATACTTGTAATGCCTGTGCATAGGAAATAATAATATAATACGTACAAAATAACGTTGGTAGACACTGTACAGGGTGCGGCGGAGCCGACTGACCAGTTTAATGGGGTCATTAGTCTAAGATAAGAAAAGCGCAGGATTACATAAGTGGACTATTTTGGATTACACGGTTATGCGGTTTTTAGTCGTAATCATCGTCTGGGACAGGTGTACATCGAGGTTTCGTCGTGTGCGCGTATTTTGAAAATAACCATTCTGCGATTGCTACACAAAGGGCTTTTCGTCTACACTTTGGCCTTCCACGCAACGAATCTGTCACTCGTGTGTTAACACTATTAAAATTCGGATACGACATTTGAAAAAGACTGGAAAGTACCCCGAGCGGGTGTAGACACGGAGCACCCAGAACGGTAAGAACCACCGGGAATGTTCGGTTGGTGTTAGGGAGACAGTTGAGCGGTGGCCAAGACGCTCTGCCCGGAAGCACGCAGTTGCTTCGGGAATGTTGTGATGTTGGAAACTTATCTGCAGCACAGGTTGGAGGGCATGGCTGAAGAACATCACTTGGGAGTCGTATGATTTTAACAATATGGGGCTAGAACGCACACAGCTCGAATTTCGCCTGCTGTTTTGGGATAAATATTCGCCGGGCGGTTAGATCTCTCCGGTGGTTCCTTTCAAACGTCGCCCTCGTACCATAGGTATGACCTAAAGCATCGAAACGTGCCGGAAATCGTACCAAAACTTCAGAGATCGCCTACAGCAATGTATTGTTGCCAACGGCCGCCATCTTGAAGATACCATTTTCAAAACATTATTAAAAAAATCGGATTTCCCAATGGTTTTAATAAAACAAACCGTTGTCCTCTATGTTTTAATGTCAGTTATTTATAGCTCTTCAAAATTCATCAGTCGGTTCCGCCGCACCCTGTATAAGAATAATGTAGGTGTACACTAGTTATTATACTAGATAAATGATAATAATAAAGCCTGTCGGCATATAGGTAAACACCAATAATATTTATGCACACAGAATTCAGATATCGATAAAGCAACGATTATATGCACTGTTATAGCCAAACATATTGCTGTTCGCCGTAAATTCTACTAGTCAGTTTATCACGTTATTTATATTCGAAAATAAAACAACCGTCGTTTATTTTTAAATTTTGTCTCTGAACTGCTGAACGTCAAACGTACGACAGCCGTACAGTCCATACGAGTGACGACTACACGCTACAGTTCACTAAAATATTTATAAAAAAAAAAAAAAACCCACGGTTACATTTTGCAAGTCTTTTATATTAAATAAAATCTGCACTTATGTATTAGCTTAAATCAGTCCAAGGTATTTTTAATATATATCAGATATAATGTTGGAGTTAACCCCCCCCCTAGAAAATAGTTTAGAGTACGTCGCTAAATGATCGGTCGCCGGGCTGTTGAGATTCGGGGCCGAATGCAACAATACAATAGTGAAAATCGCAACAAATATTTGAATCGGGTCTCGTGTAATCCGAAATGGCGTATTATATTTTAAACTAGCGTTCTTATTCGTTTAGACGAATCCAAACTGGACCGGGGGACCTGCCTAAACGACGAGCACGATTTAATATATGTTTGCGACGTGTCGACGATTTTTTAATTTTTTTTTTTTTTTTACAGTAAGCTAGTAGCCCAAATCGTTTTCAACGTTTAGACCGATAACAAAATCGCTACCAATAGTATCTAAATCAATGGTCCTCAATCTTTTTTTAGTCTACGCCCCCCTCCACACCATGTTGTAAATTTTCAAAAACTCTCACCCCCTACCCTTCGAATTGATAATTGACTAATATTTCTTTATTTTTTTTTTATTGATACTAATAATTATAAAATATGAATAATAGTAAATTATAAAACCCCACCGTTTATGTAAATAAAACTTTTATTTGATAAATACAAATTTTACTCCGTGATGACTGTTTGCCTCCCCTGACCCCCCCCCCACAGGTTGGGAAAAATTTATCTAAGTCATTACAAATGTATACGGAACATAACAAATTAATCCGAACAGACACGACGAGTGACTGGTATAATTATATTGCGAAGAATATACATCATATATAGTTCGATAAAGAATAAAAACCGACTGGGTACGGCAAACTTTTACAATCGTCACTTAAAATTTAAAAAGTTTACGATTCCCCAGAGCGTTTTATTACTGCGCTTAATTTACTTTTCTTATTACACGAACAGTAAAAAAAAAACAAAAACAAAAAAAAACAAAAAAACCAATAAAGACCTGTAAAAACAAAAATAGAATCGACAAAACCACAACTTTAAACAATAGTTTTTTTTATTATTATTATTCTTGTTACAGGTCCCGAATAACGAACCGTCCAAATTGTTCGCTTTCTTAAACCCATTGGCGACCAGTGTTTGGAGCTTTATGTTCCTGGCCTATATGGCCGTGAGTTTTTCGCTATTTTTTCTCGCCAGATTCTCGCCGTACGAATGGCGGCCGCAAGCCGAAGAAAATTGCCACGAGAGTCGTTTCACCATATCGAATTGTTTCTGGTTTGTGGCGGGCGTGTCGTTAAAACAAGACGCGGGTATCACCCCAAAGGTAGGTAACGACTCGACACGCGCGTACGTACGTATACAATAACAATTCATTTCAAAAACAAATTCCCACGCGGTTTTTTTTTTTTTTTTGTTTTTTTTCATTTACTAACCCCTATGCGCGTTATGCAATGCCTATAACTTATCTTATACCGTATAGGCCACGTCCGCCAGAATTCTAGGAGGCATATGGTGGTTCTTCACTATCATAATAATACCGTCCTACACGGCCAACTTGACGGCATTGCGAACGGTTGAACGGTTACAAAAACCCATACAAAACGTTGCGGAATTAGCGTCGCAAGAAAAAATAACGTACGGCACTCTGGAAGGAGGATCGACAATGTCATTTTTTAGAGTAAATATAGCGACGTAAAAATGTTTGTTTTTAAATTATATGCAAATATCGTTAGGCCGTCGTGTCGTACCGACGACAATACTACGATATCGTGCTACCAACGGTAGTATTTGTAATTGTAATCGCGCGTGTGCCTATAGGATTCCAAAATACCGATTTACCAAAAAATGTGGAAGTTTATGGAAAAACATCAATCGGTGTTTGTGCCGACCTATGAGGAAGGCACGAAAAAAGTATTGGGCGGCGACTACGCGTTCCTAATGGAATCGACCATGATAGATTATGCTGTTCAAAGGGACTGCAATCTAACTCAAATCAGCGGTCTTCTAGATTCCAAAGGCTACGGTATAGCCACCCCGAAAGGTTCACCGTGGAGAGACAAATTATCATTGGCCGTATTGGAGCTCCAAGAAAAAGGTGTCATTCAAATGTTATACGATAAATGGTGGAAAAACGCCGCTGATATATGCATTAAAGACGAGAAAGTCAAAGAATTCAAACCGAAGCCATTGGATCTTAACGATCTGGGTAGGCGAAAAATAATTTAAATCGATAAGTGTACGAGGTCTGTTCAAAAAATACCAGGATTTTATTTTTAATAATTACAAAAATCAAGTTACATATTATTTAAAGATATTCTACCTAACCAAGGAGACTTTGAAATACTCTCCTCCGTGCGATATGCAGTGATCCCGGCGATCTTGCCATTTTTCAAAAGTTCTTTGGAACTGTTCCAAAGTTGAAGCTATGATTTCTGTTGCCGCTTTAATTTCATCTACGTCTTGAAATCGTTGTCGTTCAACCGCAGATTTTAGTCTCGGGATTAGAATCACACGGGGCTTGATCGGGAGAATAGGAAAAGTCCACGGGACCCCAGCAATTTTTTTATCAGCCAAAAATTCACGAATCGACAGCGCTAAATGTGCCGGTGCATTGTCGTGGTGAACAATCGCTGAACGAATTGGCAGCGCGAACCTTCTCATCTGTACATTTTCCTGTAGAATTGCATGACAAGACTCAATTGAGATTCGCTTTGTTAATTCACGAATGGTTAATCGGCGGCCATTTCGCATTTTTTTCACAAATTGTCACCACACCATCGTTTCTGGATGACGTCTACGGTCTTCCAGAACGTGGATCGTCTTCAGTTGAGCGCCGACTCTCCTTGAAACGTTTAAAACACTCGAAAGTCACAGAACCACTTAATAAATCATCCCCAAAAGCGGTTTTAGTCATTTCCGTACGTTTCCGTTTCATCATTTTTACCAAGTTTCAAGCAAAACTTGATGCACACGCGTTGTTCGCGTTAATTTCGGACATGTTGAAAACGGCGAACGAAAAAAACTGTCCGGATTTAACCACGTGTAATATTAAACTGAGATGAGATAGTGACTTGGGGTTTCGTTTAAAATATCCACTAATTCGCGGGAAATACACCTGTTTACAATTTAAAACGTTATCGTGTGTAAATTAGTCGTAATAACATTTGTCCTGGTACTTTTTTATATGTCTAGTACGGCTGTCCCGTGGACAATATTAGTCGTCGGACAACTCTAATCGGCCCGACAAGCAGATTAAAATATTTATCGTTATCCATCCTATCTAATCGCAGCCGTCGGGTTTTCCGTGATTTATGTTTATTTCATTTTCATGATTGACCAGTGATGTGCACGGGACAAAAACCGTTGAAAAATGTCTTCTTTACATCCCGGATATCTCTCAATGATTATCACATGTCGTATCCGATTTTCGAGCAATACGATCAAGACCAACATGGATTTTTGGGGCCACGCCACAGCACAAGTGTGTCCCATTGCGACGTCTCCGTTTCCGTTTTTCATTGTTTTTACCATATTTCGGTCAAATCATTACGCGTTGTCCGCGTTAATTTCGAATATGTCGAAAACGGCGAACGGATTTAACCACGTGTAAAATTAAACTGAGATAAGATAGCGACTTCAGATTTTGTTTAAAATATTCACTAATTCGCGGGGAATACATTTATTTACAATTTGAAACGTTATCGTGTGTAAATTAGCCGTAATAACATTTGTCCTGGTACTTTTTGAACAGACCTCGTATACACATATAGTCTCCAATAGAGATTGGCAACATTTTTTGAACATCGAAATTTTAAGCATTAATAGTGTCGATACATTGGATTTTCGAGGGAAACATCGATGTTTTAACATATAATATTTTCATAGCATAAACAAGCAGAAAAAAAAGTCATCCAATGATGACAGGCAATCACTCATTGTTATAAGCCTGGGGGTTGAGTTTTCAAATCTTTTTGTATTTTGAAAAAAACAAATAAGTGAATACTAAATTACCAAATAAAAAAACAATTTAATTCAAGACATTGGTGAATTAAATTTTATTATATTTAAATGTAAGTAATTCTTAAAAATATGTCGTTTATACGTTAATATACATTATAATAGTGTATCATCTAAGGATTATTTAAATGCTTAGATGTTAAACCGATTTTTTTGTTTATTGATAGTCAATCCAGTTTTAGAAAATAAACTTTCACTAAGGACAGACGTTGCTATAGGCAACAGATATTTAATGGCGATTTGTAATAATACAGAATATACTATTGACATATCCTTCCATATTCGTAAAGGATCATCGGGCATGACTGCTTTTCAGATATTGTTTTCATTCTGAGGAAAATCCAATATCCTGTAATCGTCTTCCATGGGCTTAACGGCTGGTAGATAGTTAAACGTGTTTTGCATAATCTTCTTGTATAAATAATAGAAATCATTAAAAAAAAAATACTAATACAAAAATTGTAAAACATCGAAATAAAACCTCGATGTTTTCTTCGATATATCGAAGCATCGATGGTTTTTGCCCACTTTATCGGCATAGATTATTATTTTATCCGTAACTTTTTCATTGCTACCTTTTGTACCTATAACACGTCATAACGTCACTAAATGTCGATAATATTATAAAACTAAATAGGCGAATAGCTTAATATTTACTGTAGTTGCAATAACTTTCATTATTTCCTCGATCGAAAATAAACGTTAACCGAATGATGAACAAAATAAAAATTTAGTTTGATGCTCGGATTAAAAATTCGAATGGTTTAGCAGTAGTATACAGGTGGTAAATGTATTGAAACAATAGAGATCATAACGATTGTGTGTTGTAACTGTATCTCATTTGTATCTCGCTAATTATTATTACCAGGTGGAGTGTTCGTGTTCGTCTTATGTGGACTTACCGTAGCCGTTATCATAGCGATATTAGAGTTCTGCTGGCATTCCAAGAAAAAATCAACAGATCAAGTATATGCTATTAAATGCAATTTTTATTGATTCATGATCAATTTTCACAAAGAATTTGTATTTGCTTTTATTTCAGCAACAGTCTGTTTGTACGGAAATGGCAGAAGAATTACGATATGCGATACGTTGCGATGGTACAAAACATAAAGCGACATTAAAACGAACGTGTAACGGTTGCTCGCCAATCACTACATATGTACCAGCTCCGATGCATATAAATCACGTTACTAGTCAGATTGTAAGTCGTAGTAGTGTCGTGCTTGCGATTGGTTTACAATAGTTCATGTAGTACGATAGTTAATAAACAAGTATTTAATAAAATAATAACACATTTACTTTACGGATATCCGTGTGGGGTTTGTACAGTACACACATAAATACAAATACTTTTCTATTCCATTTTAAAAATTACATTTACGTGTTTCTCCGTTTCTCTAGGACAATGTTCCTATGGTCGAACTGACAAGACCTGCGATCAACGTTGACCACGAAGACAAATAACATTTAGCTTCCGATTCGCCACCGCTACATCCGGCGAGTCGGAGTCCATTCAAAAATGTACAATTTCGATTTCAATAAATCTTAAAACCGTTAAGAGATAAAATCAACTGCCTATTAATTAAGATGTACATATTGAAATCACCTCAAACTGATATTATTACTAAATAATCGTTTCGAATAGAAAATGTATATAAATAATTGTTATTACATACCTACTTTTTATTTTATACATTGATGTGAATTAAACAATCAAATTATTATTGATAACATTATACTAAAAGAAATGTTACATTTTGTTGTTTTACATGCTATTGAATATCACAGAGCCTAAGAAATATTAATTTACAAATATTGTTTTGATTTTACAACAAACTACTAAAAGCTCATTTTTTTTTTTTCTTCAATATCGTAGAACCGAGTTAAAAATTGCCTCTATACGTGTTGGTTAAAATCGCATTTAGAATTTTAGCCTGAATTTAGTAATTCAGTAAAAAAGTGAATACATTATATTTTTGATTTAAATTAATATTTCCCAGATTTTAATAATTTTAACAATTCTAACTGTTGATTTGCTCTAATACTAACTAAAAATACATTTTTCCTTAAAGCTTCCATTGAAATATGTTCCAATAAATTTGTCCATTCTTCGTACATATTTTCCATAACTTCAATTACATTTCCACTTATAACTGTTCGATTTATCTTCCATAAATCTGTTAAATTATTGTTATATTTAGTTGTTTCAGTAGTAGTGTGAAAATCAACATTAAATAATAACTTATCGATCAAATGAAAAGTGTAAAACATGCTTCGAAGAGTCCTCGAATTGGGTATGATTTGAATATCAATCTTAAGACGATTAAGAAGTAAATGTATGATATTCCACCGAATGTATTTGTCGTAGCATATTTTAGCAAGTAAATTGCATTGATACTCAACATGAATGGACTACATAAAAAACAAATTAAACTTTAAAAATGATCAGCTAGTGAATTAGTTATTAGTATAAAACGTAAAGTAATTTTAACAGTAACTTACTTTATATAAATAATGGTTGTCCAAAATTTTAAACGCTGTATTTTGGACGAACCGGGTCACATGATCACGGCAAGTAAATGCAAAGTCGCTTTTTTCCGACATATTAGCAATTAAATCGACAAAATATTTTACAAGATTATCGCAACTGTCCCAATTCTTAAATGAGTATAATAATTTTGAACTATCATATAATGTATCAATAAGAAACTCTAAAGCATTTTTTATTGATTGTGACATAGTTTCGACAAAATGTTGATTTATGTCCTGAGAAATAATATCGCATTCGTACGTATCATTACCGGAATCGATAAATGGAATTTGACTAATTGTGTTCAACGTTTTCATAGTAATGACCGATTGGACCAAACATGTACTCGGTGTTTGAATCGGGTTAGGTGTACAATAACTAGCAGAAGACATTGACTGATTGTCAAGTATATCGTTATTTTCAGGCGACATGAATTTATTATCTGAAACAGTAGATTTTGTTTTAATGTCAAACAATAATGTCAACATTATGCGGTTATGTAACCGCATAATTATACACAGTTAAATACATATGTAAGGGGAGCTCGTATAAACCTGGAATGTAGACAGCTTTCTAAACGGTACATACCTGAATCGTATAAATCTGGACCGTAGAATTCTAGACGTACAAACATAGATAGTACATATCTGGAATTCTGGATGTGCATAATACCTGAATCGATATCTGTTTAGGGGTCAAGTAGTAGGCACTATCCGTTTCGCAAGAAACGTTTCTTAGACTTCGATTATTAATAATTTTATTAGCATTTAAATGTGTGCGCTATAAGAATTTTGCGCTGTACGCCAGATTTCTCTGGTTTTTAGGTGCAAATCGACTAAAATATGCACCGTCACCGATCCCCTTCGGATACGTTTCCTGCTAAATGGATTGCCTATCGCATGCCCCTTAAACAGATATATGTGTGGTCCAGACTATTATTACAGTGTCCAGCTATATGTATCAGGCACGTATTCAGGATCAATTTTTTTTTTTTTTTTTTTGGGGGGGGGGAGAGTTTAAAATATTTGAAATCATAAAACAAAATCAACTTTGCGTGGTATTCTGGAAAATGTATGGATTATTTCTTCAATATTTATTGGGATACTCCGGCAGACTGGCAATAAAGCTAAACCTGTTAGATTTTTAATTGTCTTAAAGTTGAAAATGAACGTTCTGCCGACGAAGTCGACACTGGGAGTGTTGCAAGTATGGATATAAAACACCTAATGGTCCTTCGACATAACGCCTATAGTATCGATTGTAGATTTTGGAAGTTCTTTATCGGGTACCGATTTCCATTATTCCACCCACACCTTCAATTCTGGTTCAAAAAGTGTCCTAAGTCGGTAAAAAGCTTTTGTAAAAATCAATGTATTTTTTTAAGTCATTACTACTTGAATTTAATTTAATTAGAAAACATGGACGCAAGTTTTGCCAACCAGAAATAATGCAATTGTGTTTTATAAATCAAATGAAATATTATACTATTCAATACTTCTGAAAAAACAGACTGAATTTATCATAACTGGGCGGACAATTATAGTAATACGCCAATTAAGTTCGTCGTCCGACAAGATTCAATCTTGAAAATTGCAATAATCGCAAATGACGTTTGTCATTTTCTAAAATTTAAGATAACGTGTAATGACTAGTGAGAAACTGGGAAATGTAGAAGTACTTTAACTTACAATAATTAATATATAATTAATAATAAATTTATAGTATCGTAAATGTTATTACATTAAAATAAAATAGAGATAAGCAGCTATCTTTTCAATTAAATCTCAAATGTTTATTGCTATCTAACCATTAACTGTGTGCGTTCAAAGTAGACGAGTCGTGTGTATTGTGCGATTTTTAAGATGAATAACATTCACGAACAACGTATTAATATTAAATTTTGTGTTAAACATTGTAAATCTTTTACTGAAACTCATAAAATGTTGCAAAATGTTTATGGTGATCAGTGTTTAAGACGTACTCAGTGTTACGACTGGTTTAAACGTTTTAATGACAGTCGGGAATCAGTTGATGACGACCCACGTTCCGGACGTCCGTCGACATCTACAGACGATGCTCATGTGACAAAAGTTAATGAAATTGTGCGGCCTAATAGACGTTTAACTGTTCGAGAATTTGGGGAAGATTGTAACATATCGGTTGGTTCATGGCATGAAATCCTGGTAGAAAAACTTAGAATGCACCGCGTTGCAGCAAAATTTGTCCCTCGGTTGATGTCGCAAGACTCATGGTTTCACACTGATGGTTACTCCATCATGACAATGCTCCAGCACACACTTCCCTGTTAATTCGAGATTTTTACGTGAAAAATCACATGACCTCATCCACCATATTCTCCCGCCTTGGCACCAGCAGACTTTTTTTTATTTCCAAAACTAAAATCTCCGTTAAAAGGATAAAGATTTTCCATGATAGACGAAATAAAAGAAAATTCGCTAACGAAGCTACGAGCAATTCCAGAAACTGCTTTCCTGGATTGCTTTCAACAATGGAAATGTCGTTGGCAAAAGTGTATAAACCAAGAAGGAGAATATTTCGAGGGTGATAAGTCTCAATAGCTTGTAGGTAAGCACTATAAATAAAAAATTGAAAAATTCGTGAACCTTTTGTACAGGCCTCGTATACGGACCCGGTCCAGATATTATGTACGTCCAGGTTTCTATATTCCCGGTTTATTATACGTGCGAGGCACCCCTGGACCCGCTAGTAAATCTTAATGATGCTCCTCGTCCAGCGGTATTTAATATAATCGGTTATTAGCGAATTTTAAACGGTGTTTTTAATGGGCATTTTTATGGTCCCGAGGGCTGCATAAAACTGGCTTGCACTCCGACCAACACGTACCTACAGTTGCGGCACTGGTCAAGAGTGTAGATACCTACGCTTATATAATTAGGATCGACTAGAGTTACGTACAAATATTTTTAACACAATAACATTTACATACGTTTTTCAAAATGCTGGGAATTGTCACGAGACTCATTTTCTATATTAAGCGTAAGTTGATCAGCGTCAGCTAATTTTACCGATTCAGAATCGCATAAAAATTCCTAAATAAATAAATAAAATGATTATTTTTATTTTAACAAAACTCTGTAATACTTTTATGAGATAATATTTATATTATTTTATACAAGCCGTGGTTATTTTTCATTAGATTAATTCCCACGGTTAAATAATATATTTGATATTGAAAATAGATAAAAACGAAAAACAATTGAGATTAATACTAAATAAAATAAATGTAGAAATATAAATATATTGAAAAAAAATTAACGCGTTACGCTAAAAAATTTAGAGAAGTCGGTGCTTCTTTATGCGTTGTGAAATTTTGATGATTCCACTAGAATTATCAATTATGGTGCAAGAGAAGTTGTCACACGCAAAATAGTTTTTTTTTTTTTTTTTTCCAATCGAATCACGAGTAGTGCCACGTTTTCTTTTAAGAATATATTTTTCTTCGTACAACTTAATATTTCCTATGTTTCGATTAATAATTACTCTAATATGTGTTTTTAAGTTAATTAACTTGTTCGCGTAATATAGTAAAACATTATAAATTAATAACTTTACGAAAAAAAATCGACCCCACTCACTTGGAAAAATTGTTCGTTCTGTCTTTCCAAGATTTTCGACTGAATAGCTGTAACAAAAGCCACTGCGTCCATTCCATGAGGTTTGTTTTGTAATAACGATACGGACAAAGCCGTTGCTGTATTTAAATCACTTTCCATTTTTCTAAAACGAAAAAATCAATTATGGAACTGCTAACAATTACCGTTTCCTTTAGAAGCTAGTGTTTTTGTCTAAGGTACAATTGTAAAATAAACCCGCCCGTTTCGTCCATTTTTTTCTCATATCATTTGTTGCAAATTTTATTTTCCAATCATCGGCCACTTGAAAATGTACATCATCGCTTTCACCACTTACGGTTCTAAAGCAAATGCCGTTTCTTTCTTTGTTTCCATTGAGCCATTGAAGAGGCACTGGCTGCCTTAAAAATATTGTGTTTTTCTAACTACAGGGTGCGGCAGAGCCGACTGACTAGTTTAATAAGGTCATTAGCCTGTGATAAGATAAGAGCAGGCCTTAATAAGTGGAATATTTTGAATTGTACGGTAATGCCGTTTTTATTCGTAATCATGGTCTGGACAGGTGTACATCGTGGTTTCGTCGTGCGTGCGTATTACGAAAATAATCATTCTGTGATCGCTACACAAAGGGCTTTTTGTATACACTTCAGCATTCCACGTGCTGAATCTGTTCCTTCTGCTAACACTATCAAATTGTGGATACGGCATTTGGAAGAAACTGGGAGTACCCTAAGTAGACTTGGACACGGAGCACCCAGAACGGCAAGAACCCCCGAAAATGTGCAGTTGGAGAACAAGACCGTCACTGTCACGTCCGCTCGTTATGTTGTGATGTTGGAAACTTATCTGCAGCATAGGTTGGAAGAAATGGCTGAAGAACATGATTTGGGAGATGTATGGTTTCAGCAAGACGGAGCTACAGCGCACAAAGCTAGAATTTCACTTGGTCTTGCGACAAATGTTCCCTGGGCGGTTAGTCTCTCTGAGAGGAGATATAGGCTGGCCAACACGATCCCCAGATTTAAGCATGTGTGATTTTTTCCTCTAGGGCTACCTGAAGGATAAGGTTTTCAGACATCGCCCACATACCATAGAAGAAATTAAACAGAAAATCACCCCGGAAGTCGAGGCCATACCAGTCGAAATGTGCCGAAAATCATATGAGAGCTTCAGGGATTGTCTACAACAGTGTATCAATGCTGACGGCCGCCATCTTGGAGATTTAATTTTCAAAAAATAATTTTTAAAAATGGGATTGAATACTGATTTAAATAAACAAAAAAACCTTTTCTCTAAGTTTTACTCGTCAGTCGGCTCTGCCGCACCCTGTATAATACGAATTCAATAGCCTTTGCTCCTGTTAAAAGTCGGCTTGGTGTAATTTTCACGTCGCGCATCTATTAAAACCACTTGTTAACGCACTCGCCAACATCAGGATTTCCCGATTCCCTAGCCATTTTTTTCTGGACGTGGCCCATTTACTCAAAACACGTTCTTTGTTTTCTAAAATGAGTCGACAAGCGTTAAGCGGAATACCGAATTCTTTAGCTATCGATATGATTTTGTTTTCAACATCCTTTCTCAACCTCTCGGTTCGCCGCCGTTGTGCATTCTTCGTGTGTTCGCGTTTTCTAATGTTGACATTACGGACGAAAATCTTACAAAAAAACACGGTCAAATTCACCAGCTCGCTCGTTGAAATGTAACGGAGCACTGAAGTGTATATTCGAGGCTACGATTTCAGACGTGTATTTAAAATGCACGTGTACACAAAATCCGTGTGTTTAATATACACGTGTTTAAAAAAAAAAAAAAAAAACCACGTATAGAGTAACATAAAATTTATACAGGGCTTATAAACATTTACTTGGTGTATAATATCGTTCGACCGTGGAAAAATCTCGAATTAATTTTGTGCAGAAAAAGACGATTATTTTACCTATACGAGTACCCAGTAGACGACTAATTTTGTCAATAAATTCAAGAATTTTAGAGTTTTGCTTATTATATTGGTACGTCTAGAACCATAACACGGAGACTTTTTTGTTAATACACCGTATAAAATCAAATTCGAGTTAAACACGAGTTTTGTTTGTTTGTTTGTTTGTTTGCATCGTTTTAATAGGAAATTCCAGGGACCGAGGAAAAAGTTCAAGATATCGGCGGATATCGAGTACGACTGTCTCGTATATATTTTGTCAAATTATCTAAATTGAATCCATCGAATTTCTGTTTTTATCTATTTGTTGATATTTGTTGGACTGCAAAACCGTATTATATGGTTTACACGTTTAATGCTATTAACAATAACATAATCATAATAATAATTATTAGAGACATTAATTATAGAATAACAAAATCGCAATTTTAAAAACCGAAATCCGGATTTTTCCCCATCACTACTACCGCCTATACGTACAATAATATATCTCCGTAATAATTATTACCGTAGGGCTCGAAACCTTATGCTCTTAAGGGTTAGGTTTCCTAGACAAGCGGTGCCGTTATCTAGCGGCCGTCATTTTACGATTGTAAAATAACGGC
This sequence comes from Tuberolachnus salignus, assembly GCA_956483605.1. Lineage (NCBI taxonomy): Eukaryota > Metazoa > Arthropoda > Insecta > Hemiptera > Aphididae > Tuberolachnus > Tuberolachnus salignus. The sequence goes on along the minus strand of OY101433.1, from coordinate 7,034,658 downwards.
CGTCTTTACGGTGACTAAGCTGTGGTTTCCTAAGAAGTAGTGCGACCGTATTCAATCGTAGTCGCTCAGTACTCACTCGGGCGTAGTAGGTCGCGGGCACTGGTGGAAAATGGACGATTTGGACATGGCATTATCGGTATGTTTGGATGACGATGAGTCATCAGAAGACGAAAAAAATCGTGATACTGAGAGTGCGTTACAAATTTTAGTGCGTCCGCCGTCTGCAGTGTAACGACGAAAAATTTAGGCAATACTTTCGCTTAACCACCACAGTTTTATAAAGGCTCCCAAACGAAGTGGATCATTATAATTCAACTATAAAGAGTACTATTTCGATCGTTTTGCTAGCAGTCGTTGTTCGTTAGTTACGGTTCCACTCATTGTATTTATTAAATACGCACACCGGTACACGCGATAAAACGTTCAACTACCGTTTATCACCGCTATTTGACGTTACGGTGACACTCGACGTTCTCTAGGGAACCTACTCCGATGTTATTTATAAACAACGTTATGGGTGACGTCGCCCAACGCTAGATAACGGCACCGCTTTTCTAGCAAACCATAGCTTTAGAGAGTACTAAATGTGTATGCACCAAAGAAAAAAAAAAAAAAGTACATAAACGCTTTAAAAATATGCGATTATTTTATTTTTTATTTTTTTTTTTACGCGACATTTGGTGGATTTAAGAGACGATTACTAACGATTGATAACCCCATTGAATTATTTCCAGAGAAGAGTATTTATGGAATAAAATCGACAAACGTATTTTGCAGCTGTTTCTATTGTGTACACATATTATATACCTGCATATAGTTACAAATAAACGATGTAAAAATATTAATTAATGAGAACGGGATTTAAAAACGCGATACAATAACACCTAGAGGAAACTCGATTTTTTTTTTTTTTTTTATTATTATTAGTGAATTTTAAAATTCTATTATCAATATGTACCGTCAAATATTATGCGCTGGAAAATGATTAAAATTAAGAAATATACATTACAAACTTTTGATGTATGTCTTGTAGTGTCGTGGAACAATTTTGTCAGGCTTACTCAGCAATAAATCTAATGGCCCACAAAAAACACGCAAGTGCAACGAATTCCTAACGGTAATTATTAATATATAACGGTTGTGGATAGGTATCCGTATCCGTTAAAACGTTTTGGTATGCAAAAATATAGGCAACTATATTTGTACAGTACTCACACGAATTGTAATTGATTTCCGAACCGTTTTCTGTTGTAATAAGTTACATTTCGGACAAACTATAAACGCGATACGCGGTTAATAATTTTATTTATTTATTTTTTTTACCTAATCTCAGCGGCGAATTAATTGATATTAATTTGAAAATCGATCGATAGGAAAAGTAAAACAAAAAAAAAATAAAAACATAAAATCGATTAAAGCGTGCGGCGCACAAGGAAATCGTAATACAGACAATAGTTTTATATTTCTCTCTATATATATATAGAAGCGTATCACATAAAGTAACGCCGGACGATTGAAATTTGAAAAAGTTCAATTCTACAGAGTCTTTGCTAAAGATCAATTGAGATTGAGGTTATGTTATTTTACTTTAATATTCTTTACGCTATCCGCTATCGCGTTTATATGTAAAATTATTTCACTGTACCGACCGCTTCGAATTTGGGTTCTTCCTTTTTTTCAAATTACTACACTAGGTGGGTAGCCAGTTTAGTTTCAGAATTAACTAATAGAAACAATACAATGGAAGGCTCTAAGATGTCACAAGACGAACTTGTGGAAAAGTTAAAACAACAAGTAGCTTTAGAAAATATCGAACTCCTATTGACGGTAAGCCTAACATGTTAGTTTTCTACACAAAACAAATATTATGTTTAACATTAAACTGTGTACTTGATTTAAATATTTAGCATTCTATGAATTTTTACATTATGCTCTATGCGTGTTGAATCATAATCTCTTATTACACACATGAACAAGTTGATTACCTACCTGATTATTTTAAAAACCAATACTTTTGCTTATTATACTTGTAACAGTATATATCTAATATCATAATTTACCGGTTAAAACTTGTTTTAACTTAAGAACACAATTTTAATTTTTCACATCTAATTTTTATACATATAACCTCATAGTAAATACTAAATTAAAATTATTTAATTTTTTCTCATTCATTTGATTGTTATAACTAAGCTTTGTATTAATTATTAACAGTAAATGATGAGTATTATCCTGTTTAAGGTTGACCAAAATAACCAAATGTGTTTATCTGATTTTTGAACTGATAATAGACCGTAATTGGTTGGTTATCTGACAAACTGTTTAAAATCAACATTTACTTTTCTTTTGACTATTCTCATAGCCTTAAATATTTTACCATAATTGTGCTCTGATGTTTAATGAGCTGCCAAGTAACTCGATAATGGACCCCACTGCGCAAGCTTGTGCATATCTTAACTATGTAATACACTAAAATAATATATTGCACTTTATAAAATATTGATTTCATATTAACAATCAAACAATAAATTTATCAGATTAAAAACGAAATTCTTAATTTATTTACTTATATTTACTAATACAATTATTAAAACATGTGCCAGCATTAATTTGTTTTTTCTTATCTAATAAATATAACTGAAAAAAAAGAACTAATTTACCAAAAATTATAATAATCATAGGAAAAAAATAGTTCTTAAAATTATACAAGTATTGTCAATATTTTTCTAAAAAACAACTTTCAAAAATGTCTATTTGAAGTGATCAGCATACTTTGAACTTTAGAGTAAACACATAAAGTAATATAATTTAAATTGTGATATATACTCTCTCTCTCTTCATATATTGTGTATTCAATGTATGCAGATAAAAATATATTGTAAACTAAAATTTATATTTGTGGTCATGTAGCACTTATATTATAATTATTAATTAAACTTATACTATAATTATTTTAGAAAATGAGTAGGCTATGTTTCAATAAATGTGTTATCAAACCAGGCGCTTCTCTGGACAGTACTGAACAAGTAAATATATTTAATTATATTTTAATTTAAGTGCAACTTGAAAATACAATATTGTTTTTTTAGAAATGTGTATCCATGTGCATGGACCGTTATATGGAAACAGTGACTCTGGTGTCCAAGTCCTTTGGTGAACGATTAATGGCTGAAGCCCAAAATATGAATTAAATCAAGTCAAGACATGAGTGTTGTTCGTGTAGGTATAGTTATTTTTTTTTGTGGTGCATACTATTATTGTTTGTTAATTTATAATCTTTTGTAATATTAAATTTTAAAGAAAACAAACTTTTTTATAGTTTGTATAAAAGTAATAAAATAAAATAAAATCTGTACCAAGTCTATTAATAATTGTATTTATCAAAGAAACATTCAAAGGTGAAAGTTACTGGTTTTTAAATTCTCAGGACTGCCGCTCTGAGTCTGAAACAAAAATATAATTGTTAATTATAATTCCTAAAATATTTTTTTTTTTTTTGTATGTTTTAATTAATGTACACATATTATTGCGTTACTGTATTAATATACAATGTCCATAGCAACTATACTCTGTTCGCTGTAAGTTGAACCACTCGCGCGCCCTCATACTAAGCCGCTGGAACTTTCAAACCCCGGGCGGTCTGTGATTCGTCGGCGCTGCTCGTCGTAATAGGCAGCTGCCGCCGTGCATACAGAATGTTACAAAATTATTGTTACAGAATTTGTAAATTCAATATGATAGCAGTGTCGAAACGGCGCTATGATAATCAGAATCACGACGTAAACAACATATGCAGTTGCGATGAACCCCACTATTGCTCCAATGACACGGCCGCGACTGGTTTTTGTCGAGCGAGTTGGTCAACTTACGGCGAACAGAGTATAGTTATAATTCATATAAAAATATGTAAATAAACAAGTGTCGGCAATTTAGAATTGACTAGCTGAATTATTCATTACTGCTGGGTTATAATAATAATTATAAAATTGACCCATAGGGGTCTAATCTTTATCTTTTAGGCTCAGACTTCGCGAAAACTATGACAACCCTTACTTACACAGACTATCTTTTTATTTATTTTTATATTTTCTTTTGACCATATTGTATATAAGAGAACCCAAAATTAACAAAAATAATTTGATTTTTGCACCAAAAATATCAATAACCCTGTAGGGGTTCCATTTAAGGAAGGAAATAGACAAGTATATTTTATATGTTTTTCCTGGTCTAGAACTATGTCTATGCATACTTTCAGCTCAACCCGTTCGGTAGTTTTGATGTGAAAAGGTAACAAACTTTTGCATTTATAATATTAATGGGACATAAGGATTAATTACCATAAAAACAAACGGATTGATGGACAATACAGACAAAAGATTTTCCTATATTATGTTAGAAACCCTAAAACTTAGGAAAAACTGTTTTTAAATAAATTTAGTAATTTAGATTATTAAATTACTGTATTAGTTATTTTTGATGTTAATAATAAAATTAACTTAACTTACAGATAAATCAATACTTGGTATGCTGTTATTTCCAAAAGAAATATTTTCCTCGGTCTCAATATCTTCCAAACTAGACTCATTTTTACTGCTTTTTATGTCAGACATGACATCTTCATCTAAATTATCATTTTTCTCCATAGGTGCATTACTTTTAATTGGTGATAATTGTTCTATGCTTAAACTATTTAAACTTTCTATAAATATAAAAAATTTAATTACTCATTTTCAAAATTTCTTAATTTTGATCATCTATAAATCAAATGGTGAAATTTGTTTTATTTAAGTGTCAAGTTATAAACTGATAATTTTAAAAATTGCAAATCCAATGTTACTAATTGATAAATCTATTAAAAATTAGTATTAAATTTTATTTTATTTACCTGAGCTTTCTAGTTCTTTTAATTGTAAATTATCTGAAAACGACACCGAACCTGAATTCTCATGACTGTCAAATTGTGTATTTTCTTCTCCTATTTCTTTAAATAATTTAGTTTTAATGGGAGATATGATTTTAGGCTTATTATCATTTATTTTGTTCGCTGATTCTACACTATTTTTTAGAATTTGAGCTAATGATGATCCATTATATGTTTTACTTTGTTGTATTGTAAATTCCTAGACATGCATATACATATTATTAATTTAGTTAAAACAGAAAGCTTGTATGTTTAAAACAAACTTTAATGACACCATCATTGATTGATTTAGATTGTGACTGATAAGTTTGAAGAATTTGCAACAATAAAGGTTTTTTATCATCTAAACAAAACCATTATTATTACATTTATATTGAGTATTATATGAATAGTATTACCTTTTATAAGAAAAAGTTCCTTACAAATGTCATCTTTATCTATGTATTGATATTGACGTCCGGCACCGGTTTCCGGATCAAATACTGATTTTGTAAATGTTAATTCTAAATACTCAAACAAATCATTAACTAATGATAACAATAATGATCCGTTTTTATTAGATACAAAATCTTTAATTTTATCTGCATATAATTTGTTCTATAACAGATTAATTGACAATTATTAATGACTTATATGTGCAGTTATTAGTAGAGTTTGCTGAGACTTGCTTGAGCCAAGAGCGTATCTCAGAAAAGGGCACAAAATCAAGAGTTTATACATACCTAGTAGAATAGGATATTAATGAGATAATTGATGTAAATTAATATAGATGGAATATAAGGACAGTAATTTATTATTTACTTGTGGCCAGAGATGTTATATGGACGTTATACAGATTTGAATAAGTAATATAACCAATTAAAAATAAACCATAAATTTGGAATTAATGCACTAAATCTGAATTGACAGTAAGGCCCAATCTTACAATGTCTCATAAAATGTTTGTTAGCGACAATTAACCCTAAATGTTTTAAACATGCTTAAATCTCATATGTTAATCACACAGACGGTTAAATAATACAAATACCTATTTTTCATATCCCAGAAATATATATATATATGTTTCTTTTTAAATTATGTCAGTGACAACAGTAGGTACTTAATTTAAGAGTTGCGTACTTGTTGCAGTGGCTTACAAGAATAAGTTTTTCCATAGAATTAATAATAGACAAACTTTATTATAAGAACTGCAATGTGGTGTATTATAGTTTTTTTTTTTTTTTCGTTTTGACATTTAACTAATAATTACAAATGAAAATATTACCTGAAACGATAACCCTTTTTCTATTACTTGGAAAACATTTGCCCGGAGTTCAGCCTATTAAATAAGAATAATAAAACAATTGAGTAGATAGGTACCCAGTTAAAAAATAGTTAAAACTATTTACTAAAGTTTATCGCATACTCTTATTTTAGGCAATACACCAGTACATTCCAATGTCTTCTCAACCATTTCCTCTAAATTAATGCCATCGGTGGACATGTCGATGAGAAGGTACTGATGGTATATGATGGCCAACAGAATGTATTTTCTTATTCAAATTAGAAACTATAGTAATCGTTAAACACCGAAATATCCGACACCTATTTACAGAAAATATTATTTAACGAATTAAAAAATATATACATATATTCAAATAACTGACAAACTAAAACCATAGAATAAAGATAACACTCATCAAAATAGTATAAATTATAAAAAAAAAATATACAATTTCAAGTACTACGAACCGAATACCATAGACCTATCACGCAGTATTAACTGGAGGCAAGCGTCTAGAGACAGCTCTTTTTATCAGCACTTTTTTTTATCACAATTACACTATCACGTAAATTACCTTATCACAGAATCATAACATAAAATTTGATTTGGATAATACAGAATCATAACATTCATTCACGGTAGTCCGTGCTTTTAAATTTTACAAAAATACTATTTTTAAATTACTTAAAATCAAATTTAAATTAAGTAGACGATTAACCGAGATTTATGTGGATTCAGTTGAATTTATTAATCTGTTGTTAATTCTTATTTTTAAAAGTCGTAACGGTAAAAAAATAAAAAAAGGTTTCGAGCATAATGCAATAATTAATTGTTTAAAGTTCAAATTTGTATGAATCATGGCATTTTGCGTACCCACCTAATCACTGATTTATGTGGATAAAACTCGTTAAACAAACAAAACCGCCTCCGAGAATTGAATCCCGGAGGCTGACCTAACTTGCGCTAAAATGCTCAACGCATATTCGCTAGATTACCTAATTATTGGGAGCCAAAATCGTTTTATGGATAGGTGTATGGTAACATGTGCATCAGTCGATACACTTGCAATATTTAAATTGTAGGATAGCCGGCTAGTCGCCACTGACAGTGGCCCGCCTATAAACAGTATCCTACTTTTCTTCTTCTGAAAACCAATTATTTATAATTGCTCGATAATGATCCCTATAGCCATTTTTATAATAATTTAAATATTAAACAAATATTCAACTTTATTTATACACTGGCGGATGTGTCATCGTATGTGACGCTTCATTCATTTTACAACGACCCCTCAAGATTTAATTATCTAAGTTAATTTATTATTGTTAATTGCACTGATACATTTGTTATATCTAAGTCTACTAATTCTGTTATTCTGTCAAATTATGTTGTCTGCCTAAAAACTTCCGCTCGGTGTTAATAAATAAAATGAACAATAATTATATTAAAACATAATATATTTTTATTGCATTTAATTTGTACAATGTTAGGATAGATAAACTTAATACAAATTTGCAATTGTAAAAAAAAAGTCATTTTCACGGTAAACTTATTATGTAAAATGATATAGGTAATATAGAGACTAATCTAGATCTCGATAAGTGCACATCAAATAACACTGTGTGATATAGGTAATTAATACATTTAAAATTTTAATTTTATTATCCTTTTCATGATCTTATTGTTCGGAAACTATAGGTACCACATGTCCACAATATGACATGTACTTAACTGGAATACTGGATCACGGTCAATCTGCTCTTAATAAATATCTGAGAAGTTTTCATAAATAACTAGATCTCGCCAACGGAAACTATTTATGATATATTAACGTACTGTACAGTTTCGAACATCTATACGGAAATTCCCAAACCATCAAAATCTTCTAAACAAAATATAAGGAAAAATCAAAAAGACTATAAAGGTATCTACAATTAAAACTAAATAAAAGTCCAGGACCTCTCTGTCGTCCTTCTTCCACCCCACAGTTGTGCCGTTACCCGAGTACTCAGCATAACTCGGGTACTCAATTTCACTCGAGCACACAACTTTAAAAAATGAATAATAAAATCAACTTTCCATTTTATAAAATAAAAACCAATTACTTACTTTAAACTTGATGTTTTTAAAGTCAAATTGACTATATTTGACGGATTTTAATATTAACAACATTAAAGTAAATTTAACAATCATTATTGGTGTCGTTTACTGTTGGTCAGTACATTAAAGTTCAAGGACGGAAAATTAAAATAATTATTTTTATTGTGTAAATTCATAGTGCTATAAATTAAAATATTAAATACCTATTAAAATATGTATTGTAATAAACATAATTTTATCTTTAATTACATCAGAAGTGGTAGAATAGGTATGTTAGGATTCTTAGGTACTATCATTGATTATAAACAGTGTACTAAATAGTAATTATAATCAATGGTACTATGTATTGCATTTCATAAGATTTATGTCGATTTATTCAGAAGGTATCTACCTGTTTGATTATATTTGGATTAAAAATAAAAAATAAGACATTTGGCTTAATCTAAAATAATTATTATTGGTGTACTTACACCCAGAACTGAATAACTATTGCACTTTTAAATTTTATTTTTTTAAATAATATCTTGTTTTAATATTTATTTGTATATAAAGCTTTTGAGAGAAAAAACACATACTTTTTAATTTTCATAAACTAATATAAGGAACAAGTGAGAAAAAACTCACTCTTCTAGTGTGCTTGGGCTTATATTATATTGAATAATTATTTAAAAATGATAACTTATATTTTATTAATATTATTGAAGATGTGTGATGAGTGTCACACATATTGTGCTTAAAAATATTTATAAATTTAAGTTAAGAATTTTCAACACATTGGTCTCAAAATAATTCATCATGATTAAATATTACCTTCATAACTATATTTTATATTTACCATACAATTTTTATAAATAGATTATAGTTTGAATATATACAACAATTTTAACTTTCATCAGAACTCTCAGCATCAATTACATCCAGACCCTCAATTTCTTCAAACAATGATTCATCAACTTTCACCAAATCTCCTAAAAAATATAAATGATATATAATTTACATTTAAGATACTATAAAGTGTATCTAAGATACAATAGGTATTTAAAAAAAAAAATAACTTTGGATTTTTATTTATATAATTTTAAATCAACAAATAAATTAAAAATAAGTGTGTTACACAAAACCAGAAAACTGTTCTAAATTATATTTGTTAACATTTTTTAATAATGAAAAAAGTCTTCTTCTAACCATTAGTATACTTATTTATGTTACTAATGTAACTATTAGAAACGTACTGATTTTGCTTTTGGTAAATTATACCAATGGTTAAAAGAACAATTTTTTCATTATTTGAGTATTGCATCACAAATATGATTTTTTTTTTTTTAATTTACAATGTAATTTAGGATTTTAAAATACAGCTATTTTTGAAAATAAGCCTAATTAACCCATAAATCTTTATACCTTATTCTACGAGAGAAAAAAACCGTTTCGCGCATGTCGAATGTACAGTGAATGCTCACTAGACCATCATATCCCCATCATTTAACCAACAACTCCACATAACGATAATGGTGGAGCATGCGCAGCTGACAACCGGTTCTGGTCGGCAGTTAATACCGTTCTCTCGTGAAATAAGGTATAGATGTCTGTGTATTACAATATAGGATTTATGGGTTTAGATTTTTACAATTTTCAAAAAGATAAACTAACCTTCTTCTAAGAATTTTAAGTCTGATTCATTAAGAGAGATATCAGTCATAAATAATTCACGCCCAGTAAGTTTTTTGTTCTTTTCATCTTCGTTTCGTTTTTTTATAAGCCCCATGTCTTCTTCGAAACCAAACTTCCAGCGCAAAAATGATTCAACTGTTACCTTAGTACCTTCAAATCGTTTCTAAGCAAATTAAAAATATATACATTTATTAAACACTTCTTAATGTTATTTTAATTATTTAATTAATATTTTACAAAAAAATGAAATAATACACATATTAATTACTAGTTCAGCTTCCATTTCTTTTTCCCGTCTTTTATCGTCATCGTCTTGTTTTCTTTGTTTTTCACCATCTGAATAATTGTTCATCCAATCCTGTGCGGCTGATACTAAAGTAAATATCATCACCATGCCAACATTTTCTTTAGCCTGAAAATTAGTTTATAAATGAATGCCTTCGAATAATTTATTGAATCATGTAATTACTTGTTCAATTAAATACTCTTTAAGCTCATATTCTTGATCTTCGAAACCAATTACATCTTCAATTTCTACAACAGGTGGGTCATCAGGATATTTTTCAACATATTCAAATTTTAAACAACACGAAAGACCAATGTCATGCAGCTCACTGTCAAATTCATCCGATTTAACCGGAATTTCAAATTGATAATAAGGATCTGTAGCTAATACTGAAATTAAATAATTTAAAATAAAACAGCTAAACATATTTACCTATGTATCCATTAGCCTATGCATACCTATCATTTCACCACAATATATTGAGTCCAATGCATCGATTTCGTTCTGCTGTTCTTCTTTGTAATCCATTTTTTTGTTGTTACCATTAATTGGACGTGTTCAAAGATTTAGACAAAATAATGAGATTTATAATTTGTAATGTTGAAATATTTTTCGTTTAAACGTGATTCGTAAACGTTGATCACTGTCCCTCCCACGCTGGTCGTTGTGATAAATGATAATGTACTATCACCATCGGGATAGATAAGAATACAATGCAATGTTATTTATCTCGATGACTATCACACCATAGATGACAATATTCATGGAATTTACTAGGCATTTACTAGATATTTATATACTTTGATAAAGTTTTCAATGTTAAGATATTACTGTTTACTTTTCATACTGCCAGTGACGATATTTATTTTAAGTTTAATTTTAAGTTAATTGTATTAGTTTTTAAGAATTAAAGTATCTTATAATTACATAGAAATTATTATGTGTCGAATAGGTGGAAGTTTGAAAGGCCTGACTAAAACTTCGTATTTCATTACAACGCCAATTTTTTATGTTAACGCAAGTAAGGATTTATACTTTTAACTTTGTAATACATTTGGGCGCTTAACATTTTATTATATACAATAAGAGCAATCTACATTTTGCATAGTTTAAGAAATCCTTATTGCGTTTATTTCTAATGTTGTTCGATCATCTGCCCGTACTATAAATTCGTTGCCAACGTTTATGGTAAAACATTTTTTTACATTTGTATTCACGCGTTTTTTTTACTAAATTACTCTATAGATCTTACCTTCTTAAGTTTCCACCTACAACAATCACATATTATTAAAATATTATTAAAATTAATATTATATTTTAATAATTATTCTCCAAAATACTTGCAACTATGTGTATAAAACAATAATTTAAAAACCAAAAAAATGTACATAGGTATAATATGTAATAATGCAATTTGTGATTTTAGGTCCTCACATTGGACATCTCTACAGTGCATTAATTGCTGATGCTTCTACAAGATTTCAAAAGTTATTGAACCCGAGTTTAAATATTATTTTTAGCACCGGTACTGATGAGCATGGGCTTAAGGTACAGAAAGCGGCTGAAAGTAGTAATTTATCTGTAGAAAACTACTGTAAACAAATCTCATGTAGTTATCGAACCACATTTGATAAATTTGATATCAGTCATACATCATTCATTCAAACAACGACAGAAAATCACAAAAAATGTGTACAACATTTTTGGAATAAATTACAGCCACATATAAAAAAAGGAAAGTACTCTGGATGGTATTGTACAGCTGATGAAACATTTTTATCACAGGATCAAATAGAATTAGTAAATAATATACGTGTAAGTAAAGAATCTGGACGACCAGTTGAATGGGCAGAAGAAGACAACTATAAATTTGATTTGCGACCTTTTAAAAACCATCTGCAAAATTGGTTAGATAAACCAGACAGAATTAAACCAAAAGTTTTCCATGAAATACTGAATAGAGAGGTTAATGATTTATATGAGATATCCTTGTCAAGACCAAAAAGTCGAGTGAGTTGGGGTATTTTAGTACCGGGAGATAGTACACAAACTATATATGTATGGCTGGATGCTCTTGTCAATTATTTAACAGTTTCTGGTTATCCAAATACAGAGCACTGGCCTCCTAATGTACACATTTGTGGTAAAGATATTTTGAAATTTCATGGAATATTTTGGCCCATATTCTTAATAGCTGCTGGGTTAAAACCGCCGAAACAAATTTTTGTGCATTCTCATTGGAAAGTTAATGATGAGAAAATGTCTAAAACCAAAGGAAATGTGGTAGACCCAATAGATGCTGGTCGCCAATATACTGAATCTGGATTAAGATATTTTTTGCTTAGAGAAGGTACTGCTCACAGTGATGGTAACTATAGCGATCTTAAAATTAAAAGAATATTAAATTCTGAATTAGCAGATACATTGGGCAACCTTTTGAACCGCTGTTGTGGAAAAGCTATTAACCCAAACCTCGATTACCCAAAATTAGATTTAGCAGCATTTGAACGCCTATTGATTGATTCATATTTTGTCGAGTTAAACAAAAAACTTGAATGCCTTTCAGACATTGTTGGTGGTCATTATGAAGATTTGAACTTTTATAAAGGTATAGATGAAATAATAACAACATTACAATGTTGCAATAGATTTTTTGAGTACAATAAACCATGGAAATTAGTTAAACATGATGTCAATAAATTAATGTGTGTACTTCATGTGACAATGGAAACATTGAGAATTTCAGCTCTAGCCTTACAACCTATTGTACCTGTTTTAGCTGATCAGTTATTAAACAAATTAAACATTAAAAATAGAAATTGGAATCAAATGACACCTAGTTGGAAGTGTAAAAACATTATTGCGAATCCTACAAAATTAAAAAAAGATAATACGGTGCTATTCAAAAAGCTATTAATAAACTAACTTTGTAGTTGTAGTTGTAATGGTTTATTAAATGCTTTTTTTAGTTATTTATAGGCATTTTAAATTGTCTAGTTTTTTTATTTAGTTTTATTCGGTTTTATGTGAATAAAACATTTCAATTTGCCGTTTCAAAAATTCCTAGGAAAATTAATTACAAGTTCATCATAAGTTGATCTTATGGAAATATAGAAATATCGAAAATCCGTAGTCACGATTGGTTAGGATGTGGTGTTATTTTAAAAGTATTCTAGTGTTTTTGAGTTATAAATTACTACTTGAATTTTTTGTTGTTGATTTTGTGTGAGTAAAAATTTAGTGTTTTTTTTTTTTTTTTTTTGGGGGTGGAGGGCTGAGTTAAAATGTATCCATTAAAAACACAAACAATTTTAATCTATCTTGTAGTTGGATATACATCTGTATAAAAGTAGAATCATCCGGATTCCCGGGTTCATCCAACAAGTACTTACAACATACTATACTCTGTTCAAGTTAAGAGTGCCCAAACTTGTGCATGCATACTGAGTCGTTGGTGCACCGCCGTGTATACACATGGTAATAAAAACAAAACATCTTTTCTCCGTCACGTAACATATTATATATTATAATACAATTGATATACAAATACATAAAAAAAAAAATTGTTAAAATTCAAATTTATTTCCATTATATTATGTAATATTAATAGTCAAGTTTAAAAAAAAAATTAAAATATTTACAATAAAAAAAAAAAAAATGTTTTTACGAAAAAATAGGTATTAAAAAATATTTACAAATTAAAATTTCAATCTGAATCAGATGATGTCTCTGAAAATGTGTCTCTATGCCACCCGACTATTTCATTAATTTCAGCACTGTTTCGACTTCGTTTTGTATACCGAAAATCCATTTTTTTTAATAGGTGATACAAATTGGTTCGTGATATTACTGGTAAACTATCATCAGTGGATATAGCTTGGTGAATTTTGTTTACTGTAGGAATTTCGCGTCGACACCAAATCTGGAGGATGTGCCTACGGACAGCATTTCTTTCAAAATCACCAAACTGGTCATTATAGGACTGCCTCGAACGTTTTGGAATTGGAGCAGCCACCGTCTTCGTCTCATTATATTCTTTAATAATTTTTTGGATTGTCCGTTCGCCAACACCTATTTGGTCCGAAATTATTTTCCTAATTTGTCTTACAGACTTATCAGGGTCTGACAACGAAATTGACTTATATATATTTACAATTTGTTGTCTTTCAGCTGTACTGATAATCTGAAAAAAAAATAAGGGTTGAAATATTGATGGCTAAAAAACGAAATAAATGCACAAAATAGATTCAAAATACTCGCCAGCCCGAACGTTAAAATAAATGATATTCACATTTTGTATATTTTTATAAATTATAATACTCACTTTTCCACATTTATTCCTTTTAACTGGAGACCGTATTGCTCGCACATCGCCGTTGCTGAAATTATCCATATTAAAAAAATAATAGAAAACAATTAAAAAAACGGACGATGCGTCGTGAAAACGTTGTGATACTATCCTCACTACGTATAAACGCGCGTCGGCATACCACAGCGTTCCTCGTAGCAAGATAAGCAAGACATGCGTGAACAGAACTATACTCTGCGCCACGAGAGAACGCATACGGCACGCGCATCTAAATGACAGTGCGCTGTCGTCTCGAGGCCAAATTTCTTCCACTATGCGGCAACTGGTCTCTGCATACAGCGGCTCAAGTAACAATAGAAACACTAGCCAATGTTTTCATCCATTTTATTGAATGATAATGATGATCGTATTCGCGATATTAAAAAAAAAATTGGTTTATGAAAAAAATAATGGGCGCACAATAGGACACGTTGTACGTAAACGAGAATCGGTAAAAGACAAGCGACGCGCGATGGTTTGAAAAAATGTTGTTTTTGTGATCGCAGTGTACACACCTGCCAATGACACCGACGAGCTCCGAAGCTGTCCGACGGATTGACGATCGTGCTGGTAAAGTGGTGGGAATGCGCGAAAAATACGTGTTTTGGTCGGCCGCCGTATGCATTCTCTCGTGGCGCAGAGTATAGTTTTCATCCGAGCGATTGGGGGGGGTACTCTTAACTTGAACAGGGTATAATAGCAATTACTATACTTAACTTGAACAGGGTATAATAGCAATCACTATACTCTGTTCAAGTTAAGAGTGCCCCCCCCCAATCGCTCGGACGAAAACTAGTTCTGTTCGCGCATGTGTCTTGCTCGTCTTGCTTATCTTGCTACGGGGAACGCTGTGGTATGCCGACGCCCGTTTATACGTAGTGAGAATAGTTTCACGGCACACCGCGGTTGTACTAAGTTGAACATTTTTTTTGTTATTGTTTCGTGCCGTCCGTTATTTAAATTGTTTTGTATTCATTTTTAATATGGATAATTACAACGTCAACAAAGACGAGCAAGCAGGACAATCTTCAGTTAAAAAGAATAAATGTATTATAATATGTTACGCGACGGAGAAAATATGTTTTGTTTTTATTACCATGTGTATACACGGCGGCGCGCCAACGATTCCGATAGAGAACGGCGGCGGTCATACAATGTCGACCAATCACAGAACGTTTGATCTTGCCGGGGGGGGGGGGTCCGACAGTTGTCGGCGGCTCAGTAGACATGCGCGAGTTTGGGCACTCTTAAATTGAACAGATTATAGACTGGTATAAAAAAACTGGCGAACAATTTCTTATCAGTGTCCTCCAAGATTGTCAATGATTTTACTCCTTGCCGTTGACATATTATATTGTTATCAATTATGATTGGGGGTGATGTTTTACCATAACCATTACAGGGTGGTGATGGTAGACATCGCACATTTTTCGCCACCATTATTATCTATATAGGTACTGATAAACAATAATAATTATTGTCTATAATAATATATTCCAAATATTAATACGATTGTTATACAAATTGAGTTAAGAAAGTTAAAACGAACGAAGAACGTAAATGTAAATAAAACAATAATTATTCAACTATAAAAGGTATAATTGTGTTTATTTTATTTATGATCAAAAATATATAGACGATATAAATAATATCAAATTGAAATTATTTTAGTAACAAGAAGTACGTGGATGATAAAACTATCTAATGGTTTTAAAATGCATTCAATCACATTTCTATAAATTAAAGTAAATTGAAGTGAAATTGTTATTATTTATATTTATATATTAACATTTTCTGTTTAAAATGTTTTTATTTTTTTTTATTTTACAATTGAAAATAAACACTGTACGGTAGTACAATAAGAGTATGTGAAAAAAGATGTTATTGGCATGAAAATTGTGAATAAGAAGCCACCCAAATGGGTATTCAGTAGCATTCGAATGAGAACATGTTAACTATAAGCCTAATTGAAGAATTATTATTATTATTATTATTATTATTAGGTTTACAACAAGTCACGACACCAGATTAGTTTTAAACGGCGCCTGAGGTTGCCAGGTATGGATTGTGTGTAGAGGATCTGAATAAGAGGATTAAAGTGAGATTGGAGACGATTATGAAAACTTGTAGAAATGAGCAGCTTCTTCAGATACGGTTTTCGTAGAGAAGTCTTTATACAGTAATTAAATATAAAAGGAGGAACAGCATTTGTAATTTTCATAATAGCTATGTTCTGGAACTGTTGAATTTTGTTGGTGTTAGAAACTTTTACAGAGCCTCACAATTGAAGGCCATAGGTCCATAGAGGTTTTAATAATGTTTTATACATTAGAACTTTAGTTCTTAATCTAATGTGTTTGTTATTTGTGAGTAAGTGCGTAGCATACGGAGTCAGGCATTTAAAACAAGTCATTTAATACGGATATGGCTATTCAAAGTAAGGCGTGAATGAATATCCAGAATGAATCCTAAATATCTAACTGTATTAGATGTTGGAATGGGCACGTCATTAAAGGAGACACTGGGGGCACAAGGAGTGACATAAAGTGAATGTAGTATGTACTTACTTGCTAGGATTTGGTTTAATACGCCACCTTGTATACCATACGGATAATGAATTTAGATGGGATTGTAGATTCGCGGCGGTAATAAGAGGATTACTATCAAGTGATATGACGGCTTTGTCGTCCGCGTAGTCGGCTACCATGGATTTTTGGGAAATAGGTTGAACTGATGTATAAATATTAAATAGAAGAGGAGAAAGTATTTCACCTTGAGGAACACCAGCGAATATTTGCTGACTGATGTCGAGAAAAGCACAAGTGCAGTAATATTTTTTCTCCAGAAAGAACGAGATTGCGTCAACTAGCCTATGTACCTGGTGGATTGTATTGTGAACTAAGCGAAAACCAAACTGTGAGTCTGGTAATATATTATTTAAGAGAATGTGAAGTAACAGACTTAAGTATTAGCCTATCCAGCACTTTACCAAAAAATGGTAGTAGACTGATTAGCCTAAAATAAGAAGCCGAACCGAGCCGATATTCCTGTTTGGGAATTAAAATTATATTTGATAATTTCCATAAAAGCGGGAAGTAAGAGAGCCGGAGAGTTGCATTAGATACATGGGTTAGGAATAGGATAGCTTTTTTCGGGAGACATCTTGCAATATTAGCAGTAATCGGTCAAAACCCGGTGTGTTTTTAAGAGAGAATTTTTGTAGAGTAGATTTAACTTCATGTGGTGTGATACATTTTTCCAGAAGATAAAAAGGAAAGGAGAGTCTAGAAACTAGGTTACCTGGGAAGAGAAATCTGTATTAAAGATATGGTGAGGCTTAAATATTTCAGACAGAGGCATAGGCGCAGGGAGGAGGCCCACGTGCAAGCGCCATACAGCAGCACGCTGTGCACTACGCTCACCAGGAGCCGCCTACTGCGGTCCGCCGATGTTACGTATGAGCCGACTCAGCGACAATATCACGCGCTGGGCCACAGAGCCAAAGTCCCCTTATTCTCGAGCACGAGGCCGAGGTACTTTAGGGGCTCACTGGGAACAATGGGTTAGGTTAGGAGGAGCAGGATCTGCGGCGCCGTTGCCCAGCGTCGGTTGCTGAAGACCATAACTGACGTTTTTTAGACGGCCAGACGTTGTCACAGGTTCCCGATGCCTTTGAAATCGACCGCCAGGGCGGCGTTGGTCCGATTTGCGCTCCTTCAACCGTGTCACCCACCGTCACAATCAGCGTATCGTCCGCGTAGGCGATAGTGATCGTACCCCTAGGCAGGGGTAAGAGGAGAACAACTTCGTACGCATTTTCGATTTTCAAGTTCACGGTGACGGTCATCAGATAGGCGTTGCAGGCACCCTCTTTATGGTGGAGGGTCCTGAGAGTGTCGTGAAAACATCGACCAAAACATAAACTTGAACACCCACTTAAAAACCCCAAATGGTATTGAAAAAGCTGTTCAAAACTTTACTGAACTCATCCAATCATCAGCATGGAAATCATCGTTTGTGCCTCAAAACACCAGACAAACTCCCTAACAGTTCCATTTCCACATTCGCGAGTTAATCACGCAAAAACGTCGTGCTAGTGCTCGCTGGCAACGCTTTAGTCTTCCCTCCGATAAAAATATTTACAATAATCTCACCTTATCCCTTAAGCGCACCTTAAACCAACTTAGGAACGACTCCTTTAAAGATTGGATCTTGTCACTCACCACAAAAGACGGCTTTCTATGGAGAGCAACCAACAGATGCATTAAGCAAAAGTTCTCACAAGTCCCAATTAAAAACAGAAAAGGCAATTGGTGCAAATCTGAAAAAGAGCAAGCAGAAACTTTTTGTTCTTATCTCTCGGAAGTTTTCCAACCTCACCAAAATATCGGTAATCATACTTTTACCAAACTAATTGAAAACTCAATTATTTCTCCTCTATCACTATATCTTGCTCCAAAACAGTTTTTCTTACCGTCTCATAGCACACTATTTTATTAGTAGGTATTTTTCTTCTGGAACATTTTTCCAAAATTCTATAGTAGAAACACCACTTCGTTTGAGTCCTTTTAGTCCTTCGTCCTCTTGCAGTTTTAGTAGCTCCAACTCTACAGCAGCTGTATCCTTTGTTATTGGTGATGAAATAGGACAGCCACCGCTCACAACATCAACAGCAAAAGGATTTTCCAGGACCATTATCCTAACCTAACCAGGAATGAAAATGAAGGTTTAAGTGATTTTCTAAGAGTTCTTCCACCACCTCCAAGTCTTTTGGCACATACCTCACAAATATGGCTAGTTGTGGCTTATCTTTAATATCAGTAGACTTGTCCAGTGCCAGGCTTACTGCTAAACACTTGCTTAAATTTTTTTTGTAAATTATTTAAAATATCCGCACTAATAACAGAAACTCGCCTCTCTATTGTGTGTCTAGCAACTGACATTTCGTTTATCAGTTTCTGCAGGTTTTTATTTTCTGGTTCTAAAACAGAAATAACTTGTGCTATGTTTTTCTTAATAAACTCTATGTAAGGCATTTTTGCTTTTGTATTATTAAAAGCCAATATGATGCCTCGGTTGTTAAATCTGCTTCCTTGGTAAACATTGACATAATCTTACTCTGACCATGACGTTTTTCCTTGAGTGATTTCAGTATGGTTTTCCTTAACTGAGAGCCAACATGAAAATCTTAAGTGTAATAACATATAGTTGGTAGATGAGTTGGGGGAGGGAAGGTAAAATATAGCTCATCTACGTGGTGCACATTGCGGGTTGTGATGGCAAGGGTCACAACGAAAAGGTTTATATGTGTTGCGGGTTGCCAATATTCTTCTCTCAAACAAATTTCGAGCCATTAGACTATCCATCTAAAAATGGAACCTCCCCCTAAACCTCAAAAGAAGAGATGAGGTAATTATCACTCGGGTTAGAATAGGACACACCCGTCTAACCAACTCCTCCTTCATCACCAAAGAGCCGGCCCCAACATGTGACATATGTTAAGTTATCCTATCTATCGATCACATCGTGACCAAATGCCCAAATTATCTGAAATACGAAGAATCTTATCCAACTTGACCTCACTCCAACAAGCTGTTAACGAAGACAATATAGTGACAATACTCCAATTTTTCTACAACATAAATATATGCAAAAAAATTTAAATAATTTGTAACCCATGTTTTCAGTTATTACCACTCTTAGTTTAAGCAGGCTAGCCATTGTCGTTGAAGCCTGAACTCTTAATAAAAAAAAAGTGTGCTATGATAATACGTGAAAAATATATGGGAGTTGTTTTTGCTTATACATAGTGTGCTATGCTAATACATGTAACATTTTTGGATAGAGGTGCTCGTGTATTGTTTTTGTCTATTCAAAGTGTGCTATGCTAATAAATGTAAAATTTAAGGGGAATTACGTCTGAACCGCCCTTTTTATCGTACTTACATTTTTGATTAAAACTAGTATTCGTGTAGATTATTTTAAAGTTAAATAATCTTTAATTTATTTTTTTTTTTATTTAATTGTGTAAAAAATACTAGACTTTTTAAAAATAAACACAATGGCCGTATTCCACAGTAGAGCAACTCAATTAGTCGTACGTTAAACACATCATGGTTGGAATAGGTGATCCAACGAGGTTTTCTTCTAAAAACGTAGTCGAATTATATTGTTTTGTTGTACTCCTAGACAGCATGCTACCTCCGGCATTTAAGTGTTCGCATGTCATTAACAAAAGTATTTATTATGTAATTGTAAAATAAACGGAAATAACTACGGTGAAAACTACTTGAGTCATATAACTGTACAAGAAATAAAAGCTCGGATAGTTTTTTTACCACGCAAAACAGAAATTACACTCGAGTTACGGGTGGTAGCATGTCCACCACAGGATTATATTATATAGTGACCGGCCTCGGTATTGGTTTAAATGTTTAATTTTGGTTGTGCACCTTATGAAAAAATGTGATTAGGAAACTCTGGATTATTCCACTGTGTTAATGTTTAATCGATAGACGGTCCTTCTAGAATAAGAGATAATATAGACGAACAAATGGGTTATCGTCCCTTAAATTCCGTAAAGTGTATTATCTTAGATTTTTTTTTTTTTTTTAAATTGAAAAATAATACCTATGTATTATTATAAGCACGTCAAGAGGCATGACAAATTGATGTTTTGGTTTAGTAACGAAAATTTAAAAACATCTTTAATAATTTCGAAAAAAAAAAAAATTTTCATAAAACTATTGAAGTAAAATAAGCTGGTTTTTAATCGAACAATAAGAACGAATCACGTATTTGTTTTACAAGCTTGTTTTCTTCATTTGATATTCAAATAGTAACATCGAATAATATGTAATATACACACACGTGTGTATTCCGAGACAATGGACTAATGTTAAGTCGTGAAAATTATATTATTTATCATACACGTATTATCCTTAAATGTATTATACAGAAAAAAATTAAAACAAAAAAATGTAACCTTTTTTTTGTTATTATTAAATTAAACCATATGTTATTCGTTATTTGACCAAAGAAACACGATGTTAAACGCACCACACCGCATCGTCATAATTCATCGGTTTATAAAACTACCCGTTAAGACTAATCCTAAAATTTACTTTGAAGATTCAATTAAATCAAATTTATCATGACATTCTTATATGATTCTGCATTAAGTTGCTCTCAAGCAAATATCAAGAAAAATATCCTATTGGACTAAAGACTGATAAAAACATTTGTTCACAAATAATGGCAGTGGATTGTAGGTGATTATTTATGAGTCTGCATAAAGTTGCTCTCAAACCAAAGCGGTGGCGGAAAATTGATTTTATATATTGCAACCGTAGCGCTCGCGCAAAAGCGATATTTTTACCACAAGAAGCGTAGTGATATATTTAATTTTTCGCGCACCGCATGCGACAAAATGAATTTACATACCAGAAACTGTAATCAATAAAGATAAAATTCACAACAGAATATTTTATAGTATTGTATTATCATATAACCACAACCCAGCCATATGAGCCTGTTATATTTCAAAAAGGATATCTTATACAAGGCAATGATAACATTTCCCTACCGTATGAGTAATTAGCATAAATGTCAGTAACATAATATGTCGGGTAGAGTCTGGCGAGTTCAGTGGCGAATCAATGCGGGGGAGGTGGTAGGTCATCTGACCCACAAGATATTTCCATAATAATCACATATAACTATTTAGAATACAATGATTATCAGTACACCCCTAAATTATCAAATTAAAATGTCAAAATTTATTTTTAATTCAGTATATTTGAATTACAATTTGTACGACTATATTTTACCATAACACGATTAATTTGTAATAGTTATTTTATTTAGTTGCATTAAATCATGAAATAAAGTACCAAATTAATCAGAAAGTTCATCCATTATTTTTTTTATAATAAACACACACAAAATTTAACTCAACAATAATTATGAATAACAATTATTATTGAAATAATAATAATAAAAAAAAGTATTGTCTTAAACATACTGAATTTATATTTGTAATTTTTCCCAACTGTACGGAAGGTCCAAATAGCGTCTATCACATGGTATTAAAACCGACAATGTTTGCATTAATTCCGTACGCTGTACTATCCTACATTTTTATTTTAAATTCGAATGGCCATAATATATTAACTTAATAATATCTCTAACCTCGGGTAGTTTTTTACGGTTCAAAACATATCATTCACTGGATTATATTATTTCGTCGTTAATATGCTACAAGAATGAAGTAACCAGCCTCATTATCCATATAAATATTTAATATTGTTTTTGTTCCTTATAAAAATATGTGATTAGGCGACAGTGGATTATTGAACTTTAATAATGATCAGTTTTGACTATCAATAGAAGCTCCTTCTAGGTTAGGAGATAATCTGCGTAAACGAATAGGTAATCGCCCCTTCATTTCCGTACAGAGTATTATCCTACATTTTTTATAATTTTTTTTTTTTTTTAATGGAAAATAATACGCATGTCGAATTGTAGGTTATAAGGCATAAAATTTAACTGACATATATTCAATGAAGATGTTTCGGTTTAATAACGAATATATAAACACCATGTATAACTTTTACAAGGTTAGGTTAGGTTAGAAAAAAAAATTTTATATTCAAACATTTCGAATTTAACAAGCCGGTTATTAATCGAACAATAAGAACGAACCACGTATATATTTTACCAGATTGTATTATCTGTTATCCAAATAGTAACATCGAATGTTATGTACTCGCGACATATGTGTTCTGAGACAATGGAAACAAATGTTACGTCGTGAAAATTGTATTATTTTACGTACATGTATTAGCCGTAATTGTATTTTAACAGGGAAATTATAAAACAGAATAATGTACCCTTATTTTTGTTATTATAAAATTAATCCATATGTTATTCAGTATTTGACCAAAGAAACACGATGTCCATGGTCATCGGTTTCTAAAACAATATCCAAATGGACTAAAGACTGAATTATAATCACAACTGTTGTCATATCCGATAATGTGATTCATAATAAAATGTACTAAAAATATGATACGTAAATAATATTTACTCGTATGTGTTATCTACACATTAAAAATACCAACGACCCCAGTAAACCCGCCCTTTTGGATTTGAATTCCAAAATAGAAAGAACGCAATCCTTCCTCATGATTCAAATTATCTCTATCCTAAATTTCATCAATGTTTGTTCAGCATTTTAACATTGAAAATGTTAAGGACTGAGTTACTTTTTTATAATTACGCTGAGTGATAAAAAAATATTAGACATCCGTAAATGCGAATTATTATTATAATAGTAGAACGTTCAATTTAAGATGAATATCGTAAATATTATAACGCATATTTTATTCTTTCATATGTGGATATTATTTGTTAGGCTCGAAAAAATGTGTTTTAAACCGTACACGCTTCGCTCAAAATTGCATTTTGTTGCGTACAGATAAAAAAGTTATACATATAATTATCCTTCCTTCTATTATCCCTACCTACAATAGTAGTTCACCTATGGGCTGTAATGTTTTTTTTTTTTTTTTTTTACTACTTCTTCACCACACATAATAAAATACATTTTGAAATTCCAACAATCTCGTGTGAACCAGTGTTTTGGGATGCAATACTGGAATAATACGTAGGTAATCCTTCCTTGGTGTTCAAGTTGTCTCTATCCTAAGTTCCATCAATATCGGTTTACATATATAAACGAATTAACTTCTAATTTGTATGAAAATAAAATTCAACAAAACAATTTATACCGAAGACACCTCGCTCAGAATTATAATTTTTTGTTTTGTTACGTACAGATTAAAATTATATCATATATTTATATATATCCGTCCTTCCTCTCCAACACTTCAACAGTGGCCCAACAATGATTTTTATTTTACCACAAATAACAGCTTATGATTAGCTAGCATTCAATTATCAAACTTTTACCGAAAATCAAGGGAAATTTATTCGAATCATACAAAAATACACAGTATTATCGATATTAAAATTTTACTGAAACAAGAATTTTATAATGAGTTAAATTAACAATAATATAGAAAAAATATGTTTTTAAACAAGTAAAACAATATATAAAACAAACATATTATCACAATTGGTCTAACAAAATTTGGTATAAAAGCCCGTTGATTTCCATTATATTTTCATTCGCTTTTCTCGTTTGTATTCAAGGGATTTAAACACGACATATTATATGAGTGGCTTGTTTGTTGGAATCCAAAAATGTCATTACTAAACAATAATGTTATAGCGATTGCAATACTTTGCATTGTTTTAATCTTCAACGGTTTGCCAATGAGTAACGCATTCGGTGGTATACATTTATTAATATTATTTAATTAAACAAATGCAACATTAAAATATCACAATATTATTTCGCGCAATGCAATTAATTTATATGTTATACAATTTTTATTTTATAGATTTATTACCATTCGGAGAAATAACAAAAATGGGTTAGTTTTTAGAGTTTGTTTTACCTCTACAGATTACCAAACTGATCAACGAATCACTTAACTAAAGATATAGGTGAACGTGTACAAGACCCTTTACATTAAATTGTCAACGAGAAAAATAATTCAACAATTTGACCATAGATAAAATAACACATTTTAAATTTTACAACTACTCAAATACAATAACTGTTTTACCTAGACTGTGTAAAAATGAAACCTTTTTGATTTATATTTTACACGTTTCTTATTTTTATAACACAGAGAATTTTACGTTGGATCAAGTTAAGTCAACTGAACTCGTTTATTTCAACGTCGCAGGAGTGGCTCATCCTATTCGATTTTTACTAGCTATCAGAAATATCCAATTTGAAGATACGGTGTTCAATGATTCCGATTGGCCTAATATAAAACCTAGTAAGTATATAAATATCACTCAAATGGTCAAATAGTTTAATATTATGGATCTACAAAAATATTGAAATGATAATATCGTAATCATAATATTCTTTTAAATATTGATGGATATGATTATTGCTAACATATTAGTGTAATATTTAATATTTATCGAAAATCAAATAATAATATATATATATATATATATATATATATAAATATATAATAAATGAAACAATTGATACTGAAAAAAATATCAGAAATAAATTAATATTAAAAATAACAAAATACAACAAAAATAGATATATGTTTAAAAATATGAAAAAAAAAACGGAAATATAATTTGAGTTTGTGTGTAAGTATGATCCATTTCAATCTGACAAATCATTTTGGAATCAAAAACAAATTATTTTCTCGATCAATATTTTTTGGTTTGGTATACTTCGCATAGCACAAAATCCTAGGTATCGACGTTAGTGATTAATTTTCGTTGGTAAGTATAAAATATGAGTATATAGGAAAAACAGCTATTTCAAATGCGGCAAAGGCAACATACCCGTATGTGGAATTTTATTTTGCTGGGAACGTGGCTGGGCAATTTCATTCAAATGACCTATGATTTTTCTCGAAATGTAGATAAGTTATGTCTTATCATTAATAATTCAGACAAATCTGAACGTATTAATATACAAGACAATAATTTATTCGATTTGTTGTTCTTTATCCTGAAGAGATTCTAATGATTCTGAACGAAATGAAGAATGTATTTATGTATTGGTTTTACTATGATGTGCAGGTTATTTTTCCGCCTTTAATCAAATTCTCTACCAGACAATCTATTCAGATATTTAAGTGTTGCGACTTTCCTAAAAGCATTCAGGATCTGATTAATGACTCGAAGAGTTCAATTTTTGATTTTCATTGTAATTTTCT
Source organism: Tuberolachnus salignus (assembly GCA_956483605.1). NCBI lineage: Eukaryota > Metazoa > Arthropoda > Insecta > Hemiptera > Aphididae > Tuberolachnus > Tuberolachnus salignus. The sequence goes on along the minus strand of OY101433.1, from coordinate 7,008,243 downwards.
TAATAATTGTGAAAACAAAAACGTAGAAAACAGGAACTTTCAGCAATAACGTTCTCATTATTTATGTTTTTTGAACTCGGATAAAAACTATCGTAGAAACCTGCAATTTTCATAGAATAATAATATTAATCTTTCAAGGCGTAAACTAACTTTCTACAGAATAGTATAGCTTTTTGTAAGTGTTTTAAATTGTCGAGTATTTTAGTTTTTACTCGGTATGATGTGGATGAAATAAGTTTGACCATGCAAAAACGATTGAAGGATTACAGGAGCATTTTCTTAAGTTATACTGTAAGTCGTAAAAACAATTATAATTTGAACTTAATGTAGTAATTTTGTTTTTCCTATTAGCGATTTATGTAATTATTTTACGTCATTTCTCGAATTACTCGATTTTTTCGAATTTATTGAATATAATATTTTTGTTTTTTTGTTTTGGTAATTTCCTATGTAATTGTTGGATTTATCTATATGTGTGTTGTGTTTTGTTCATTTTTAAATTGCGATATTATACTTTATGTTCCAGAAACGCCATTTCATCATGTTCCATTGTTGATATTTAACAAAAATATAAGTTTGATTCAATCAGGCGCTATTTGTAACTATTTAGCTACAAATACTATATACAAAACTGAATCTATTTGGGATGATTATTTGGTTGCTAATTACATTGATACCTTCCACGATTTACGAAGAGGTACTTGAAGAACATTGCACTGTTTAAATGCTCTTTATGTCTTTTTCATTTTTGTATACCTGTAACTTCATGAACAGTAATTTCATTAAAAGGTATTTATTTGTATAGATATAAGAAAATTCCTATACGAAAAGAACAAGTCTATATCAGAAACTAAGAAAAATTTTTTTTTAGCAAATGTGCTTCCAATATATATGACAAAATTTAATAATATAGTGAAATATAATAAAGGATTCTTTATTGATGGAAAGGTAGAATATACATTATGTACATTATTTATATATTTTTAATTTGTATTTTAATTAGAAATAATGGATTGGTTTATTATTTTATGTATACAGATATATTTCAGGTACAATTTTTTTATTTGTTGTGTAAAACAAATATCGAAATAATACCCTAAACATTATTAGAGTTAAAAAATCGTTTTCGTCAACAGATGTAAAACGTTTGTATTAATATTGTTTTATATTTTTTTTTCAGATGTCTATAGTTGATATATTTTTTGCTGGATTCGCTATCTCTATAAGTTATTATTCGGGAATGGACACATTAAAAAATTATGAGTACTTAAATACGCTACAAAAACATGTCTTTAAAGTACAAAACATTGAGAAGTGGCTTAAAGAACATAAAACATTCACTGATTATGAGTACACCCCTAATTTACCAAATTAAAATGTCAACATTTATTTTTAATTGAGTATATTTGAATTACAATTTGTACAACTATATTTAACCATAAAATGATAATTTGTAATAGTTATTTAATTTAGTTGCATTAAATCATGAAATAAAGTACCAAATTAAACATAAAGTTCAATCATTATTTTTTTATAATAAACCCACATAGAATTCAACTCAATAATTATTTTGAATAATAATTAATATCCTTTTGAAAATTATAAAAAAAATGTATTGTTTTAACCATACTGATTTTATATTTATCATCATCCCAACTTTACGGACGGTCCAAATAGCGTCTATCACATGGTGAATAAACAGGCAATCATCACATTAATTCCGTAAACAGTATTATCCTATTTTTTTTTTTTTAATTTCAAATGGCCATAATTTATTATCATAATTATATCTCTAAACCTCGGGTAGTTTTTTACGTTGCAAAACATATCTCTCACTGGATTATGTTATTTTGTCTTTAATATACTACAAGAATGAAGTGACCAGCCTCGTTATCGATGTAAAAATTTAATATTGTCTTTGATCCTTATGAAAACTTGTGATTCGGTGGCTGTGGGTTATTTTACTTTAATAATGATTAGTTTTGGCTATCGCTAAATGCTCCTTCTAGGTAAGGAGATAATCTGTGTAAACGAATGGGTAATCGCCCTTTCAATTCCGTACGGTGTATTGTCCTACATTTGTTTAAAATTTTTTTTTTTTAATTGGAAAAGAATACGCATTTCGAAAGGTAGGTTAAAAGGCATCAAATTTAACTGAAATATATTCAATGAAGATGTTTCGGTTTAATAACGAATATATAAACACCATGTATACCTTTAACAACTTCGAAAAAAAAAATTTTATATTCAAACATTTCGAATGTAAAAAGCCGGTTATTAATCGAACAATAAGAACGTTCCACGTATATGTTTAACCAGATTGTATTATCTGTTATCCAAATAGTAACATCGAATGTTATGTACTCACGACATGTGTGTTCATAGACAATGGAAACAAATGTTACGTCGTGAAAATTGTATTATTATACTTACAAGTATTAGGCGTAATTGTATTTTAATAAGAAAATTATAAAACAGAATAATGTTACCTTATTATTGTTATTATGAAATTAACAAAAGGTTTTTCGGTATTAGACCAAAGAAACAAGATGATCACAATAGCCATCGGTTTCTAAAAAAATATCCCATTGTACTAAAGAATAATGAAACCTAACCCCTAAGACTGATTTCAACATTTTTCCATATAGGAGAGTAATTATAAGTCTACACAATGTTGCGCTCAAACCAATGCAGTGGCGAAAAATTGATTTTATACTTTTCGACGATAACGCTCACACCAAAGCGATAATTTTACCACAAAACATGTAGCGATATGTTTTAATTTTATCTTACCACGGCCGAAAAAAACACCGGTAACTGTAGTCCATTACCGATTATATTCACGATAGAATATTGTGCTGTATTATAATCACAACTGTTGTCATATCTTAAAATGTTATTCAAGATAAAATGTATTAAACATATGATACGTAAATAATATTTACTCGTATGCGTTATATACACATTAAAAATACCAACGACCCCAGTAAACCAGCCCTTTTGGATTTGAATTCCGAATTAGAAAGAACGCAATCCTTCCTCGGGGTTCAAATTACCTGGCCAAATTAATCAATGTGTGTTTACATATATAAACGTATAAACTTCAAATTTGTATGAATATAAAAATCATAACGCGTAATATACAATGTGAATGACATTTGTTAGGTTCGAAAAAAATGGTTAAAAGTTTGAGACTAACAGACATGCAAAGTTGTAATTTATCTGTATTTATAAATGCATATAATTTTGAATTAAAATTCATCAATATAATTTTTACCAAACACACTTCACTTAGAATTTTTTTTTTTTTTATTGCGTACAGATATAAATTATACCATATATATATATATATATATATATATATATATATCATTCCTTCCTTTTATTTATTTTTATATTTTTTTTTTTTGTAAACCAGCAATACCCCCGCCTACCAGGAAACGAAGTGAGGTCATACTTCGGGAGGCGGGTCGCCATAATTTATTGAAAATTAAAAAAAACAATTAATAATGAATAATTAAATAAAAATCCCGTTTTTTCTAAGGCGGGGCGGGCTCACATAAATATAGTACAGCTATTCTTAACCTAACGTGATGATGGGCAGTAGCCGAGGTGATACCTGCCTGCTACCCTCACAAGCTGTAGGGGGGACACTTCCTAACGGCCTCCCGGCCGGCGGTCCGGCGCCTACGGCACCCCGACCAACGACGGCGGCGGTGGGCCTAAAGGCGGAGCACACCGGCGATGTCAAGGGCTTGGCGCTGGTGTTCTGCCGACTACTTCTCCACGATAAAGGCTTCAGCGAAGTCGACGACAGCTTCCCAGTGGTCTGGAGATTCCAGCGTGAGCAGCACCAAGTCGCCCGGTTCAAACGGACCGATCCTCTGGACCAAGCGCTCCCTGACCTCGTCAAACGCCCCGCAGCGCATCAGGATATAGAGAGCTGGGAAATCCGCAGTGAGAATACCCGGGGGACGGAGCTCGTCCGACCCGTTGAAGGAACAAGTTAAAGCAGCTGTATCCCGTGAACAGTTGAGTGAGGCGGTACGTCATTGAACCGTGGGGTCTCGTAACCCACAGCACCAACACGTCGGAGGAGATGAGCGAACAAGTTAACACGTGCCCACTCCCCTCCGGCGCTTCCGCAGATCACATCCGGCGCGCCCAGCTGGTCGCGAGGAGGATTTTCATACGGAGTGCTGACGGCGGGGTACGTCGCCCGCCTTAGCCGCCAACGTGCACAGAGCGTCAAACTCCTTGCCCCTGCGAGAGGCCAACAAATCGACGGGAGGCAGTCCCGCTACGATTAGCGCCACCTCTTGCGAGAAGATCCTGTAGACGCACACGCTCCAAAGAGCTGCACGCCGCTGGACGGCCGTCATAGCAGTGAGGCCTAGGGGGCATAAAGTCAGGGAGAAGGCACACGTTGGAGCGCTGTACAGCAGCAAGGAAAAAAAGCATGCCAACGGCACGTAGTGTTCCTAAGCGGTCACCCATCCAAGTACTAACTACGCCAACGTTGCTTAACTTCAGTGATCGGACGAGAACTGGTCTGTTCAACGTGATATGGTCATTGGCGATATCCTTCCTTCCTATCCCCACCATCAACAGTGGCCCACCAATGATTTATTATGTTTACCACAAACAACAGCTTATGATTAGTTAGCATTCAATAATCAAGCCTTTACACAAAATCAAGAGAAATTTATTCGCCTCATACAAAAATCCACAAAAATGTCAATATTGATATTTTACTGAGACATGAATTTTATAAGGATTTAAATAACCATTAAAAATAAATAAATATGTTTCTAAATTAATACAATACTATATAAAACAGACATATTATCACAATTGGACAAACAAAAAGTGGTATAAAAGCCAGTTGATTTCCATTATATTTTCATTCGCTTTTCTCGTTTGTATTCAAGGGATTTAAACACGACATATTATATGAGTGGCTTGTTTGTTGGAATCCAAAAATGTCATTACTAAACAATAATGTTATAGCGATTGCAATACTTTGCATTGTTTTAATCTTCAACGGTTTGCCAATGAGTAACGCATTCGGTGGTATACATTTATTAATATTATTTAATTAAACAAATGCAACATTAAAATATCACAATATTATTTCGCGCAATGCAATTAATTTATATGTTATACAATTTTTATTTTATAGATTTATTACCATTCGGAGAAATAACAAAAATGGGTTAGTTTTTAGAGTTTGTTTTACCTCTACAGATTACCAAACTGATCAACGAATCACTTAACTAAAGATATAGGTGAACGTGTACAAGACCCTTTACATTAAATTGTCAACGAGAAAAATAATTCAACAATTTGACCATAGATAAAATAACACATTTTAAATTTTACAACTACTCAAATACAATAACTGTTTTACCTAGACTGTGTAAAAATGAAACCTTTTTGATTTATATTTTACACGTTTCTTATTTTTATAACACAGAGAATTTTACGTTGGATCAAGTTAAGTCAACTGAACTCGTTTATTTCAACGTCGCAGGAGTGGCTCATCCTATTCGATTTTTACTAGCTATCAGAAATATCCAATTTGAAGATACGGTGTTCAATGATTCCGATTGGCCTAATATAAAACCTAGTAAGTATATAAATATCACTCAAATGGTCAAATAGTTTAATATTATGGATCTACAAAAATATTGAAATGATAATATCGTAATCATAATATTCTTTTAAATATTGATGGATATGATTATTGCTAACATATTAGTGTAATATTTAATATTTATCGAAAATCAAATAATAATATATATATATATATATATATATATAAATATATAATAAATGAAACAATTGATACTGAAAAAAATATCAGAAATAAATTAATATTAAAAATAACAAAATACAACAAAAATAGATATATGTTTAAAAATATGAAAAAAAAAACGGAAATATAATTTGAGTTTGTGTGTAAGTATGATCCATTTCAATCTGACAAATCATTTTGGAATCAAAAACAAATTATTTTCTCGATCAATATTTTTTGGTTTGGTATACTTCGCATAGCACAAAATCCTAGGTATCGACGTTAGTGATTAATTTTCGTTGGTAAGTATAAAATATGAGTATATAGGAAAAACAGCTATTTCAAATGCGGCAAAGGCAACATACCCGTATGTGGAATTTTATTTTGCTGGGAACGTGGCTGGGCAATTTCATTCAAATGACCTATGATTTTTCTCGAAATGTAGATAAGTTATGTCTTATCATTAATAATTCAGACAAATCTGAACGTATTAATATACAAGACAATAATTTATTCGATTTGTTGTTCTTTATCCTGAAGAGATTCTAATGATTCTGAACGAAATGAAGAATGTATTTATGTATTGGTTTTACTATGATGTGCAGGTTATTTTTCCGCCTTTAATCAAATTCTCTACCAGACAATCTATTCAGATATTTAAGTGTTGCGACTTTCCTAAAAGCATTCAGGATCTGATTAATGACTCGAAGAGTTCAATTTTTGATTTTCATTGTAATTTTCTTAATAATTGTGAAAACAAAAACGTAGAAAACAGGAACTTTCAGCAATAACGTTCTCATTATTTATGTTTTTTGAACTCGGATAAAAACTATCGTAGAAACCTGCAATTTTCATAGAATAATAATATTAATCTTTCAAGGCGTAAACTAACTTTCTACAGAATAGTATAGCTTTTTGTAAGTGTTTTAAATTGTCGAGTATTTTAGTTTTTACTCGGTATGATGTGGATGAAATAAGTTTGACCATGCAAAAACGATTGAAGGATTACAGGAGCATTTTCTTAAGTTATACTGTAAGTCGTAAAAACAATTATAATTTGAACTTAATGTAGTAATTTTGTTTTTCCTATTAGCGATTTATGTAATTATTTTACGTCATTTCTCGAATTACTCGATTTTTTCGAATTTATTGAATATAATATTTTTGTTTTTTTGTTTTGGTAATTTCCTATGTAATTGTTGGATTTATCTATATGTGTGTTGTGTTTTGTTCATTTTTAAATTGCGATATTATACTTTATGTTCCAGAAACGCCATTTCATCATGTTCCATTGTTGATATTTAACAAAAATATAAGTTTGATTCAATCAGGCGCTATTTGTAACTATTTAGCTACAAATACTATATACAAAACTGAATCTATTTGGGATGATTATTTGGTTGCTAATTACATTGATACCTTCCACGATTTACGAAGAGGTACTTGAAGAACATTGCACTGTTTAAATGCTCTTTATGTCTTTTTCATTTTTGTATACCTGTAACTTCATGAACAGTAATTTCATTAAAAGGTATTTATTTGTATAGATATAAGAAAATTCCTATACGAAAAGAACAAGTCTATATCAGAAACTAAGAAAAATTTTTTTTTAGCAAATGTGCTTCCAATATATATGACAAAATTTAATAATATAGTGAAATATAATAAAGGATTCTTTATTGATGGAAAGGTAGAATATACATTATGTACATTATTTATATATTTTTAATTTGTATTTTAATTAGAAATAATGGATTGGTTTATTATTTTATGTATACAGATATATTTCAGGTACAATTTTTTTATTTGTTGTGTAAAACAAATATCGAAATAATACCCTAAACATTATTAGAGTTAAAAAATCGTTTTCGTCAACAGATGTAAAACGTTTGTATTAATATTGTTTTATATTTTTTTTTCAGATGTCTATAGTTGATATATTTTTTGCTGGATTCGCTATCTCTATAAGTTATTATTCGGGAATGGACACATTAAAAAATTATGAGTACTTAAATACGCTACAAAAACATGTCTTTAAAGTACAAAACATTGAGAAGTGGCTTAAAGAACATAAAACATTCACTGATTATGAGTACACCCCTAATTTACCAAATTAAAATGTCAACATTTATTTTTAATTGAGTATATTTGAATTACAATTTGTACAACTATATTTAACCATAAAATGATAATTTGTAATAGTTATTTAATTTAGTTGCATTAAATCATGAAATAAAGTACCAAATTAAACATAAAGTTCAATCATTATTTTTTTATAATAAACCCACATAGAATTCAACTCAATAATTATTTTGAATAATAATTAATATCCTTTTGAAAATTATAAAAAAAATGTATTGTTTTAACCATACTGATTTTATATTTATCATCATCCCAACTTTACGGACGGTCCAAATAGCGTCTATCACATGGTGAATAAACAGGCAATCATCACATTAATTCCGTAAACAGTATTATCCTATTTTTTTTTTTTTAATTTCAAATGGCCATAATTTATTATCATAATTATATCTCTAAACCTCGGGTAGTTTTTTACGTTGCAAAACATATCTCTCACTGGATTATGTTATTTTGTCTTTAATATACTACAAGAATGAAGTGACCAGCCTCGTTATCGATGTAAAAATTTAATATTGTCTTTGATCCTTATGAAAACTTGTGATTCGGTGGCTGTGGGTTATTTTACTTTAATAATGATTAGTTTTGGCTATCGCTAAATGCTCCTTCTAGGTAAGGAGATAATCTGTGTAAACGAATGGGTAATCGCCCTTTCAATTCCGTACGGTGTATTGTCCTACATTTGTTTAAAATTTTTTTTTTTTAATTGGAAAAGAATACGCATTTCGAAAGGTAGGTTAAAAGGCATCAAATTTAACTGAAATATATTCAATGAAGATGTTTCGGTTTAATAACGAATATATAAACACCATGTATACCTTTAACAACTTCGAAAAAAAAAATTTTATATTCAAACATTTCGAATGTAAAAAGCCGGTTATTAATCGAACAATAAGAACGTTCCACGTATATGTTTAACCAGATTGTATTATCTGTTATCCAAATAGTAACATCGAATGTTATGTACTCACGACATGTGTGTTCATAGACAATGGAAACAAATGTTACGTCGTGAAAATTGTATTATTATACTTACAAGTATTAGGCGTAATTGTATTTTAATAAGAAAATTATAAAACAGAATAATGTTACCTTATTATTGTTATTATGAAATTAACAAAAGGTTTTTCGGTATTAGACCAAAGAAACAAGATGATCACAATAGCCATCGGTTTCTAAAAAAATATCCCATTGTACTAAAGAATAATGAAACCTAACCCCTAAGACTGATTTCAACATTTTTCCATATAGGAGAGTAATTATAAGTCTACACAATGTTGCGCTCAAACCAATGCAGTGGCGAAAAATTGATTTTATACTTTTCGACGATAACGCTCACACCAAAGCGATAATTTTACCACAAAACATGTAGCGATATGTTTTAATTTTATCTTACCACGGCCGAAAAAAACACCGGTAACTGTAGTCCATTACCGATTATATTCACGATAGAATATTGTGCTGTATTATAATCACAACTGTTGTCATATCTTAAAATGTTATTCAAGATAAAATGTATTAAACATATGATACGTAAATAATATTTACTCGTATGCGTTATATACACATTAAAAATACCAACGACCCCAGTAAACCAGCCCTTTTGGATTTGAATTCCGAATTAGAAAGAACGCAATCCTTCCTCGGGGTTCAAATTACCTGGCCAAATTAATCAATGTGTGTTTACATATATAAACGTATAAACTTCAAATTTGTATGAATATAAAAATCATAACGCGTAATATACAATGTGAATGACATTTGTTAGGTTCGAAAAAAATGGTTAAAAGTTTGAGACTAACAGACATGCAAAGTTGTAATTTATCTGTATTTATAAATGCATATAATTTTGAATTAAAATTCATCAATATAATTTTTACCAAACACACTTCACTTAGAATTTTTTTTTTTTTTATTGCGTACAGATATAAATTATACCATATATATATATATATATATATATATATATATCATTCCTTCCTTTTATTTATTTTTATATTTTTTTTTTTTGTAAACCAGCAATACCCCCGCCTACCAGGAAACGAAGTGAGGTCATACTTCGGGAGGCGGGTCGCCATAATTTATTGAAAATTAAAAAAAACAATTAATAATGAATAATTAAATAAAAATCCCGTTTTTTCTAAGGCGGGGCGGGCTCACATAAATATAGTACAGCTATTCTTAACCTAACGTGATGATGGGCAGTAGCCGAGGTGATACCTGCCTGCTACCCTCACAAGCTGTAGGGGGGACACTTCCTAACGGCCTCCCGGCCGGCGGTCCGGCGCCTACGGCACCCCGACCAACGACGGCGGCGGTGGGCCTAAAGGCGGAGCACACCGGCGATGTCAAGGGCTTGGCGCTGGTGTTCTGCCGACTACTTCTCCACGATAAAGGCTTCAGCGAAGTCGACGACAGCTTCCCAGTGGTCTGGAGATTCCAGCGTGAGCAGCACCAAGTCGCCCGGTTCAAACGGACCGATCCTCTGGACCAAGCGCTCCCTGACCTCGTCAAACGCCCCGCAGCGCATCAGGATATAGAGAGCTGGGAAATCCGCAGTGAGAATACCCGGGGGACGGAGCTCGTCCGACCCGTTGAAGGAACAAGTTAAAGCAGCTGTATCCCGTGAACAGTTGAGTGAGGCGGTACGTCATTGAACCGTGGGGTCTCGTAACCCACAGCACCAACACGTCGGAGGAGATGAGCGAACAAGTTAACACGTGCCCACTCCCCTCCGGCGCTTCCGCAGATCACATCCGGCGCGCCCAGCTGGTCGCGAGGAGGATTTTCATACGGAGTGCTGACGGCGGGGTACGTCGCCCGCCTTAGCCGCCAACGTGCACAGAGCGTCAAACTCCTTGCCCCTGCGAGAGGCCAACAAATCGACGGGAGGCAGTCCCGCTACGATTAGCGCCACCTCTTGCGAGAAGATCCTGTAGACGCACACGCTCCAAAGAGCTGCACGCCGCTGGACGGCCGTCATAGCAGTGAGGCCTAGGGGGCATAAAGTCAGGGAGAAGGCACACGTTGGAGCGCTGTACAGCAGCAAGGAAAAAAAGCATGCCAACGGCACGTAGTGTTCCTAAGCGGTCACCCATCCAAGTACTAACTACGCCAACGTTGCTTAACTTCAGTGATCGGACGAGAACTGGTCTGTTCAACGTGATATGGTCATTGGCGATATCCTTCCTTCCTATCCCCACCATCAACAGTGGCCCACCAATGATTTATTATGTTTACCACAAACAACAGCTTATGATTAGTTAGCATTCAATAATCAAGCCTTTACACAAAATCAAGAGAAATTTATTCGCCTCATACAAAAATCCACAAAAATGTCAATATTGATATTTTACTGAGACATGAATTTTATAAGGATTTAAATAACCATTAAAAATAAATAAATATGTTTCTAAATTAATACAATACTATATAAAACAGACATATTATCACAATTGGACAAACAAAAAGTGGTATAAAAGCCAGTTGATTTCCATTATATTTTCATTCGCTTTTCTCGTTTGTATTCAAGGGATTTAAACACGACATATTATATGAGTGGCTTGTTTGTTGGAATCCAAAAATGTCATTACTAAACAATAATGTTATAGCGATTGCAATACTTTGCATTGTTTTAATCTTCAACGGTTTGCCAATGAGTAACGCATTCGGTGGTATACATTTATTAATATTATTTAATTAAACAAATGCAACATTAAAATATCACAATATTATTTCGCGCAATGCAATTAATTTATATGTTATACAATTTTTATTTTATAGATTTATTACCATTCGGAGAAATAACAAAAATGGGTTAGTTTTTAGAGTTTGTTTTACCTCTACAGATTACCAAACTGATCAACGAATCACTTAACTAAAGATATAGGTGAACGTGTACAAGACCCTTTACATTAAATTGTCAACGAGAAAAATAATTCAACAATTTGACCATAGATAAAATAACACATTTTAAATTTTACAACTACTCAAATACAATAACTGTTTTACCTAGACTGTGTAAAAATGAAACCTTTTTGATTTATATTTTACACGTTTCTTATTTTTATAACACAGAGGATTTTACGTTGGATCAAGTTAAGTCAACTGAACTCGTCTTCTTCAACGTCGCAGGAGTGGCTCATGGTATTCGATTTTTACTAGCTATCAGAAATATCCAATTTGAAGATACGGTGTTCAATGATTCCGATTGGCCTAATATAAAACCTAGTAAGTATATAAATATCACTCAAATGGTCAAATAATTTAATTATATGGGTCTACAAAAATATTGAAATGATAATATTGTAATCATAATATTTTTTTAATACTGCAGAATATCCTTATTGCTTATGTATTATTGTTATATTTAATGTCTATCGAAATCATAAATATTAATCATATATATATATATATATATATATATATAATAAATGAATCCATAGATACTGAAAAAAATATCAGAATTCAATTATAATTTGAAAAAAAATTGAACGAATGTAGAGATTTAATATGAGTTTGCATGTAAGTATGACCCGTTTCAATTTTAAAAATCATTTTGGAATCAAAAATCAAATTATTTTCTCGATATACATTTTACAATTTGCTATACTTCGCATAGCACAAACTCCTAGGTATCGACGTTTGTGGTTAATTTTCGTTGGTAAATATGAAGTACGAGTATATAGGAAAAACAGCTATTTCACATGCTGTAACGGCAATTTACCAGTATGTGTGAATTCTATTTTGTTGAGAATCGTGGCTGGGGAATTTCATTCCAATGATGTATCACTTTTCTCAAAATATAGATAAGTTATTGGTACAACAAAACAAATCTGCACGTATTAATATAACAGTCAATATTTTGTTCGCTTTTGTTGTTCTCTTTCCTGAAGAGATATAATATTCTGAACAAAATGAAGAATGTATCGGTGTTACTATGATGTGTCGGTTTTTTTTCCGCCTTTAACCAAATTTTCTACCAGACAATCATGTCAAATATTTTAGTGTAGTGAGTTTTCTGATAGCATTCAGGATCTCATTGATGCCTCGGGGAGGTCAAATTTTGATTTTTATTTCACTCTTCACAACATTTGTGAAAAAAAAGTAGAAGAACAGGAACGGACAGTAATAACATTTTCATTATTTTTGTTTGTTTCTATCTCGGTTATAAACGACCGTAGAAACCAGCAATAATCATCAAACATTAATATTAATCTTTCTAGGCGTAAACTATCTTTCTACAGAATAGTATAGCTTTTTGTAAGTGTTTTTAATTGTCGAGTATTTTAGTTTTTATTCAGTTTGATGTGGATGAAATAAGGTTGACCATGCATTAACGATAGAAAAATTACATGAGCATTTTCATAAGTTGTATTGTGAGTCGTCAAAATAATTATTATTTGAGCGTAATGAATTAATTTTGATTTTGCTTTAAGCTATTTAAGTTATAATTTTACATCACTTCCCTTATTAATCTTTTTTTTCGAATTTAATTAATATTATTTTTGTTACTTTTGTATTGTTAATTGCCTATGTACTTTTGAGATTTATCTATATGTGTATTTTTTTTTCAATTTTAAATTTTGACCTAATACTTTATATTCCAGAAATGCCATTTCACAATGTTCCATTGTTAGTATTTAATAATAACATAAGTTTGACTCAATCAGGAGCTATTTGCCATTACTTGGCTTCAGATACGGAATACTATCCTAAATCTATTTGGGAACAATATTTGGTTGCTAATTACCTTGATACATTTCAGGATATACGAAGAGGTACATGGAAATCATTGCACTGATTAAAAGCACTATATGTCATTTTTATTTTGTATACCTGTAATTTATGATCTGTGATATAATAATATGGCGTTTATTTGTATAGAATTAAAAAGGTTCTTAGCCGAAAAAGACAAAACATTAGCAGGATCTCTGAAAAAAAATTTTAAAGAAAATGTGCTTCCAGTATATATGAAAAAATTTAATAATATAGTACTAAATAACAAAGGATTCTTTATTAATGGAAAGGTAGAATATACATTATGTACATTATTTATATATTAAATATAAAATAAAATACGACAATACATCGCACTACGGGCTGGCCATTTTGTAGTTGGGGAGTTTTTGAATGTGGGTATTTTAATTTGTTTAATGGCAGGAAATATTGTACATTTACGTAAAAAAAACAATTTTTATCAGTTATTGATGATAAAGTTTTTTTTTTCTAATATCTACTCTTAAACCAATGACAGATATTCTATAAATATCCGAGCCTTAAGAGCATGTTATATTTAAGTAATGTTATCATATTCAAGGCAATGATAACATTTCCTTACCATATGAGTTACAATCATACTTTTCGGTAACATATATGTACAAGTAGAGTCTTGCGGGTTTAGTGGAGAATCAACACGGGGGAGGTGGAAGCTCAACTGACCTACATGTGATTTCAATAATAATCACTTATAACCATTTAATATTTTTAATATTATTTTTATATTTTTAAATTTGGATGTATATTACAAAGAATGGATAAGTTTATTATTTTATGTATACATTAATATTATAGATATAATTATTTGAATGTTGTGTACAGCAAAAATCGAAATTATGCCCTATACTTTATTAAAATTGCAAAAAAATCCTTTTAGTCAAAAGATGTATAACGTTTGTACTAATATTGTTGTACATTTTTTTTCAGATGACAATAGTTGATTTATTTTTTGCTGGATACGCAATCTCCATTAGCTATTATATAGAAACAGATGTATTAAATAACTATAAGGCATTAAAAGATCTACAAAAAAAAGTTTTTGAAGTAAACAACATTAAGGCTTGGCTTACAGAACACAAAACATACAACGATTATAAGTACGTCCCAAAATTATAAAATTAAAAAGTCAACATTTAGTTTAAATTGAGTATATTTGAATTACAATTTGTACAACCATATTTGTTACCATAAAACAATTAATTTGTAATAGTTATTTTAAAACGTTGAATTAAATCATGAAATAAAGTACCAAATTAAACATAAAGTTCAATCATTATTTTTTTTAAATAAACACACACAGAATTTTACTCAACAATTATTTGGAATACAAATTATTATTCGTTTGGAAATAATAATAAATAAAAGTATTGTCTGAAACATACTGAATTTATAATTGTCATTTTTCCCAACTACACGGACGGTCTACATAGCCACTATCACATTGTGAATAAACGGGCAATTTTTGCATTAAGTCCGTACGCTTTACTATCCTACATTTTATTTTTAATTCGAATGGCGATAATTTAGTTTCTTAATTAAATCTCTAATCCTCGGGTAGTTTTTTACGGTGCAAAACATATCTCTCACTGTATTATATTATTTTGTCGTTAATATGCTACAAGCATAAAGTGGCCAGCCTCGTTATTCATATAAATATTTAATATTGTTTTTGTTCCTTATAAAAATATGAGATTAGAGGACAGTGGAATATTTTACTTAAATAATGGTAAGTATCGACTATCGGTGGACGCTCCGTCTGGGTTAGGAGATAATCTGCGTAAACGAAAGGGTAATCGCCACTTCATTTCCATACGGTGTATTATCCTAAATTTTTTTCAATTTTTTATTTTTTTTTTTTTTAATTTGTAAATAATATACATGTCGAAAGGTAGGTTATAAGGCATCAAATTTATCTAAAATATATTCAATGTAGTTGTTTTGGTTTAATGACGAATAAATAAACACCATATTCATCATTAATAACTTTAAAAAAAAAAATGTTATATTAAGACAAGTCAAGTGTATCAAGACACTTATTTATCGAGCAATAAAAACGAACCACGTATATGATTTACCTGATTGAATTATCTGTTATCCAAATAATAACAACGAATAATATGTTATGTAGTCACGGCATGTGTGTTTATAGACAATGGAAACAAATGTTACGTCGTGAAAATCGTATTATTTTACTTACAAATATTAGCCGTAATTGTAATTTAATTGGAAAATTATAAAACAGAATAATTTAACTTTATTTTTGTTATTATAAAATAATTCCAAAGGTTTTTCAGTATTTGACCAAAGAAACACGATGTCACAATAGTCATCGGTTTTTAAAAAAATATCCTATTGTACTAAAGACTGATTTCAACATTTTTCCATATAAGAGAGTATTTATGAGTCTACACAATGGTGCTCTCAAGCCAATGCGGTGGCAAAAAATTTATTTTATACATTGCCACCATGACTCTCCCACCAAAGCGATATTTTACCACAAGACGCGTAGCGATATATTTTACATTTGTCTTACCGCAGCCGAAAAAATGAATATAAACACTGGAAACTGTAGTCTACTACAGATTATATTCACGAAAGAATATTGTATTGTACTATAATCACAACTTTTGTTATATATTTTAATGTTATTCATGATAAATTATACTAAACTTATGATACGTAAATAATATTTACTCGTATGTGTTATCTACACATTAAAAATACCAACGACCCTAGTGAACCAGCCCTTTTGTATATGAATTCCAAATAGAAATAACGCAATCATTCCTCGTGGTTCATATTATCTCTATCCAAAATTTCAGCAATGTCTGTTCAGCGTTTATATTCCTTGACAATGATTATTACTGAGTTTCTTTGAAATTTTATAATTACGCTGACTGATAAAAAAATTATTGGCCATCTGTATATGCGAATTATTTTTATAATCGTAGAACATTTAAATTATGAAGATTATCGTGAATATTATTAGGCATATTTTATTCTTTCACGTGTGGATAGTATTTGTGAGGGTCGAAAAAGTTGGTTTAAAACCGTACAGGCTTCGCTCAAAATTGTATTTTGTTACGTATAGATAAAAAAGTTATTCTTAAATATATATCTTTCCTTTTTTTATCCCCATCTACAATAATAGCCCACCTATGGGCAGTAATGTTTTTTTTTTTCTACTTGTTAACCACTCACATAGGAACACATTAAAAATTTCCGTCAATCTCGTGTCAACCATTGTTTTGGGATGAAATACTAGAATGATAGGTAGGTTATCCTTCGTCGGTGTTCAAGTTGTATCGATCATATGTTTTATCAATATCGGTTAACATATATAAACTTAAAAACTTTGTATGAATATATAAATGATAACGCGTACTATCCTGTGTGGATGAATTTTGTCAGGTTCGAAAAAATTAATTAAAAGTTTGAGACTAACAGACATGCAGAGTTGTAATAAATCTGTATTTATAAATGCATATTACTTTGAATTAAAATTCATAAAAACATTTTAAACCGAACACACTTAGCTCAATTTTTGTTTTTTTTTTCGTTGCGTACTTATATAAAATATAATATATATGTATATATATATATATATATATATATATACATTTGTATCTCTACCCTTCCTCTCCACCCATTCTACGATAACCTACAATGGTTTTTATTACCACGAAGAACAGCTTATGATAATTGAGCATTCAATTATCAAGCTTATACATAAAATCAAGGGAAATTATTTCGCCTCATACAAAAATCCACAAAAATGTCAATATTGATATTTTACTGAGACATGAATTTTATAAGGATTTAAATAACCATTAAAAATAAATAAATATGTTTCTAAATTAATACAATACTATATAAAACAGACATATTATCACAATTGGACAAACAAAAAGTGGTATAAAAGCCAGTTGATTTCCATTATATTTTCATTCGCTTTTCTCGTTTGTATTCAAGGGATTTAAACACGACATATTATATGAGTGGCTTGTTTGTTGGAATCCAAAAATGTCATTACTAAACAATAATGTTATAGGGATTGCAATACTTTGCATTGTTTTAATCTTCAACGGTTTGCCAATGAGTAACGCATTCGGTGGTATACATTTATTAATATTATTTAATTAAACAAATGCAACATTAAAATATCACAATATTATTTCGCGCAATGCAATTAATTTATATGTTATACAATTTTTATTTTATAGATTTATTATCCTAACCTACCAGGAAACGAAGTGAGGTCATACTTCGGGAGGCGGGTCGCCATAATTTATTGAAAATTAAAAAAAACAATTAATAATGAATAATTAAATAAAAATCCCGTTTTTTCTAAGGCGGGGCGGGCTCACATAAATATAGTACAGCTATTCTTAACCTAACGTGATGATGGGCAGTAGCCGAGGTGATACCTGCCTGCTACCCTCACAAGCTGTAGGGGGGACACTTCCTAACGGCCTCCCGGCCGGCGGTCCGGCGCCTACGGCACCCCGACCAACGACGGCGGCGGTGGGCCTAAAGGCGGAGCACACCGGCGATGTCAAGGGCTTGGCGCTGGTGTTCTGCCGACTACTTCTCCACGATAAAGGCTTCAGCGAAGTCGACGACAGCTTCCCAGTGGTCTGGAGATTCCAGCGTGAGCGGCACCAAGTCGCCCGGTTCAAACGGACCGATCCTCTGGACCAAGCGCTCCCTGACCTCGTCAAACGCCCCGCAGCGCATCAGGATATAGAGAGCTGGGAAATCCGCAGTGAGAATACCCGGGGGACGGAGCTCGTCCGACCCGTTGAAGGAACAAGTTAAAGCAGCTGTATCCCGTGAACAGTTGAGTGAGGCGGTACGTCATTGAACCGTGGGGTCTCGTAACCCACAGCACCAACACGTCGGAGGAGATGAGCGAACAAGTTAACACGTGCCCACTCCCCTCCGGCGCTTCCGCAGATCACATCCGGCGCGCCCAGCTGGTCGCGAGGAGGATTTTCATACGGAGTGCTGACGGCGGGGTACGTCGCCCGCCTTAGCCGCCAACGTGCACAGAGCGTCAAACTCCTTGCCCCTGCGAGAGGCCAACAAATCGACGGGAGGCAGTCCCGCTACGATTAGCGCCACCTCTTGCGAGAAGATCCTGTAGACGCACACGCTCCAAAGAGCTGCACGCCGCTGGACGGCCGTCATAGCAGTGAGGCCCAGGGGGCATAAAGTCAGGGAGAAGGCACACGTTGGAGCGCTGTACAGCAGCACGGAAAAAAAGCATGCCAACGGCACGTAGTGTTCCTAAGCGGTCACCCATCCAAGTACTAACTACGCCAACGTTGCTTAACTTCAGTGATCGGACGAGAACTGGTCTGTTCAACGTGATATGGTCATTGGCGATATCCTTCCTTCCTATCCCCACCATCAACAGTGGCCCACCAATGATTTATTATGTTTACCACAAACAACAGCTTATGATTAGTTAGCATTCAATAATCAAGCCTTTACACAAAATCAAGAGAAATTTATTCGCCTCATACAAAAATCCACAAAAATGTCAATATTGATATTTTACTGAGACATGAATTTTATAAGGATTTAAATAACCATTAAAAATAAATAAATATGTTTCTAAATTAATACAATACTATATAAAACAGACATATTATCACAATTGGACAAACAAAAAGTGGTATAAAAGCCAGTTGATTTCCATTATATTTTCATTCGCTTTTCTCGTTTGTATTCAAGGGATTTAAACACGACATATTATATGAGTGGCTTGTTTGTTGGAATCCAAAAATGTCATTACTAAATAATAATGTTATAGCGATTGCAATACTTTGCATTGTTTTAATCTTCAACGGTTTGCCAATGAGTAACGCATTCGGTGGTATACATTTATTAATATTATTTAATTAAACAAATGCAACATTAAAATATCACAATATTATTTCGCGCAATGCAATTAATTTATATGTTATACAATTTTTATTTTATAGATTTATTACCATTCGGAGAAATAACAAAAATGGGTTAGTTTTTAGAGTTTGTTTTACCTCTACAGATTACCAAACTGATCAACGAATCACTTAACTAAAGATATAGGTGAACGTGTACAAGACCCTTTACATTAAATTGTCAACGAGAAAAATAATTCAACAATTTGACCATAGATAAAATAACACATTTTAAATTTTACAACTACTCAAATACAATAACTGTTTTACCTAGACTGTGTAAAAATGAAACCTTTTTGATTTATATTTTACACGTTTCTTATTTTTATAACACAGAGGATTTTACGTTGGATCAAGTTAAGTCAACTGAACTCGTTTATTTCAAAGTCGCAGGAGTGGCTCAAGGTATTCGATTTTTACTAGCTATCAGAAATATCCAATTTGAAGATACGGTGTTCAATGATTCCGATTGGCCTAATATAAAACCTAGTAAGTATATAAATATCACTCAAATGGTCAAATAATTTAATTATATGGGTCTACAAAAATATTGAAATGATAATATTGTAATCATAATATTTTTTTAATACTGCAGAATATCCTTATTGCTTATGTATTATTGTTATATTTAATGTCTATCGAAATCATAAATATTAATCATATATATATATATATATATATATATATAATAAATGAATCCATAGATACTGAAAAAAATATCAGAATTCAATTATAATTTGAAAAAAAATTGAACGAATGTAGAGATTTAATATGAGTTTGCATGTAAGTATGACCCGTTTCAATTTTAAAAATCATTTTGGAATCAAAAATCAAATTATTTTCTCGATATACATTTTACAATTTGCTATACTTCGCATAGCGCAAACTCCTAGGTATCGACGTTTGTGGTTAATTTTCGTTGGTAAATATGAAGTACGAGTATATAGGAAAAACAGCTATTTCACATGCTGTAACGGCAATTTACCAGTATGTGTGAATTCTATTTTGTTGAGAATCGTGGCTGGGGAATTTCATTCCAATGATGTATCACTTTTCTCAAAATATAGATAAGTTATTGGTACAACAAAACAAATCTGCACGTATTAATATAACAGTCAATATTTTGTTCGCTTTTGTTGTTCTCTTTCCTGAAGAGATATAATATTCTGAACAAAATGAAGAATGTATCGGTGTTACTATGATGTGTCGGTTTTTTTTCCGCCTTTAACCAAATTTTCTACCAGACAATCATGTCAAATATTTTAGTGTAGTGAGTTTTCTGATAGCATTCAGGATCTCATTGATGCCTCGGGGAGGTCAAATTTTGATTTTTATTTCACTCTTCACAACATTTGTGAAAAAAAAGTAGAAGAACAGGAACGGACAGTAATAACATTTTCATTATTTTTGTTTGTTTCTATCTCGGTTATAAACGACCGTAGAAACCAGCAATAATCATCAAACATTAATATTAATCTTTCTAGGCGTAAACTATCTTTCTACAGAATAGTATAGCTTTTTGTAAGTGTTTTTAATTGTCGAGTATTTTAGTTTTTATTCAGTTTGATGTGGATGAAATAAGGTTGACCATGCATTAACGATAGAAAAATTACATGAGCATTTTCATAAGTTGTATTGTGAGTCGTCAAAATAATTATTATTTGAGCGTAATGAATTAATTTTGATTTTGCTTTAAGCTATTTAAGTTATAATTTTACATCACTTCCCTTATTAATCTTTTTTTTCGAATTTAATTAATATTATTTTTGTTACTTTTGTATTGTTAATTGCCTATGTACTTTTGAGATTTATCTATATGTGTATTTTTTTTTCAATTTTAAATTTTGACCTAATACTTTATATTCCAGAAATGCCATTTCACAATGTTCCATTGTTAGTATTTAATAATAACATAAGTTTGACTCAATCAGGAGCTATTTGCCATTACTTGGCTTCAGATACGGAATACTATCCTAAATCTATTTGGGAACAATATTTGGTTGCTAATTACCTTGATACCTTCCACGATTTACGAAGAGGTACTTGAAGAACATTGCACTGTTTAAATGCTCTTTATGTCTTTTCATTTTTGTATACCTGTAACTTATGAACTGTAATTTCATTAAAAAGTATTTATTTTTATAGATATAAGTAAGTTCATATATGAAGAGTACAAGTCTTCATCAACACTTGAGAAAAAATATTTTATAGCTTTTTTGCTTCCATTATATATGAACAAATTTAATAATATAGTGAAGAAAAATAACGGATTCTTTATTAATGGAAAGGTAGTACATATATTATATACATTGTATATATATATTAAAGAAACTGGCATACGACAATACATCGCACTCTAGGCTGGACACCTTGTAGTTTTGAAGTTGTTGAATGTAGGTATTTTAATTTATTCAACGGCAGGAAAACAATATAATACATAATAGTTAAACCATTACGTTCATTGCCACGCCAAAAATCTAAAAAAAAAAATCAAATTTTATCAGTTGTTGTTGATAAATTTATGTATATCTAATATCTACCCTGTGATCAATGACAGTTATCTATTATAACCCCAGCCTAAAAAGCCTGTTACATTTAAGAAATGATATCATATACGAGCAATGATAACATTTCCTTACCGTATGAGTATTTATCATAATTTTCGGTAACATTTATATACGGATAGAGTCTGGCGAGTTCAGTTGGGAATCAACGCAGGAGATATTGCAACTCAACTGACCCACAAGCGATTTTAATAATAATCACATATAACTATTTAAAAAAAGATTTATCCAATTAGTAAATTTAAAAATTAGATGCTTAACCATAGCTTAACATATCCATGGATCTGGACCTGAAATTAGTATACGCCACTAGGCAAATCTATTCTAACGAAACATTTCTTACAACATTCTAACAAAGATTCATTTCACACATAGTTGTACCACAAAGATTTTAATTATAAAAAATTTTATAATATTTTAATATTTACCTACATTAGAAAAAATTGATTGGTTTATAATATTAAGTACACATATATATTATAGATATAATTATTTGAATGTTGTGTACAGCAAAAATCGAAATTATGCCCTATACTTTATTAAAATTGCAAAAAAATCCTTTTAGTCAAAAGATGTATAACGTTTGTACTAATATTGTTGTACATTTTTTTTCAGATGACAATAGTTGATTTATTTTTTGCTGGATACGCAATCTCCATTAGCTATTATATAGAAACAGATGTATTAAATAACTATAAGGCATTAAAAGATCTACAAAAAAAAGTTTTTGAAGTAAACAACATTAAGGCTTGGCTTACAGAACACAAAACATACAACGATTATAAGTACGTCCCAAAATTATAAAATTAAAAAGTCAACATTTAGTTTAAATTGAGTATATTTGAATTACAATTTGTACAACCATATTTGTTACCATAAAACAATTAATTTGTAATAGTTATTTTAAAACGTTGAATTAAATCATGAAATAAAGTACCAAATTAAACATAAAGTTCAATCATTATTTTTTTTAAATAAACACACACAGAATTTTACTCAACAATTATTTGGAATACAAATTATTATTCGTTTGGAAATAATAATAAATAAAAGTATTGTCTGAAACATACTGAATTTATAATTGTCATTTTTCCCAACTACACGGACGGTCTACATAGCCACTATCACATTGTGAATAAACGGGCAATTTTTGCATTAAGTCCGTACGCTTTACTATCCTACATTTTATTTTTAATTCGAATGGCGATAATTTAGTTTTTTAATTAAATCTCTAATCCTCGGGTAGTTTTTTACGGTGCAAAACATATCTCTCACTGTATTATATTATTTTGTCGTTAATATGCTACAAGCATAAAGTGGCCAGCATCGTTATCCATATAAATATTAAATATTGTTTTTGTCTATTTTGAAAATATGAAATTAGGCGACTGTGGATTATTTTACTTTAATAATGATAATTGTTGACTATTGATAGATGCTCCTCCTAGGTTAGGAGATAATCTGGGTAAACGAACTGGTAATCGCCTATTCATTTCCGTACGGTGTATTATCCTACCCTTTTTTTAATTTTTTAATGGTAAATCATACGCATGTCGAAATGTATGTTATAAGGCATCAAATTTATCTAAAATATGTTCAATGAAGATGTTTTGGTTTAATGATAAATATATAAAAACTATAAAATATATATATTCATATTTAATAACTTCAAATGAAAATTGTTATATTAAAACATTTCCAGTGTAACAAGCTGTAATTAATCGAAGAATAAGAACGAACCACGTATATGTTTTACCAGATTGTATTTTCAGTTATCCAAATAGTAACATTAAATACTATGTAAGGTACACACGACATGTGTTTTCTGAGACATTGGAAACAAATGTTACGTCGTGAAAATTGTATTATTTTACTTACATGTATTAGCCGTAATTGTATTATTACAGGGAAATTATAAAACAAAATAATGTAACCTTATAATTGTGATTATAATAATAATCTATATGTTATTCGGTATTTGACCAAAGAAACACTATGTCCATGGTCATCGTTTTCTAAAAATATATCCTATTGGACAACACATAATGAAATACTTTTTGAAATTCCAACTATCTCGTATGAACCAGTGTTTTGGGATGAAATACTGGAATGGTAAGTAGGTAATCCTTCCTCGGTGTACAAGTTGTCTCTATCCTAGGCTTCATCAATATCTGTTTACATATATAAACGTATAAATTTGAAATTAGTAAGAATATAAAAATCATAACGCGTCCTATCGTATGTAGATGAAATTTGTTAGGTTCGAAAAAATGGTTAAAAGTTTGAGACTAACAGACATGCAGAGTTGTAATATATCTGTTTATATAATTGTATATAATTTTTAATTAAAATTCATCAAAACACTTCATTCCGAACACACATAGCTCCAAATTATTTTTGTTGCGACAGATATAAATTATATCATATATATCCTTTTTTCCTCTCCCGCACATCGTCAGTGGCACACCAATGATTTTTTTTTTATTACCACGAACAACAGCTTATGTTTAGTTAGCCTTCAATTATCAAACTTTAACAATAAATATAGGGAAATTTATTCGCCTCATACAAAAATTCAGGAAAATATTGAAACTGATATATTACTGAGACATGAATTTCATAAGGATTTTAATTAACAATAAAAAAAAAAAAAAATATGTTTCTAAATTAGTACAACACTATATAAAATAGACATATTATCATTCCTGGTCGAACAATAAGTGCTATCAATGCCCGTTGAGTTCTATTATATTTTCATTCGCTATTTTCTTTTTATTTTAAGGAATTTAATCAAGACATTTTATATAAATAGCTTCTTTGTTGGACTCCAATAATGTCATTACTAAACAATAATATTAGGCCAATTGCACCGCTTTACACTCTAATCAACTTCAACGGTTTGCCAATAAGTAACACACTTGGTGGAATAAATTTGTTAATATTATTTAAATACACAAATGCAACACTAAAATATCACTATATTATTTAGCGCAATGCAATTAATTTAAATGTTAATAAAAATTATAATTTTATAGATCTATTACCATTTGGAGATATAACAAAAATTAGTAAGTTTTTAGAGTTTGTTTAACCTCTACAGATTACCAAACTGATCAACGAATCACTTAACTAAAGATATAGGTGAACGTGTACAAGACCCTTTACATTAAATTGTCAACGAGAAACATAATTAAACAATATGACCAAAGACAAAATACCACATCTTAAATTTTACAATTACTCAAATACAATAACTGTCTTAACTTGACTGTGTAAAATGAAAATTATTTGACTAATATTTTACACTTTTTTATTTTTTTAACACAGAGAATTTGACATTAAAAGACGTTAAGTCAGCTGAACTTGTCTTTTTTAACGTCGCAGGAATAGCTCGTAGTATTCGATTTTTACTAGTTATCAATAATATCGAGTTTACAGACACATTTTTTAATATTGCCAGGAGGTCTGAAGTTAAACCAAGTAGGTATATAAATATCACTCAAATTCTCTAAAAATTTAATTATATGGATCTACAAAAATATTAAAATGATAATATCGTAATCATAATATTCTTTTTAATACTGCTGAATATCCTTATTGCTTATGTATAATTGCAATATTTAAAATTTATCGAACATCATAAATTATAATAACATTAATATATAATTAATGAAACAACTGATACTGAAAAAAATATCAGAATAAAAATAAAATTTAAAAAAAAATACAACGAATATAATATTAGTTTTCGTGTAAGTATGACTTGTTTCAATTTGACAAATCATTTTGGAATTAAAAAAACAAATTATTTTCTCGATCAATATTTTTCGGTTTGTTATACTTCGTATAGCCGAAACTCCTAGGTATTGAGGTCTGTGATTAATTTTCGTTGTTAATTATGTAGTACGAGTATATAGGAAAAACAGCTATTTCACATGCAGTAACGGCAACATACCCGTATGTGTGAATTTTATTTTTTTATAAAACATGGCTGGGCAATTTCATTCCAACGATGGATCATTTTTCTCAGAATGTAGATAAGTTTTTGGTACAACAAAATAAATCTGCACGTTTTAATATTTCAGACATAAATTTGTTCGCTTTAGTTGTTCTTTTTCTTGAAGAGATTCTGAAAAGATTCTGAACGAAATGAAGAATCTATTTGTTATACTATGATGTGCGGGTTTTTTTTCCGCCTTCAACCAAATGTTCTACCAAACAATCTAGTCAAATATTTTAGTGTAGCGACTTTTCTGATAGCATTCAGGATCTTATTGATGCCTCGGGGAGGTCAAATTTTGATTTGCATTTTACTCTTCTAAACAATTGTGAAAAAAAAAGTAGAAGAACAGGAATGTTCTCATTATTAATGTTTTTTGTAACTAGGTTAATAACGATCGTAGAAACCAGCAATTTTCATCACATATTAATATTACATCTATTTAGGCGTAAACTATTTTCTACAGAATATTATAGCGTTTTGTAAGTGTTTTTAATTGACGAGTATTTTAGTTTTTATTCGGTATGATATGGATGAAATAAGTTTGACCATGCAGAAACGATTGAAAAATTACATGAGCATATTCATACGTTGTACTATAGGTTGTCAAAATAATAATAATTTGAGAGTAAAATATTAATTTTGTTTTTGCTATTAGCGATTATATCGATTACTTTGTAATAATTGTATTATTTTACTTACATGTATTAGCCGTAATTGTATTTCAACATGGAATTTATAAAACAAAATAATGTAACCTTATTTTTGTTATTATAAAATTAACCCATATTTTATTCGGTTTTTGACCAAAGAACACGATGTCCATGGTCATCGGTTTATAAAACAATATCCAATTGCACTAAAGACTGAATTATAATCACAACTGATGTCATATCCGATAATGTTATTCATAATAAAATGTACTAAACATATGATACGTAAATAATATTTACTCGTATGTGTTATCTACACATTAAAAATACCAACGACCCCAGTAAACCAGCCCTTTTGGATTTGAATTCCGAAATAGAAAGAACGCAATCCTTCCTCGTGATTCAAATTATCTCTATCCTAAATTTCATCAATGTCAGTTCAGCGTTTTAACATTGAAAATGTTAAGGACTGACGTACTTTTATATAATTACGCTGAGTGATAAAAAAATATTAGACATCCGTAAATGCGAATTATTATTCTGAAAGTAGAACATTCAACTTAAGATGAATATCGTAAATATTATAACGCATATTTTATTCTTTCATATATGGATAGTTAGATTTGTTAGGCTCGAAAAAATTGGTTTTAAACCGTACCCGCTTCGCTCAAAATTGTATTTTGTTGCGTACAGATAAAAAAGTTATTCATATATTTATCCTTCCTTTTACTATCCCCACCTACAATAGTAGGCTACCTATGGTCACTTCGCTCAGAATTATAATTTTTTTTTTGTTACGTTCAGATTAAAATTATATCATATAATTATATATATCCCTCCTTCCTCTCCACCACTTCAACAGTGGCCCAAAAATGATATTTAATTTACCACAAACAACAGCCTATGATTAGCTAGCATTCAATTATTAAGCTTTTACACAAAATCTAGGGAAATTTATTCGAATCATACAAAAGTACACAATATTGTCGATGTTGAAATTTAATTGAGACAGGAATTTTATAAAGATTTAAATTAACAAAAATATACCAAAAATATGTTTTTAAACAAGTAAAACAATATATAATACAAACATATTATAACAGTTGGTCAAACAAAATTTGGTATAAAAGCCCGTTGATTTCCATTATATTATCATTCGCTTTTCTCGTTTGTGGTTAAAGAATATAATCAAGAAATATTATATAATTTTATCGGTTGGATAAAAAATGTCATTACTAAACAATAATGTTATAGC
Organism: Tuberolachnus salignus; assembly: GCA_956483605.1. Classification (NCBI taxonomy): domain Eukaryota; kingdom Metazoa; phylum Arthropoda; class Insecta; order Hemiptera; family Aphididae; genus Tuberolachnus; species Tuberolachnus salignus. Next base: position 6,980,109 of record OY101433.1, on the reverse strand, counting down.
GATTGCAATACTTTGCATTGTTTTAATCTTCAACGGTTTGCCAATGAGTAACGCATTTGGTGGTATACATTTATTAATATTATTTAATTAAACAAATGCAACATTAAAATATCACAATATTATTTCGCGCAATGCAATTAATTTATATAATAAATGTTGTTATACAATTGTTATACAATTTTTATTTTATAGATTTATTACCATTCGGAGAAATAACAAAAATGGGTTAGTTTTTAGAGTTTGTTTTACCTCTACAGATTACCAAACTGATCAACGAATCACTTAACTAAAGATATAAGTGAAAGTGAACAAGCTCTTTTACATTCAATTGACAACAAGAAAAATAATTCAACAATTTGACCAGAGATAAAATAACTAAAATAAATTGATTTACTTTTATGAAAATAATTCAATATATTATTGAGAAAGAATATAGTATATTTTCAATTTAACAATTAATCAAATACAAAAACCGTTTTACCTAGACTAATAATGAAAACTTTTTGTTTTATATTTTACACATTTTTTAAATTTTTATTACAGAGAAGTTTACCGTGAATGAAATTAAATCAGCTGAACTCCTTTATTTTAACTCTGAAGGCGTGGCTCATCCTATTCGATTTTTACTAGCTATCAATAATATCCAATTTAATAATAATCACTTCGAAAGTAATCAATGGCAAGATATAAAACCTAGTAAGATATAAATATCACTAAAACTGTTCAATAGTATAATTATTATATTTCTACTAAAAATATTTAAATGTTAATATAGTTGTTATAATATTCTATGTAATAATACATCTTACTATATACAAAATTGTGAATAGTAGGCAAGAAAAAAAAAAATTAGCGTAATGTATATCTGTATAATTTATATGTGATTAATATTAAAATTTTGTAGCATTTCCAGTATTACTCGTATTTTTTGAATTATTAGAATATTATTGTTCTATGTTTTGTTTTTCCAACGTATTTCTTGCATTTACATACGAGGTATGACAATAAAATATGAGACTTTCTAAATATAACCTAAACTATTAACGTTATCTATAAAAATATTATTGAAATATGATTAGAAAACACTTATCTAAAAGTACTATGAACACTGATGGCATCGATTCATTTTCTTATACGTTAGTAGCCTTGTTATTAGTGCGAGTTCGACTATACTGCCGAAAAATGTTAGATATAAAAATCGAACAACATGTGTTAACATTAAATTTCATGTTAAATTAAAAAAAACTGCCGCGGAATCGTTTCGTATGTTATGTGAAGTTTATGGTGAAGAATGTTTATCAAGAGCTCGTGTTTTTGAATGGCACAAAAGGTTTTGTAGTGGAAGGGAGGACGTCGAAGACGATGATCGTTCTGGACGTCCTACCACGTCTTCAACAAACGAAAACGTTGAAAAAATCGACAAAATTAATTAATCAATATTATTATAAAGAGGTATTAATTAAATTATGAGAACGTGTCAGAAAGAAGCGACCAGATCTATGGAAAAATGGCTGGGTTCTTCACCAAGACAATGCTCCAGCTCACAGTGCATTTTCAATTCAACGTTTTTTAACTGAAAAAAAAATTTCTGTACTTCAACATCCCCCGTACTCGCCATACCTTGCTCCTTGTGACTTCTTCTTATTTCCTTCTTATTTCTTTTCCCATTTTCAAACAGTTGATGAAGTAAAATTGAAAACGGCAGAACTTCTAAAAGGGCTGAATGAAAGCAATTGGCAACACTGTTTTCTAGAATGGCAGCGACGTATGCAACAGTATATTGATGCTGAGGGAAGGTACTTTGAAGGTGATAATCATTAAATTATAACATTTTTAAAATAAACAACTTTTAATCAAAAAGTCTCGTTATTTTATTGTCACACCTCGTATATATTTATTGTGTTATTTTAAATTAAATTTTGATATAATATTGTATATTTTAGCTATGCCATTTCACCATGTTCCACTGTTAGTAATAAACGATAAGTTAGGTTTGACTCAATCTGATGCAATTTGTCGGTTTTTGGCAGTGAATACTATATACAATACTGACACTCCTTGGGAAGAATATTTGGTTGCTAACTACGTTGATACCTTCCACGATATACGTAGAGGTACGTCATAAAGATCTTTTCATTGTTTTTTATGCACCAATTTTGATTTTTCTGTACCTATAACTTCGGAATTATGATATTATCAATAATTATTATTTATTTGTATAGATATAAAAAAGTTTTTAAGGGAAATGGAGCCGAAAAAATCGGAGATGAAAAAATATTTTGCAGATAAATTGCTTCCGATTTATATGAACAAATTTGAAAATATAGTGAAAAACAATGGAGGATACTTTGTAAAGGCAAAGGTAATATATTAATTATATACGTATTTTATATAATGGAACAATACCAAGATATAAATATACTTCACACCATATGTGGGCCACTGTTGTAGGTAGAAATTTGTGATAAAAGAATAAAGTGGTGTATTTTATATATACATATCTGTTTGCAACGATAAATCATTCCAAACAAAGAACAATCCTAGGCGAAATCCGGTATTAACCGTAATTTAAACAATAAAAAAGGGAAAATTATATTAATTTGAATCGTAAAAATAAAGTATAATTGCTCGTATTTTTGGTTTCAAAATGCTAAGTATTATTTGTAATTTATTTTTGAAATCCCCCGAAATTAGTCAAAATTACTTATCGATAAATATAAAAGGCATTTATAGTTTATGATACCTGATCAATAAATCAGATATTAGAGGTATTCTAAAACGTGTTAAGTCACTGCAGTATATCGGTAAAAACTTTTAAAGTGCCTAAAAATTAAACTCATTTTTTTCATTTACATTCAGTGTTTAAACCTAAACAAATATTAAACTTTATAAAATTTAGTACATCTTGTAATATTACATTTATCTTTAAATTAAATTTTGTTTACTATCAAGGGTTGTTTGTACATTTATTCCATTAATTCTTACGAAAAATGTTTTATTATCTTCATTTATCAAAGATTTTTTTTTCTACTATCATTATATTTATACATTATATCTCTTTTATAATGGCGATATTCACATTTTTTTTTTTTTTTTTGAGGACTTGTGTATGCGCCAAGCTTTCAGTTCGTTAAAAGTAGTCTTTTAAACATGCCGGTTAGGTATTTTTTATTTTGAGGCTTGAATATTTTTAAATTTTATGATTTCCTATATAAGATGTACATGTATACTGCTTTATTACAATCACAACAATTATAAGCCTGGAGTAATGTGACAGTAAACGGCTGATTTTTGGTGTGGCTATGACTATGAGTTATACATAGTCTATTGGAACATCACACTTTTTATCCATTTTACGCAGGACAGGAAAATATGCACAGGTTAGGTTAACCTAACCTAAACATTATAGAGGTTGCCAGGAAATAACATTTGTCAACGTAAGTACAACGTTGGTAATAATTGTTGTATATTATTTTACAGTTTACGATGGCTGATATATTTTTTGCGGGTATGGTTGGCGCCATCAGCCGACTATCGGGTGTTGATGCATTGAAAAATCATGAATCGTTAACAAATCTCAAAAACAGAGTATTTGAAATTGAAGAAATTAAGGATTGGCTTTCAAATAAAAGCACACAATAAATACATGTAATAAAACTTTTCTAACTATAAATGGTCAAATTAAAATGTCAACATTTATTTTTAATTGTGTATAATTAAATTAAAATTGTGATTAAATTAAAATTATATATAAACATATATAATAACACGAATAATTTGAAAAAGTTATTTTATTAAGATTCATTAAAAAATAAACTAACCAACGAATACTATAATTTTTTATTATTTTTTTTTTTTTTATGAAAAACACTCAAAGAATTCAACTCAACAATTATTATTATGTTTTTGGAATAAATAAAAATTATTATTATCTCAATCATACTGTTGTTAAATTTGACATTTTTCACACTTTCACAAATGGTCCAGGGAGCTTCGTTCTTGGTAAATAAACGTGCAACTGTCCCTTCAATTCCATATGTTGTACTATCCTATATTTTTTTTTTTTTTAAATTTGCATTTATTTGGTTTCGTAATTAGGTCTAAAGCTCCGGTTAGTTTTTTAACACGCAAAACAGAATTTACACTCGAGTTATAGGGTATAGCACGCCTTTCACGGTATTATATTATTTTGTCTTTAATATGTTATGCGAGTGAAGTGACCAGTCTCGGTATTGATTTAAACTTTTAATATTTTTTTTGCACCTTCTGAAAAGTTGTGAATGGACAACTCCGGACTATTCTTTTTTAATAATAGTCAATGGATCTGAAATATATACGATATCGTATATATACGTTTTAATTAACTTATAAATTTTTAAACACTCTATTCATCGTTAATTACTTATAAATAAGAAAACTGTTATCCTATTACAACTCGATTGAAATAAGCTGGTTATTAATCGACCAATAAGAACAAACCACGTATATGTTTTACCAGATTGTATTATTTAATATCCAAATAGTTCTAAATCGAATAATAATGTAATGTACACTCGACACTTGTGTTCTGAGACAATGGAAACAAATGTTACTCTGTAATAATTGTATTATTTTACTAACATGTATTAGCCGTAATTGTATTTTAACATGGAAGTTATAAAACAAAATAATGTAACCTTATTTTTGTTATTATAAAATTAATCCATATTTTATTCGGTATTTGACCAAAGAACACGATGTCCATGGTCATCGGTTTATAAAACAATATCCAATTGCACTAAAGACTGAATTATAATCACAACTGATGTCATATCCGATAATGTTATTCATAATAAAATGTACTAAACATATGATACGTAAATAATATTTACTCGTATGTGTTATCTACACATTAAAAATACCAACGACCCCAGTAAACCAGCCCTTTTGGATTTGAATTCCGAAATAGAAAGAACGCAATCCTTCCTCGTGATTCAAATTATCTCTATCCTAAATTTCATCAATGTCTGTTCAGCGTTTTAACATTGAAAATGTTAAGGACTGACGTACTTTTATATAATTACGCTGAGTGATAAAAAAATATTAGACATCCGTAAATGCGAATTATTATTCTGAAAGTAGAACATTCAACTTAAGATGAATATCGTAAATATTATAACGCATATTTTATTCTTTCATATATGGATAGTTAGATTTGTTAGGCTCGAAAAAATTGGTTTTAAACCGTACCCGCTTCGCTCAAAATTGTATTTTGTTGCGTACAGATAAAAAAGTTATTCATATATTTATCCTTCCTTTTACTATCCCCACCTACAATAGTAGGCTACCTATGGGCAGTTATGTTTTTTTTTTTTTTTACTACTTGTTAACCACACACAATCTCGTGTGAACCAGTGTTTGGGATGCAATACTGGAATGATACGTAGAAAATCCTTCCTCGATGTTCAATTTGTCTCTATCTTAGGTTTCATCAATATCGGTTTACATATATAAACGAATAAACTTTAAATTTGTATGAAAATAAAAATCATTACGCGTACTATCCTATGTGGATGATATTTATTAGGTTTGAATAAATTGGGTAAAAGTTTGAGACTAAAAGACATGCAGAGTATTAATTTATTTATTTTGATAAATGCATATAATTTTCAATTAAAATTCATCAAAACAATTTATACCGAATACACTTCGCTCAGAATTATAATTTTTTTTTATTTGTTACGTTCAGATTAATATTAAATCATATAATTATATATATCCGTCCTTCCTCTCCACCATTTCAACAGTGGCCCAAAAATGATTTTTATTTTACCACAAACAACAGCCTATGATTAGCTAGCATTCAATTATTAAGATTTTACATAAAATCTAGGGAAATTAATTCGAATCATACAAAAATACACAATATTGTCGATGTTGAAATTTAACTGAGACAGGAATTTTATAAAGATTTAAATTAACACAAATATACAAAAAATATATTTTTAAACAAGTAAAACACTATATAATACAAACATATTATAACAGTTGGTCAAACAAAAAGTGCTATATAAGCCCGTTTTTTTCCATTATATTATCATTCGCTTTTCTCGTTTGTGGTTAAAGAATATAATCAAGAAATATTATATAATTTACTTTTATCGGTTGGATTAAAAAATGTCATTACTAAACAATAATGTTATAGCGATTGCAATACTTTGCATTGTTTTAATCTTCAACGATTTGCTAATGAGTAACGCATTTGGTGGTATACATTTATTAATATTATTTAATTAAACAAATGCAACATTAAAATATCACAATATTATTTCATGCAATGCGATTAATTTATATGTTATTACAATTTATATTTTATAGATCTATTACCATTCGGAGAATTAACAGCAATTAGTAAGTTTTTAGTTTGTTTAACCTCTACAGATTACCAAACGGATCAACGAATCACTTAACCAAAGATTTAGGTGTCCGTTTACTACTAGATAAGGTTCTAAAAGTAATTGATTTACTATTATGGAAATTATTCGATATATTGTTGAGAAAGAATATAGTATATTTTCAATTTAACAATTAATCAAATACAAAAACCGTTTTACTTAGACTAATAATGAAAACTTTTTGTTTTATATTTTACACATTTTTTAAATTTTTATTACAGAGAAGTTTACCGTGAATGAAATTAAATCAGCAAATCTCCATTATTTTAACTCTGAAGGCGTGCTTTATCCTATTCAATTTTTACTAGCTATCAATAAAATCAAAACAAATTATATTTATATCGATAGTTATCAATGGCAAGATATAAAAATTAGTAAGATATAAATATCACTAAAATTGTTCAATAGTATAATTATTATATTTCTACTAAAAATATTTAAATGTTAATATAGTAGTTATAATATTCTATGTAATAATAAATCTTACTATATACAAAATTGTGAATAGTAGGCAAGAAAAAAAAAAATTAGCCTAATGTAAATTTGTATAATTTATATGTGATTAATATTAAAATTTTGTAGCATTACCCGTATTACTTGTATTTTTTGAATTATTAGAATATTATTGTTCTATGTTTTGTTTTTTTCCAACGTATTTCTTGCATTTACATATATATTCATTGTGTTATTATAAATTAAATTTTGATATAATATTGTATGTTTTAGCTATGCCATTTCAAGATGTTCTACTGTTAGTAATAAACGATAAGTTTGTTTTGACTCAATCTGATGCAATTTGTCGGTTTTTGGCAGAGAATACTAAATACAAAACTGACAATTCTTGGGAAGAATATTTGGTTGCTAACTACATTGATACCTTCCTTGATTTACGTAGAGGTACGTCATAAAGATCTTTTCATTGTTTTATATGCACCAATTTTGATTTTTCTGTACATATAACTTCGGAATTATGATACTATCAATAATTATTATTTATTTGTATAGATATAAAAAAGTTTTTAAGGGAAATAGAGCCGAGAAAATCGGAGATGAAAAAATATTTTGTAGATAAATTGCTTCCGATTTATATGAACAAATTTGAAAATATAGTGAAAAACAATGGAGGATACTTTGTAAAGGAAAAGGTAATATATAAATTATGTACGTATTTTATATAATGGAACAGTACCAAGATATGAATATACTTCACACCACGTGTGGGCCACTGTTGTAGGTGGAAATTTGTGATAAAAGGATAAAGAGGTGTATTTTATATATACATATCTGTTTGCAACGATAAATCATTCCAAACAAAGAACAATCCTAGGCGAAATCCGGTATTAACCGTAATTTAAACAATAAAAAAGGGAAAATTATATTTATTTGAATCGTCAAAATAAAGTATAATCGCTCGTGTTTTTGATTTCAAAAACGCAGGATAGGAAAATATGCACAGGCACAAGAAACGAAAATAAATGCATAGAATAGATATAAAACCATCTTGTTTATAATTTGGCCTATTCGGTTATATGTTGGCGGGTAATTGCGCCACAGAGAAATAAATACTTAGCACTTGGCGCATCATTTCGAGATAAACCCCTGGCACATACCACACACACTGTCTAACTGATACATTTTACCATTTTACTTTTATTACTTAAGATTAGTCGAGGCACATTAGTGTGTTTTACAGGTTTTTTATGCTCGGCACGTATACCGTTATTTTGGGCATAAATTAATTTTTCGTTTGTTAGCGATTCCAATAATCATGATTTTGTAATAAAAAATTAACGATTTGTGCATTATTTTCAATAAAATCGAATGATTTTATACATTTGTATGTGTTTCTATATATTTTAAAATGTGATATTACACGAAAAAATATACTATGAAATCCTAAAGGGTGGGCAAGCAATAGCTCATGTAGATGAGCCGCGGCCTACCCTGCTCACCCCTGGCGCTACACTGATCTAAACTTTTTTTTTTTTTTTAACCGGCAATACATCCCCCTTTCGGAACTGCCGTAAGGCATTACTCCGGGGGGCGGTTCGCCATCATTTATTAATGAACATGTACAATTATTTTAATAATAAAAATAAAAACCCGTTTTACACTAAGGCGGGACGGGCTCACAAGTCGTATTTACGGAAAATATTGCCATACGGTGGGATAGACAGTAGCTAGGCCGAAGCCCACCTGCTGCCCTAACAAAGCAGGGGGGACACTTCCTACCGGCCTCCCGGCTGGCGGTCCAGCAACTACAGGGCCGCTGTCAACGACGGCAGCGATCCGCTTGGAGAAGGCGCACACCGGCGAGGTCCAGGGCATAGCGCTGCTATTCTGCCGACTCCTTCTCCACGATGAGGGCTTCAGCGAAGTCGACCACGGCTTACCAGTGGTCTGGGGACTCCAGGATGAGCGGCACCAAGTCACCCGGTTCAAACAGACCGATCCTCTGGACCAGGTGCTCCCTGTTCCCGTGAAACGCCTCGCAGCGCATCAGGGTATGGAGAGCGTCTTCATCCACCTCGTTTTCCTCACTGGGAAATCCGCAGTGAGAACACCCGGGGGACGGAGCTCACCAGATCCGGTGAAGGAACGAGTAAAAGCATCCGTGAACAGTTGAGTGAGACGGTATGTCATGGAACTGTGCGGTCTCGTAACCCACCGCACTAGCACGTCGGTGGGGATGAGCGAACGAGTTAACGCGCGCCCGGTCCCCTCCAGCGCTACCGTAAATCGGATCCGACGCGCCCAACTGGTCCAGCGCCGGTTACTGAAGGCCACGACCGACGTCTTTTTGACGGCCAGCCGTAGTCGCAGGTCACCGATGCCTTTCGAGACGATCGTCAGAGCGGCGTTGGTCCCGATTTTGTGCGCCTTCCACCTTGTCACCCTCCGCCACGATAAGCGTATCGTCCGCGTAGCCGATAGTGATCGTGCCCCTCGTGAGGGGTAAGCGGTTGACGGCGTCGTACACGATGTTCCAGAGAAGCGTTCCGAGAACGAATCCTTGAGGTACCCTGCAGGTTACCGGAGCCGTCTTGAGACCGGTCGACGGATCGTCGCGCACGATCAGATTTCGGCCGCTCAGAAACGACCCGATCATCCGCCTGATGTATGACAGAAACCTCATGCGCGCCTGCACGGCCGCGATTACCTCCCATCCGACCGTATTGAACGCCCACTGATCTAACCTAACCTAACCATTATAGAGGTTATTTCCTGGCAACCTCTATAATGCCGCGGCTCACTCACCCAGCTCATCCCTGGTGCTGAACTAACAACCATACCTAACCTTTGTAGAGGTTTCCAGTAAATAATATTCGTCAACGTAAGTACAACGTTGGTAATAATTGTTGTATATTATTTTACAGTTAACGATGGCTGATATATTTTTTGCGTGTATGGTTAGCGTCATCAGCCGACTATCGGGTGTTGATGCATTGGAAAATCATGAATCGTTAACAAATCTCAAAAACAGAGTATTTGAAATTGCAGAAATTAAGGATTGGCTTTCATGTAACACGAATAAATTGTAATAGTTATTTTATTAAGTTTCATTAAATAATAAACTAACCAACGAATACTATAATTTTTTATTATTTTTTTTTTTTTTATGAAAAACACTCAAAGAATTCAACTCAACAATTATTATTATGTTTTTGGAATAAATAAAAATTATTATTATCTCAATCATACTGTTGTTAAATTTGACATTTTTCACACTTTCACAAATGGTCCAGGGAGCTTCGTTCTTGGTAAATAAACGTGCAACTGTCCCTTCAATTCCATATGTTGTACTATCCTATATTTTTTTTTTTTTTAAATTTGCATTTATTTGGTTTCGTAATTAGGTCTAAAGCTCCGGTTAGTTTTTTAACACGCAAAACAGAATTTACACTCGAGTTATAGGGTATAGCACGCCTTTCACGGTATTATATTATTTTGTCTTTAATATGTTATGCGAGTGAAGTGACCAGTCTCGGTATTGATTTAAACTTTTAATATTTTTTTTGCACCTTCTGAAAAGTTGTGAATGGACAACTCCGGACTATTCTTTTTTAATAATAGTCAATGGATCTGAAATATATACGATATCGTATATATACGTTTTAATTAACTTATAAATTTTTAAACACTCTATTCATCGTTAATTACTTATAAATAAGAAAACTGTTATCCTATTACAACTCGATTGAAATAAGCTGGTTATTAATCGACCAATAAGAACAAACCACGTATATGTTTTACCAGATTGTATTATTTAATATCCAAATAGTTCTAAATCGAATAATAATGTAATGTACACTCGACACTTGTGTTCTGAGACAATGGAAACAAATGTTACTCTGTAATAATTGTATTATTTTACTAACATGTATTAGCCGTAATTGTATTTTAACATGGAAGTTATAAAACAAAATAATGTAACCTTATTTTTGTTATTATAAAATTAATCCATATTTTATTCGGTATTTGACCAAAGAACACGATGTCCATGGTCATCGGTTTATAAAACAATATCCAATTGCACTAAAGACTGAATTATAATCACAACTGATGTCATATCCGATAATGTTATTCATAATAAAATGTACTAAACATATGATACGTAAATAATATTTACTCGTATGTGTTATCTACACATTAAAAATACCAACGACCCCAGTAAACCAGCCCTTTTGGATTTGAATTCCGAAATAGAAAGAACGCAATCCTTCCTCGTGATTCAAATTATCTCTATCCTAAATTTCATCAATGTCTGTTCAGCGTTTTAACATTGAAAATGTTAAGGACTGACGTACTTTTATATAATTACGCTGAGTGATAAAAAAATATTAGACATCCGTAAATGCGAATTATTATTCTGAAAGTAGAACATTCAACTTAAGATGAATATCGTAAATATTATAACGCATATTTTATTCTTTCATATATGGATAGTTAGATTTGTTAGGCTCGAAAAAATTGGTTTTAAACCGTACCCGCTTCGCTCAAAATTGTATTTTGTTGCGTACAGATAAAAAAGTTATTCATATATTTATCCTTCCTTTTACTATCCCCACCTACAATAGTAGGCTACCTATGGGCAGTTATGTTTTTTTTTTTTTTTACTACTTGTTAACCACACACAATCTCGTGTGAACCAGTGTTTGGGATGCAATACTGGAATGATACGTAGAAAATCCTTCCTCGATGTTCAATTTGTCTCTATCTTAGGTTTCATCAATATCGGTTTACATATATAAACGAATAAACTTTAAATTTGTATGAAAATAAAAATCATTACGCGTACTATCCTATGTGGATGATATTTATTAGGTTTGAATAAATTGGGTAAAAGTTTGAGACTAAAAGACATGCAGAGTATTAATTTATTTATTTTGATAAATGCATATAATTTTCAATTAAAATTCATCAAATATTTTTTTTTTATCCTTTTAATCATTTTTAAAAACGGAATTCTTATCCCCTTGACAACTATTATTTTTTCATATTGCCAATAGAAATATTATATTTATGCTATATTGATCGATATGGTGAACATTTTTATTCTTTAAACTCGGACTACCTTATTATTTATATTTCTTGTTTTGTTGATTTTAACTTTTTTTTTTTAATTCATCCATATCACCATGGAAACCCTAAAATCAACAAAATAAATTAGTATAACGTATCAAAAATACCAATAACCTTGTATCAGCTCCCCTTAAATTAGATTTACAAAAACAAAACATAGCCTATATTACTTAAGGATAGTGTAGCTCTATAACAATGAAAGAATTTTTTAAAATCAATTCAGTAGTCCCAGAGATAATCCCCTAACAAAACCAGATTTAACTTCGTTATAATATTATAAGTATAAGTATTAAAGTATATCTATACATATAAAACTACATAATCGTATAGGTATCTATGTATAATTTTCTTATGTTAAATAAATTATACACATGATTATTATAGTATTACCTTTCTATTAACAAAATATTCTCCATTGTTAGCAACTATGTTTTCAAATTTGTTACCAAAAATATCGGTAATTATATATCTCTGAAATGTATTTTTAACTGATTTGCTCTATTCTCGTCCTTCTCGATAAGATGCTTTTTTAATTCTATAAAAATAATAAATTGTATTAATTTTAAAATTCAGGGACAGACAGCCTGTAGATCCTCTTAATTACCTCTATGTAAATCTTCTATGGTTTCAATGATACTATCAATCAAATAACTTTCCCATTTAGTCTCGCCATTTAATAGAGAATAATGAGCCAAAAAACGACAAACACCCGCTGATGGAGTCAATTTTATATAACTATCAATTATCAACAGGAGGCATGTCGAAATGGCATATCTATAACGTAAATTGTTACCATTAACTCTATTCGAAAAATATGAAATATTACAATATATATGCGTAGACAGCTGTATTGATCAAAATCAACAAATTGCGTGCCCGTCGAACACAGTAAAGATATGTGATTAAAATTTAACTCAGTTTTTTACTATTTATTTTACACGGTATGAAAACATTGTACAATTCTAATGGAATGAGCTAGCAAACCCGGGTCATTTCGGTTAGCTTTATAAGCGGTTCGGAATGACGCGGCGGGTTGGCTCGACGACGATGTCTCTCTCTGGACTTCCTGGCTGATTGACTAGACCTGAATCGAATCGCCCTCCAGCTCTTGGCCTGAACTCTTATATAGTCGGTCTTGATTCAACCGCTGGTGGTGGCCATGGTATTCGTCTCTTGTCACATCCTGGTTGCGCGGCCCTTGACATAATCGAATGTGATGTCCGCTTGCCGTCCGTACAGAGCCCGTAACAATTTATAATATAATAAATACGATATTTTAACAACTGTTGGTTAAAAACTTAAAACTAATTGTCATGTAATTCGACTGCATGTGTCTACTTTAATAATACTAATAACTATATCACAGAATTATATGCATAATTGTATGCACGTCATTGGGGGTTTGAAATGTCGACGGTTCATATCACACCGAATTCAAATATCAAATTTTACTTTGCATAAATGCATATAACAAGCATATTTAATGTGTTTCTAATAAAATCAATTTAAGATATAACATTGTAACTGGTTAAAAATTATTTCAAATAACATTATAATACATTATTTCTAAGAGAAATGTTGGTAAAACAATGTTATGTTTGCCACACATTATAACATTGAAGCCATACTATAGAAATATAATAGAATATACATAATAATAAACAATAATTTTGACTTATTCATTTTTATATTTTAATCTATTAAAAGTTTGATTCTATTTTAATTTTTTAATTTTAAATGTTATACTGTAAATTGTAAAAGTCAGGTTAGATTCTGTAATGTTTATATTGTTACGGACTCGGTCCTTTAATATTGTTTTTAAGTAAAAAATTATTTTCTATTGAATATAATGCATAGTATTATAGTATATGCATTATATTTCAGTGAATGAAATTATATTATAATTTCATTCACTCTTTGTACGCATTTGTGGCAATTTTTAAGTGCGTATTCCAACTATGCGTATAATAACTAACTTGGTTTCTTTTTTGGCCACAATTTTTCATTGATATGTATTTCTTTAAAATTGGTATACAGTTGGTGTAATAAATATTTAACAGGTGAAGCCCAGCCTATATGATCATAATATTTAAATTCAAATTCAGTTTTCTTGTCCAAATCATACGATACTGTGAAAAAAAATACTATTGTAATTCATAACATGTGTAATTTTAATTTCTATATACTCCAAATGAAATAATACTTGTATTTGGGTTCATATAAATTTAAGTGCGTTGTATATTCTATATCTTAACTCTCTCTGTAAAAACTGTTATTTTTCCTAAAAAAATCACCACGAACGCATTGTTTTACAATTAAACAATTATTTCATTATTTCCATATAAAAGGTTAAATAATATAAATAACTTTTTTGCTAACATAAAATGCATTGAAATTTAAATAAGAATACAATTTTATGATTGAACTTTTTAATTTCAATTAAACTTTTAAAAATAATGAAAACAAAAATTTTAAAATAATGAATTTACATATTAGATGAATAAAAAACTGATATAATAATTGTATATACATTTTTAAAAATAGGAATTTAGTATAAGTATAAGTGATCATTAATCACTGAGGAGATCACTGAAAAGCTAATTTTTATGTAAATTGTAGATATCACGAAATTTCACTTATATATTCTGATTTTTTTTTGGGAAAAACAATTTTGCTTTTCATAAATATTTAAAACAATAAGAAACGAAAAAACACAAACAGTTATAATTAATTTTGTAGTTACGAATTAATATAATTTTCACTTAAAATATTCAAACCCTGTTTAACCTGACTTCGGTCAGAGTATTATATCATATTTTCCAACTTCCCAACTACAATAATGTTCTCCCCGTGCTAGGTTTTATTAATGATATAAAAACTTACTCCTTGATAATGATTTGTCTAATAAAAAGGCTAAAAATTATAATAATTTTGTAGGTAAATAATGTACGAGTACTACATGTACCTACATGAAATTATTATTACATAATAATGAATTTCAAATGTTTTTGTGTAATTAAATTATAATATGAACACATCAATACCTGTATTACTCTTTGGCAAGTCGTTAAAGAACATTAAAATGCACATCAATGCAGTTATCATATTAAAATTATTTAATAATGTCATTTTTCGTATTTGTTATAACAGATAGGTAACAGAGTATAATATTTCCCGACTAACATCTTTAAACACAATAAAAAAGCAAATGAATCGATAAACGAAATCCGCAGACATTTAAACCATATGTTGCTTGTCCAATAGTGATATTATATTGTTGTGCCAACACAACACCATATTTTCTAAACTAGAGTTGATTTTTGCACATTAAATTCACCGGCGTACCTCAATTGAGTTCAATGGTGAATCCACAGGGGTGAGTGGATGTCGGCGTGACCCGCAAGTGTTTTTCAAAAAAATTAATTTTAAGTCGTGGAAAATGTTTTATTTTTCATAGACGTATGTAATTTTTACTGAACGTTAAGTTAATCTTAAACCAAAGCTGCGACGTACAATTGTTTCCATACATTTCGACAAGAGCACTAACGCCAAAGCGAAAATCTTACTGCAAAACCCATAGCCATATATTTTATTTTTGGCTCGCCGCGGCTGACTAAATGTATTTACACATCGAAAACTGTAGTCAATAAACGAATATATTCACAAAAGAATATTGTAGAGTATATAATACTATAAAGAATGTACACTTGTCGTGTTAGTAGTATTCGTTAGGTGCTTTAGACGAATCGTTTAATTGTCAAGCGTTTTATTATTTGTTTCAATGGAAATAAAAAATAAAAATAAAAATAAAAATTGACAATTTCCATATAATATTAATATATAAAAACTCAATTCATTTCAACTTTTTATATTTGTTCGTCTCAAAATTCCTAAAAAATGTATTTGGACCCCAAACAATGTTATCCGCATAAAATAGAAATAAGGTACACGTTATTTTTTTCTACGATATTCGTACAAATTTGAACTTTGTACGTTCATAAATCGCCTTTAAAGATTTCCAAAATTTTTATAGCACTCAATATATATGTCGAATGCGAGAGTGAACATTTTGGAATCAGTCTTTAGTACGATGGGATATTTTTAGAAACCGATGAGTTAAGACGATGCAGTGTGGTTGTGCAAGGTCGAGTTACACATGGGTTAATTTAATAATGATAAAAAAAAGGATACGGTATTTCGTTAAAAATTTTATCTGTTGAAATACATAAAAAAAGTAATATGTGTAAGAAAAATAATACTATTTTCACGACTTAACATTAGTTTACAACATTTAGTTTACATTATCTCAGAACACACAATGTCATGTAAACATAACATATTATTCGATGTAACTATTTGGATAATAAATTATACAATGTTGTAAAACATTCACGTAGTTCGTTCCTTTTGTTCGATTAAACACTATATTGTTTCATCCAAATGGTTTACACAATGTTTTTTTTTTTTTTTTTTGTAATTATTAAAGATGACTATCAAATATTTGTTACTACACCAAAACATCTAAATCGTATATATTTTAGATAAATTTGTTGCCTAATAATATGTAAATTCTGCTTTTGACATATCTATAATAATACATAGATATTATTTTCCAATTCCAAAAATAATAATAAATGGAGGATTGTATACTGTACGGAATTATGGGCGATTACACATTGTTCACCTAGATAATCCCTTATCCTAGAAGGATAGTCCATCGACTAACCATTGTTACAGTAGAATAATCGACAATGTCGTCGATTCACATTTTATCATTAGGTTCAACAACAATATTGATAATTTAAATCTATACCGAGGCCAGTCACTTCACTCGCAAAGCATATAAAAGACAAAATAATATAACCCCTTGAGAGAGCGTGCTACTATCCGTAACTCGACTGTAAAATCTGTTTGGCGCGGTAGGAAACTACCCGAGCTTTAGACCTAACCTAGATTTCTACATGTCCCAGTGTTGATAATTGACAAAAAATAAGTTTGACTGAATCATCAGCCATTTTAGTCCAATTGTGATAATATATCTGTTTAATATAGTGTTGTACTCGTTTAAAAACATATTTTTTTATTATTATTGTTAATTTAAATACTTATAATATTCCTGTCTCAATAAAATTTCAACATCGATATTTTCGTGGTATTTTGTATTATGCGAAGAAATTTCCTACGATTTCGTATAAAAGCTTGATAATCAAATGCTAGCTAATCATAAGCTATTGTTAGTGGTATTAAAAAAAAAACTTTGGTGGGCCACCGTTGTAGGTAGGGATTTTGGAAGAACGGATTTATATATATGTAAATACTTTTTAACTGTACGGAACAAAAAAAAAAAAAAAAATCTAAACATTATAACTCTGCATGTTTGTTAGTCTCAAACTTTTAACCATTTTTCTCGAACCCAAAAAATGTCATCCACACAGTACGCGTAATAAATAGCGAATAGCATAAAACTTTTCGATATTAGTTTGTTTGGTATTTATATTATCGAAAACCAATGCCCACGTTGCTCTTTACAAATTCTTCTTTTTGATTGAGATAATTTGGTTTTGTAAATAGATTAGGAAAGCGATTACAAAAGTGAAAACAATTGTTCGGCTCATAATTGTGTTTTCGAGCAATATGCATCCATAAAATCGAAACGATTCGTGGTAAAACAGAACATGAAATATATACCGCGTTAAATAAAGTGTGTATAACAGATATTTTGGATCGTAACACGGTGCAAAAATAGCATCAGCGATTCTGTGATGGTCGTATAAGTATTGAAAACAAACCTCACTCTGGCCAACCCTCTGCGGTTACTCAAGACAACATTAACGCGGTAAACTTAGGTTAATTGTCACTGATAGAGTACCAATTAGCAGTGATGTAGCTGGGAATACTAAAAAAAATTTCTTGCCAAAAGATTACGACCTAAAATCCTTTAAAAGCGACCAGTAATGTTGCAACACAGTGTGTCCACATATTGCACGATAATGCACGGGCACATATCGGAGCACCAGTCGTCGCTCTTTTGGAGAAATATGGATGAGAATGCCTCAAACACCCACCGTTTTCGCCGGATTTAAGTCTCCCAGGACTTTGATTTATTTTTAAAACTAAAGGAACCACTTAGAGGAATCCGTTTTACCGAGTTAAATATACTAAATGAAGAAGTGAGTCGAAGGATCCGTGAGCTCAACAAAGATGGCGTTCTATGCGGCATTCAAACGCTCCCGAAACGATGGCAATTATTTATAAATAAGGAGGGAGATTATATCGAAGGTCTTTAATTTTGTATTTTGTTTAAAATAAATACTTATTTATTCAGAGCAAATTGTGCATTACTTTTGGGACAACTCTCGTATAACAACTTTGATTATAGTTGTATTATATTTGTTGAATAATGTAATTTTTCGTATTCCTTATAAATGTATAACAAAATAAAATATTTTCCGAACAACTTCATTAATCATAACAACAACGCAAATGAATCGATATAAGAAATCAGCAGGCTTTTATACCATATTTTGTTTGTCTAATTGTGATAATATGTCTGTTAATGTCGTTGTAATCCAGTGACAAATAACGATATAGTTATTATACACTGTTATAGAGATCTGAAGTTATTTTTCCAAATACTTATAAAATATAGCACTTATAAGGTTATGGCGTATAGCATTTCATAACGTATAAACAAGATAACTAAAATATCAAAATTGTTTAAAATTTGAACCTGAAATTGTTTGTGTTATTACCTGCTACTTGAAATTTACGAGGTTTATTGTTTTGTAATTTATAATATTTTCTGGTGCCTACAATTATTGTTCACTAAAATACAATGATAAAACCGACATTACAAATAATTATCCTTGTTTTTCTGATATTGAAATTTTACTAAGACAGGAATTTTATATGGATTATCAATGTAATCAATATAATATACGTAATAGAACTAATTAAAAAAATATGTTATTGAACGGGTACAACACTACATAAAGCAGACTCATCATCACAATTGAACAAACAAAAAGTGGTATAAAAACCCGTTGATTTCCATTATATTTTCATTTGTTTTTCTAGTTTGTGCTTATAGAAGTTAATCAGGAAATATTATACAAGTTACTTATCTGTTAGACACAAAATGTTATTATTAAACAATAATATTATTGCAATTGTATTGAATTGCATTATGTTCATCTCCAACGGTTTGTCAGACAGTGACACGTGCGGTATTATACATATTTTCTTATTATTTATTTACACAAATACAACATTACAATGTCACTATATTATGTAGTTTAATTTAATCACTTTTAATGTTAATAAAAATTATAATTTTTAGATCTTAAAATTTACGGAGAATTGACAAAAATCAGTAAGTATTTAGAATTTGTTTAACTTCTACATATTACCAAACAGATCAACGATCTACTGTACCAGAGATCTAGGTGTACGTGTGCCAATAGTTAAGCCCCTTTACAATAAAATTACTATTAGGAAAATAATTCAACATGTTGGCCAGAGGTAAAATAATACATATTCCAATTTATAAATACCCAATTACAAAAACTATTTTTCCTAGACTATGTAAAATGTAAATTATCCTTTTTTTTTTATCACAGAGACTTTTACATTGGGAGAAATTAAATCAGCTGAACTCGTCTATTATAACCCACACGGCGAGGCTCAACCTGTTCAATTTTTGCTATCTATCAACAAAATCATCTTTAAAGATACATGTTTAACACAACCTGATTGGCTTTTACTAAAACCTTGTAAATTATACATATCAATATAATAGTTTAATAATATAATTATATGAATCTTTGAGTTAAAAATATTTGAATGATAATGTAGAAATAATAATTTTCTTTTTAATACTGCTGCTTATGCTTATTGCTTATATATTATTATATTTTTTAATATTTATCATTTAAAGTGATTTATATATAATACAAAAAAACAATAATAATCAATAAATTTAAATAAAATCAAATCAAAACATGTAGTATTATATTAGATGTGGGTGTAAATAGACCCGGTTTAAATTTGAAAAGTCATCATCGGGTAGCACAAAGACAATGGTTAAAAATTATTTCGTTACACAACACATTTTATGCGCAAAGCCAAAAAATGTTTTTGTTTAATTTCAAATTTGAAAAAAAAAAAAAATTAAACAAAATTGTGTTCTACTGAATAAGATTATTTTTTTTTAGTTTCAGAGCAATTCGAAGAATGTATTAGTTTTACTATAATGTGAGGTTTATTTCCGAAATGTAACAATACATCCCTCTCTATAATAAATTGTAAATAGTAGGCAAAAAAAAAAAATTTACGTAATGTAGACTTTGAAAAGGCATTTCCCATATAACTCGTTATTTTTCGAATTTATTGAATATTATTAATCTTTGTTTTGTTGTTTCACAATATATTTGTTTGAAATTACTGATATATTCTTTATGTTTTTTTTAATTAAATTTTGCTATAATATTGTATGTTTTAGATATGCCATTTTACAATGATCTAATGTTGGTACTTGACGATGACATGGGTTTGACTCAATCTGATGCAATTAATCGGTTTTTGGCAGAGAATACTAAATACAAAACTGACACTCCTTGGGAAGAATATTTGGTTGCTAACTACGTTGATACCTTCAACGATTTACGTAGAGGTACGTCATAAAGATCTTTTCATTGTTTTTTATGCGCCAATTTTGTTTTTTCTATACCTATAACTTCGGAATTATGATACTATCAATAATTATTATTTATTTGTATAGATATAAAAAAGTTTTTAAGGGAAATGGAGCCGAGAAAATCGGAGATCAAAACATATTTTGCAGATAAAGTGCTTCCGATTTATATGAACAAATTTGAAAATATAGTGAAAAACAATGGAGGATACTTTGTAAAGGAAAAGGTAATATATAAATTATGTACGTATTTTATATAATGGAACAGTACCAAGATATGAATATACTTCACACCACGTGTGGGCCACTGTTGTAGGTGGAAATTTGTGATAAAAGGATAAAGAGGTGTATTTTATATATACATATCTGTTTGCAACGATAAATCATTCCAAACAAAGAACAATCCTAGGCGAAATCCGGTATTAACCGTAATTTAAACAATAAAAAAGGGAAAATTATATTAATTTGAATCGTAAAAATAAAGTATAATTGCTCGTGTTTTTGGTTTCAAAATGCTAAGTATTATTTGTAATTTATTTTTGAAATCCCCCTAAGTATTATTTGTAAATTATCAATTTGTATCCAAGTTTGTTGGAGAATCGTAGTGATCTAGTGATCTTAGTGAACTTAGTGATAATTACGATTTCTACGACTTCTAGAAATAGCTAATATTAATATTCTGTAAAATGTTCACAACTCTACGATTTATTATAACCGAATTACAACAACAAGATTATTCAATGTTTTTCGAAAGCCCCCAAAATTAGTCAAAAATAGTTGTCGATAAATATAAAAGGCACTTCTAGCTTATGCTATCTAAACAAAAAATCACATATTAGAGATATTCTAGAACGTGTTAAGTCACTGCAGTATATCGGTAAAAACTTTTAAAGTGCCTAAAAATTAAAGCTTTTGGTTCATTAAAAGTAGTCTTATAAATATGCCAGACATGCATTTTTTTTATATTTAGAGACGTGAATATTTTTAGGTCTTAGGTATTTTTGATTTAAAAAAATCATCAAATTTTTAATTAAATCGAACGATTTATATACTTGTACTCGTACGTGTTTCTATATATTCTAAAATGTGATATTATACAAAACAAATTTACTATGAAATTATAAATGTTGGACAAGCAATAGTCTGTGTAGATGAGCCGCGACTCACTCACCCAGCTCATCCCTGGTGCTGAACTAACAACCATACCTAACCTTTGTAGAGGTTTTCAGTAAATAATATTCGTCAACGTAAGTATAACGTTAGTAATAATTGTTGTATATTATTTTACAGTTTACGATGGCTGATATATATTTTGTGGGTATTGTTAACTCCATTAGCCAACTATCGGAAGTTGATGCATTGAACAATCGTGAATCGTTAACAAAACTCAAAAACAGAGTATTTGAAATTCAAGAAATTAAGGATTGGCTTTCAAAAAATAGCATACAATAAGTACATGTAATAAAACTTTTCTAACTATAATTTATCAAATTAAAATGTCAACATTTATATTTAATTGTATATAATTAAATTAAAATTGTGTACACATATATAATACTATAACACGAATAATTTGAAATAATTATTTTATTAAGTTTCATTAAATAATAAAATAAACAACGAATACTATAATTTTTTATTTTTTTTTTTTTTTTTTTTTTTTTTATGAGAAACACTCAAAGAATTCAACTCAACAATTATTATTATCTTTTTGGAATAAATAAAAATATTATTACCTCAATCATACTGTTATTAAATTTGACATTTTTCACACTTTCACAAATGGTCCAGAGAGCGTCGTTCTTGGTGAATAAACGTGCAACTGTCCCTTCAATTCCATACGCTGTACTATCCTACATTTTTTTTTTTTTAAATTTGCATTAATTTGGTTTCGTAATTAGGTCTAAAGCTCGGGTTAGTTTTTTAACACGCAAAACAGAATTTACACTCGAGTTATAGGGTATAGCACGCCTTTCAAGGTATTATATTATTTTGTTGTTAATATGTTATGCAAGTGAAGTGACCAGTCTCGGTATTGATTTAAACTTTTAATATTTTTTTTGCACCTTCTGAAAAGTTGTGAATGGACAACTCCGGACTATTCTTTTTTAATAATAGTCAATGGACCTGAAATATATACGATATCGTATATATATGTTTTGATTAACTTATATATTTTTAAACATTCTATTCATCATTAATAACTTATAAATAAAAAAATTGTTATCCCATTACAACTCGATTGAAATAAGCTGGTTTTTAATCGACCAATAAGAACAAACCACGTATATGTTTTACAAGATTGTATAAATTGTTATCCAAAAAGTAACATCGAATAATATGTCATATAATATAGATAAGTAACTGTGTTTATTTTAAAAGCTACCCATCTCTTATAATGTTACTTCAAATAATATCAAAATTTAATAATACAAATTATTTTAGAAAATGGTGGTACAAGAAAAAACCTCTACGTGGTATACCCCAGGCAACGTTTATAACGGCTAATTTTTCCAAATCCAGGCGCATATGATCTCTACAAAACTAGATACAAAACGGCCCTTTTCAGGGCCAGCACTGACAATCGCCTCATGTAACATTGAGGTCATAAATTCAAATAAGGAAGAACTGCTTGTTGACTTATATAAAGAAAATTCATGTGACGTGCTTTGTGTGCAAGAAATACATAGAAGTGAAGAGATGAATAATCCAATAATCAATGGGATGAAGCTCGTTGCAATACGCCCACACAGGAAATATGAGAGCGCTATATTTGTTCGTTCCTCAATTGATGTAACGACAAGTCAAATAACTGAGATAAATGACATTACAAATAATTATCCTTGTTTTTCTGATATTGAAATTTTACTAAGACAGGAATTTTATATGGATTATCAATGTAATCAATATAATATACGTAATAGAAATAATTAAAAAAATATGTTATTGAACGGGTACAACACTACATAAAGCAGACTTATCATCACAATTGAACAAACAAAAAGTGGTATAAAAACCTGTTGATTTCCATTATATTTTCATTTGTTTTTCTAGTTTGTGCTTATAGAAGTTAATCAGGAAATATTATACAAGTTACTTATCTGTTGGCCACAAAATGTTATTATTAAACAATAATATTATTGCAATTGTATTGAATTGCATTATGTTCATCTCCAACGGTTTGTCAGACAGTGACACGTGCGGTATTATACATATTTTCTTATTATTTATTTACACAAATACAACATTACAATGTCATTATATTATGTAGTTCAATTTAGTTACGTGTAGTACTCGTACATTATATACCTATACAATTATTATAATTTTTAGGCATTTTATTAGAGCGGCAATTATTTGAAATGAGTAAGTTTCTAAAATATTAATAAAACCTACCATGTAATGTAGTTTATTATTGTATGTTTGATCACATATAGACCTGACAAAATTTAGAGTTAAATTGATATTAATTTTCAACTATAAAACAAATTGCAATTGTTCGTGTTGAATAGGAAATATAGTGTAATTTAGTTATTGCAAACGCAATACGATTCTGACCGAACTTAGTATAAACAAGGTTTATGAATTATAAAAAAGTGAAAATTATATGAGTTTGCATCATTAAAATAAATTACAATTGACATGTTTTTTTTTTGTTTTCTAATTTGTTTCGCATATTATTGGACCAAAATTATATTTCATTTAGATTTTGTATAAGTTTAATATGTATATGTTATGATTTACAATAATTGTATTTATTTATCATAGAAACATATAATATGGACTCGTTCACGCACGTTAGACTTTTATATACGGATTATGATGCCTTGACTTTACCTACTCAATTTTTACTATATCAACTTTATCCCAAATTTAATAATGAAAATGTCGATGAATCAACGGATACAGGTCAGTAATTTGTAGCCCGGAATTATATGCATTTGAAAATTGTAAATATGATGGAAATATACATACAAAAAGTGGCTAAGTATGCAATTATATGCATTAAATTATATACATTATAAATAAATAAGTACCAAATTATAAAAACAATGTAAATTGATACAAACTCTTAACGGACTTAAAATATAAACATGTAATCTTATTTACCTTATCTTCAAAAGAACAATGAAAAAAAAAATCAGTAACTACACCTCTATAACTCTCAGGAAACTTCTAAAAAATCATTCAATATAAGATTTAAAGCTATATTATTTTAACTACTGTCGGTCTTAAGTTTTAGATTTGTCAATATAATATTTAAAATTAAAAAATTAATAGAAACATACTTCAATTAGATAATAAAAAATTAAAAATGCAATATATCGTATAGTTTTCCAAATGAAAATGAAAATTAAATTGTTTAGTTTTGTTATAATCTAAAGTGTATATGACAGCTCCGATCTCACACAAACCATACAGCGTGGCAAACACAACAACATTTGACCAACAATTCTCTGAGAAATAATGTCACACATTTTATACTTGTCGAATTAATTTAAAAACAAATAATATACGCAATATATGCAAAATAAGTAGTTTGATATTTGAATCCGGTGAGATGTAATCCCTCGATATTTCAAACTTCTTATGACGTGCGTACACTTTAATATGCAAACACCCAAATGCATGTAATTCCAGACTAGGGTTATTAGAATTCTTATATTTAGTCGAATTGTATGACAAGTAGTTATGTTTTTAAAATATCGTATTTATTGTAATATTTGGTGTATATATATTATAGAATTGCAATTTGAAAAAACTCCACAGTTGATAATTGACAACACAATAAAATTGATTCATCCAGCAGCTTTTTGTCGGTTTTTAGCTTATTATTCTCTATTAAATGGCGATAATGCATGGGAAGAATATTTAATTGACAGTATTGTTGATACTATAATGGATTACCTAAGAGGTAAATAGGAAAAACTATAAACACATAATTTTTCTGTTATACTGATTCCTCTCTAATTATTACGGTTATGATAAATCGTAAAATAAAAAATAAAAAAAACACTTGTTTTCTATGAGCGGTTTCCGTCCCCAGGAAAA
The DNA here is from genome assembly GCA_956483605.1 of Tuberolachnus salignus. Classification (NCBI taxonomy): domain Eukaryota; kingdom Metazoa; phylum Arthropoda; class Insecta; order Hemiptera; family Aphididae; genus Tuberolachnus; species Tuberolachnus salignus. Next base: position 6,954,348 of record OY101433.1, on the reverse strand, counting down.
GCTATAGATTTTGTATTCTTGAATTTTGAAAAGATTACAATTAATTATTGTTATAGAATCAACAAGGCATCTTTACGAGAAAGACGAAAATAGAGCAAATCAGTTTAAAATAAATTTTAAAGATATAAAATTACCAAAAATTCTGAGTAAATTTGAAACTATAGTTGCTAATAATGGAGATTATTTTGTTAATGGAAAGGTAATATTAAATTAATCATAATTTATATATCATAAGAAAAATATACATAGATACCTATTTTGTTTGTTGATTTGAGGGTGTTCTTGATGATATGGGTGAATTTAAAAAAAAAAAAGTTAAAATCAACAAAACAAAATATATAAATAATAAGATAGTCCGAGTTTAAAGCAATATGATAAAATAACATTTGTCATTATCTAATTAGTTTAATACGTCAAGACGTGAGAGTCCTGTCTAAATGTATTGGTTTAATTATTACTTTGCTTTATTTTTGTCATTGTCAAATCATTTATTGACCAAAAATATTGCTAAAAACGGCAAAAATACTTGTTGTAGCCCTTCGGATCATCGGCGTGTGCGTCAGTAGTCTCAATTTTGATTTTTCTGGTTGTTTCCAAAATAATAGAGAAAAATCGGAAAAAACCGGGTAACACTATTGTCATCTATTTTTTCATATGACAAAAATCCGGTAGCACAAAATTTTTCTTTATAGCCGTTTGAATTAAGATTTCGACGGAGTTTAAAAAAATCACGAAATTTTGTACACAATATTTAACACATGTATATAAAACTATTTAGATTATAATCCATTTTATTATTGTACCTTATAACATTGAGTTATGTAACCTCATTTATAATTTAATCGGCTCTATCTCTGAGGACGCCCACACCGACATTGTATATTGATTTAGCAAATACACATTTACGCAGTCTGAATAATACTCGCTAGGATTTGGTTTTATAGTATAATCACCGACTTGCACTCCGAAATATTGTAATCTTTTAATTTTATAATAAGTGCTTTTACTCTGAAACCTAAATTATACGAGTTCTACTTAATCTGCATAATTTTCACTATGTCGCCTGTTAAGCATATTCGTCAATATCATAACGTTGGTACTGATATTAGTGAATTTTTTTTTTTAGGTAACTAGGGCAGATATATTCTTTGTGTGTACCATTAACTTCGTAAACTATACAATGAATACAAGCATATTGGAAAATTATCCACACCTTAATTATCTAACAAGTGGATTATTGGATACTTATTACAAACTCAAAACTGAATTACTTAATGCAAATTCAAATGAAAGTATAACAGATTTAATGGATGTATTTAACTGATGATTATGTTTTTTATTTAAGTAACTCATAAAATAATAACGAAAGTTGAGAAGTTATAAAATCTATATTACAATTAATGAATCAGAAAACATATTTACTGTAATTTATAAATTAATAATACAAATAAACCTATGAATAAACAGTATTTTCAAATAATAGCGATTGGCGTATATCTTTATTATCATCATCAAATTTCAATTAATTTAAAAATGGCGTACCGACCTGTTTCCTAACATAATTACCTTAAAATAGAATAGCTATAAAAATTTTTATAGTTTATAACTACAGTATGTAACGAATCAATGATACGCTGAAAAAGAAGAACGAAAAACTGAGCATTTTTGTTTCTGAGCAATCTTGTGGTTTTACAAAACAATGTTAATTTTCTTTCTTTTTTTTTTTCTGTAAACACTTTTTCTACCAAAATACTTCATCCAATCTATACACTCGTATACTTTTTCTGTAATGTAAACATTTCTACAAAATAAACTAGTCAAATGAATCATTTGCATTTATGCATAATATTCTTCCTTTTATTAGTAAATAAATAGATTACTATATCTAACTGAGAAGTTATTGATAACATACAAATTGTATATTGTAATAAAAGTATAATAAAGTGTAAAATAACACTTTTTGCGTTAAGAAAAAAACTTTTCAAATATGCTTTATTTTTACACACAAATGCATAATATTAAATAAATGATATATTATTATTATTGTTATAAAATTAAAGGGAAATCTATAATACTAAATGTGAAATATTGTTTAATAAAAAAAAAAAATATTATTATTTTATTTAGTTATGTGAAATGAAATTATTTGAAATTTAAATATTTGATTTGGGACGTTTATCAATCCATGCTCTGATTTGAGGTATTAGAATTACTCTTTCTTTCAGTTCTTGTAGTTTTGGACGACCTTCCAACAAGTCGACTTTCGCCATATAATTCAAGTAGTCCAAAATAGCTACAAAGAATAAATCAGCCCAGGACAACTGAAAATAGCAATAATTAATTAATTTTGTGCAATTTTAACAAATAACTTTTAAATTCTATGGAGAGCGAGGAATGTATTGGTTTAACAGCGATATGTTGGTTGTTTTCTATTTCTGTCTGTTAACACAATTTTCACAAGAATACATGCCTTAACAAAATAAAATTAATGAAGGTGTCTGGTAGTATCTTTGATCTAGCAATTGGGGGAGGTAATTTTTTCAAATTCTTATTAGGTTATTTTAATAATAGGGGAAAACTGACAATAAATGACGATACACCTGTTTTAAACAAAATCTATGGCATGTAGAGAACTGAATTGAACAAATAACAATAGAACAAAATGTGTGTCGTACAACATGGACTAAGTTTGATTTAATTTTTCATTAAAACTAAAATGTTTAAATAGATTATATACCTTTCCATTAACAAAGTAGCCATTGTTTTCACCAACAATTTTTTCAAATTTATTCATGTAAAATGGAATAGTTTCGTTGATCATAAGTTCAAATTTTATATTTTTAGATTCTTCAACTGTGTCGTATGCATACGACGCTATAGCTTTAAAAGTAAAATGTAATTTATTTATTTATACAGTGTTATTGAACAAAAGCTATACAATTTGTAATTACCTTGTCTTAAATCATGAACATTATCAACTGCAATATCAATCAACAAAGATTCCCAATCATCGTTTCCAGCTAGTCCAGCTTTCTTGGCCAAATAACGAGTTATGGCTGTAGATTGATTTAACACTTTTCCATCAATTTCCAACACTGGGACTTTGCCAAAAGGCATTGCTAAAATAAATAAAACCAATAAACCTATGTAATTCTACTTATTTCTTATTTTTGTCTTATAAAAGTAAATATTTTATGTAAAACTAATTCATAATGTATAGTATATACATTTATTTATATATAATTAAAATAACATGTCCTGATTTATCATTTCCGAGCCCCAACGCGCTAGTTCTAGAAACTTGACATTTTGCACAGAGGTTCCTTAAACAATGTAGCCATCGACTGAAGGAGGATTTGTGGAAATTCAGGGTTGACAAAATTAATTTGTCCTTGAAATACAAAATATGCCCTTTTTTATATTTTATTTCCTGGTTACCATTAATTACATGGAGAAAAAAACTGTTATTACTATTGAACTGGTATATCCACAGGCGGTTCCAACTAGTATACACATCAAATTGCATTTAATTACCCAGTTAGATTAAAATTGGTCACCTGGTACGTAGTGAAAAATAACCAATTTTATAATATGTAATTGCTTATGTAGATGCTGCACACAGAGTAATTACTCTATTACGTTATAAGCTAAAGATAAATGTAAACAATCACCAAGTGATATCTAATCAGACACAATTAATTATAACTAATACATTTTGATAAAAGCAATTAAATATTTATAGTCTACATATTATATATAGTTATTTGAATCATCATTCACAAATAATTAGTGTCATTATAGTTATTTTATTATTGTTTCAATAGAGTTGCATTTAAAAAAAAAGTAAAAATATCTATTATATTTTTATTTTATTTTTTGTGAACTAATAGATACCATAACTGGAGTGATAAAAAACAAAATAGTAATTTATTATTAATATTATTATATTTTAATGAAAATTAATGTTAGTATATATATACGTGTGTATATTCATCGTGTACATAGGTATTTTTGAATTTTAATTAAAGTGAGCTGGTACACCTACCTAATCAATATATTTTAAGTTGGACATTTAAAGAAAAAAAAAAAAAAAAACCCAAGTTAATAACCTATAGACGCAGTGATCCGGGTACAAATTATCACGAATGCGTACCATCCCGGACGATGTTTAATGACACCGAAATATTCTGAGAGCGGACTATCGTCTACGGCGGCGAAGGCCAACAATAATACCCGCCTGCTCGACGTGTCAGTGCATTTTTTAAGCTAGTAAACTGGGCGACGCGCGATTTCTAAAAGAAGAATTTTAATTCTATGTAAAAAATAATATAAAATGACGATTACAATAAATGTGTAGGTAACGTGTAATAATGGTCAGGTATTATCGCTGTTAAATACAAAATGCATGCATTGTTGTAGAATACGAGAAGAATTGTTTGTCGCCTAGTAAAAACGCCGTGTTCGGATTTGTGCAGGTGATACACGGTTGTATCGCCGACCGTCGAAACTTACTCGGTTTGATTAACGGCCATTGTTCGCGCTGGAAACGATAGTCTTCAAAGTCGACTTCCAGATAGGACATGAGAAACCTAATGGGTTCGGCCAGAGCGGTGACGTCGAAATACGTGAGCTTGTACACCATTGTCGCGTGACGGTCCGATGTAATGAAATCGGGAAAACCAGGAAACACCTGGAACAACGTACAAAAGGTTACGGCGTTAGTGCGGCCGAGATAAAATCAATTGCAGAACTGACGGGCCGCTATTTGGCGAGGGGGGCAAAAGTTTTTGGGGTCGATACGGATATGGGGGGGTTGTAATATGTAATATGTGCGTGTGTGTACATATATATATATATATATATATAAATTATTATTACGGAATATCCACTCGCGGAAGTATCGACGCGAAAAGCGAACACGGCGTGCGCGACGGGCGGACTGAGAGACGCGGCAGCCAGCCGAACAACGACTATTATTATTTCTGTCAACCGGTCGGTGGGAGAGTGGGGCCGCGCGTCAATATTATACCCGGACGGGCAGATAACGGTGTGCGCCACAACGGGTGTACTTAGCGACCGCGGACAAAACGAGTAAAACGCCGCCGCGTATCTACAAGTTTTATTGTATTATTATTGTTCAATGTCCGCGTCGAACGGCAGACCCCGGGGTGTTATTATTTACGGCGCCCGTGTTATTATCGTTCTCGAGGCCGTTGGCCGTTCGCCGTCCGCCGGCGGCGGTGACCTTCCCGCCGGGTAAAAGGACCAATTATTCGCGTACACCAGACACCCGGTATAATAATTGCTATTGGCTTGCGGCACGCACGGCGTAACGACAAATAAATTATCGTTTCGCTTTTCGAAAAACACGCACGTGTTTCGTCCGTGACGCGATGTTGGGCCCGGGTCGCATTTCAACGTAACTCATAGGGGCCAACTCGTACTCGAACCCGTTTTCCCGGGCCTTACAAACAAAAAAATTAAAAATCCCCGGCTGGAGCTTTGATAACGGGACCCCCCCCCCCACACACACAGACACCAACCAGCATTTCGTAACGTCACCAATTCATATTTTTTTTATTAACACTGTTAAAGCCTTTCCGTTTTCAATTTTTACGATTATTGATTGTACGAGTCATTCGTTTTACGTTTCATATTATTATGTGGTTATTTATTACAAGGGTTCGGATTTTAAGGCGATATAATCAATAAAGAACATCATTTAAAATGCGAAAAAAAATAAAGGGCCATTTAGTTTACATAAAAAGGCAAAATTTACTAAAACAATTAAATAGATTTCAGTTGATTTAACTAGTTTGTATTAAAAAAAATTCACTACCATGTACTCAGGTAAACAGTCTTCAGTAAAACATTGACGGTTCGTATATATTTTTGTACATAGAAAATGATCTTTTTGCATCCACCGAAGTTCTTGGTGCGTATTTCATATATAAATTAAGATTACTACCTATTTAATTGTCATCGTTTGTTGTTTTTTTCAATTATTTACTTAATACTTTGTACTTTAGTACCTAATACTACTAAATACTTTGTTAATTTGTATGATGTTTTCCCAACCTTTGTTCTTCGATATTACTTTGTTGGATTTATCCAAAATCAATTTTAGCCACTTCGCCATTACATTCTTCGAGTTTAATCGTTATAGGTTATATGTCGAGTAATAAATTTTAAAAAAAGCAAAACACATTTTAATTTAAAAACTATTGACTGACTATTGTTATCCAAAAATATAAGAAGGCATTTGCCTTCAAATCCGAACCCTATTTATTACTATTAAATATGTTTTAAAGTATTAAATTTTCTCTAAAAAATGTTCAAACAACGTACTAAAAAATTTAAAAATACAATAAAATGAATGTAATTATGAAAACAAAATAAAACATATTAAAACAGCACGGTTGCAATAATATTTGATGTCAAAACCATATGGTTATTATTAGTTTTCATGTAAAATTAGGCAAATTTTTCCTTTGAAAAGCCTTACCCTAAGGTAAATAAGGAGGCCCGGAATGCGCCAAAGTACGGCCCTACTCATAAGCGTACACCGGGTATTTAGTATACAAAATAGAAAATCGATTTTTTTTTTCATGGGTACGGGGGATTTTTAAATTCAAAAAAACAAAAAAACTGTCCACCAGTCGGTTATAATCACAATTTTTTCGCCATAAATGAATAAAACCGCGGTGGTTTTGTCAACGACTTTTCTACCAGAAATTGTTTTCCGATCATCAACTTCAAAGATGGTTTCTAGTAGCCAATTTTATCTATTTAGTGCATTGGAGAGGTTTTTTTTTTTTAAATTCCTAGGCGCTGTATCTTAATAATTAGGAAAAAAACGGTTTAGGTTTAGGATTAGGAGTTGAAACTTTTCGATCGCGTCCTAATTCTCATTGATCAACAGCATCATGCTCCTTACAATTGATTCCAACCTAACCTTTTTTTATTTTTATATTGAACCGCGAACTGGAGACGGCGTGAGCATTACTTTTCCTCTAGACTTTTATTGTTTATTTTTAAACAAAAAATCGACAGTTGACATTGTTGGCAATTAACTGTTTGCTGGGACTTCGACCCACAGATATAATAATATGATACAATCAGTGGCGTATTTACGGTTTCAATATATCAAAAAAAAATATTTGCACAGCGGTTGAACTCTGCCAATTAATCCATATCCATACTGTTTCATACATATCATTTACCATGATGGGAGGGCAACTATATATGACCAAAACAAAATTCATTATAAAATTCGTAATTACATTTTTATAAATTACAAGTTCGTATTATTTTTCAGGTCAGCGGGAAGTGACCGTCTTGTCCCCCCCTATGGACGATCATATCATCTACTGTATAACAAACTTATTATATCGGTACTTATCGTTTATTATGTGTGTGTTACAAAATATAGGTAATATCTATATCCTGATAGATTTCCAAATAGATTTGGTTTTAGCCTGTTCTGAATTGAAAAAATAATCATTTTTGAATGATTACATTTATAATGACAAACACTACAAGACTCTACCGGCTTTGCCACTGAGGACAATGCCCTTTTTTTTTTTTTTTTTTTTTTTTTTTTATAAACCGGCAATACCCCCACCTCTCGGAAACGCCGTGAAATACTACTTCGGGAGGAGGACAATACCCTGATCACTAATACGATAACAGTTTATGGGTTTTCAATAAAAAAAAATAACGGAAATTTATTATATAAAAAAAATAAAAGAAAAAAAGACTGGTGGTTCAAATGAACCGTCTAAATTTTAAGGGTGGGCGACGTGGCATTGTGTTGATGATAAACGCACGTTTGGATCATGCCGTATCGTAACAAAGCAATAATGAACAAGTAATAGTAAAAAATAAAATGCAAGGCAAACATATTAATTAATCAAACCGCCAAAATGTGTAATTATTTATTACTTATTTTTGATGGCATGTGGAAGAGGGTTTCTCTCACCTAATTTTATTTATTTATTTATTAATACAAATTATCGCATTATTTGTTTTATCATACTTTATAAACAATTATAATGATAAAAAAAATTACAACGGAAAACTTAATTGATTTTCTAATAACCAACATCAATAATATCAAGAACTACTCGTGTGATCTCCCGCCCTTATCCCCTCTTGGGTTGACCCAATGATTGGTTATTACGAGAATATTATATTAAATTTAAAACAAAACCATATGTATCATAAAAACATTTCTGCATTCTGTGGCACAACAAAATTTGACTCATAACAATCGGAAAGTAGTACGCGACATTTTTAAAATAAATAATAATTATGAACAATTTTTTTGTTTTTAATGTACTAAAATTCTTCAACACGCACCGCCCTCACACCTCAGGTTTTTGTTTTAAAAGTAACGAAAACATTTTTTTTTTTTTTTTGATTTTTAAATGGGCATTGGTTCGAGGGTACCCTCAGACGTTGATTTGAAACAAACAAAAAACTATTAATTGATTTTTTTTTTTTTTTTTAATAAGCATAGGTTCCCCAGCGTACTCAGGCTTTTGTGTTTTGTAAATAAAAAACAAACAAAAATTGGGCATAAGTATTCAAAGTTATTGAAACGCCGCAATCCCATCTTGTGTTGTTTTTTTTTTTTTTTTGAATCACCTGAATTTACTTAACTCGGTGCAAGTGTCTGCGTTAATTTATCGTAAAACCCATTGTGAAGTGTATTCCGTTTCATGAACAACTGTTCAAAAACAAATAAAAAAAACGTTGGTAAACTACATAAAGCAATGAGTAAGAAAATAACAAGATTAAAATATAATATGTTGTGTAATGTCAAGTGGTTATAACTGGCTATAATTACAGATAAATAAAACGATTATCTAAAAAAAATTAATATGAATATGTATTAAACTTCAGGAATGTAATTTTTTATCTCAGTGTACGTTCAACCTAATTATAAAATAGTACATGATATTATATTTTATTCATAATATATTATAATATCATGTTTCAATGGTTTGATCAATATGGAATTTCTATAAGTATTGGGAACGAACGCGTTCCTTTTATATTAACGAGGGCTGGAACACGTTACTTTTGAAATAAAGAAACGAGGAACGGGGAAGAGTTCCTATTTATGAGGAATATGAACGCAAATCTTCGTTCTTTTTTTTTCTTTTTAGGACTTTAAACATATCAATTTTATGACATTACTCACGAAAACTTATGTTATGTTTATTATGTTTATTATTATATGTTTATTTTATACATTTACAAAACAAATTAATTATTGGTATTTTAAAATTAAGAATAAAAAAAAAAGTAGTTTGGTCTATGGGAACTAAAAAAAAAACCATAACTATTACGTATAAGTAATTATATCATAATTTAATACTATCAGTCATTATATCAATAATGCGAATGTCTTCACTGTATTACACAATTTGTATTCATTATGATTATAATTATTTTATCAGATTTAAAGATATAGTGATGATTTGTAAAGACTTGTAAAGTATCCTAGTCGAAATTATTCCAATAAAAAATATTCGAATATACGTATTTTAATTACATCTAAAAAAAATATTAACGACTTCTATCCATGGAATAATATGTAAGAAAAACATATTTGAAAATATATACTTTTCAAAAGAATCTGTATTCGTACACAAATATGAACTTGAATAAGTATTCTCAATATATTTTCAATTAATATATGTATTTGCACTCAAAATACTTACAAAAGTATCTTTTACAAGTCTCTGGATGTGGATACAATAGATTATAATAACTATAGTGTAATAATATAATAATAAAAAAAAGGTTATAATTACGAGAAAATCATTTAGATTTAACAATACATTTTTTTCTATTATTATCCTTGTGTTTTCACGCCATCATGTCTTCTATCAAACTTAAAATGTTGTTCTCAGTGGCGGATTTAAAGATTCGAATAATTCCATAAAAAAAAAAATATCTATCGATAACATGTTCCGCGGTAAATGATATTGCGGTTTGCAATAAAAAAATGTATTTGTTTTATTATTTTATTTTATTTTTTTTGTGATAAAAATTGAAAGAAAAAAAAATTAACTATATATAATTTAGATGGGGCACCAGTACACAATTAAGGTAAAGGGGCCCCGTCGGCGTTTGTCGACCAAACGACCGTTAAATCCTCCACTGGGTGGTTGTTCTCTTCATTCCAATATCCATATCTAATATATCTAATAATAATATCTAATATCCGGAGTTCCTCAAGGTTCCTGAGCTTTCTCCTCTTCTTTGTAACTTATTTATTAACAAACATCATTAATTCGCATATTCTTTTTATTTACCGATGATGCAAAAATATATAAATAAATTTCATCCCTAAAATGTTAATTTACTATTGCGGAAAGATTTAATTCAATTTAATTGAACGGTGGATGCACTTCAAATGGCCATTCACTTAACATTGACGAATGCCAAATTGTAACATATTCTAAAAAGCATAGAAGCGCACTCGTCTTTAATTATTCATTTTCGAACAATAGTATTATAATACGTATTAGTAATAATATTATTTATATTAAATTATTACGCGACGAGAACCAGCGTGTGAGGTAATAAAAATTGAATTCGAGTTTTCGAATTGAAACGATTATCTCGAAGCATTTTTATTCTAGGCGAATTGTAGTCGAATTTACATTTGCATATAAATCCGGCTCTAGTAATATGTATAATATTACTAATTGTGTTTTTCTCTCGTTTTTTTTTTCGTGTTTCATTAGGGGCGAATGCAGGAATAAATTTCGGGGTGGGGGATGGGTTGAAAAATTGCAAAATGTACATAAATATCGTACATTATTACACTTTAGGATACTCCATTGTATTTGTAAATCTCATGGGGAACTTTAATAAAACTATTAAATGTGAAGGTCGAGTAATTTCTTTTAGGAAAAATGTCAAAAATAATTACTCAATCTATTTTAAAAAAATTTCCTGATATTTCTGGAGGGGTTTGATCTAATCATCATATATTTTTTTTTTCACGTATTATAATACGTGCATATGTGATAAAAAAAAAAAAATACTTGGGCATATCATTTGACAAAAAACTATTATTTAACACATACACACACCCACGTATTAGATATTAAAAATAATGCTTTATCTGTTTTTGGTATTATAAAACGAAACTGTTCCGATCTCCACGATCTACTCGCCCATAAATGTACACTTCACTTTACCGTTCAACTCTTAAACACCGCTCCTATTATATGTGTCGCACAGTTAACCAGCTTAAAAAATGCACCGGTCCAACCTGTCGACCAATCAGCCCGCCCCCTAATCACCCCACCCACCCCTTTTATGACGATCACTGTTCTTGTCTATTCCAACAAAAGGCGATATCAAATATAGAGTAATGAGGTAAAAGTAAAAATCAATAAAACACAATCAATATTTCAGACTTCATAGACACTGTTTACACCTGTACGTTCCTGTTTTCAATTATCAAACGTACGAGGAAGTACTCGTAAGTATTCGCGAAAGTACAAAATTAAAGTCAAAGCCATAATATTAATACTGGGACGGTTTATTAATTTACAAATTTCTAAAGAGTTTAAATGCCATTAATAGATTTATTTGCCGAAAACATAACAGATGGTATAAATTGCAATGCGCAACAACAATTTATTTATGGTGGTCGTTTAAAACAGGCGTGCAAGTGAAATAAATTCGTTGAATTAATCAATTTATTTTATATGCACTTTATATGTATATAATATGCACAATAGGGAAATTAATTGCATACGACAATTGTACGTATGTACAGGTAAGTACCTATTATTCATTGTGTAGAGGGGATGTAGGCGCGGCTGCAAGGTCCAACGATTCCGTGCGACGTGCACGCGATTTTTTTTATATTTAGCACTCCTTCGAGTCGTTTTTTTAAATCCATCCAACTAGGTATTCTACGATATATTAAACTACTAGGTAAACAGGTGCCCATGTAACATAATTAGTGTACGAGAGCTATTTCAACGAGCCCTGCGGTATTGTCGTGTTGTACGAATTGTAAAATACTCGAAAGTATAAATAAATGCCACTTGTATAATATAATTTTTTTTATTATTATTATTGTATAAAATTATAAAACGACTTCATTGTCGTTGTACCTATTGGTAAAAAAATAAACGATAAATAAACAAATGCCTTTAAATCGATCTATTAAAATTATATTTCCCTCTATATCGCACATTCACGCAAACAACAGTGGCACACCTACGGCCAGTGTTTTATGTTTTGATTACTTTGTTTAAAACATGAAAACATTTTTCATAGAGAGATATGGCGCGCTCTTTTGGATGATTTTACTTATTGAAAATATGGTCACAGCACATTTCATTTTGTTCAGAATCTCAAAGTGATAATAATGATTAATGAGTAATAATGACGGGCCATTCTTAAATAGATGTTAATTTATACTTAGGTAGTTAGGCGGGTATAGTACACGTATCTATCAGTGTAGTTGTAATTCAGACAAATATGCATTGGTGAACCGATTATCTTTGGAAATGTTAAGCATATTGTCTTTTATACACAATACAATCAATGTAATAAATTAAAATGTTAACACGAGCCAATTAGTTTGCTTTGAAATGTTACCTATATAATTTTTCTAAATAATTAATTTTACCAAATAGAAAATCAAAAACAAAATCACCAATACATCTTTTAGCAGATAGTTTTACAAAATTAAGACAGCAAATATTCTATAAAACATTTTAATATATACATTTTTTATATATATATATACTGTATATTCATTAGTTAATTTATTTAATTTTACATAATAATAAGAAAACATAAAAATTAAACATACCTATAGAGTGCATAAAATAAAATAAAATAAAAGTAACTATATTATGTACAAAATATTCAATAACATTCACATTGTATTCACAGTCAAGGTGCTTGACACCAGTCAAACTTTAATGTTTAATTACAATAATTTTGCATAAGGATTTATTTCATCCTTATTAGAGATCTGTTAAGACCCAATGATAGTGCTCTACTATTTTGATCGCTAGAAGAACTTCTATTATAAAAACCCACATTTGTTGGAGATGGTGGAGTTCGAGGGCCTAAAATATAATTCATAATTTAATATACACACAACATTAATATTGAATTTAAGAAAGTAATATTTTTTAACAATACGATAAACTCACTATTGATAAGCGGAATATATTTGCTATTCAATGAAAATCCATAACAATAAACTGAAAATAAAATAAAAAGATTTTAATGTAATAGTTAGCAGTTTATTAACAATTTGATCTACTACATAAAAAAATAAACATTATATTTACCCACTAAGGAAGTTATAATCACAATGACCAAACTAATAATGTATGGATTGGAGAATATACTATTAGAAAACCCAGAAAAAAGACTGAATATTGTTGACTGTTGAACTTTTTTGGTGTCTTGTTGATTAGCATTAGATAATTTGGATCTTGAAAAATCATTTTCGTTTAATGAACGCGATGTCACAACTGGTATCTATGATAAAATAAACAATAAATATTACTAATCAAATTAATTATTTCTATAAATATACCAAAAAAAAGGTCACCGACCTTTAAAGTTTGATGAGTTAAATTTGAAGTCAAAAGGATATGAAGATTAAAAAATTTTGCATTCCAAAAGTCATCGTTTACGTCAAATGAATAAACTTTTTCATTTTCATTTTCACTTTCAAGTATAGGAACTACAAATGAATCGTTACTAGATGTAACCTAATACATAAAAAAAAAAAAAATTTGTTTTATCAAAACTAATAAAATCAGAATAGTTAGTTTTATTTACCTCAATTTGTGATAGTACTTTGGCTAGACCAACTACAGTAAGTTTGTCTTTACCACTGAACTGACCAAAGAACAATTCTTTCTTATCAATAAAGACAGATGGTAAAAATGTTATATCCCTTTGTTCGGTGAATATACCATCAGCAGATACTTGTATAACCATTTTAGCTTGAAAGAGACTCAATTCCTGGTCATTAATTGGAATAGGTATGAGTTGACAACTGTAAAAACCTAAAAGGAACAATAATTAATTCTGATATAAATTTAACTTAAATATGAATTTAAATAAATACCTGTTTTTGTATTAAAATGAGGACTAACATTAAATACACGATTTATTGAGGGAGTTTTTACTTGGTTGGATAAAATAGATTCAAAATGAACGTCACAAATGAATGGGAAACGTTTAACAGTGTTTTCACGGTTCGAACAATCGTCATCACGCCATTCCCACAAATTTCCTTTTTTATTTTTAATCAATGATATTGATTCTTGTTCGTTTAGTAAAATCAATGGAATATCAACAATATCACTGTTACTTAAAATTTTTTTGATAATGGGCAAAATTATTATCTAAAAAATACATGTATCAAATACAAGTCATCATTCCATTAATATACAAATAGTTATAATAACGACTAAAATTCCATACAGTTTTGATTGGTAAAATATTGATGCTTGTAGATGTTGTAAATTTATTATTAGAATATGTTACAAAAACTTCTGAAGGTGCCATAGCTACACTTAATCCAGAAGAACTATCAATGGCCAATGTTTTTATATTATCTGACAACCAATTACCAGAATCTTCTTCATTGAATTTTACCGGCATTAAGAAACATACAACATCTCCAACAGTAACAGTAGCCTATAAAAAAGCAGTAGAACAATATATTATTCAATAAATTTCATAACCACATAAAAGTTTGTAATTTTTATTTTGTCATCATGAATGTTTTTACTTGGTTAACCATTTACACGAATGGAATAAATATTTGTACAGCGGTTATGTATCTTATACAATCACAACTAAGCAGCTTACTCTAAAGAGTACCAAGAAAAAATATGAAAAATTTAATTTAAAAATATGTTTTATAATATCCAGGCATTTGTGTAGTAGGTGATCTATTGAATAATACTAGATTTTTTTGGTGATCTACAATTATTTTTTTATATCTTACTTCATAGCTTATAAGTAAACGTATAATATTTACTAATATGTAATTATCAAACATTGCAGTGGATTCATTATGTTGCAATAATTAGCCTTATAGGTCTATAATCTATATAATTATCCAATAGTTAGGTTTATTAGTAAACCTAAAATATTAGGTGTAAACGATTATTGTCCTTAAAAATGTGTAGTTAATCTAGTAAAATTATCTAGTAAATAACTAAACTATTTTTAGTTTTTGACGAAAATCCAAAGTGAATCATATCGCTCCATAACATATATCCATAGATAATATAAAAAACTATACCGGGATAGATCACATGCTAAACGAATGCCAATATCCAAATAATAGCATTTTAAATATTTAAATTAGATTAGTGAAAATAAATTAACATTTTCCCCTCATTATTCACTTATAACTTATAGTTTAACACTTTTTATTATCATTTATTACAATTCTACTAAAAATAACAGAAATCATTAACTTCAGGTACGTTATTCAAAGTAACTAAAATAAATGAATACACGGCCATACAACCACATACACTTGAATCAACAAAGCAATTTAGGATAATTATAACAGATTAAAGACATTTTAAATAGTATTTGTATATAAATATTAAAATGTACATACTTTATTTGGATATATGAGATGCTCAACATGAAATTTAATATAATCTTCTTTGAAATGATACACTCCATCATCCCAAATTTTTAATATTATTTCACCCGATTCGAACAAAGAAACATCCATAATATGTTTTTGATCACCAGGGGTCATTGATATCTTTATAAAATAAAAAAATCACTGTGATCAAAATTGAAACTATAAAAACTAATATAAATTATCATATTATACCTTATTTTGAATACTTGTTAGGTATTTTAAATCCGAATTAACAGCTTTAAATTGTACTCCTTTTTCATCATGGTATGAAGTAATTAATTTTAAATTCATCCCGCTAGGGATAACTGACATTTGTGAAGGTTCTTTTGAATTGATGTTGGTTTCAATATTAATCATAACATAATGTACTCGTTTTACCTAAAATTATTTAATAATTAGTTTATAATTTTTTATTTTAGGACAAATCATATTTATTTACTTTGACGGGTACATCCAAAGATTGCATAATATCAAAATCTTCTACTGAAATTATTGATACATGAGCATGTCCAAGTTCATTTGTTGTTCTAACAATTCCAGAGTTTTCGCCCACAGACATTGTACGAATACTACGATTAGAACTACCTATTATTTGAAAAGATTGTTTGGCTATCTAGTAAAAAAAAAACACTTAATACACAACTAATATCAATATACCAATGTTAATTTAATTACTTTGTTTTTATTAGTTATTAATGTGAATTCAGTATTTGGAGTAACCAATAAACTGTTTAATAAAAGATCATGAGAAACCAAACGCAATTCTTCATAGACAGTTATGTCAATGAAATTCGTAAAGATAATTTTTGTAGATGGATCTGATACAGAAACACTAATTCTTGTATTTCCCACTTTTACAGCACGAATACGAACTGATATTCTGTCTTGTTCACGTACCTAATATGTGTTAACCATATAAAATTATTTTGTTTAAATAATCTTTTATAATAAAATGTTTTAATTAAATATTTACCAGTATTCCCGTATTTTCTAAAATATCATAAATTTGAACAATTCCAGCAGAAGATATGGTCCAATGGAAAATAAGTGACGGTTGAATAGTACCAATTATAATAGGACTTAGAATGTCCGGTACACCACGAACCCAAGCCGGCATAATTTCTCCAACTTTTAATTTTAATAATGGTACTTCGATTTTTATGTTATTTAATTTAATTACTCGAATTGTAATTGTATCTTTAGAATAAACAACTTTCATTCCACTAATTACATCAACACCTACTGCCATACCAGTAATTGTAGCAGTTCCTATTTTTAAACCTTTGACAATTCCTACATTTGAAACCTTAGTAACTTGTTCATCATCAGGTGAAAACTCAAATACACATTCTAAATGTGGTCCACCAGACATTGTTAGCTGATAACTTGATCCAACAGCTAAAGTCAAATTTTTAGGAGACAATTGAAGTTGCGAATACACTTGAACAGAGGCAGTTGGTGATCGGATTTCTTTTGTAGGATGTGTATCAGCAACAAAATATAAATTTGTTTTCCCCAATGAAGATCCTGAAATTGAAAATTCTGTCTGATATTTTTGTTCATATATACCAGGTTCAGGTTTAATTGTCAATATGGAATTCACTTCAACAATTGGTCGAATATTTACTACTCCTGGCACAATAGGAAGAGGATGGCCTTCAGAATCATAGAATTTTAGAAAAGCTCGTATAGTTTGTCCAATTTCAACAAAAGTATTTGTAACTAGTTCCATGCGATAAATATTTCGTACTTTAAATGTAGCCTCAACTGACTTAGATTTAACACAAAGATCTTTAATGCTAACTACTAAATCTCCTGGGGCCAATGGTGTTATATCTATTTTTCTTCCACCCGTATGAGATATTTTAGCTACTTTTTGTGTGCTCTGGTTTATTTTGAAGTATCCACTTCCTTGACTAGTATAAATTGATTCTGTCAATTCTGGATTATAAACAATTAAAATTTCATTGTGTGTTAATAGAGGATTATCTAATAAAAGTATTGATATAGAATGTTTAATCATTGGAATTATTTCCAACACTTCATCACTAGATGTTAAGAATGAACCAAGTCGTGAGTTATTTGGAACAAATGATTTCTTGTAACCTGTTAATTGATAAACAGCTTCAGTAGAACCTTCTTCAGTCAAGGGCTCTAAAATACTATAATGATAGTTTGGAAATGAAAAACCATACTCAGTTTTTTCATTCAAGCCAAGTGATGTGACAACCTTTACAAGATCAGAATCTGCAATAACCCAGCTAGCATTTATCATTGTTGCATTGTCAAAAATATTACCATCCTCATCAATCACATTAATTTGGATAAATAACTGTTCATGTATATAAGCAAAAATATGATTTGAAGTCTTGGAAATCGGACAATTTTCTTCAGTGTCCGCAACAAATACTTTTACAAACTTTGGCGATGCACATAATACTTCCACCGACGTCTGTGATATTGTTTTTAATTTCATTCCATTACTGATTGGAATACTTTTAATGGTTAAATTGGCTCGAGTTGATCCAAAGCTTTCACATGTAATTGAGTATGCATACGTTTTATGTCCATCAACATCACGAATTACAGAAAGTTCATTAAATGTAACAAGATTTTCATCAATTTCAAATTCTACTTTATAACCGGCACTATGGCCCAACCAAGGTTGAGGACCTCCATAGAACAACAATGTAGTAGAACAGCCTAGTGCTAAAACTGTACGTTTGGATTCTGGGCGTAATGGAACTAATTTTTTGTATGTACTTACAACAACTGTTGCTTTTAAAATTCTATTATCTGTATGAAAAGAGACAGTTACTTTAGAAGAACCAACTGACCCGGAGCTCAAAGAAAATGCAGCACAAGAGTTATTAAAGTAAGAGTCGACATTATTTTTTAATGTAAATTGAAAGTCTTCAATTTCAATTTTAAATTGATTATGGTTACATGTAGTAATACTTATTTCTTCCTCAGAACCGGGTATTTTCACAAATAATTGCATAAATAGAATAATGGGTTTGCCCACTTCTTGTTCTACTGGTTGTCCAATAATTTTTAAATTATCTGGGGAAAGAACATAAATATTAGCACCATCTTTGTTCAATGAGTCCCTGGTCATGGTAGCTGACGTATATGTCTTTCCTAATCCTTGAGCTGTAACAAGTCCTGTAGATGATACAGTACTTACAGTTGCATCATTACTATTCCAACTATATTTTTTATCTCCACCAGTAGCTTGTAATAAAAATTGTAATCTGAAATTTAAGGAATAAATAATTGGGTCATTTGAGTTTTATAAATAAAACTATTGCTAATTAGTCATACTTTTGAAAAATACTACATATATCATAATTGTTATAATAACTACGTAAATGTTAAATACTTTAATTCATTTTCATTTTTTATTTGTACATAAATTCTATACTTTAACATTTTTTTTTAATTATATATTAATAACATTACCCGCTATTTAGGTTTGCATGCCATGGAAAAACAATTATGTTTGGTGTTACTTTCACTTTTGAATAAATGGTTACTATTGTTTGAGTAGAAGATTTGAAATCTTGATATGGTTCTATTAATAATGCTTCTATCTTAGGTGTACCTAATTTAATAGGTTGTACAATAGCATATGTTCCATTATTTACCATATTCAATACTTTAAAATACGCCATAGGTAAATTCATCACAACCTTTATGTTAGGTCCAATATTAATAGATTGATTATGACTGAAAGAAAAATTGATAAATAATGAATATAAAATAATAACAACGATAATCATTAATATTAAATACTATACTTATTGAATAGATGAACTTCCAATTCATATAAACCATTAATAATTAAATTATGTCGGTTATACGGTTTAACAACAATTGACAAATAATCAATTTTAGAAACACTAATAAAACTGCTAATTGATTTGGGAACGGTATCATTTTTGGACTCTGCATGGTTATCTATTAAATTTAACCTAATTTGACCACTTCTAAGACCTCGAAACAAACCAGAATCATTTTCAACTTGCAATGAATCTGTGCTTGAAGATGGATCCGTTTCAATAGAATATTGATTAGATGGAAGTTTAATCATAACTAATTTTTCATTTTGTATCTAATGCAAATAATACATTTCATCGAATATAAAAAAATATACAATTAAAAGGTCAATTTACTTGATAGATATCAATTTGGATAAGATCACCCGGTAGGATTACAACATGTGATGGTTCAAGCCTTAAATTTGCAATAACTGATAGTTCAACTTGTGTAGTAGGCTTGTCAGATAAGGATAATTTTACTGAAACCTAAAATTTAAATAGTTGAAAATTAAAGAAATACACATTACTTTAGATGTAGTATTAATACTAGACATACTAATGCTAATCCAGTTTTAACTCCTTCAACAAGAATCATATGACCTTGTCTATTTTTCTGATCTAGTTCATACAGATCTGGCGGAGTTCTATATGAAGAATCTTTGAACGGGATGAACTTTAAAACATTATTTATTGAACTTTTAAGTACTTTTATAGACCATTGAAATTCTACACCATCCAATGTTGTAAATTGGTTACCTAAAATTAAATACAATATTGAGTACAAATTTCTGTGGATTCTCATTGGTTTTTATCATTTCAGTAGAGAACAAATACAATTTAAATAAATACTTTTTTTTTTTTTTACTAAACAAATTAAGAATCATAAAACGCAAAACAAATTTTATTTTTTAGATATAATATAAAATAATAGGTGTGCAAACAATTATATATTTAAACCATTATTTTAAATTGAATGAAGGAAACAACTTTTATACAAATTTAGATAAATAATTGAAATTGAACAGAGATTTTATTTTAATGATGAAATAAATACTATGTAATATCTAAAACATTCAAACATTAAATAGGAATAACATTTTTCTTAACATACATATTATTATAAACATAATAAAATAACATTGAATGTGAAACAAATTAAACTTAAAATATTAGATGGTTTATAATGAAATAAAATAATCTTGTATTTTAATAGAATTTAAAAGTTAATTTTAATATCTAGAAATAAATTATTAATAAATATACATATATATATATAATATGGTTAGGATTATATAATATATAATATGTACCTTGATCATCAAATGCAGACACTTCAAAGAGTTCAGGGGCATCACCAACAAATAACTCTCTAGTTTTAGTCACAATTTGTAATGATGCTATAGTATCAACAATAACATCGCAGCGAATTGTTTCGCCTGTATTGGCATCTTCAGCAAATATAATAGCTATTTGGCGAACTTTCTCGTTAGACAATGAAGATACAGAAGCTTTACTTGAACATTCAAGGGTTGGATTGATGTCCAATGGAACGAGTTTAATAATATTGTCTCCTCTAAATATTGACCTAGGAAAACATACAAATATTAGTCAATAATGAAAAAAATAATTAACAAGTGATTTTAGATACAATAGAAACCATTTATATAATAATATAGAGTAACACAAAAAATTATTTAGTAAGATCACATTTTGTTATCTCTAAGTTTATAACAATGTGTAAAACAAATATTATTTAGATAGTACGATATATTGAATAAAACGACAAAACTGGACTGCAGTGTAGTCATAAACGATTACTAGTGTACATACCATCTATAGCAGCCATCATCTGTCACTTCTATATTAAAATTCACAGTAAACGTGTCGAACACCGGTAGTAGTACACGAGGAACATTAAGCTTAGAACCGACAGTGTAATTAACACAAGAAATGCAGAATATGAATGAAAAAAATTTCATTGTAAACATTGTTCGAGTTGTATTTATTTAAATATAACGAAACATAGTGAATACTTAATTAATTATTGTCGAGTGTTTTAATAATATATTTAATAGCAACAAAGTGACACAGAGCAACTTAACCAATATTATATCTATTGGAATACGCTCACGAATACGAAAACGATTACGGAAATACTAAAAAAAAACACAATATTAACCGTTAAAGGCTTAAATACCCAAATCCCGATTCCTGATACCATGTCGGTCAAATTTTGTAAAAATTAACCTTAAAATACTTATCATAAAACGCACAAAGTTTTTTCCATGTTATATGTTATCTATAATCTCGGGTTATCTGTGATAATGTTATCATCATTATCGAACTCTATGATAACTTGCTTAAAGAAGATAGAATGATTATATTTACAAACAAACTAAATTTTAGAACTGAAGTGGGTTTTTATGATATTTTATTGAATACAATATTTTACTATGCAATATAAATAATACATTTATGAGTTTGAAGTAAACTACGGTTGCATCTGGATGTAAATATTCAGTGCCATTTTCAATTCGGATTTTTAACTAAATTATCTGTTCGACTTCACAAACCGGAAATTCAATAACACAACTCGACGGTCAATATAACATCGTTTCAGTAACAACTGCTTTTCGTGATTATTCCGAATTCACTAAACTTAGTTCTCGAGTAAAAGTCGTTCAAAAATGAAGAAAAAAGTATTATTAATGGGTAAGAGTGGTTCTGGGAAAACCAGCATGAGATCAATAATTTTCGCTAACTATATAGCAAAAGATACAAGACGTTTAGGAGCAACCATTGACGTTGAACATTCTCATGTTAGATTTCTTGGAAACTTAGTTCTCAACCTTTGGGATTGTGGAGGACAAGAAGCTTTTATGGAAAATTATTTTGTTAGTCAGCGAGAGAATATATTTCGCAATGTCGAAGTACTTATATATGTATTTGATGTGGAGAGTCGTGACGAAGAATTGAGAAGGGATTTGAGATATTACCAGACTTG
This sequence comes from Tuberolachnus salignus, assembly GCA_956483605.1. Taxonomy (NCBI): domain Eukaryota; kingdom Metazoa; phylum Arthropoda; class Insecta; order Hemiptera; family Aphididae; genus Tuberolachnus; species Tuberolachnus salignus. The sequence goes on along the minus strand of OY101433.1, from coordinate 6,931,835 downwards.
TCTAAGTGCTATTTATGAAAATTCTCCAACTGCCAAAGTATTTTGTTTAATACATAAAATGGATTTACTACAAGAGGATCAAAGAGACAAGATATTTTCAGAACGCGAAAATGAAATTATAAACATGTCCAAACCTGTACAGGTTATTTGTTTTAAGACATCTATTTGGGATGAAACACTATACAGAGCTTGGTCCTCAATTGTATATAAATTAATACCCAATGTTAAAGAACTAGAACAAAGTCTTAAATTGTTTGCTGAACTAATGGATGGTGATGAAGTGTTATTGTTTGAGCGTGCCACGTTCCTTGTTATATCTCATTGCCAACGTAATCTACAACGTGATATTCATAGATTTGAAAAAGTGTCGAACATTATAAAACAGTTCAAACTCAGTTGTAGCAAAGTAGCAGCTCAATTTCAAAGTATGGAAGTGAGAAATTCTAATTTTGCTGCCTTCATAGATTTATTCACAACCAATACATATATAATGGTAATCATGTCAGATCCCCACATTCCTTCAGCAGCAACTTTATTAAATATAAAAAATGCTCGGAAACACTTTGAAAAATTAGAACGTACAAGCCAAGCTCAGCAAAGTAACAGGTCAGAACAATCAGGTAAGCATAAATAGAAAGAAAAAACACTTGGCTATTAGTTCAAAAGATAATTTTACTATATAAATATATTAATTTATTACTTTTAATATAGTATAACTATTTGTTGTGTTTTAACCAATGGCGTATTTGAGAGATAAGCAATTGGGTTAATTCTCCTCTGAAAGCTTTTTTTTTTTACAAAAATAAATAAACAAAAAGATTCATAATTATTTAATTTTTAACAAGTTTTCTACCTTCAAATCTTGCTCTCAGAATCAACACCAGGGGTGATTTCTGGTAGTAAATATTATCTAGTTGGTACATTAAATAGTTAATTTTTTGATTTGCATTATACTTTTATTAGTAATGAGGGAATATTTACTGAATACTGGTTACGTATAAGATTAATATTATTATTTGTAATAATTCATTGAAAAATATTTCACTGAATAATTATATTATCACTCTTTAGGTGTGATATATTTCAAAATAATTGAAGTTTTTGGGTTGTTTATAGCTATTTGAAATTGGCCATTTTTGTTTTATTGAGATCAAATGTATCAAAAATCCGATACAACATTCATGTTGTATTTAGTGATAAAATAAAAAAGTTAAGAACAATTACATAACTATTATGTATTATATTTTTAAATGAGTTTTGAATTAAAATTTATGATAAAATTCGTAAAAAAAAAAAAAAAAAAAAAAAAAAAAAAAAAAAAAAAACAGAAAACAATAATTGTAATTTATTAAATTACAAATAAACAACATTTTCAGTTTAAATTCATTAAAAAATAACCAAATTTAGTTTAGAATTTTTTTCCGTTTGTAATGATTTACCACTGTATACATTATATAAACTAAATTTTGATATTTATCCTACTTTTCTAACATCCCACTTATGACAGTGGTGAGTGGCCTACTAGTGTATTCATGAGCGCCCATTGGTGGTAGTTGGGAGGGAGGGACATGTCCACTTCTTGGCAAATAATAAAATACGCTAGTTTCCAGTTCTTGCGACTGAAGTTTGTATAAATGTGTATAAGAACTATACAATATTGTTCATTGTTTCATGTTTGTGATTATGATCACTGACCAATAAAAATAATTGTATATATTGAGTTTCTTATATTATAGTTTATGTGTGTCCCTACCCTAAAAATTACCCTATAGGCCAGTATCCTACACTTTTTAATCATATACCTATATAATGATCCAACGGTATAGAACAACATGCGCATATTTAGTATTTAAAAAAATCCTGATTGTATTACTGTTTTAAAAACCAAATATAAAATATTTTATACATGTTTATTATAATTTACACGAATTGTTGTTGTAGAAATTATTCAACTAAAGGTTAAATGTTAAGTAAAAATATTCTAAATGTATCAAGAAAAAATAATATTAATTTATGATTTAATTAAAGAAATAGTTTATTTATAATTAAGGACAAATTAAAACAGTGGAATATTTTGTAAGGCATTCTAAAATTCTTTTATATTATAAATTCTAAACATTTTACTGTACTATTCAATTAAATATTAAAAAAATATTTGTTTTAAAGTATGCAGTTTATTTTGGATATGTATTTATTTAATAGTATTCACTTTTCGTGTATAAATGTTAGAATATTTCCATTAACCTTACTGGTTTTATTTTATCACCTAAAACTTTGTTTAATTATCTCCATCTCATCCACATTTTATCCTATTGCAATGCCAATTAATATATAAGGAAAAAATGTATATATATATATATGAAGTATCAATACATATTAAAAAGAAAGAAAAGATTCTTGCTTCGCACTAATGACTGGCCACTGTTCAATGTATGGATAAAAATAATATAAAGTAATTATTAAAACTATTTATGTTTTATTCAGTGATCAGATTTATATAGTAGACAATATTTAGTATATTTTTATTAATCTCTAAGAATTTATATTCTTAAAATAAGTTAAGCCCAGGCTACTAGGTTTACGGATTATCAATAGGCAGGTACTTATCTGTAGTATACACAATAATATGTGATGTTAGCATTGTAAATTAAATAAAGTTCTATATACTTGAAAAAAATTAACGAAGGGAATATGTAATGTTTAATACTTATTATAAAAAATAAATGCTATATAATTTAAAATAATAATGTAGATATATGAATTGACATATTATGTTACAGTATGTATTCTGTATATTATATTATATTAATGATTATAATCCTATATCACTCGTTATCGGACAATAGTATTCACGGTTCAATATAACATACATCGGGCATGGCCCCAGTTTACAGTTCATTACAGACTATAGTAAAGTGTAATTTATTTAATTCTCTTTTCTGTGAATTTTTAATTATGGCTGATCATCGAATTAACCATTATTTAACAAAGTTATTTTTATTACCTACAAGTTGAATATTTTAAAAATTAACGATAAAAAAAATTAAAAAAGAAATGGATTTAGAAAGCTAATGAAACATTACATCATCTTCAAAAAATTGAGAATTTCTCTATTCTAAAAACTTTAAAAATGTAAAACAAACAAGTAGATCATTTTTTGGAGTAGGTAATGTAAAATACATATGTATATGTAATAATGATATAAATGCAATAATAATTCACATTTAAATTGTTTTTGAAATATTTGTTTTCCCACTTAATATTCTATTATTAACTAGTACCTAGGAGAGCATCTTAAACAGGTTCTACTGTATTTATGGTATCTATCACAGAAAAATGGTAAAAATTTTAAATTATTGTAAATCAATAAACGCTTCTATATTATTTAAAACAATTATAATATAATTTAATCAAAATCTTTGTAAAAATTCACAGATACACAATAAAAAAACTCATCCTGTACATTAACTGTATACCGACACATTCAATTTATATATATTAAATTCATTGTTTGATGATTTTTTAAATGTATAGTTTTAACTTATCATCTTAGTAATTGATTTTTTAAGACGTCTGACTACTCATTTTATTACAACAAATACTTATATAAGTGTTTTCAGAAAAATATTTGTCAAAATTTGTATCACAAAATCTGAAAAAAAAAAATAATAACAGGATATATTAAAAATAAATTATATTAATGTATACATTTGAAAATATATTAAATAATAATAATAATAGTTTTATAAATAAAATTATTATTATTACATTAGTCTTAAATATTATATTATGCCAAATACTAATAAAAGCAGGGCACAATAACGTTTTAGATATATAGTTGGATTCTGGTCCTTTTACTGGCCTTTTTTTTATCGAAATCTATACCAGTAATCTCAAATTAGTTTTCATTGTGGTCCACTTTACAGTTTTCCATACTTGTTGTTGTCTTTTAACAACAACTCAACAAATGGTTTTCCCCTCAACAATATAGACCATTGAGGCCTGTAAAAAAAAGTGATTGTGGTCTGCTATTTAGTAAAAACTGATACTTACTTCAAAAAATCATCAATATGATTACCAATGTCTACCAATTCTGCATTAGTATACAAGGACTCTGCTAAATATTTTGGTAGGTTAACTGAAATATAAAGGAAAAATATTATTATAAGAAATTAAGTTATTTTACTAAATGAGTGAAAAGAACATGTGAAGGAGTTTTCAACATAATCAATTATAAAAATAAAGTAATATGTTTAAGATGATACACATAAGTAGTACATACCAAGTAAACGTATAAGATATATAGGTCCATATATACAATGATATGCTTTTTTAGGAGTCATGTGTTCTAAGAAATGAACTTCTATTGACTGTGTATGAATCTTTTGATTTAACAATATCTTGGCCTATAACGAAAAATAAAAAATTAATAGACATTTAGTTATAATTAATACAGTCTGTCCACAAAAGCAGAAAAAACTCGGTAAGTTAGCAACCTATGTATATTTTTGAATTCCGTTTGCAGGATATTAAACATTTTTCAATATTTAAATTTTTAAGTGAAATTTAGCTTTTTAAATTCCATCATCAAATTAGTTTTCAGATTAATTAAAAAACAAACATTATATAGGACTACAAATTCTGAAAAATGTATTTGTTTCACAATATGTTATAACTAACTAATTAATGTATTAAGCTTGTATAAAACATCACCTTATTGGGTAATCCAAATTTGTGTTCTTCAGGATACAACAGGTGTTTATGAACTAGAGTGTTGAAATACTGTATCAAAGTTAGACCCAAATGCATAGAGTCTTCTCTAAAAAAAAAGTAAAATTTCAGAGCGAAGTTCAGTTAACCAATTTTTGATACATTTAAAATGGACATTTTATTAATTTAAAACTATACAAATATTTCAAATGTTCGTGTTTTAAACAAATTTTAACTTAAAACATGCTTATAAAAATAAATTATGGCATTATTTTCAACTTTTTAGATTCTGGAGAAAGCGAGATGTGTATTTATCTTTGTGTAAACAACTTTCCTACCAGAAATTATGCACTGCTCTTCAACTTTAGACAAATATTCTTCTAAGTGATTTATAGCTATTTGAAAAGTTGAATTTTTTATTAGTTATATGAGGATAACTTTTTTGATTATTCAAAATTGCTTAATAAAATCTACGATTATTTATCACCGTATTAAACAAAATGAACAAAATTAATATATAGAGATATCATTATTCCAACTTTTCCAATGATCTCCCATTATTAAAAAAAATACAAGAAAAATCAAAAAAATGACCACAAAAAATAATCTAGAGAGAATTTACTTCCCCTAAAGTTGATGATTGCAGCAATATTTCTTGTAGAAAAAAGGTTTAGAAAGAATAAAAAAAAAGTAAAATACTAGTAAAACTAATAGATTTCTCGTTTTGCTCAGAATCTAAAATATAAAATGCTAAAAAAAAAATAAAATTACTTTATATCCAAGGCAAATGGAGCTTTTGAACAAATATAACTACGAATCAATCTTTCAATGGTATAATATTTTGGAAATGATAATACCTAACAAAAGTTAAACAAAATTATACATTTGAAAAGTATATTAGTTAATCAATATATACCTTATTATTCTTAATATTTATGAAGTCAGAAGATAGTATTCTTTTAAAAGCTAATGGTATGGCTAATTTTAGTACTATTCTTATTTCTTTTGGAATTTCAGATTCAAAATCTGTAGTACATTCATTATCTGTTAATTCTTTAGATTTAGGTAAGCGACAATATATACTAGGGTTCTTTGGTATAATTGCGTCAAACATTGCATCTATTTCTTCTGGTGTTTTATTTTCATCTATTTCTTCTGGTGTTTTATTTTCATCTATTTCTTCTGGTGTTTTATTTTCATCTATTTCTTCTGGTGTTTTATTTTCATCTATTTCTTCTGATGTTTTATTTTCATCTATTTCTTCTGATGTTTTATTTTCATCTATTTCTTCTGATGTTTTATTTTCATCTATTTCTTCTGGTGTTTTATTTTCATCTATTTCTTCTGGTGTTTTATTTTCATCTATTTCTTCTGGTGTTTTATTTTCATCTATTTCTTCTGGTGTTTTATTTTCATCTATTTCTTCTGGTGTTTTATTTTCATCTATTTCTTTTGGTATTTTAAATTCATCAATATCGCTGATTATATCAAATTCATCAAATTCATCGGTTGAATCAAATTCATCGGTTGAATCAAATTCATCGGTTGAATCATATTCGTCGGTTGAATCACTATTTTCAGAAAGATCTACTTCTTCTGTCTCTTGATTTTCATCGATTTCGTCAGATGAATCACTATTTTCAGAAATATCTATGTCTTCTGTCTCTTTAGTTTCTTCAATTTTGTCAGATAAATCACTATCAGAATTATATAATCTGTAATTATCATCAAATTCCTGGATTACTCTATCTGTATAAGTTTCATTTAATTTGTCAGTACGATATATTGATGCTGTATTTGTAGTTTCATACATTTTGTTGATTACATCAATTTGTTTAGTTTCATCTATTTGCTCAGCAACATCTATGTCTTCTGTCTCTTTATTTTCATCACTTTCGTCAATTACATCATCTATATTTTCAGTAACATCATCTTCATCATTTATATAAATATACTCATCTCCTAGAATTGCTTTATATAATTTTGGTGTTTGCATATACTCCTTTGCTAAATTTCGTTTTATAAAATTTCCAAATTCATTACAATTTATTAAATTAGTTAATTTAGCAATAGTAGCACTAGATATAGAAGTTTTGGAGTCAGAATCTTTGAAAGAATTAACTTCATCATCAGTAGCTTCGGAAGCATCAACTTCATCATCAGTGGCTTCGGAAGCATTAATTTCATCATCAGTGGCTTCGGAAGCATCAACTTCATCATCAGTGGCTTCGGAAGCATCAACTTCATCATCAGTGGCTTCGGAAGCATCAACTTCATCATCAGTGGCTTCGGAAGCATTAACTTCATTATCAGTGTCTTCGGAAGCATTAACTTCATCATCAGTGTCTTCGGAAGCATTAACTTCATCATCAGTGTCTTCGGAAGCATTAACTTCATCATCAGTGTCTTCGGAAGCATTAACTTCATCATCAGAGGCTTCGGAAGCATTAACTTCAGAAACAATGGCTTCAGAAACAGTTTTAAAAGCAGTGGCTTCGGAAGTAGAGGTTTCAGAAACAGTGTTTTCAGATTCAATAACTTCAGAAACAGTGTTTTCAGATTCAGTGACTTCAGAAACGGTGTTTTCAGAAACGGTGTTTTCAGAAACGGTGTTTTCAGAAACGGTGTTCTCAGAAACGGTGTTCTCAGAAACGGTGTTCTCAGAAACGGTGTTTTCAGAAACGGTGTTCTCAGAAACGGTGTTTTCAGAAACGGTATTCTCAGAAACGGTGTTTTCAGATTCAATGACTTCAGAAATAGCGTTTTCAGAAACAGCGGTTTCAGAAACAGCGTTTTCAGAAACAGCGTTTTCAGAAACAGCGTTTTCAGAAACAGCGTTTTCAGAAACAGCGTTTTCAGAAACAGCGTTTTCAGAAACAGCGTTTTCAGAAACAGCGTTTTCAGAAACAGCGTTTTCAGAAATAGCGTTTTCAGAAACAGCGTTTTCAGAAACAGCGTTTTCAGAAACAGCGTTTTCAGAAACAGCGTTTTCAGAAACAGTAGCTTCAGAAGCAGTAACTTGTATAGCAGTGGCTTCAGAAATAGTAGATTCAGCAGTAGATTTAGAAACAGCAGCTTCAGAAACAGTAAATATAGACGCTGTAGATTTAAAAGCAGTGTCTTTAGAAACAGTGTCTTCAGAAACAGTGTCTTCAGAATCAGTAGTTTTAGAAACAATGGCTTCAGAAACAGTTTTAAAAGCAGTGACTTCGGAAGTTGAGGTTTCAGAAACAGTAGTTTTAATAGGAGTGGCTTGAGAAATAGTAGTTCTATAAACTATGGCATCAGAAACAGTAGTTTTACAAGCAGTGGCATTATAAACAGTAGTTTTAGAAGCAGTGGCATTAGAAACAATATTTTTAGATATAGAAGCTTGTAGAGCTTTAAGAGTTTCTGTTAAGTCAGCTATCTCAATTTTAGGGGTGATACTATTTTTCGGAGGACGGCCTAATAAAAACAAATAACACATTTTGAAATGATTAATAATCAAAACAAAATAAAAATTCAGTAAAAAATAAATTAATTGCCTCGTTTTTTCGGTTTGGGCTGTTGTGGAGAAGGCACATTTACTACTCGTCTAACATCTGAAGACATTTCTGAATATTTACGCTTTCTTCCTTTTGCGGTGGGTGTCGTATTGCGAACAGTTTCTTCTTTAATTACGAGACTTGTACGTTTTGTTGTCACCTTTTTTGAGTTAGAACTATACAGTAAGGTATTGAGAATTTTTATAAAAAGGTACTAAATAAATTATATAATTTATAAAGGCAATAACTTATTTTCAGTATCTTACTGTAATTCTTTTAATGTCGCCATTTTGTTCATATTGACTCCATTTACTGTTAATACTCGATCATCATCGACCCATTCTTCCCATTTACTGTTCCAACCTTTGTAATGAATAAAATATTGTGCTTTTCCATCATCTGTCTTTCGCCGTTTTAAGCATTTTGCTTCGTACAACATTGGTCCATGATAACACAATAAACTATCACCTAAATCAAACAAATTAATTCTCCGATTTTCTACTCAACTTAATTATATACAATTGCGATATCCACCTAAGAGTTAAGAGTTAATTAAATCATTTCATACAATACAATTTTAATCATCTTGATAGATTCAAATTTCAAATACATTTAAATGTGTGTTATCTGTTGTTAGTCATGCTTTAACAGTTTAATTAAAGACATTCATTTTTTTTTTTTTTATGCGTGCATTATAATTTACATAACAGATTTTGAATATTTGAAATAATAAAACTAACAAAATTCTATATAATATACAAATTTGTATTCGATAGTTATATTGTTGACGAAAGGATAGTAAGTTGAAAACTTGTATATAATTGTATAATTATACATAATAATACATTGTACCAGTGGCAACATAAATGTTAATTTTCATAAACTTACTCTCGGCAAATCGATAGTTGTCCGTCATTGTTTAATTACCAACCAACTAACATATAAGAGTTTAAACGTTGATCAAATTGCAAATTAATAACAATTGAACCGACTACTAGAAAATAATGTTTATTTACTACTTTTCGTAATCTTAATAGATAGATCAATAGCCATAATCATAAACACGATGGCTGAGACCAAACTCATAACTATCATAACCCACAGAATAGATAATCATGGTCTCAGTTTTTGATAATACTATCTACAATCGCGGTCGTGGTATACATTTTATCATTATTTAATAATTTCTCATTTAAATAAATTAAATTATTTAAGGTTACATAGGGACAAAAAAAATGAGAGGCCGCCTTTCTCTTTTTAACGTTAAAGTCCGTGTGGATCCCACATGGTTGTAACATTACCGTGGCCTATCTATTCTTCTACTATCTATATAACCAGTGGCGTATTCATGAAGGGTCAATATGTCCAATCACCCGGGGGGGGGGGGACTTGGACTTTTATTTTTTAGTACTTCCACTATTTCAAAATAAAAACTAAGTAGTTGTTTAACTTTTGACGATTTTTGTTATCTTGTATATTACAACCTTTTAAACATTTTTTTTCGAATACAATAACCTGCAGAAACTCGTTATCAGTTCCCGTGCTTATTCTGTGGCTATTACCCGGTTTTTCATTTTCACTGTTATTTTATGTGATTTACTTTTTACTACACAACTTAATTCATTCTATATAGCAAACATTACATGTCTAATAACTAAAATAGTTGTCCTTTTTTTTGATAAAATGGATTAGCGATGTTGTCAGATCACTAAAATATAACCCTTAGATCCAGAAGATGTTTTGAATGAATTAGCTCTAAAACCAAGAAAATTGAGTTTATTGTTATAATATTTTTAATTTAAATAGATTAATTACTTGACAAAAATATTTTGTACATGTATTGTGTTCAAAACAGGACATGACATTTTTTTTTTTGTTGATTATTTGTATTTTGAAAGATCCCTACCATGACAGTCTATAACCGTGACTAATCATTTAATCAACTTTACTATCAAATTATTATGTGATAAAAACAAGCATTGATACTGTTTATTTATTTGGAATATCGCAAATATTATTTAATATGCTTTCCATGATCGAAAATCTCCAGACTAAACGTTTCGGGATTATTTTAATTCGTATTAATATAACTTTATAAATTATTACTAATTTTTGTTTTAAATGGCCCAACAGCTTTCCGGCGTCTCGGTGGTTATATTCATTGCTGGCGGTATATTGACCTTTATACTTTTGTTCATATTTGCCAAGAGGCAGATTATGAGATTTGCATTGCGATCAAGAAGAGGTCCACATGTACCAATTGGTCACGATGGGAAAAAAGTAACAATACACATTTGTAAATTTAAACGATTATCGTACAGTGATACTTTAGGCAACTGCGTAATTAAATCAATAAAAAACTGTTTTGTGATAAATTTATTAGATACAGTGATTTCTGTTTTAAACTAACATAACAATATTTTATACTTTTACTTTAAAATTGTATTGTAGGGAGGTACATATTTTTCAATAATTAATTATCACATAAATAAATAACAAATTGATGTGAATTTAATGAAAGAGAAAAAGTATATTCACTTTAAATTTATAATAAATTTAATCATACAAAAACCAATTGTATTCTTTTTGAATTCCATTATAAAAAGTATTAAATATTATTTTATTAATATATAAAATATTTTTGAAAATAATTTCTTATTAGACACTAAAACGGGAAATTGAACGACGAATAGAAGTGATTCCGAAAATTGTTTTTGAACCAAAGCTAATGGGAATTGATCAAGATGACCATTCAAAGTATATATTACCGCCAACAGAAACTAACAAGTTATTACAAGCACATCATTATCGTATGAAAGCAGTTGATGATATCAAAAACTTAGGTAATATGTTATACTGCATTAGCTCAATTTCTGTTTTACAGTATTAAAAATAATAATACACTTTCAGAACGGGAAATTACAAAACAGGATAAAACATTGACTCGTCATCCAAATGAAAATCTACGGTCATTTTTACTAAATACCTTAGCAGTACTTTTGGATGGTAGTGGACAGCACTTTGTTCATCAGTTCTGTGATCTTTATGAACATGCGCGCTATGATCCAAATGAATTCTTGGAAGAAGAATACCAATCATTCATTAGATTAATGAAAAAATTAATTGATATGTAGGTGATAAATACTATACAAATATCTTAAAAAAAAACAAAGGAACAAAAAATATATATATATACAGTATAATCTATTTAAGACGCTTTCACCTAAGACAATTTCCCGCCTAATATGTTCATTTTTACGAGTCCCTAGATTTTAACATTGTCCAACGAGTAATTAACTCTGGATAATACACTTTATGTACCCGGATAAGATACTCTCCTTGTCAATAATTTTAATATAAAATTAAAAGAAATAGTTCACTTTTATATATAACTATTTATAAATAATTTTATAATTATATATCACTCGTTATCAGATGATAAAATACAACATACATCGGACATAGCCCTCTGACATTGCTACAAGTATTGATCAAATAATTACTAATAAAATTTCATCAGTTGATATAACTACTATAGAGAAAAATAGTGAGGAACAGGATGATACAACATCAATTCTCCCAGTAACAAATGCAGTTGATCATGTCACTTGATTTAAGAAGATAAATTGCATCTTATGACAATGCTAATAAAACGTTACATCATCTTAACAAAATTGAGAACTTCCTCTATTCTAAAAAAATCAAAAATGTGTAACAAACAAAAGTCAACAATTTGTTGAAGTAGGTAATGCAAAATACATAATTATTAATAAAATAATATAAATGCAATAATAATTCACATTTAAATTGTTTTTCAAATATTAGTTTTCCTGCATAATACGTTTTTCCACTAAATACACTATTTTAACTGATCCCTAGGAGAGTATATTAAAGGTGTTCTACTGTATACATACATACAAATAAATAAAAAATATGTAGAAAAAGAAACCCCGAGTATTTTATAGGTTGTGTTTAAATATGACTGGTTTTGATTCAAAAAATCATCATCTGGTAATAGAAAGCCAAAGGCATATTTATTTTTCTTTATTTTATAGAGTATTAATCTCTTAAACAATTTTTATTTTTGTTCTCAAAAAAGTAGCTTTTGTACCATTTACTATTTATACATTTGTATAGTATAAAAAAATCCAATAATAATTATCTATTTTAAAATACTTATATTTTTATAGTGCAAAGTTATTGAAATCGTATACTGGTGAAAGTCGAAAAAATAGTCCAAACAAGACTCCAACTCGTAATAATAATATGCGGACTGGTACTACTGGTACTAATAATGATGGTTATAGAGATTCAAATCGTTTAAAAGTTGTATAATAGTAAGTTTTTTGTTTTCTTATCATGTTAAAATAGTGTCACATTATTTAAATTAATTTGTAATTACTAATTTTACTTGATTTAACCTAACCTAATAATACCTACCTACAACTGCTAAAACATATTTTCCATTAAATTCTTTATTAAATCTGATTTACATCTTATGTGTTCAGTAATTTAACACAAACCGTATTCATATTATCTTCTATTAGTACCCTATAATCGTCTTTGCATTCTGGTCCTAATGGTTTATCTACATATTTTTTTTAACTCTTGTACCTATTAATTATATTATTTTTCCTGTTCAGAACCTATTCAATTTATCAGTTTCGTCAGAAACTTCTGATTTTTGTAAAACCTACTTTTATGTAATTCCTATCTCTATAATTAATGGTTCAACTGACACAAAAAATCACCATCCAATTTCACTGAAAACTACCAAAGAATTGGTATCTAAAAATTTACTCCGTTTTAAAAATATACATTTGATAGCCAACATGGTTTCCGTGCAAATTGCTCAACAAATACTAACCTTATCTCATTTGACCACATTAATGATGGAATTTAAGCTGATGTCGTTACATACTGATTTTATAAAGGCATATTTTACTGTCACAAAAGCGAAATTCTATCAGTATTATTAATAATATGCTATATTGGATATCATTCTTTATTACTAACAGATTTCAAATGTTTAAATTCAAAAAATTGTTATCAAAGTTCTCACCTTTCATCACTTTTATTTTATATTTTCATCAATTTTTAATCCGCACTTTACCAAATTGTTTTTTATCTATCAGACAATTACTAATTATTTAGATTTATTAAATCAGTAAATAGCTCATATTTATTACAGTGAAATAAGAGGATGAGCTATTTAAAGGATTTCGACTCAAAAATATTCAAATTCACCTTCTTTAGAGTAAATTTATTTTAAAATGTTTAAATGCAACTTGTGTAATACCGATTTGTTCTACCTTAATTCTGCTATAAATTGTTTATTGTCTAACTCATCAATTAATCACATGTCAAAATTAACTAATAAGTGCTAAATTATATACTGCCTTTTTAAAATATTTTTAAATTTTAAACGATTTAAAAGAAATATTAGGTTAAATGTTAAAATTAAGCTTGATTATTGTATATTTAGATATGTATATAATTGTAAAAAAATTATAATTATAACTTGTTTATTCACAAGGATGTCTGTAAGACTAACAAAATTTAAAAATAACTCGCCGAACATTTGTATTTGTTTTAATTTTAATTAAATTTTGCTATTTAATATAACAAAAAAAAGTGTTTGTACGCACGCATTTGTGTGTAATATTAGTTTAATTTTGGCATGCAGAGACTTATCATTTTGAACATAGTTGCATAGATAAGTGTTGGTCAACACCTTAAAGTGGGTTTTTTATATGGATGTTCCAATGCTCGTAGTTAAAATTGGGTTTTGAATTTAATAGTTAAATTTTCAATAAAATTCCCTTGGGTGCACAGATAAAAAAAACCGATTTTGATTTTTAAAAGAAAACATAATATTGTAATGAGATATTAGTCAATATTATTATTTAATTTAGTTGTCACGGCCAAGTTATACACACATTATTTATATTAATTTGATTGTATGATGCAATTGCAATTGCTTAAAATCATATATTTGCAATGATTTATCAATAAATTTAGGTTTTTAACTAAATTGTCCTTCATACCTGCATAGCATACTTTTCCATCTCCCTCTTTAAATTAATGTCTACCAATTTTTTTTTTATTTGAAGAAAGTTATGTGTTGTGAAGAAACAATAAAATAATACTTTGCATTATTAAGTTAAGACAAGATCAAAAACTGTTAGATGTATTTCAACTTGACAAATACAAATTGTTATGAACAAATGATTATCCAAAGTTTTAATATACAGTTATAATATTAAATTTACAAAGATGATAATTGTTAGTATTTTTAACTATGTAACAATTATTCATCTGTACAATATCACATGACTTTCTTTCCATTCGACCACCGTTTTTATATACATAAGTATTAAAAACAGTGTTCAAAATCAAAATTATTTACAATATATAAATAAACAAAATATATATTACCTAGGTATAAGGTTTACAGAAATACTGTAAAAAAAAAAAAAAAAAAAAATGAATACCAACGTAAAAAAAAAAAAAAGAAACAGAAGGCATTTACGAATACATTTAGACGAATCTTAACAAAATACAATTACAATATATTGGTAGGTATATAATTTATAAAAAATGTATTTCAATATTCTGTTAGTAAAACATTGTTAAATCGAGTTAAATTATATTTCAGTCTTATACAATACCATAAAGTGTGGACTATGTCCGAAATGTTAAACGGGTTGATATCAGAATTACCAACAGCTGTTGATTTACAAATTCAATTGAACGTACAACGTTGTTTTCCATTCGAAATCGATTTTATGAAATTATAATGATTACAATCACAAACATAGGCGAGTGTCGTCATAATTTTAATGCCTAAGAAGATCGAACGCGATAAACGTCAGTGTTTGTCGATAATTCACTTCACAGTCATTCTAACGATTTGATATAAATCCATAGTTTGTTCCGCGATAATAACAACACGACAAGAACAAAGTAACACAAATAATATGACCGAATAGAAAAATGCCTGGATTTCGTCAAAATAAAGTCTCATTTAACGATCAATAATATGGCACAAAGAACGGACAATGGTCATTGTAATATACAAATCGTTCGCGGACTTACAGTTCTAAACAAAAAAATAAGATAATAAAAAAAAAAAAAATTATAACGTAAACGCAACAAATTAATACATTTTTAAGTACTATTCATTATTCTTCGGCGCGCTTTTTACAGTTTTCCGGTACGCCAGAAACCCGCGGATATCGTAGGATAGCGTTCGGGATCCTTATCTGCACCGCGCACGAGCAATGCAACAAAGTCTTTTGCGAACATCGCTACACTTCGGGTAACCAGTAGGTACGCTTAGGGCTAGCGTTGTATACGGGTCCATACTATAACACGGTGGTGGCCTGGAGTTTCACGTACCTGGGCCGCTGCGTGCCATTCTCAGGCGGCGGCACAGGCAAGAAACACTGGTGCGTTTGGATGTTGTTAGCGCGGCCGCCGGTGCCGACCGGTTTCTTGCACGCTCTACATACGGTTCTGTAAGCTAGCAATATGAACAGGAACACAACGGCCGTGAACGTGGCCGACAATAGAAATGCGTAACTCTTGGAGCTCAATGCGAAGAACCAGTCGGCGTTACCGCCGCCGGTCATATTACTGTCAATCGACGTGCACACCATGGTCTCCTCGTCGTCCTTGGGAAACTTTGAACCGATGCTCGCGCACACCTGGTACGATCTTTCGACCGGCAGCTCCGCGACCGTGATCCACGGTGCCGTGCAGTTCAACCGGTGATGGGCCACGGGCCTGCCCATGGTGTACACGGAAACCGTTATTGTACACTTGCCGGTGTCTGACCGGACAGCCGACAAGTGTACGGCTACGAAAAGAGATGACGGCGACACGAACGACGTGGTCAAGTTCTGTATGTCAGGCGGGTCCACGGCCGCGGTCATTGCTCTATTATTGGACACCGCTTGGTTAGCGTTCGGCACTAGAGCGATAATGTCACTGCAGCCCAATACCATGGCCGATTCGTCCGACTTATCCGTCGCGTACCCTTCAACTAACATCACGCAATATCTATACAAATAGAACAGAGTTTTATAGTAAATCAATCACAAATCGTAGTAACAGTAATAACTTTTAAGAAAGACATTTTCGTCAGTAGCTCATCTTTACGTCAAATTCGTTCGTTCAAAATAATTCTACTATACAAATTCTTACTACGGAAAGAGTAAATTTGTCCCGTACTGCAAGACAACAGTTTTCGTTAAAAAAAATTGCATAGACGACCTCGGTGGGCAAACTGACCTGTAACTGTGTGCCGGTTGCAGTTCGTTGGCCGATAACGACAGAGTTAGGCTCTTGGCGTCGGGTAACTGAGACGAATTGCACCTGACGGGCTTCGAGTCCAGCAACACCTCGTGGTTGCCAATGTCTTCGTAGATGACCAGCGCGTTGCAGTAATAGGAAACGACCGGCGCCACAACAGACCAGCCCAGGCTGACACGGGTGCCGTCGAACTGATACGAGCGCAGCGATATTTTTGTACCAGTGTAAGATTGGAGAGAGGCCAGCGGGCCCTCTGGCGGTGGCACACTATCTTCGCCACCGCATATCAGCTTAGCGGTGGGTAAATCCTGGAGCAAACCGTTTTCCAACGACGGCGGTGTCGCGCACACGGCTGTCTCGCTGGCCGCGCACACCGCAGTGTGATTAGACAGCCAAGTGGCAAAGTACAGCAGACTGCAGTCGCAATTCAATGGGTTGTCTGAAAACGATATTTATTTGATATAATCAATATTGTTATATTAAATATCGTATTTTAATAGCATGCAACACGCTGACTGACGAAACCGAGAACAACCCTTAACTTATATTGCGTAAAATCTGGTGAAAGAAGCAGTTTTTAGGTATTATTTGCCCTCCGATGAGTCCAATGCATTCGTGCATTTTCTGGTGATAAAACAAACTGACAAATCGGTTAACAATCTCTATACTTAGTGTAGTAGTCGTACATTTTTTCAATATTTAAAATTTAAAGGAAAAATAATATTTCTTTTCATATTCTATTTATGGCCTAGCCATGTGTTGATTTTGTCGCGTTGTTTACGTTAGTCAAAAACACACGATTAAATTGAGCACGCTATACCGGCCGGTTGGTTTACGCGCAAGAATGAAATGATTGCGTTAGCGTGACCAGAGAGCCAATTCTTGTTAAATTTTTATCGAATTCGATAATGCATGTAATATTTAAAACAAACGTACTAGTAAAGTACGGGATAGGTACATACCCGATAACGATAGACTCGTAATGTTATTTGCTGTGTTGAGGGCACCTTCGGCCACTATCGATATATCGTTGTCGTCGAGCTTCAACTGTTGGATACTCTTTAGTGGGGCGATGAGATCAGAAGTCAAACTCCTCAAGAAGTTGTGCGACAAGTCGAGTGTTTTGAGTTTGGTTAGGTGGGCCAGAGAAGCACTGGACACGGCCACGATCCGGTTGTTGGCCAGGTCTAAGTGCGACAGCGTCGGTACCGCCCTGAAACCGTGATCTTCAAGCACGTCGATCTGGTTATGGTTGAGCGTCAACGACACGATGCCTTCGAGTCCGGCGAAAGACCCGCGTCGGACGCTGTTCAGCTGGTTATGCGCCAGCGATATGATCTGTAAGTTTGGCAACCTAGGCAGCGTGCTGGGGCCTAGCTGACCGGTCAACAAGTTAGAACTGAGGTCCAATTCGATGAGCGACCGCAGTCCTTGTAGATGAGAAGTCGATGCTGATGTCAGCAGATTGTTTTGGAGGCGAAGCACTTTTAAAAATGGAAGATTTACGAACGAATCCGGACTGATGTAATGAATGGAATTGTTGCTCAGATCCAAAAACGTCAAGTTCGGTGATCCCTGCAATCGATAATAAAATATTATGAACTGAACTAAAAACCAGAATTGAATACTACACATAAACTTTGAGTATCACGAACGAAATGTTTCTATAAAATAACTTAATTCAGAAACCCGATTTTTTCATAGACCTTTCCATCTGCGCCTATAGTGGCCTATAAACGTTTTAAATAGAATAGAGACGCCTTATTATATTTACAGTGTACAAATTTGTATTCTTAAAAATAAACGTAATTCGACCAATTAATCATATATAATAATCAATTGAGAATAAATCATGCAATATGCCGGGAAGGTATAAATGTTTGTCA
Organism: Tuberolachnus salignus; assembly: GCA_956483605.1. Classification (NCBI taxonomy): domain Eukaryota; kingdom Metazoa; phylum Arthropoda; class Insecta; order Hemiptera; family Aphididae; genus Tuberolachnus; species Tuberolachnus salignus. The sequence goes on along the minus strand of OY101433.1, from coordinate 6,913,396 downwards.
ACAATCCCAACAGGAAGTTCCTGATGGGCATTAATTGGGTATTAAACAGTAAGTTCCCGAGAAGGTCTGTGCTAAATATAAACGACAATGATAAATTAATTAAATCTATTAGTATTTAGTAATACTAATTACTTTGAACGAGTTGTTGTGGACGCTGTGCAAACGGTTGTGGGAGAGGTCGAGTCGTTCTAGGCCGTTGAGCATAGCTAAAGCGGAGCTGGGTACCCGCTCTAGCTGGTTGTTGGGCAAACCAAGTGCCTGGAGCGGTGACCTGAGGCCGTCAAACGCATTATCCGACACAGATTTGATTTCACCAGACGACACGACCAGCCCATGTAGCGAGACGCCTTCCAGCAGCCTGGCCGGCAGTGAGCCGACGTTCTGTACGGTACAGTCCAACAGCGATATGGACGAGGTGCCGGATAGATTCCTGAGCGCCCGAGCCACCGTCTCGAACGTCGATTTTCCGCCCGTACACCGCAAAGTGTGCGGCAAGTCACATGCGCACGACACATTCCGCACCTCCGGGCACTTCCACTCTTCAGTTTCTTTCGTCCGCTTCTCCTGGCCACTGGTGTGTTGGAGTACCGCGAGTATGGTCACCACCGCCGTCGTCAACAACATTCTGTAAACATTTATCTCGTTACATACACTATATAGATTCGTTACATGTAAAAATGCATTGTAGCGGTGTAGGAGTTTTTTTTTAATTTCCAATGGTTTTTTTTAGTTTTATTAGTCGCAAAAATTAAACGACGCCCGACGTTTTCGTTTACAATGAACTAAACGACGGCGACTCGCACATGTTGCTCAGTGCTGATTGAGATTAAACGTATACAGACTAGTAGTATCTGTTACAGCCAGGTGCGCAAAATTGTGCTTCAAAAGTGGTATTTTTGTTCTACCTTAAAAACGATATGTTTTCATTAAACATTTTGAAATGTATATGACTGCTGCGTGAACGGCTGCGCCGATTGATTTATTAAAACTAATTCATAAACAAAATTTACAAGGTATTTATCCTAATATAGAAATAGCATTAAGACTATTTCTCACCATTCTGTAACAACTGCTAATTGTGAAAGGAGTTTTAGTAAACTTAAAGTAATAAAAAATGACTTAAGATCAACGATTGGACAAGAGAGACTAACAAGCATGGCAATTTTATCCGTAGAACATTAATTTGTTAGAAAAAATTCATATGAAGAAATTATCAATGGATTCACTAGACTTAAGCAAGAAAGGCAAATTTTTTAAGTTTGCATTATACATAAAAACTAATGGTTTCGACATCAAAATATATTACTCCGATAATACGCGGATACAGTGTTAATAAATGAATAAAATACTATTTGGTCGTAACACAGATTTGTACCAACCAAAGGAACGCTTGACTTCGATAGACGTAATGAGTGCAAATTTCATATTTAAAATATCCAAATGAATGAGCTCAGTCTGCAATAATAACCCATTTATTCCACAATGGACATCTCTGAAAATGTTTAGTGTTTCGTGTTTCTAGTTGTTTTATTGTATCCTCTAAATATCCAATATTGATAGATATATAATTAGGAGCCGCTGAAATTGTTACAAAATTAGGATATGTTAGTTTATCTAAATATGTATAAAAAAAAAAAAAAAATGGAGTTATTGTAAAATATTTTTAAAAAAAAACCGTGTAATTATGACGAAATATGTAAAATCAAATATAGCTTATTTTATTGTAAATCACTTGAAACAAATTTATCGCTTGCCTAAATTAATTTACCGAGTCACAGTAAAACAATGTATTTACATGTAAATCCGAGCCCGGGTTGTTGTAAGTATAGTTTTTCGAATCGACCACCTGCCACACCACTCTCAAACTCATATATTCTCTAAACACTCGGCGAGACAATCTATATATACAATAAATAATATAATATAAATATATTTTTTCCACTCGACGTAGGTCTGTTGACCTAACCTACAATAATATAAATATTCCATTATTATCGAATCGTAAAATGTTTCGCATTGCGGAAACTACCGATTATTTATTTATTTAGCACAATTGTTATTCGGATACGTTTATCGAAAAACAAAAACGAAATATGCCATATATACGCGCGACTTATACGGTTTGTGTTATATACGCCGCCGGCAGTTTACATACGAATATCGAATTTCTTCATTTCAAACGTACGGGTTTGGACATACACACGCACATGCACGCACATCGATACCGAGAATCGGACAAACGGGCATGGTCAGTACATTTCAATAGATTCCTAAGAGGATTTGAAAGAAAAAAAAAAGACGTTTTTATTATAAAATATATATTAGTATATTACTTCCTGTGACGTGCGTGATCGGAATGAAAACGCGAGCACAATTGAACATCCGTTTGGGTCTAAGTCGAGTAATTGGTCTTACGGCACGTATATAAGGGTACGATTCTGTACGTAACAATAAGAAATCCGTATACGGCATACGCTACGATATAATAATATAATAATGCATATAGAAGAAGTACCTATGTATTATACGTCTCCAATAACGTCTCGCATAAACGTTTTGGTGAAAAAATATGAGAAAATGGCCAACCAGCCGGTGCGATATCCGCTCGTGAATACGCATTACGGTGTGTTAATAATATGCGGCGGGGGAAACTCGTACATTGTCGTCATTGAGCCAAAGAAAAATAAAATAACTGTATATAGTAATCCAAACTCTGAATTCTCGTCGTCGAATGCACGTTCGGTTTACTGAAATAACTGAAATATACTGGTTAAACCGAAACACCGGGAAATTTGACGTACGTAACTGTCGTGATAATCAGGGATAGACTAGCCCAACCGGAACACCGGGGAATTTCCGGGTGGGCCACCTAAACGTGATCACTAAAAAATTAAATATCTATTAAGTATCTAAATAACAATTTTGTTAAATTTCAAAAAAACGATTTAATGTTAAATTATTAATAATATTTTTTTAATAATTGTACTAAGTGTGTTTGTTGTTTTGCTTATATATCCAATATTCTCGAGTTTCGTATACATATTGATGATTTATTTAGTCACTCTGGAACCTAAATCCCGGTTGTTTTTTTGGCCCCAGTCCGCCTATGGTGATAATATTATATATTAATATACATATACCTAACCTAACCGGGTATGGCGGGCACACGTCTGGGGTTGGCAAAATATTTAAACGAATTTAATTTTAATAATGTAATGATAAAAAAAAAACGCGTTTAACAAAATCTTATATAATAATATAAGATTTTTGTAATTTGTATTACAGAAAATCGGAAATTTAGTTGAACTTATTTGTTCAAAAACAAAATAAACTGATAAACAATAAAAATGAAAACTGATATCGAAGTTTATTGTTAACCACGGAACGCCCTTGACCGATGAGTTAATCTAACCTAGCCGACGCCTTATCCATTCGGCCAATCATCCTCCTGCTCTTTATTAATTTGTTAAATTTTAATATTGAAATGCGTATTGCAAACATTAAATGTGTAGAAAATATTAATGAATCTCAATCGTAGATACCAGGTAAAGTGTTGAATCTGTTGGCTTATGAAATAACTATAGGTAGGTATCTTGCAATCGCCTTAATATAGCTGTTGCTATTTGAAAATCAAAAGCGGGTAGTGTTTTCACTCCCTCCCTGAAAATAAGGCTGACAAAAAATAACGATAATAAAACCGCATTTTAGAGCTTTCTAAATTTCTATCGTTCCTTAAATTAAAAAAAAAAAAACCGAAAACATTATACTTTCCGATATATAACAAGTGCCTAAACAAGCGTTTAGTCGATCGCCCTGTGTATATATATATTTATTTGATTGTCATTTATTAGGTATTTCATTAACATTCGATTCGAATCGTATAATAATAGTTTATTTCCGTGACCCGCGACTCCCGGAGCAACACGTTGTAGGCCGTAAGAAGACAATACTTTTGGGAATTTTGAAAACTCTCCGTCACATTGAAAAACTAACTGTCATCGTGTCGTGTACGTGTTTAAGCACGGGCCGTATATATATATATAATATTGTATATAGTAATTTATAGTACGTATGTTACCAGATTTCTTTTCTTCAGTTGAATCGTCTATATTTAAAATATGGATCCGTTAAAAAAAGTCTTGTTTGTTTGTTCACTAGTAAGTAATTGATACTTAAATGATCCAACTATCAGTGGCGCGCATTCAAAATGAAAATTGAGGTGGAAAGTATTGAACGACTATATATATAGTATGCCACACCCGCCCGCCAATTCGCTCTCCAAAAGGCACACCCGCGATAGCGTGTGCGTTGTAAGTCGATTATAAAAATAGAATATTCGAGATTATGGATTATATTCTATATAGTTATTATTAATTGATTTCTTCGCGATTTCTAACGTTGGTATTTATTTTCAGGCTACCACCCGTCGCCTAAAATTTTGGGGTAACGGCTGCGCGCCATCGGGTCCGACCGCACAACGACGTAACGTCAGTTAATTGTTTTTGACAATTAAAACAAAAAAAAAACAAAAACCAATATGTCTTTGATAACCGACGCGGGACAGGATTTATTTATTATTCATTAGCGTTGTTATATTATAATGTGCGGGCGCTCGGCCGTACAGATATAATATTATTATAACGCAAGTAATAATATATATTGGTGTAGGCGAACAGGAAATTACCATAAAACGCACCGGGTGTGTCCTTTCTCGATATTATTATAATATTATTTCTCAAACGCGGACCGGTCACGCGGAGGATTATTAAACGCCGCCGTGCGTCGTACATCCCGGGCAACGACTAAACCATGGCGAATATTATAATGTATCAATAATGTGATACATAATATTATCGGGGTCAATATTTAAATTCATAAATATATTGATTATTAGTGAATAGTGTTGCTGCTTGATTAGCAAATGTTATATATCTATGCAACCCATAATAATCATTTACGTTTACGTACATAATAACGTGAATGATTTTCGAATATATACGTATACGTTATTAGAGTAAATAAAGTTTAGTTATTAATAAATTGCCCGTGGTATTATCTCTAGAGGTTAGATCACACTAATGTTATTATTTAAAAAGTTGCGTATGAGCAATTATTGAAAAAATAAAAATTTATCAACCTCAGAATGAACAAATCCACTCTCGGGCATATACTTAAATGTGTCCGTATCACAAGTATTTGTTGTGTAATCCTGAAATTTGTTCAAAAATACGTTCACGTAAAACAGAAAAAAACAGACATACCTAGAGCAGACATTTAATTTTTCAAGATTTTCAATTTACTCTAATGAGACTCTAATGTAGATGTTCAATGTTAAAATGTGGTCTTTTTTTACAATTTAAAAAAGCCGTAAATTTGTTGTAAATTAGTATTGAACCAAATGGATACTTCCCCTGTACGTATAAAGTTATGTTCTTTAATTTTCATCATAAGCTGCTTTACGCTAAATCGTACTGCTATCGAGATAAAACGATTTTTTAACACAACGTTTTCGTATCCTGTTAATAATGTAGTGTAATAATAATAATAATTGTATTATTATAATTATGACAGAGGCGTAGTCATTCTGAGTGTCCAAAACTTTCCCAGGGCGTCAAAATTGTTTAAACCGCGTTTACCGTTTAACAATATTGAACGTGTATTTTAACAATCATTAAGAAAAATTATATTTCTATTATAAATATATCGGTTAAAAACATTGTAATAATACAATTGCTCGAATTTATCCCTTTGACACTAGCCTGTTATAAATTAACTATAATTCACCTGTTATTAGTATTGTAAATCGTAATTTGTATCGTTATAACAGTAAGGAATCGTATTTTTAAGGGAAAATATAATTTGTATATTTTGAATTTGAAGCATTGGATTGATAGCTAATATCTATAAGATTTGGCGTCACGAGAAGAATTCAAAATAAATATATCCTCCTATAGGAAATAATCCTCAGTCTCTAGCTTAAATCTCTAACTACGCTCCACTATTGTACGGTATGAATTTCGGATTATGAGTTAGTAGTATACGAATTTCTGATCATTTACATGGAAAAGAAACGAAATGTGTCGCCAGAGTTGAAATTATAGTGCCAAGAGCACAGCGTTAATATATTTTGCAAGTGACATGTTAAAATTCGCAAATATATATCGAATTGACTGTTTTTTTTTTTATCTGTACATATCTTGCATTCGTGATTCAATTCCCAGGCAAAATGTTGGGATCCATTTGGCATTTACGTATAAAGCCATTATAATATTGCTTGTAAAAAACAAAGACATTCAATCGAGGTGTCTAGTGATACGATACATATACAACGTGAAGTTTTTAAATTATTTTACAAAACACAAAACGCTAAACGCGAACAAATTGTATTTTCGTTTGTTTTACCGGATGGATTTTATTAACCGCTTAACCTAATAATAATACCTTATATACGTATTAGTGATGTAACATAAATCCGGATTTTAAAATACAAAAATATAAGTTACGAATTCCAATATACGAAATTTGTATGAGTAAAACACCGTCTGCCGGGTCAGCTAGTAATATATTAGATAAATTTGAGTGTATGATTTTTTTTTTTTTTTTTGTACTTGTTTTTTAAAATAAATTTCAATTTGTGATATTTTTTGAATTGTAAAAACGTATTTAATGTTTTAGATATTTAATACTATTAAAAATAAGATAAATAATAATAATAGTTTTACGAGCTATGAATTAAAGAATATAAAATGACAATTTTAAAACCCGAAATTTGGATTCAGATAAAAATCCGGATTCTTGAACTTCGGCAAATCCGGATTTTTCCCATCATTAACACGTATACTGGCACACCTAACCACGCGCCTAGTGTTCGACTAATAAATTAAAAACGTCTCGACAATGCATATCAACTTTCGATTATTTTTTATTAGATTGTTATTTAAATCGACTAGGCGCTGAATGAATGATAATTGATCCGTCAAAAAATATAGGCTGCTGCGGCGGCGACGAGACGCGTACTTATATATATAAACGTGCATATTATACCTCGGCGGGCTGTAGTAAAACAAATTTAAAAATCTACTGCAATATTATACGTACAATATACTAATATACGTACAGTTTATTATTTTTTACATCAATTGGAATGAAAACCCCGCGGCTAAGGGTGATTAAAATATTGTAATAACAACGTGTTATTATTTATTTCGTATTAGGTACCTACACTATATACGCCATGTATAGTATTACGTATTTTTTTTCGTTATAAACGCATTATCGTTACAATAACGTCCCCGGCGATTCGAATATTGATAATTATTTACGAACCGGGCGTATACATTCGTTTTGTGTGCATTTTTTCGTATAGGTCGAAAATCGAAAACTCTAAAAAATAATGACGATGGAAAAATGTCTATATTTGTTTGTTAAGTTAAAAAAAAAAAAAAAAAAACCGAAAACACTCGATACACTTTCCGAGACAATAGGTGTATCTTCGCGGTTAGTTGAACGCCTTGTACATATATATATATATATATACGATTATTGTTGTAATTGGTTTAGGTAAATAATATAAATTACAATATAGTATATTACAAATATTATATACACACAATGTAAAATAATATAATAGTCACGGACCTGTGGTATCTAGCGTTGTTATTATTTCCGTATACAATAACTTCGTGATAATGATAAAAAGAAACGAGGAGAAACGCGAACAACGTTGCGAATCCGCGGCCACACGCGCGCATCCGTCCGTCGCGTATGTCGATTAGGTGAGGATTATTTTATTTTTATTATTCGATCCTCCGTATTTGCGGCGATTGGAACTTTCACGTTCCGCGTTATTTAAAGTGGGCGCATGCATACCCACTCCGCTGCCGATAGACTAGGTCGCTCATCAGTGCGACAACTGTACCGAATAAGGGCGGATCCAGCGTCTGTTTACGGTCAGGGCACTTACCGTAGGCAAAACAATTGGGGGCTAGACCGCTTAGCCCCCTCCAAAAAACACGACTAGGTCTACGAAAATGTAACCCCCACCCCGTTTTGTATTCGTTCATGAACCAGCATGTGTGCGAGACAGACTAGTAGCTTACTTTCACGATGAGTATTAAAAAAATTGTTTTAATACTCCTCTATAAATTATGGAGATAAGGCTATTTCTTATCACAGGGTCGAAGTAGGAACAACTAGATCTCTCTATAAGCCAATTAAATCCCGTTACTATCACATGCGGGGATCTAGTCGGTTGGCCATTCACCGAATTAATCACACATGGTTTAAGATAATACTGCGATAAAGATTCAAAGTTATTAAAATATTCAATTATTATCTTAATTATTATATTGATATGTTAAATATTTAATAAAAATGTTTGATGTTTTTAATTGTGTTGGAACTTGTTGCGCTATAGACATATGAATAATAACCGAGTATTTTTTGAGCATACAACTATTATAGTCAATGACGTATTTTAGATGATTTTTCGGGGATGTGCAAAATTCTAGGAACCTTACAAACCCGATTTTAAAATTATTTACTGATAAAAAAAGACATTGAACTTACTTTTTTTCGAATTACTATGTCAACAATCGACAAGAAATTGTACATTTGAAAATCTGGTATATAGTTTAATAGATAAGTTGAAAGTTATTGCTTAATACTGAATATTCCCGATAAACTCTAAACTAAGTTTAAAAATATACCTCGAAATGTGTCGTAGGATCCAATATATTTCACTTTTCAATTTGGACATGAATACTTTATTAGAAATGCGTAATGAAAATACTTATACATCGGGCTAAATCGGAGGGTGTCTAGATGTGAAAAACACCCACCCCCCCTCACCACCAACAAAAATATGTCACCGATTATAGTTAAAATAACACTTTTATTCAAATTTGTATAGTAAGAATTGTATTGTTTAGTTACATTGTAACTATAGGTAAAAGTGTCGATATTCTAAACCGAGCGTAGAGATTTTTTTTACGGGCGTATACACTTGTAAAGACTTTATGAAGTGTCCATACTTTAGCCCCCTCCCCCAAATCGTAAACGTGATTTGTGCCTACGGTGAATATAATATATATGAAAAAAGGTATGTTATATATAATGTATCGTCGATACCGAGATCATATAAGTAAAGTATAATATACGTACATGATATATAAAATTACTATACACACTTAAAATGTAGACGCATCCGGCCGTAGCCGTTTTTTTAAAAATATTATATGCTATATGAATATTATACAATATAAAAATCTATCTAAATATTAACGCGCCGATATAGTGTTTTTCGTACATAATACAATAATGACTCTGCGGGTTTGTGTCGGACGTGCGCGATGTAATCCGAGAAAAGGCGAAATAAAAGATTTAAAAAAAAAACCACGAATCACGACGAGTGGGCCGTATTCCGTCGACGAGCCCCCTCGGCAAAAATGCATTTAAAAAAAATACTAAGGCGAAGACGGCGGAAAAACAACACGCGGAACAACAGATGTCACACACGTGACGACGACGACAACGACGTATATTATATACATATATAGGAAAATTACTTTTTTTTTTTTTGTATTCGATTCCCAGTGAAAAAAAGGAATTAAAAATCCCCGTGTAGTCCCGCGGACACGATACCCATATTCGTGCACGCCGCTTTATACCGCGGCGGTCCATAAATCGACGACGATGACGATCACGCGGTATGTGGTGATCATTATTATTACGCGCGTTTTTTTTGAAAATACATTATATACCTGCCTATTATTATTATTATTGTACTCGTATAGACCAGTTGCGAAGACGACGATCGTCCCCGTTTGCGTATAAAAGTTTTTTTTTCTTTTCATACTCGTCTCGACTGCCTATATATATCGTATGTACTGTGTGTTGTAACTTGTGGAGCCTCGGTCCGTCATCTACGACGGAGAAATAGAAGGAAAAAAATAAAGAAAAAAAGTGTACCGACCAGTGGACGGCGGCGAACGCTACTCGAATTCTTAATATGCCCGCAAACGATATGCGTACGCGTATAATATTAAACATATTATTATTATTGGCGGAGAACAGTAAGTTGTCGTATTCCCTTCCATCCCATCATCCCACCATCACCCGTCCGTCCGACGAAAATCAATTAATCTCGTTTGTTTTCCGAGTATGTAATGCAGCTGCCGACCGCCGCTACGCCGTATAAATAATTGATAGCGGACCATTTTTATTTTTTTTTTTTTCGTCCGCCGCATCTGTGCAACCGGCTCTACAATATTTTACCTATATATAGAGATATACTACGGTTTATTATATTTATATATATATATATATATACTACTGTGCGCAAGTCGACCGCCTTTAGAGCGAGGGGGTCCCCTTATACTGCGCTGAGGAAATGTACGCGATGCGAACGTATTATATACAGTATCCACACACACACACACGTGTATACATATATGAATTTTATACAAAACTCGTAGGAATTACAATACAATGGGATATACGACGACTGCAGGAGCGGAGAGACCGGTTTCGGTCTCTTGACGAGCAAATAACGCGACTCTCGACGACGAGTGTCGATCACTCGGCTGTCCCGTGCGCGGCGCGTCCGTCTTCCGTCGGTCGGTCCGCGAACGGACCGGAACGGGCCGGCGGCGGCGGCGGCGTCGTTGTTGTCGGATCCTTTTGAATAACAAGCAACACAACAATAGGCTCGGCGACGGCCGACGGTCTATAATAAAAGGAGCTTACAATAATAATAATAATGCGTAAGTATATACGCATAGACCTATAGCTAGCTATATTACGGGCGACAGGTTATAACGTATATTATTATGCGACACATCTGGAAAAAATATTGTGGCGTTTATCTAGCGAAAAAGTCGGCGGGGTCAATCGACCCCACTCTCTATACACAAACAATCCGTTTTTAGGTACAATCCGCGAATAATTTCCCTCGGACTCGGCGAAAGATCAAATAGTACACGACAAACGTTCTCCGTAGAATTTACGTCCTGCGGCAAAGTATGTATACCATTGCAGTGTCCCGTCCCCGGAGGCCTATTTTCAAATCGATCGATCATTTATACATTTCCAATCGAAAAAACTTTTCGCGAATCCGCCAACTGCTACGACGATAAATAGGCGCAGACATTACCCTCGACGTTTTTCAATTCTTTACATGTCTTAAGAATTAATCAAGTTCAGTTAACGGATCGTATTCATTTTTTGATTCTGAGCGTAGCGAGGAACGTATTGGTTTTACTATGTGTTTTTACCTTTTCGGATAGAAATTGAAAAAATAAAATAAAAGTAATTTGATAAGGAAAAAAAAATTACAAAATCAATATCAGTTTAAAAATGATATATATATTTTTTTTTTTTATTATTATTCCGTTCACCGTGCAACATTTGTTCGACTTTTTTAACAAGTATACCACCCGTCCTCTCCGGGTGGATAAAATATATAAATCATAGTCGTGCCACTGGTTGTCTACGTTGGTACATTTTGTACATTTTTTACAATTCCATATTGGATTGCTATTGTAAAAATCGCATTCCGATCTACCGCCTATGATCCCCCCTTATCAGGGGGGGCCCGAATTAAGAGGCGCCGCAAACCGTATCAGAGATTTATCATCTATATAAAATAAATATATTCCATATTTGTGCGCGAACAACAATTCGTGGATCGATCGTTTTGTGAGTTCTATGTGTTTTTTTTTTCGATTACGAGCCCATTGAACGACACGGCACCGACCTCGGCAGTCGTGACCCGTTTCGAGACCGGGCGTTTCTATTTGGGCTACTCAAATTCCCGATAATGAGTGCGTAGTAGTTTGTAAAATAAAATAAAAACCTACGCGATCATAATACGTATGTATATAGATGATATAGTATATTAGGTTTATAATATTATATACGACATACACCTTCCCACGCGCGAAAATGCGTGTATCGAACGTAATATTAATAATAAAATTCCGAGGACCCCTCTCTTGGTGTGGATGTGAGAAGAGGTTGTGTGGCAATCGGCACATATCAATGTGTATACATATATAATATAATACAAGATACATAATGATATTATACATAATACATAAATATCAATGGTTTTAATAATAGTCTCCGCACGGCATATCTTTCTACGAAATTATAAACAAATTCAATAGTAATCATAGAAAATACAGTTTACATAATATAACGAATAAACGAATAAATCCAGAAAAATAAAGAACCTAAACGAACAATCTTAAAGTACGCCACTGACTAAAATATACGTTATAACCGACGACACGCGTACGACACATAGGTATTTGTTCTTCTATATATTATAATTATATTTAGTTTCAATCCGCATATACTATAAAGGGTGAGAGGGTCGTAATTTTCCAGAAAGTGATATCAATATCACATTTCTCGAAGAAGTGAAAACGTTTTTCCCTCTGGCCTACCCCTACGTAGTTTTGCATAACAAATCGAGAGATATTTTCGATTGATTTCCAAGACATACGTGTTGGCCAAACGACCCAACGAAGGTGGTCCGGAGCAATATCGGAATATTTGAGGTTAATATGATCGATGATTTTTTTGATTTTTTCCTAATCGAAGTGTACGGGGAAAGAACTTTTGGATTATTCCTACTGTCCGCTATTATATTCACTGGGAATTTATTTTCTGGATTATACTGGGTGCAACTTTCTGTTAATCGAATTGCCGGCCGTTTAATAATTTTTGGAACATCATATGCGGCGTCCTTATATGGAATATGCGCAGCGACGGTATTTTGTTGTGGGCGGCCCGATTCAATGGTATTATAATGCGGTCCGACAACTACCACACGGCAATCGCCGCAATGCCGCCATACACCCACGCGCCGGCCTGCAGTTTCCGCGTTCCTTTTTTTTCTTTCAGCGCCGTTTTAATATATAATTTGGATCGCAACATACCGTCGTTGTGACAAAATCTCAGAAAACCCATGGGAAAATATACAACCGGAAACCGTTTATACAGTTCGGCGATAGTTAGATATATAATATAAATATATATATATATATATATATATATATATTTCTTTTTTCGTGTAGGTGTTGTGTATTCAGGGTTGGGCAACATAGACATATATCGGTGAAATTACAAATGCGAGAGGGGAGGGGCAAAATGAAAAAGAAATTTTCATTTTGACAGAAACCAGTTATATATAAATTGATAATAATTAAAAATAACAATGTTTAAAATAAGCTTTTAAATAAATTTCAACGCGTATACATTTGAACCGGTTGGTAGAAGTACCTTACAAATTGTGCGAATAACATAAAAATCACACGTTTTATGTAATTTGCTATAATTTTAATCGTCCGTTGGTTCGCTTTGGACGTCATCGTAATATAAACCGTTAAAAGTCATGTATTTACATGACTATTGTATTTCAACATTTCAAAATGAAATAATTGATTAGTATAGGACCTATACTATAGGTCATCGATTTACCGAGATTACGAAAAAATGTTTGTTACAATTATGTTATATTTAAAAACTAATAAAGTAGTGTTTAAATAGATTAAAATGTAAATATTTTAACTATAAGAAGAAAATTGCTTGCGTGTCGTATATTATTGTATCATACTACACACTATCATAGTTCATAAGTTCATAACATTTATGAGTATATAAATTGTCTATATATTTTATACACGCCAATCGAAATTACAAAAATACTAATTCCTTAAAATAAAATTGTTGAAATTTGAAAGTAATATTTTTGAATATAAAATATATAGCTACTGGTTACCTGGGAAACACTGGGAAAAAAACGTAAAAATTTACGGCAATAAAGGTTTCTATATTTTCGATTTGTTTTTTCGTTTGATAATCAGAAATTATTGTTATTGAACTCATTGGTAATTCAAGATCATTATTTTCAAGACAATTTTTGAAAAGTGGAAAACAAGTGGTTTTACCGTTTTCTTCTGGCAGTTTCCTTGCAATAAGTCGATTTTTTTAATAAACGACTTCCCCCTCTATCAGGAAAGTCTAGTACCGCCTATGCATGTGCATAATACATATTATTAATATTTGTTCTATAGGAATAAATGTAATCTTTAAAATAAATACCTACACAAGTGTTTTTTTTATAATTTCATTAATGCGTTCGGCTATTATTTATTTATATTGCTTTACGTTCACGTCTACCCACATTTACCGGGACCTTCCTCTCTCGGATATGTTAAAACACATTTTTTTTTTTTTTTTTTTACATATCGTTTAATATTATAATTATTTTCGTATATGTAATCTCACCGAAATCGAATTTCTTTCGGGCTGTACTACAATAACGTATATATTATTATAATCGTTTGAAATAATATTTATTAGATATACACTACACGCGTTGATCGTTGTCACACCTCGTCGTCGTCGTCTTCGCCTATGGACTTAATGTTACCGGCCATTCATAGCGTTTCCTGTTTCACGGGTAGGCCTACTCGTGTAGGTACAGTAATAATTTTATATAGGAGTGTAACCGGCGTTATGTGCGAAGGCGGTACCGCCGCCATCGCTTCAACCGAATCGGATTCTTCATGCATCTTTATAAGAAACTTTCCCTCCGAACAATTTGTTTTCATTCCAATACAGTATAATAGTCGGCCACGTAGCCGGGATTTTTATTGTGGGGGGGATCCACGCATCCTTATCACTTAACAAATTGTAGAATTTTCGAGATGGTCCGCGCCGTCGTTTATCAATAAAAATGTCCAACAGCGGCTGGTGCTTCCATACGGTATAGAACAGCAGTTCCCAAACTATGAGTCGCGCCTCCCTTGGAAGTCGCAAGCACTTAGCAGGGGTGCCGCGAGGTACATATTAATATTCTTAGATCAACGATTATTACGTTGTAATGTTTATCATATCTATTCTAAAAAAATATTTCACTATGTCAATATTACTGGAAGTCGCGGCGTACATTAATAGTTTTGAGAATTTTCAAGAATATCTAAGAATGTGAAAACCCAGCATTATCGCATCGCCCTAATATTCTCAAACCATAATGACCAATATATATAAATATTATTTACGTATATTTGTCAGACAATAGTAGTAGTAGTAGTAGCAGTAGTAATCGTGATGTGTATTCATTATTGAGGTGTGCATTATTAACTTGTATTTTATATTTCCTCTTATTTAAAATGGAAAAATTTCTCAATATTACATCCAAACGTCCAAATGAAGACAACAGTAAAGAATTAAATAAATGTAAGTTCAGAAAATACGATGATAGTTACATAGACTTTAGTTTTACTTACATTAAAATAGACAACGAAGAACGTCTTAATTGTGTTATTTGTTTAAAAGTATTAGCTGCCGATAGTATGATTCCAAATAAATTAAAACGTCAATTCGAAATAAATCATGGCACATTAATTAACAAAAAACGTGATTATTTTGTAAGACAATTTGAACAATTAGAAAAACAATCAACCAGTTTTATCAAGCAAACAAGTTTTATCCAACCAAAACTCTTTTGGATTCTTATAAGGTAGAATTTCGTGTTACAAGGTAATGAAACTCATATTCTGCAATTATATGATAACGCGTTTATTAAAAAAATCGACTTATTGCAAGGAAACTGCCAGAAGAAAACGGTAAAACCACTTGTTTTCCACTTTTCAAAAATTGTCTTGAAAATAATGATCTTGAATTACCAATGAGTTCAATAACAATAATTTCTGATTATCTAATGACTCTTAAAAGTCCTTTTACGTAAAATATTTTTTAAAAGAAATTAAATAGATTAAAGTTTACCCGTTTACTGAAAAACCATTATCCAATTTAACAACTACATAGGAAGAACAATTAATCAACATTTCATTTGATTCTTCGTTTCGAATGGAATTTCCTTCATTTTCACTTTTAAGATTTTGTAACAACATTAAAAATAAATATCCTGAAGTAGCCTTGAGTGTATTACTACCATTTACGACATCGTATTTATGTGAAGCAGGATTTGCCGTATTAAAATCAAAATATCGGTCAAAACTTATTGTTGAAAAAGAAATGCGTGTGGCTCGTGACAACATTGCAACCTAATTTTTTAGAATTATTAAATGGAAAACAAGCATATTATTCGCTTTAAGATTAAATAATAATAGTCATTGTTTTTATCTTTAGGGTGATGTAAACCAAAAAAGTTTGAGAACCGCTGGTATAAAAGATAACCACCAACAACCGTTGAGTATTTGTTTGTAGTTATATATAGGTATATTAATATCATTAATTTTCATGATAAATAATAATATCAAATATATGAAATAGCGGATCATCCAGCTACACATTTTATAAAAACCCACCAGAAACATTATTTTAGTATATATACCTAATATATTTCTGGCTTGAATACGGCCAAAGGGGAGGCGGGTGGGTTAACAACCAAAACACCACAACCTAGCTTATTTTAAGGGCGAGAAAAATTCAATTTTTTTTTATGAAAACTACGATACCGCGCAGTAAATCGATTACGTTTTATTGGTTATAAATCGGATGAAAACCAAAAACGGTTTAACGATCGATAAGGTTTGATCGACACGGGTCACTTTGTGAACGGCAGACGATTTCACTCTTATGTATATTGATAATAATATAAAGACGGGTACCCGACTCGGTCTAGTATAAGGCCGCGCGTACATTGGAGAGCGTCGAGCGTCACGGCGCGTCACAAATCAAACATGTTCGAATTTTGACACTCGATGCTCATGAATTATATTTGGCGGCCGCGAACAGTAGATAGTGGTGGTGTAGTAGATCGCTTTCTACGAGTATAGATAAATTTATATATTATTAATATACGGAATCGACAACAACAAAAGCAATTATTTTAGGAACTATATGATGACTAATATGATAATGATATAATAATGTTCTTGTATCTCGTATGCTCTCGTACCATCATGACGGGTTTATTAGTTAGTTACGAAAATGTTAAGATATCACCACATCTACGTAAATTTTCCTGCGACGATTAATGGGATGAACGCCTATTCCAACAATATTTTGCCTAAAACAATCGCAAGACGATGAACGTCATGATGATGAATACATAAAAACGGTCATATTATAGATATTAAATGAACCACAACGTTCAAAAGTAACGCTATCTGCTTTGTGCGCACTTTTGACAATCTCCAATGTACGCGCGGCCTAAGTTCTATGTGTGCAATAAAAATCCGGAACGTACAAATGTGTCTGGATTCTAGATTTGCGCACGGA
This sequence comes from Tuberolachnus salignus, assembly GCA_956483605.1. Classification (NCBI taxonomy): domain Eukaryota; kingdom Metazoa; phylum Arthropoda; class Insecta; order Hemiptera; family Aphididae; genus Tuberolachnus; species Tuberolachnus salignus. The sequence goes on along the minus strand of OY101433.1, from coordinate 6,896,137 downwards.
TCGGGTTTTTACACGCTCCCCGAAACCAGTGAAAGAAACGTCGCCGCGGGGAGGCGCACACGTAGTGTCTATATAAATGCACGCCACTGATGCAGGTTATCCGTTCGCGAAAGCAGCGACAGCGTTCCTTTTACGAATCTCGCGCGGGCGGCGACGGAGTGGTGGTTTCCGGCGTGTAATTGATATTTTCACGCGCGTACAACGGCTGCTGCGCGATATATTTTTTAGTAATAGTATTATTGTTATTATTATTATTATTATTATTATTATTATTATTACTATTACCTTATAGCTGCGGCGCTCGTCCGGTATGATGGCGTAGGTATACTCAATATAGTCGGCGGGGCGGCGTGCGATGGTATCGTCACCGCCGCACACGAACGCATATTATAACATGACCACCTCCGCACGCGGTATTCAAAACAGCGTACATAACATAATAATAATAATAATGTATTAATACGTATACGCATTTAGCGTCCGGTGCGCGCCCATAAAACGACGTATACTATTATAATATGTGCGCGCGTGTATACGAGGGCCCCGGCAATTCCATAACGAGACACACACGTAGGCTCAGACGACGGCGACGTTATAATAACCCAGGCGGACGCGTGCGCACGCACCGCATCCGGACGGAAACTTTTATATTATTTATACTACACGATAAAATAATAATAATAATAATAATAACAGCAGTCGATCACGGGCGGTATTTTTGATTTTAAACGCCGGATCTCGCGAAACCTTAACTCCCCGCCGTGAGTTTTTTTTTCATTTAAGAAACTCCGGTAAAACGATTGGGTACTTTTTATTTCGTTCTTTGACTTTGGAAAACTTTACGCGTATATTATAGTAGCGCGCGAATTAAGATTTTTGTATTTCTCGGTTGTTATGAAAACATCCATTAGAAAAAAAAAAAAAAAACGATTGCCAATGATTGCGGGCGAGCGAAGTTCTAGAAAAAAAAATAACCTGTGGCGGCCGCCAAGTTGTTAATTGCGGTTTTTTATCCTCTGAGCCGCTGGCGTGCGCACAAAAAAAAAAAAAAATATCCAAACACCGTAAAGTGTTGTTCACCCACGTATACGCGTAAAAAATATATATACACGCACGTTTTACGTATATAGATAGGTATACCTTCTAATGTATAATATAATAGTTATAATATATACTACGACAATACCATTACGAATTCATCATCGACTGTTACATTCAACTGTTGGGTGATGAAGTGTATATTATTATTACTATTATTATTATTATATACGTATATAAAACAGTCGCATTATTGTGCACGGAGTAAAAAACAAAAAAAAAAAAAAATCACTACGTTTTGCAGCTATAGTGCGCGGCACAATGTACCTATATAATATTATTACCTACCTACTCTCTGCGCGCGATCGTCTAAAAACTCGGTAGGATTTTTTTTCGCGGTGGGCGTATTTTGTGTGTGTGTGTGTGTATTGGCCAACTCTCGTCAGTCGTCGTTACAATATATGTGTATAATATTATTATAAATATAGTAGGCATGAGTTTTTTTATTATTATTATTCGCTTTAAATATGCGCGCGCGAGAGAGTTTCTCCCGTGGCCTAACCTATAGATACGCAGAGTGCGTGGGCCGCATAACCTGAATGGCGAGCGCAAGCCCACTACGCAGCGCATACGTATACGTACATGTACGACACCGACACGGACGCATATTATTATTATATCCTTGGGTCCGTAACAAAAAAACCTTCGTTCGAGTTTTGGTTTTTTTTTTTTTCCTCGCCATCTCCTCCGACTTGGCGCACACAATCGCCTCCGCCTAACGGTATACACAATAATATAATATAATATAATATATAATAATGTATGCGTATATACCGTCGCATCTGTCACTGCGCGGGCATAGGCGCGTCGCGCATTTATCCGTCGCCCGATCTCACTCGGTACTTATAATATAAATTATTATAAACGTAAATAATAATATGATAATCGCACACTTTTGCGGTGTAATTAATATCGAGTGGTCCCGGCGGCCGTGATCAATACGAAATAATCGCCCGCCGTAATTTGCGCCGTAAGAAATAAAAAAAAATCTAACATACAACTTATTTTTAGAATAACTATAAATCGTACGAATGAAAGTAACCCTTCCGCCAATACTTGATCTATATAATAATTATCTCACACATACAGTTTCTAGTTTATAATGCAATATTAATCATATAAAAACGGAAATCGTATTTCGATGAAATTAAGTAAATTAATAGATTTTTAGAAAAAAATCTAACACGCGAGTGATCCTGGGTTATTTTAGTCGCTGTGCTGATTTTGAGTTTGCTGAGAGTGCTCCTGAATATATTATACCAGTGACGTAATTGAGATTTCGTATCGATGGTTATGAGAGGGGGATAGGATATGTATTTATCCTGAAGCCATCGCCGGCTACGATCCCCTCACTCCCTACAAGTTTTCTTAAATCTATACCAACGCCAATAAATATACAAAATACGATACCGAATGATGCATCCGTTATTTAAATTGTTATAAGCTCAAACCCCCCTTCGAAAAAAAATCTCGTGTGCACTACTGAAACTATGTGAACATGATATATTTCCTCGAGGCACAAATTAATTTAAAAAAAAAAAATGTCATAAGGGGATCCATCCTCTCCCCCACCCATAAATGTATATTTAATATTTTCTATACGATCGCCCAAAACCCTTATCATAATACCCTAAAGAGAGACCAAAAGTTTGGGGAAAAGGGAGAGTCGAAAACAATAAGTATTATTTCTTAAATTTGAATATATTATGGTATTCAATACGAAGTTTTTAGTACGAATTACGAAAATACAAATACCTACGCATAGACAATATATATTTTTTAATCACGAGTTTATATTACATTTTTAGTAGTACCGTTTTTATTCGTCAAAAACATCGGTTGGATGAAACATCTATAGTAATTTAAATTCAACTAATAAAATCTTGAGATATCGTGCATGCACTTATCACAAGTGCAAGTCGCTTTTCGTCGGAAATTACCAAAACAATTTTTTTTTTTTTTATATATTTTTCAATGTTAAGGTTCAACGTTGTAATAGTAATTGCAAATTAACAACACGTTCGGACTTGTCTAAATGTCACGTGGATTGGCCGGTTTGGAAGTGAAACCCGATGGTTCGTCCTACGGACTCGCAAAGCGAATATGTGAAGGCGTGTGATTTATCTTACACGCCATTCAGCAAACACTGTAGGTATATATAGTCGACTCCTTATATTGCACGGGTGACGGGTACAAGATTTCCTCAGTAATAATATGTATTTTTTTAATTTAGATACCTATATACATATATATATATATATACATATTGTAGTAGGTATGTGGGTACCTACACAATTTATATTATAGATAAATATTATAATGGGGGCACCTACGTTTATGATAAAATTTCGTCATTGAAATTTTAAGTTAATAGGCACTATAAATTTAATACTGAGCGTATTATTATTATTACTTTTATTATTTAATTTGTATCGCATGCGAAATCCTACAAGCTACACGCAAATAAATTCTACTCTAAATAATCGTTAATGTTTCCGGGTCCAAAAAATGAAAAAAATTCCTATAAATTATTTTCAATCCGTAAAATTGTATACGTACGACCTCCAGGCAATCGTTCAAACTTAAATTTCTATACCATAATAATAATAATATTTTCTAAACGATAATGCGCTCCGTGATATTTCATTATTATCCCGTTGATATCTTTACGAAAATTATATCCAAAAAAAAAAAAGCACGTTATCGAAATACCGTTTCGTAAACCGAAGAATCGACCGTAAACTGAAAAGCACACAGAGGTACGTTCAATTTTACATTGAACTTACGTGGTAATGAGCAGAAATCACGCGAGCCGTACCGGCGAACCATAATGAACTTTCGATGCGACTGCAGTAGTAATAGGGTCCATTTTCGTAGCGTATTTTTAGCACGGCGTTTTATAAATGTATTACCGTGTTAATTGAAAAACAAAAAAAAAAACCGACACCGCGAGACGTTCGATTGCCGGCGATTTATATCAAAACGTGTACACAACGAGTGAATACAACACACGACCGACGATGGAACACAACTGACCTGGCGACCACCGAGTGGCGAGCACAGCGACCGCCGTTTTTTCAGCACACACGCGGTAGAGACGGCGGCGACAGGTCGGACGAATACACACGAATACGTACACCGAGTGGGGCGAACGAGGCTACATTAATATAGTATCAAACCCCACGTATATATATATTTTTTTTTTTTTTTTGTAAAGATAACTGACGAAAAAATACACACCCGTTGTATTTTATAATAATATATATGCGTGTACATTAATATAATGTATATAGGTAAGTACGAACGTTATTTACCAATATAATATCATAACCGTTGGCTATATAAATACTATATTATAATCAACGGTATTATACCCGTCTTCATGCTCGAAACGGATCTCCTCCGCTATTTTAATTTTTTTCTTAGAGCCCCCTTTCTAATAATTATTTCTATTAAGACGGGGGGAGGGAACGATAAATATTGTAATTATTCTTTTCTAAAATTTAATATTTGTACTTCTCGGTCATAAATTATTATTATTATTATTATTAGGTATTGTATTATCTACAGGGTGCTGACGAGTTTTGATGGGCTATAAATAACGAACAGTAAAACTTAGAGAAAAGGTTTTTTTTTTATTTAATTCAGTATTCAATCCCAATTTTAAAAATTATTTTTTGAAAATTATATCTCCAAGATAGCGACCGTCAGCATTGATACACTGTTGTAGACGATCTCTGAAGCTCTCATATGATTTTCGGCACATTTCGACTGGTATGGCCTCGACTTCCACGGTGATTTTCTGTTTAATTTCTTCTATGGTATGTGAGCGATGTCTGAAAACCTTATCCTTAAGGTAGCCCCAGAGGAAAAAATCACACATGCTTAAATCTGGGGACCGTGCTGGCCAGCCTATGTCTCCTCTCAGAGAGACTAACCGCCCAGGGAACATTTGTCACAAGACAGCAAGTGAAATTCTAGCTGTGTGCGCTATAGCTCAGTCTTGCTGAAACCATACATCTCCCAAATCATGTTCTTCAGCCATTACCTCCAACCTATGCTGCAGATACGTCCCGGACACCGCGCTGTCGGTCTCGTATCGGCGGAGCGGCCACCGTGGCCACTCTGGTGGAACGCCTATACTAGGCAATTCCAGAACGGCACGGCACGGTGACCAGGCGCGTCCCCAGGTTGCGGATAAGGGAACGGCCTTCAGATCTGAAGGTTAGCTGCGATATAAGTCAGTACTGAACTGAGCGAATAAGAAGTCGCGGACAGCGCACAAATAGGGTAGGACGGGCTCTTTAGCCTTGGCTGGCAGCTGTCCTAGAGGAAGGAAATCCTCGATAAAAAAAACCCCTGGCGGTAGGGTTAAAACGCAAAGGCTAGAATTTGCCTACAAAAATCAATATGGAAGAAAACCAAATAATCACAGCTACTGCTACAGGGGTTTCGGATGCCCCAGAGCCGGCAGTTGGGGGTGGCTCGCCCCAACGGTCGTTATCGTCCAGCCATGGGAAACTAATAGCAACCGAAAGGAAATCCGCACACTTGAAGAGAAGGATTGGAACCACACCACTTACGACGAAGCCCAGTGCGGGGACGGCGGCCTTGGAAAAACTCGAAGCTGTTCTGAACAGATTGGTGGAATTCACCAAGGCGCATCGCAACGCACGAGTCGTCTTTAAAGACGGAATGAGCGAGGCGCATGCTCTCCTTCGTGTTTTCCAGCTCTCGTTGAACACGGAAGGCGACGTTGCTAACACGGGTCGTGCTGATAAGCCCTCCCTCCGGGAGAGCTGTCAGACCGACTCAGTGTTGCAGCCACCGCTGACCGGGCCCCAGTCGCCAAAACAGCCAAGCCGAAGAAGTTGAAACAACAACTTCGGATTCAGCCGTAAGTCAAGGGGAAACCCAATAAAACGGCTCTCCCCGAGTCAGCTGAGTTCCCGCCTCTTACCGCGCCTCCCGAGTGGACCGTAGTCAAGCGGAAGGTGAAAGTCGAGCCAAAGGCCGCAAAGCGGCCGGCGACCGGCACTGAACGCGAGCCACGCTCCAGGAAGGAGGCGTTGGAGGAGCTGAAGAAGCGGGCGCCGAAAACGGCGGCGGTAACTGTCCGGGTCGCCCCAGACTCAGCAGTGACGCTACCCGCCATCATGAAGAGGATCACCTCGGGAGTAGATCTTAAGGCCTTAAAAATCGAGGTCTTGAACGCTCGTGCGAGCCGTGCGAGCGGGATCACTCTCGAGGTGAGGAAGGAGGAGGAGGCCGCCATTTTGGCGGAAAAACTGCAGGCGGTGGTCGGCGTCGACGGCAGGGTTAACCGGCCAACGACAACGGCCTCCGTCCTGCTCCTCGACGTGCCGCCATGGATCACGGTTAAGGATGTGCAGGACTCACTGGTAGCGTCCGACGCGGTGTCCGCGGGGGCAACCCCACCGCCCGTCACCTTACGGCCCACACTGGGAGCTCGGAGCGGCAACGTCGTTGCCAGCTTCGTGCTCCCGGCGGCGGGCGCGGTAAAGATCGGTGAGGCCGGCCGAATTCAGGTCGAATGGTCCCGCTGCCGAGTCAAAGTACTCGGCAAAAGACCTCCGATCTGTTATCGGTGCCAGGACCGCGGACATCACGCTGCCGAGTGTTAAAAATCGGCACGGCAACGACGTTGCTACCGGTGCAACGGGGAGTGCCATCTTGCCGCAAACTGTAGTCACGTCGGCAAAAGGATGCGGCCGCCTCAAAAAAGGGACGCCGCCGCCAACCAGAATAACGGGGAGCCAGCTGCTGCTGCTGCAAAAGACGAGGCAAACCGCGTCAAACATTCTCGAGAATGTAAGGGCAGCAAGCAGGTCTCAACCCGACTGCTGCCCATAACGCGTTTGTGTAACTAAATGTGAGCCCACTCCGCCTGGCAGGGGAAAACGCGATTTTAAAACACATGTATTTATTTATAAATTGTTTTCATTTAAATAAATGATGGCGATCCGCCCCTTGACGTAATGCCTTACGACGGCTCCGGGGAGTTTGATGATTAGCCGGTACAGTAACAAAAAAAAAAAAAAAAGTTTCCAACATCACAACATAACAAGCGAACGTGACAGTGACGGTCCTGTTCTCGTCCTCAAAAAAGTAGGGGCCGATCACCCCAAATTGGGACACAGCACACCACACTGTCACTTTAGGAGAGTGGAGTGGTCTTCATGGTTTTTTGTAGCCCAGTAACGAAAATTTTGTTTATTTACAGTTCCTGAAAGATGAAAATGGGCCTCATCGCTACAGAAAAAAGTTGATATCGTAGGAATTTGCAGAAGAATTTGCTGACAGAGATTTTTACGGTTGCCGTAGTCAGTAGCATTTAACTCTTGGACAAGCATTAATTTATAGGGATGGAATGATAAATCTTCGTGAAGAATTCTCCTCAAAGAACGGTCTGAGATTCCCAAAGATACAGCATGTTTCCGGGCTGAGCGTCTTGGTGACTGCTCAATTGACTCTAACCAACTGCACATTTTTGGGGGTTCTTACCGTTCCGGGTGCTCCGTGTCCAAGTCTACTTAGGGTACTTCCAGTTTCTTCCAAATGCCGTATCCACAATTTGATAGTGTTAGCAGAAGGAACAGATTCAGCACGTGGAATGCCGAAGTGTATACGAAAAGCCCTTTGTGTAGCGATCACAGAATGATTATTTTCGTTAATACGCAAGCACGACGAAATCACGATGTACACCTGTCCAGACCATGATTACGAAGAAAAACAGCATTACCGTATAATTCAAAATATACCACTTATTAAGACCTGCTCTTATCTTATCACAGGCTAATGACCTCATTGAACTCGTCAGTCGGCTCTGCCGCACCTTGTTTATTGCACTTTCGCATTGTGTGATACAGTACTGTTTTATAAGTTCTTTTGTTACAAAAATAAGAAACAACTTTACAACAAATATGCAAGTGAAAACTTTAAGCCTATAGGAGCGTATTATTACTTGTAAGGGGGGTAGGGGGCGAATCTCCTCACGGGTTACGTTGAGTTCAATAATCGCAAAGACGGCTAATTTTTTTTTTCCAATTTGAGCACTTGGTTATTACAATTTCAGAAATACAAAATAATTTATACTTAATATAAAATAGTATGAAAGTCGAATAAATTTAAATTGAACATTGCATTCATTTGTAACTATGAAATAATTTACAATAAAATGCTTTTACGTCTTAAATTACTGAGTAGTATTTTTATAGCTAAAAACAATTTATTCCAAATAAATCGGATAATGTAGTACACGAAATGCCGTTATAAAACGATTTTCGTTAAAATTTGCATTTTAAACGCTTTTAAAAATAAAATAATTACACATTTTGTTCAACTTTATTTCTTCCACCACTAATTAAAACTTACGGTGAATCTTGTGACGTCTACAGAAATTATTAATATAAGTATTCCGTAAACATTTCGGGTCCCTCCATATACAAGGTAACAACAACAAAAAAAATAGACCGACGAAGTATGTCTACTTCGCATCACCATTGGTAGGCTACAATTGTAGATGGAAAGTTGTGTAGGTAGGATATAGAGGGAAATTTAATTTATATGTTTATAATTTAGATCTGAAAAAAAAATTGAATATAATGTAGTAGGTTTTTTAAATTTTTTATAAGTGTTTTGGATGTCGGGTAATCACTATTATCACTGGGAGACTTAAAAAAAAAATTCCACGCTACACATCATAATCAAAACCAACATAGATAGGTTTGATTAACTATACAAAACATTATATCTAGCAATACCATCAAAATTCGCATCACATAATTGAATAATACAAATAATTACTGAGTTAAATTTATCCTTTTTAATTAAAATAATTGAATCAATTGCTAATGGCATTTCAAAATCATTATGAAACAATGCATAATGATTTTGAAAAAAATTTTCTCTTGGTAGTGTAGCGGATAAAGATAAGCTCCAACGTGTCTTTTGTCTTACAAAAATAGTACGACTATGTTAGTTCAAAGTATGAATGGGCCAGAAAAGTCTTTAGATTCTAAAGAATAACTAACAGTTCATTTAATTAAACTTGCTCTTCCTACAAACTGCGCCAGGAATGGCAAAACTATACTACTGATATTATATAGGTAAGTATGAAAAACAACACTGTAAAATAGAATAGATGTAAGAATTACAACTATATTATATTCAAATTTCTTCAGAGAACTTCTCTGTGTAGAAATGGTCTTATATGCTTGCTCGTCTAGCAACTTGTATCGACGTTCTTTTTTTTCTAAAAATCTGGCTACTGAGATGTTGGTCTAGGATCAAAATGTACTGTACCACTGCTATTATATATTTATTAATATTAAATATAATATAATATAAATTTATTAATTTATAAATATTATATATTTAAAGTTATGTAAAGACGGCTAATAATTGCTGCCCTTGAATAATTGGACTTTAGTAATTACCGTATGTCCAAAGTAGTCGTATGTGCTGGACGCACGAAGGTTCGAAGTGAAATAAAATATATTCATCTAAGAAGTATAGCTTGTAGGGACAAAATCCAAAATAAAATTGAAAACAATTTATTTGTAGATAACGTATAAGATATTTTCTATGAATAACTCATTTCACGTGAATACTTTCTTATTCTCGCATTGTATTATTAATAATTATAAGTATAGTTGATTGCCACGCGGGTTTTCCAATGTAAGAAATCTCAATAAATATTTTTACTTCCAAGTTTAAATGATAAATATAAATAAATGACAAAGTAATCACTAAGAAATTGCTAGTAAACAAAATTATATTATAATAATTTCAAACATCGTCATTTTTGACAAAAATCGTTGTCGCCCAGTAATTAAATATATTGCTTGTTTGCTACAACGACATAACACAAAAATCGTCATTTTTGAGTTGTTTGCAAATAATAATAATTTTGGTGTTTTTTTTTTTTATACTGCAAGGACGACATAAGTGAACATACAAAAATTAGCCGCTAGATGACAGTTATGACGTTATTGCTTTATCATTGGTTATCCACATATTTTATTTCAATACTGTCTTATCTCAGTTAGTATTCCACCGGCATACTGATACGTTCTTTGTAGAGCGACATATTTTACGTTAATGCGTTATTGCTACAAAGGTAAGAAAATAATGTATTTTTTATTTATTTGAAAGTGTATTATTTCGACTTATAACTTTATTGATGAAATAATTGTTATGGCTTACATTAGAATTATTAAGTATTATGTCACTCTTGATGAAAACTATTTTTTTCTTTGATTGATTATTTGTTCTTATGACGTTATTTCTAAAAATCATTTTCTTTTCTTAATTTAAATACTGAATTATTTGACTTTAAGACTTTTTTTTGTTTGTAACTTTAAATATGTTTAGATATGACAATTACAATAAAAACTATTATTTATCTTTTAGTGTCTTTTAAAAATGAACTCTCAAGGAAAATTGTTACTTCAATTGGCCGGTGTATCAACTAATCCACCTGAACATAAAAATGTAAGTAATAATCAAAATCCTTTTGAAAAACCTATACAAGAGTCTTCAAAAATAAATGGTATGTAAATCAATAGCATTATAAATTATAATAATATAAGTACTATTTATTTCAAAAATAATTATATTATAATATTTTTATTTAAACTACCTATAAAATATGATATTGTGTATTTTTTCCCGAGAATACTAATATAATATGTTTTGATTTTAGTATCAAGTGGATCGTCATCATCATCGTCAAGTAGTGACTCGACTTCTGATTCTTCGTCGTCATCATCTTTATTTGAAGACTTTAATGATATTATTGATGATAAAACCTACGAACCTTTTAAAGAAAATAATATTTTGCATAGCACTAGTAAAGATGAATCAAACATTGACAACAATGATCACATAGCATCTGTTTCTATTGAGAACTCAACCAATGATCTAAATTTAAGTGGGTTAAATACTTTGGTGGTAACTAGTCCATTGAAAAAAGGTAGAAAACATCAGAGAAATGAAGATAAATAGAAAAAAAACATAGATAAAAAGTTGAGAAATAAAGGACAGTTATATGAATCACATTGTGCAAGCAAAAAGATAAGAAAAGAAAGGCAGATGAAATCTCCATGTAAAGAAACATGCAAGCTAAATGTTCATCCAAGTTCAACAATGAAAATAGAAAAGAATTGTTTTCAGGATTTTGGGAGTTGGGTGATATTGAAAGACAATTTATTTCAAATAGTATGCAGACCATTCAGCCTAAGTATCGTTATATTCGCCAAGGTGGTATTAGAAGCCAAGAAATAATAATAATGCATTTTATTTATTTTTAAAAGAACAGAAAGTAAGAGTATGTAAATTATTTTTTAAGAATATGTTAGAAATCAATAATCGACCTATTCGTACTGTCCTAGAAAAACAAAATAAAATAGTTAATACTCTTTTAGAAGAAGATAGAAGGGGAAAACATGGCAAACATGTTAAATTAGATAATAAAATAAGGGATGGTATCATAAAACAAATATCTTTAATACCAAAAATTGAAAATCACTATGGAAGAGCAGATACTTCAAAACATTTCTTTGATAGAAATAGGTCTATTGCTGATAATCACAGGAATTATGTGGCTGATTGTAAGGAAAAAAATGTTTCATTTGGCAACTATGTATTGTTTTATCATATTTTCACCCAAGAATTTAATATTTCATTTTTTCAACCAAAGAAAGACTTGTGTGATACATGTGTTAATCTAATATGTTAATTTATACATAAGTTTAAAAATTATGTTTTTATTAGTTAAATATTGTGACGTTATGTTCCAAAACTAAAAGATTTTGTTATGTTATATTATATTTATATGTTATAAAGAGTTAAATTTTGTTTACTTAAAGTTTAAAATATTGTGATTATTATAATTCATGTTAATATTAATAGTTACATAATAATGTCATAACTACAAATAATACATTAAATTAGGTAGAAAATAATAATTTTGCATTAACTACATACTACAAAATAACTTGTAACTAAAAATTAGTCTTAGCATCAATAGTGTGATAAGTAAAAAACTTAAACTAACTTCTAATTTTATAACAACGAAAATAGTGTGTTATAGAATTCTACTAAAATTAAAATAAATTTCTAAAGCAATATAAACATTCAACATGATTTTATCATCATATCATTGTAAATACAATTTTTGAATTCGTTTTGTATAAAATCATGTTTTTTGTGTCGCTGACAATATTGCTCTCAAAGTCTCGAATTGTCGACACGCCATCAAATGCCCTTGACAAACGATTGTCGTGATGGCTCTATGTATATTATGTATTTTAATTCGTTCGCCGTAAACAAAAAGAATAAACAAGAAAAAACACTAAACATAATAATTATATTAGGTATGCCCAATTCTAACTTAAAATATTCTCAATAACCAAAAAAAAAATAATTCTTATTAAATATAACATTAATATACCAATATAATGTATAATAATTCTGTATTTAGCCATAAACTATAATTTAAACAATGTTGTCCCTTATACATCGGCGTAACTAGGGAGTGGGATCATAGCCCCATGATATGTTTTTAATTTTCTAAAAATACATTTTTTCTCAATAGTACAGTAAGTCCCCAAAAGTGATGTGTTCTAAAAGTTGGTATAGCTGCATCGCGATGACGAGTTTACTGTAATGTGTTCTGTGCAGTCACCCGTTGCTCCAGGTAAGATTTTATAATAATTTTAAATGTTGACTTGTCTTCAACCCCAGTCCAAATAAGAAAACATTTTAAAGTTTAATAATTAAAACTTAACAGTATAAATTAAATTAAAAATGCATATTTTATTTATTTAATTATATACTATAAATTTAATAAAAACATAACCTATTAAAACAATTGTTTTAATAATTGTTACAAGATATTAGAAATATTCTTAGTATACAATTAAACTATAAATATAGTAAATATAATTAAAAACAAACATAAGGTAGTTTTAATAATATAATATAATAATAATAACCATACATAAATGTCTAATGAAATGTGTGTACAAAGTAATAAATAACCAAACAAATTCAAGTTTACAATTAATTATTATTTATTTTTTTATTATTAAATAAATTATAAAACTAGAGAGATGTTATGACCACAAATAAAAAAACTATATTAAAACTTAAATTAGTAAATTTAATTGGTCATAAAAACAACTAAATTAAGATATTTAATGCAAAATTGTATGGGGTAGGTATATTGAAATTTAATCATAGACTTTATATTACATCCATATCCAACCTAGGTCGCTTTCTAGTTATTGTACCAATATCTTCAGTAGAGTCAATCAATTCTCTTTTTTTACCTCCATGCTAAAATGTTAAGAAATTACATTACTATACAGTAGGTAAGAATTAGGAGAGGATAGATACATAAATCAATATCATTGTTATCAGTTTTTAAAATGAAAAAAAAAAAATGTTAATTTAAAAAAAAAAGTTTTCTTTATCTAACCTATTTAAAAATATCAAGCTTTGATTTGCAAATAGAAAATTACCTATATTTTTTAAAATTCAAATGGTAGAAATAATTTGTCTATAGTTTAATTACTAACATAAAATTAACTGTTAATTAAATGTTTATAATTTAAGGATAGTAATTAAAAAGTTAATACTTACATAACATTTTTTTTATTTTATAGGTGTAAAATTAAGGTTCTAATTAAATTATTCTAAATAATATAACAATTAGAATTAATTTATTACACATTTACCTTTTTATCCCATTGATTATGTAAATACCGGAGTAACAAATTTGACTTGTCAGTAACAATAACTGAAACAAAAAATGGAAGTTTGTACAATTATAATATAATAGGTACATAATATATTTTATTTTTTTGAAAACATTAAATATATTTTAAAAGTATAATGTAGAAACTGTTTGAGTAACTTTGTTGATAAGAAATTTATCACTAATTAATTTATTTTATTTAACTATAATTATATTATCAGTTAAAAGGCAATTCACTTAAAAATAAAATTATAAAAAACACCAAGAGGAATCTAATTAATTTGTAAAATGTATGTTACAACTAAAATTAAAACCAGTGATTATAAAAATAAAATATTTCCTCAAATCAGTTGGATCAATATTTATTTGAAAAATTAAAAGTATTAATGATTTATGATAGATTAAATTGAATATGATTTGCATTAAACTAGATTTAAAATAGAAAATCTAAACTATTTAAAATAATATTTAATATTAAAGGTACATTTTAGATTATGAGCGTAGTGAGGAATGTATTGGTTTACTATGTGTGCTTTTTTTTTCTTGTGTGTTAAAAGCTATTCTACCAAAAATCTTGCTCCTGATCATCAACTTAAGGGGGTAAAAATCTGGTAGAAATGTGATTTAGTTTTAATTTTCTTAATAGTTATCTTTATAAGGAATATTTATGCAATAACAGTTTCTATTATTTCCTATTTTCTTAAAGTAAAAATAAAATAATTGTAGGCACTTGAAATTTTCAATGAATACTTATACTAATACTTTCTAGAATTGTGCAAAATATTCTGGCGTTATTTTAATTATTACTACCTATTTGATCTGTTTTGTTTAATCTGGATAATAATGTTGAAATTTATTTTTAGGTTTAAATTAATGTTGAAATTGATCTAAAATATAACAAAAAGGGTAACACTTTGAATGAGCGTAAGATGTCTTAAAAAAAAAAAAACATATATCTAGTACAATCAATACTGTCCTCTTTTAGCTATGAATTTAAAATTTCAAAAAAGAAAATAATTATAGTAAGTTAAACAGTGTAATTCCAAACTTTGATCAGCCGGTGTGTCATCTGTTGATATATAAACCGGTACACGCTTACTTCGGCCATTGTCTGAATGGAATTGAGAAAAATTACGTTTGTCAAATGATGGCATACCATCTAAAAATTCGGCTATAGACTGAAACATATTAAGGTTAAATCACAATTTTTTTCATTTTTGGTTTAACAAATTATTTTATTTTATTAGGTAATAATTATTATACTCATATATATAATTAGATATATTTTAATAGTCAATTAATTAGCAAGTTACTGTGTGCATTTTGAAAACAAAATAAATAAATAATAATATTATTTACAAACAGTATAATAACAAATAACAATTTATACTTTAATTTGAAAAAAAAAAATCATCTGCAAATTATATTTATTCAATAATTATAATCCACATATCCATTCAAATTTAGAATATAAAATTGAAATTAAATATTGAATTTTGCCACAAAAGAGAATGAACAACTTATTTTCAATAGTTGTATAATCAGAGGCGAATTTATCTTTTTTTATGGCTATAGATACTAAAAGTTTGCCATTCCTATTATAAGTAAACAAGTTATACCACCTTCAAAATATTCTAAACATTAAATATAATAATAACTAAATTCATTTGTATTTTTGAACTATTTTTGTTCTCACTTGTTAGTTATTTAGCCTTGAAAAAATGTCAATAAAAACCGACCAATTTAATTTTTATGAACCATTATTAATAAAATAAAATTAACACCATACTTTGGAAAATTAAGTAAAACATTACAATTTGTTTATAATAATGGGTATATAAAACAGATGTTATTATAATAAATATTTTTACATGACTCTTAACTATTCTAGTTTTAGAAGTTGACGTCTTGTTTTTTGATATGCGAATGATTTTATAATAACTTCATATGATAGTGAAACAATAAGACTAACCTAACTCAATTGTAAGAATTACTGTTTAATCTCCCTTATTCAATCTATAACATCGAGTAAGTTTTTATTTGCTATAAACACGAAAATAAACGTTCTGTCGAACAATGACCAGACAAATAAAAACATAATATAATAATTATTACTGACAGGTTTTTTTGATTATTGTTATCGTTACCCTTAGAGACAATACAGTTCATGATTACAGCAATACCACCGGGGATTGACCAATTAAATTTAAAAAAAAAAAATGTATTCTTAGAAATTATACCCTATACGGCTGACATCTGGTGGGGCAGCCCCCATAATCTATCTTATAATGTATAATATTAACAATAACTGTTTTCTATACAATGCACATACAATTATATTTACGAATTATGATTGTAAATTATAATAAACACAAAATACACAGGTACAAAATTTACCTTTACAAAAAATTAAAATTACATTTATTTTTCGTAAATATAAAACAAAGAGTTTTATATATTATTTTTTATGTTAATATTAAAAAAAAAAAATTCAGCCCTAGATAGCCGCCAACTCTGCCTATTGGGAAATCCGCCTCTGTGTACAATGGTACACAACTATTGAATATAATAACACTCATCGCTCAAATTATCTACTCAAGTGTACTAAATATATTTATTTAATACAAATTACAATATGTATCTAAAAAAAAAAAAAAATGTATTAGAAAAAACTTACCATGTTTAAGGATTTGACAACTTAAAGGATGTAACAAAAAAATAACAGAACCAACGTAATAAGTTTGGTTACAGTGAAAGTGGAACAGTAATAATGCACAACACGCCGCAATTTGTGACTCGTGAGAACTACAAAATGCAATCATAAATGTTCACACACAGTCCGCTAGCTCCGTTTGATAAGGAAATCAAAAGGTTCACTAGTTTGTACATAATGTTATCTATCCAGCTCCTGGAAATTTAGTTTCTAACCCATTTTCGAAATTTTATTGATAATATCCAATTGTGTACCAATGTCGCTTACCGTGCGCCTGAAAATTCGTTTTTATCAACAAATATATTTGTTTACCAAAAATAATAACAATTTAATAAAAATATTACCAATGTTTAATTCTGAGTTTTCACAGTCTTGCATAGTTGACTTCATACAATTATATTTCTATATATTTCATAATTCTTTTAAATTATTTTTTTACCATAATTAGAAATACATATAGTCTTTACCAAATAAATATGTCTTAAATTCTTTTTTCGTCGGGTAGGATATATGTTAAATGAACTTTGGCCAAGTTTCTATTAACAAGAGTGTGTCACCTCTGTTAATGGCTGTTTAATCATTGTAATTCAACTTTTCATAAGATACTTTATACAAAAACATTCGATCCTATCATATTTCTCAAGTTTTCACGATTCAATTGTACAAGATGAGTTAGGTAGTAGGTAGTAGGTACCTAACCTAACGACGGGCAGTAACTTGACAATTAGAAAAATCTTGAGGAACTCTAAAGGAACCCTAATCCGACTACATAAGCTTAAAGAACATTTTCCCAGCTATCTTTTAACGGAATACAATTTTATCCATCTCGGTTCTTCTATTTATTTTACGAATTTCAAACTCATCCATTGGTTGACTTCGTGAATTCGTGCATAATTATTGCCTATCTACCGCCTAAATAGTAATATTTTCGTAGTTTGGGAACCACTGGACTGAATAATACATCAAATATTTCTACCGGAACAATGCCCAGAGGTGTATCCAGTCTTTGTGACTAAAGTTTGTATAATTTATCTTCTATCTTCTTCTAACATAATAAAACGCCTAACTAGACGAGTCTTTGAAAACTCGTCTACAGTTTTATTTTCCGTCTTTTACTCTAATTAACCGTTTTATTTTTACAAAACACTATTTAATATTTGTATAAAGCATTCTATCGTTCTATATAATTTTTACCCTTCCCATTTTCCCATAATTCCGTTTTAACTTTTTAATTTATATATGACCTCCTTGACGTACGACTGCCGCCCAACATTTAATTTATATACTCTTTGTCTTTCATAACGCCGCCGTCGCGATTGAAAACGATTTTATGTACATAATAATATTAAATATTAATATAGACGTAAACCATCTATACGAAAAAAAGCACAAAAATTATATTTGATATATGGAACAATAACGTGAAAGAATTGACGAAGAAGCCACTCATTAGTGACACTTCAATAAATGTTATTTATTATTTGTTCGTACACTACTCGCTTGTACCATCGAAAAACGTACGCGTCAGTTCGTTTGTTTAACATACGTCGTTGAAACATATTACGATTATTATAATATAATTCGTATAATGTTTTTTCGTTAGTTCGACGCGATATTTTCGTTTTTCGTCGATAATAAATAACAGTATATTACGGTTTAATACACATAAAACGACGTCCGTTTCCAACAATCATTGTAGCTATAGGTCGTTTAGGTGTTAGGATTAGTAGGGTTCTCAGTTCGATTCTCGGCGTCGCCGCCGCCGTCAGTTCCATAAATATTGCACGGCCTCGGAGCAAACTTGCATTTTTTTTTCTGATTTTATTATTTAAAAATGAACTTATGAATTATTAATTACTTATTACACATTATTATAAAGGTATATCATACATATATCTATATAATGGACGTTTAACTAATATTTTTTATTTAATTTTTTTTTTACAGGTTTAAGTTGATATACATTTATTTGTTTTTCAATTATACTTTTTCTTAGTATTCAAGTTGTACGCATTCTGTTAATCTAAAATAAATTAATACTTTTATGTATAAAAGAACAGGCCTTTTTTATATACCACAATCATGACGACGCTTGAACCTTTTAACGATTTTTTTCTAGCAGAGTTGATCAAAATACTCCCCAGAGTGTACACGTGTGTTATATAAAAAAATATAGATCACTTTATTTTTATTACTATCATTGTTATTATTATTATTATTATTATTACATTGCCAGTATAAAGTGCACAGGTTGATAAACACGCTATCCAAAACTAATAATATCGAAAAGTAATAAAACTATACTGATTGTCTGCTTCGTTCGTATTTGAACGACGATGATATTAATGCATTTTTGAATATCATAAAATTGCATACGTTGTTTATTCCACAAAACATTATTTTATCAAATACCTCTAATGTGTTCAGCCGTTTAAAACGTGAATGATTTTCAAACTCTGTATGTTGGTTCTATTGGGAATGATGCTACTGGGCATTGGTTACGTGTTCTGAAACGAGACAGGATGTGTTATGGGAGAAAAAATATTTTTACCGAAAATACCATTATATATCCCAACGATTTTCCAGTTAAATTCACAAGGGTTCAGTTTCCTAGAAAAGTATGTTTTGCAATGGCAATTAATAAAGCGCGTTGTGGGGTAGATTTGGAATATAAGTGATAGAATTCACCAAACATTTTACGACTTTTCAAAATAGAATTTTTTTTTTTTTTTTTAATGTATTTTTTGTACAAATAGTATTTTATACCTATGCTTTCTGTGAGTATAATATTTTGTTGTATATTATGTGTAAATATTATTACAAATAAAATATAAGCGTACTACTTCGCGTTCACAGTTATTGTGAACCCAGGGGGTCTACAGGGTAGGTAAATATCGTACTCATTGGACGCAATTCGTCGGACACGGCTGGTTAAGCCGGGTTACGGTTGTATAACAATAATAATAGGAATCGAATATTACAATATTATATACCCTACACCCTGTAATATATTTACAAATTATATTATTAGGGACGAGACCCAGTGTCGATTTTAGTTTCACAACCCTCCACGTGTGCGTCGCCCACAGTCACACTCGCCACAGACGTCATGGAACTCGCTACACGGAAAATGATGCGGCGTCGAGTTGTCGCGGTGACCGCGCTATAGGTACAGACCGACACCGAGGCCTGTTGGTCTGGGGGTATGATTCTCGCTTTGGGTGCGAGAGGTCCCGGACAGGCCCAAAAACATTTTTTGCCTCCCGAATTAGTGCCTCACGGCGTTTCCGGGAGACGGGGGTATTGCCGGTTCAGAAAAAAAAAAAAAAAAAAAAAAGGTACAGACCGACGACGATGACGATTAACTGGACCGAGGCCCGGTGGCATATAGCGTTCCGGGACCCGTGACTCCGCTAGCTACACGCCCGGAACGGAAAAAAAAAATATGAACCTGCCCGTTGGTCCGAACTCGATAACTCTCCAAGGAAATTAGAGCGTCCAAGGCGTAAACCTAAAAAAAAATTATGTAAAACATGGACCAAGGTATATACAGGACTTACCTTAACACGAGAATTGTCCCTGGTAAAGCGGAAGAGGGGGGGGGAGATTTTCCGGTTCACACTAACGCTCACACATCCTTCGGTAATCGACGTCATAGCGGATACCGTTGTAGAATGTAGATGGTATCATTGATTATACAAATTAATTAATACAAAATTATAGTATTTATTATCAAAGTGAGAACTGAATAATTCGATCTTTTCAATCGAAAATATGTTTAGTCAAAATAAGTAACGAACAGAAATTCTCTTCGTAAACAAAGGACCGATTAATAATAGTTATTAATTTTTAAAATTATTATTTTCCATTACGTTTACTTAAAAGATAAAATCTAATTACAATATCGAATTCGCTTTGTAAATCTAATGTTTTTTTTTTTTCGAACGCCCGAATTAACGCGTCATTAACCCGAATAAATTTCCATTTAACCGTAACCAGAAAAGTTAGGCAAGGACCTAATTATATCAATAAATATTTATATTATATAATCATTCAATTTTTTTTAACATTAAACATATCGGAACATTCGGTGTGAGTAAAATGGATCTCGGCCTTATTTTGATCGGAGACTGTGTATGCTCGCACGGCTTTACATGGAATTTCAATATGATTTCCGCTAGTCCAGTTTTAACTTCCATCAACGCGAATCGCATACCTGTATCCAACATCAAATAAACCGAATATATCGAATAGATCTAACTTCAAATATTCTCTTTAATGTATGGGTACCCGTTGTACTCAAAATCGAATTTATATTTACCAATACATATCCGGGGGCCGTCGCCAAATGGTAGAAATGTGCCGTGTGGTCTTGACGCTTTATTTTCGTCCGTAAACCGATCGGGATCGAAAATTTCTGGATTCGGATAATACTTGGGATCGTTGTGCAACGAATAAGTGGGTATTATCAACTTCTGGCCAACGTTCAACGTTAAGTCACTGCCCGGTATTTGATACTTCTTGGTGCACACCCGATTTAAAAGGGGAACCGGAGGATGCAGTCGGAACGTCTCTACGTTGGTTAATCAAAAGTAAATACAATAAATTCAAAATAAAACCGTAGCATGTATTATAACGCTATATATACACTGACCATTTATCACCATATCCAAGTATTTTAAATCTTTTAGTGTATCGTAAGACAGTTTTCCTTCGGTTTCGTTTCGTTGTTTAATTATTTCTCGCAATTTGACTTGAATTTCTGGATTCATAGCCAACTCATAAAGACAATAACTTATAGTCGAAGCCGTGGTTTCGAAACCGGCGACAAAGAATACAAATGAATTCGCGGCTAATATGTCATCGGAGAATAATTCTGAAAAATTATACAAAATCAAATCGTTTATATATATTTACTCCGTGTATACATTTATGAATACACCATTACATATCCGTCTATTATTAAGATTAGCAACTTTTAAATGTTTTTAAATTTCCGAAATTAGATAATATTTGTTAATATTAACAGGGTAAACCAATTTCGGACATTAACCGTAACATATATAATATATATATATATATATATATATATATATATATATGTATTCTATTACAATTACGTGTACATACTGTAAATTATATTTTAAAACGAATTTTTAAATTCCTATCTACTTTAAGGTATTTACTTGTCCCGTCCTTGTTTAATTTGTCGTCGTCTTTTAATTTGACCAAAAGCGCAACAAAATCATTACGGTTGTTCTTTCCGGTTTTATGTTGTTCCATTGCTGTATCAAGTACATTGTCGAAGAATTGATAAATACGATCGGGCATTCCGCGCACCCTGAAAACGTCGAGAAGCCAACCGAATTCAACCAGTCTGATGAAATTTAATATGACTGATCTGCGTGTCGGAATGAATATATCTCGTCCGGTACGCCGGAATTCTGAATCTGGATTCGACAAAGCGTTGCAGTCAAGCCCGAAAGCGCAGCGGCCAATAGTGTCTGTTGTGAATTGAGCCGACGCTTCGCTCACGTCAACCACTCCTGTAAAACAAATAGTAAACTTTTATCAGTACTTTTAAGTAAAACTAATCGCTGTTTTATATTTTATAAACAAAGCGAGAAAACTTTATAATTAGTTTTAAAATAGGATAAGGTAGCTCATCCTATTTCTAAAACATATATTATTTCATTAAACAATGTTTTATTTCGATTTTTTAAACGTTATATAAAATATTAATAACTAGATCCAACAGGTATCCGATATGTTATCATATTTGTAATTTATATGATCTATTATAACTATAACCGACCATTATTGCTTATTATCTGCCGGTTCAGGTTGTCGATTAGCCGTTCCGTGCACTCGTTTATGTCGCTCGTCATGGACCTGAGCTTGGCGGCCGAGAACGTGGGACTGAGCTTGGCTCTGACTGCTTTCCATTTTTCGCCGCGGAGGTTGACCAAGTGGTCGAACAGCTTGTCGTGCTTAAACGATACCTTGTTGGCGTTCCGGTCGCAGAAGTGCGCAAAGTCACCGACCATGGTGCCGTGCACCAGCTCGGGGTCGCGGAGCACCAGCAACGGCTTGCGCGCCTCGTAAATCCCGAAATACCGGCATCCGTCGAACTGGTCGTAGAACGCATGCACCAGTTGGACGAGAGGCGTGCGGCCCATGATGGCGTCGGCCAGGTGACCGAACAGCGGCACCGGCCCGTCGGCGTGCGGCACGCCAAGACGCTTCCACTTGGCGTAGTGGTACGTCAAATACGCGTACCCCAGGACAGCGATAGCCGCGAGAGCCACGGACAGCTGAAATAGCGCTGAGGGCCAGCACGATGCACACCACTCGAACGTCATAATATACGTATATTTTAATGTGTATTGTCAGTTGTCACGGCGCGCGGTTCTAACGAAATAACAGCATGACTCACGCAGTCACGAGTGTGGAGTGTTCGCTGTACTCCTCGACTGTCGGTAAAAATATTGATGCGTGTTCGTGTAATACGCTCGTCCTGATATGCAATAAACCGATTAGTTATTAAAATCGTAATCTATAATGCATTAAATTGTTGGTGGGGTGGTGTGGAGCAATGTGAGTAATGCTTAATGTTGTTGTTGTAGAAATATTGCGTGTATCGCTAAGACTCCTGCGGACAATGTTCAAATATATAAAGTAATTATTTTATTATAATAATTAGAACGAACGTCTTACATTACGATGTCGATATTACTTTAAAACTGACATCATCGTCATTTCGGTTTAATAGTCATAATTTAAATTTTGCTGTGAGCTTTTTTTTTTTGATACATAAAGTTCTGTTCAATTTTTGTTTATAAACATTTTTAAAGAATTATGGCCGGTTCCATTTGAAAAAAAAAACCATTTAATTTTAATTTATTACAATTATACCTTTTTTGTTCAATTTGAGGGGCATAATTAAGGTGACGTGGAACATGAATCACTCTCGAGGCCATGTTTCGACTTAATGAAAATTAAAAAAAACCAACAACTAAATATGCAAAATAAAATTTAGGATTTAGATTCCTTAGACCATGAACAGTATTTACTTATATTTGAATTTGTTATTTTTTAGTCTTCCAAAAAAAAAATATGCAAATACTAAAAGTCCCTTAGTTATGATATTTCCAAAAGGCCCAGGAAATGAGATCTAGTTTTATAAATTATATATTACTATGATCTATAATTGTTATATTATTATAAGTATATTTATTAAATAGTAATAAACAATTTATTTTAATATAAAAATATATATTCTCCCCTCCCAGAGCAAATTCCTAATGCCACTGTTCAATCAATTGTAATACATTTTATTTATCAGTTTGATATTTCATATCCATTATTTTTAAATAATCATATACCTAATACCTATTCCAAAACATCGTTTTCCAGATTGGAAGTTGTCTCAATTCAAGGTCGGTATATTATTATAGCATATACATGTATATATTGTATGTTATGGTATGTACCATATAATTTATATTCCCCCCCAAAATTAATTACACCTGTTATTACAAAATAGTAATGTGTGTAGAGAGGGGATTTCGGTGGTTCTATCTGGCTTAAAAAAATACAACAACTATGAGTATTCGTAGAATCTATGAACAGCAATTCAATCTAATTCTGTCGAGTTACAAGGAAAATCTCGGTTTATTTATTACATATGGGCTTTTTTTTAGATCCGGTTTTTAAATTCTCAATGCCGGATTAGCTGTATAAAAGAAGTTTACGTTTATTTTTTACTATGTCCCCTCCCGTTGAAAATTCCCGGGCACGCCGCAATTATTGCAACTCAGTAGCTCGACGGAGGTTCAACTGTATTAACTTGACGGACGGCATTCGTTAAATACTCGTATTTCTTTATTTTTTTTAAAGTTGCAGATGAGATCATGCACGAAATTAACTAGATCGCCTACGGGTTGTTATAAGAAAAAAAAAAAACACCATACGAATTATAACTGTACAATTTTTAGAATATTTTGTTACTTATTACCGTGGCTGTGGGTTTAATGGTCTAAAAAAAAAAAAAAACATAAATTATTATAAATATTCATTTTCTCAGCTTTTCTTTTACCCCATTTTTTTTTGAAGTTGTAGCACAATGTCAAACAATAGAACCGTTAAATATACAATATTACAATGAAACGCGGAATACAATGCAATTAATATATAATATATTGAAAATAATTAGATTATGTAACACCGTTGATTAAATATTCACAGATAGTTACGTAACGGACGGGATCCAGTAATTGCAGTGTTTTCATTTTTTAGTCTATACGAGTTGGCGATCTATATGTAGAACTTAAATGTAGTACAAAAAATGTTAACCATTGCGATTCATTTTCTTAATTGGCAACATCTATTTTTTATACCAGATTAAAGAATAATCCTATTTGTCTTCAAGCAACTTTGAATTATACAATTTTTTCCCATATCAGTATGCATGTAGTTTTATCTTACTTATCATTTTTTCCCTATGAATTCATCAATTCACTTTTAAAATCATGCATTTTAAATATTGAGAAAAAAATTATACTACGTTTTAATAAACTTTTAATGTCAGTCAATCTATGAGATATAAATACAGTGTATTCGTCAAAGTTGCTTGGAAGTAAATAGATCTACATACATCTGGTGTTAAAAATTGGTGTTTTCGTTTAAGAAAATGTTGAAAATAGTCAAAATGTTTCTCCAGTCCTTCCCCGCATAACCTTTTATCCACAAAAACCTTTTTGTCGTTGGGTACTATCCCCCACCCTCCCATCAATAATACAAAAAATTGACTTTTTGATGATTTTCATTTTTTTTTCTACCAGTATATTTAATACATAATTTGTACGAAAATCGTTTGCGACAACTCATTATGGCAGTGTTTCCCAACTTTTTTTATTCACGGAACCTTTTTAGGAACTTGAACATTTTGCTGAACCCCCATTTTTTTCCATAACCACAGTAACATAAACATATATTTTGTATACTCAAATGAGTGGCAGTCCGACACTTCCGGCACAAAATTGAGTGTCGTTAATATAAAAGAACAACAGCTAGGATGGATTTTGAAATTTTATTTTGTTAATTATCTCAAAAATAGATTTAATGAGAAGATTTGAATCTTTCCATAGTTATTTTCTTTATTGTTCTAGAATCCGGAATTATTCCTGAAAGTTTGATTCGTAAGTCTGGACCAATATTCAGTTGATTTCAAAACTTATTCTACGTTTTTGTGTACGCTGAAAGCCAGTTTCGCACAAGTAGGAAGTTGCAAATGACAATAAATGGTGACAGCCTTTACAGACCTTTTTTTGTAATCATTTTCCATAGCAATCCAGAATTCTTCAATTTTAGTGATTCGAACATAATTTTTAAATCAGAAGAGGATTTTATTTCAAGCAAACTTTCGTATTCAGTGGACTTTAGGACACTATGGACACTTTTGGCGTCTTCTGAATTGTAAATGTATTTTGTACATATTAATTGTCTGAATCTTTGTTTATTCTTGGAAAGTAAGTGAGTAATCCAGATTTTAAGTTCATTAAATGGTCTATTATTTTGTCTGCATTTATCGGTGTCACTGAGCTCTCATTGCATAACAAATATTTTATGCTAAGATAAGGAAACATCCACGAAAAGAGGACCAGCTCTCGTTTATAGTTCGAATCGTAGTTCAAATCGAAAATGTTGTTTACCAATTTATTTTTTAACAAATTCCTCACGGAACCCTTGGCGCTGGCTCACGGAAATTTGAGTTTCGCGAAACACCAGTTGGGAAACACTGCATTAGGGTACATATACCTAATAAATATCGTTGTATTAGTGTTACTGTTCATTAGTTAAACTTCGGTAAAATTATTTATTAGGCAATACAAATGAAAAATAATAAAATAAACATTTGAGATAAATCATGGAGTTCATCGACATTGTTAACCTTTATATTATAACCGAAATTATATTTTGGCAACGACTCAACTAGGTCATTAAATATAGGTTGGCATTGATAATGCTCGGCCGGCTAGCTAAAATCATACGGCGAGTGCCCACCAGACTAAAGACCTTTTAACAATGGTAAACAAATATATTACCATGACCTTTGTGGCTTATATTTTCCTATAAGAATATATTTTGTAGTAAAAAATAAAAATATAAACATTAGTTAACAGTTTTCGCTTTATTTACATGGTAACAATATTGAAATCAGATATTCCCGCCAATTTACAAATTGTGTGAGAAAATCAACCGAAAATGGGTGTTTAATTTTGTACATTTTTTACATTCTAATTGTTTACTAAAATGTAATTTTTCTTAGACGAGGTAAGTTTTGATTTCGTCATACATCACCAACACCAAGGCACCGCCAGTTCCTCTTAACACGTTTGAGAAAGCTCCCTTGAAAAAAGCATTTGTTCCTTCTGTCTTTGCAATTACAGACCAACAGTGAAGAGTACTCTTGTAGACGATTTCGGACTTGGCACGACCACTCTGCATCATCATACGCCTCCTAACTGTGTCGAAGGGATAGGAAACAATTCCAGCAACAGTCGTTACAGCCTAAAACAAAAAAAAAAAAACATAAATATAATTTTTAGTAACCTACATTTGTTCAATTTTTGGGTCAATCCTGCATATACCTATGTCCTAATATAAGTAGATAATTTTTGAGTATATAAAATATAGTTTCAGATTAAAAATGTACGGTTCGCGGGTAAGTGTATACTTTTCGTAAATTTGTACGCGACCCTTTCATAATAAATACAAATAAATAATAATAGGTGTGTTTATTACTATTATTAATATTAGCGTTAATTTAAAAATATTTTTAAAAACGTTCTTATACTCTAATCAGTATAATCATACTACTACATCTCGCAAAAACCAACTAAATCGATTGTTCGACGTTATGCAACTAATAATTACTATATAACCAATCTCAATTGATATTCCACAATAGTATTATTATTTATAAATAATATGATAAATGTACCTGAGCAATAGCCCACGACAATAAGAAACCAGCAGCTTTTGGGTCCGGCAACATTCCCTTAGCAGTGTCGAAACAACCAAAGTACGAAGCTCTGTAAATGATAATTCCTTGAACGGATACACCGAAACCTTTGTATAAGCCGATCAATCCGTCGGATTTGAAGACCTTTGATAAACAGTCTCCAAGACCATTAAACTCCCGGCCAGCTCCAGCTTTTCCAACATCAGCAGCCAACCTATTTTTTTAAATGAGTTTTTTTTATAAGTAAACTATAACAAAGTATTGAGCTATAGAGCTTTAATGGATAATTGTATATGTTTGTAATTATCATAGTAACTTGCCTGGTCCTAGCGAAGTCCAATGGGTATACAAAGCATAAAGAAGTAGCTCCAGCCGCACCACCGGACGCCAAGTTACCGGCAAAGTATCTCCAGAATTGTGTGTTTTTGTCTACACCACCCAAAAAGACTTGCTTGTACTTGTCCTTGAACGCAAAGTTCAAAGCTTGAGTCGGGAAGTACCTAATCACGTTGGCCATGTTTCCTCTCCAGTAAGCTGATAATCCCTGTTCCTTTGGAATACGTATGAAACAGTCCACCATACCTAATTATAATCAAATTTAATGTTGCAATATAGTTTTTTCAGCTATACTTTTTCAAAAATAAAATTAATTTAATAACATAATGATATAGTTACATATTTTACGGCCATTAGTTATAGTTTACAATTGTACATATTTGTTATTTGTATACATGTGTACGTTTAATATTGTTCACATATTAAATTTCGAATAATACATATTTTCTGTTTTAGTTTAGAACAATTTTTTATTTATTTATTTATGGAATTAATATTCACAGTTGCCACATATAAATATGTATAGTACATATGTATTGTACTATACATTGTATATGTACAACTATATATAATATATAAATATAGATTTATAGTAATAAACTAAAATAAAGTGTAATAACACTTAAAAGAATAAAATAAAATAAAATTTAAAATTAATAATTTTTTGTATTGGTATAATATGGTATTAAGAAAATTATTTATTTTCCCACCAAATTAAATTAATTTAAGAGTGATTATAGTTATAGGTAGATACCTATATTTTGAATCAGTTGATACACATTAAAATTTAAAAAAAAAAATAGGCTAGGTTATTTTTATATTATATGATTTAAATTTTTTTAATTTAATATCACCAACATTAAACAAAAATGATAGATATATTTACTGTTTTAGTAATTATTGATTGATTAATTTCTAAAACGTTTTGATTCTAAATAGCGATAAATGAAACATTGTCAGCATAATTTCAATTAAAATAACGTGATGATTATTGATTTTTTGAGCTAAGCGAAGAATATATTGGTTTACTATGATGTGTGTGTGTTATTTATTTATGTTTTTTTTTAAATACAAGTTATGCTGATAAATTTGTTTGTGACAGACCTACATACTTTATTAGAAAATATACAGCTTCTTAGCACTGCTCAGAATCTTAAGCTAAGCTAAGAATGGCAGTCTACTTAATAAAACTCACTTAATACAATCTGTCAACTGATATTAAATCGCATAATATTAGTTTAACATAATATAATACCTTTGTATCGGTCTTCGGGTAGGATTTGCTTGGAAATATGTTGCACTTGCAACAACAATTTCACACGTTCAATGGGAGCCACCGCTGTTTTAGACACGGCAGCAGAAATACCACCAGCTAAGAAATCCTTGGCGAAAGCCATTGGATCACCTAGAGCAGGCATCATATGTGTGTCTTTCTTGGTCATAGCCATTTTGTTTAGTTGGTGATGGACTGTAAAGAGGGGAAAAAAAAGATAGTAACTGATGACCCGCACACAACGGAGAAGGTACGGCACGACTGATTCTAAGAGCGACGCAGCGATACTTATATATTATCGGGTGTTCTTAAGCCACAGGCATAATGCCAAGACACTTTGTATCGTCATTATTGCGTTAGTTCTTCTTATTGATATTATTATTATTATCACTATTGTGTAAAATCAAAAACGAAAACCGACAATTTAAATTCGTTCTTATTGTATATAAATACCAAATATTAATAGGACAATTATAAATGTTAAGTAAGATCGTATTGACTTATTCTGTATTTTAATGTAGAATTTTAGTCACCGTTTAAACTTATAATAATTAAACCGTGCTTCCCCGTGGTCAGTTATGATTAACCTTTATGGTTCGCGTGTATCTAATGTCCAAAATCTACCTATACTAGCGCCGCAAGTAAAGAATTGAAACATTGTGTATCTTGACGTATTAAAATATTTAGGTGCTCCGTTGGGGTCCCGGAATCAGTGTAAACAGAGGCGTCCCCGGCCCAATTTTCAGGGGGAAAGGGGTGAATTTAAAATACATATTACATTTGTTTTTTTTTTTAATTTGGATTTTGAAAAAGAAGGCCGAGACATGGACATACTATACATTATGAGTGAGCCAGTGTTGTACGTTGGAAGCTAGGAGGGTAAAATATAGAGGAGAATTTAATTTATATCTGCAAACGAAAAACGATTCTGAGCCAAAAATCAAACATAATTCTAGTCTAAAAAGGACTAGTATAAATATTTTGCGAATTCAGGCCTCTTTTATTATTTTTAACCTAGTTACAACAAAAATATAAAATAATGAAACCATTATTGTCGTATATTTTCCCGTTTTCCCTAATTAATAAGAAAATAAAAATTTATCTTCCCCATGCATTAAATAGATACAAAAATCTTTTAGAAAAAGACACTTGAAAATCGAATTAAGATGTCTGGTAGAATTCTGTATTAAAATCATAAGTACTTATACGTGTTATCATGGTAATATTAAAGTAATAAAATAAAAATAAGAACAGAAGCCCAGGAGAGGGCAATCGCCCCTTTGTCCCAAAAAAACAATACAAATCTTAAAAATATGCACCAATATGTATTTTTAAATCTGAGAAACAAAATACAATTCCTTAACTGTTAATCCTAATAATTGTTATAAATTATTAATAATTTTTTTTATATGTATATACAAACTGTAGTTAAGTATACCTAATTAATTTAAATTTTTTTAACAAAACGTCCTAATTAGTAATTATTCGATATATCTTAAACCGTTTATATATTTTACTGATAATATTTATTTCCTATGTTTTAGTTTGCGAAAAATGTCCTTAACCTACAAATATTTCACCAGAGTTAAGACTTCAAAAAAAATTCTGGCAAACATTAGGTAGTTAATTTTTTCACAATACTAACACTGACATCACTAATGTGATAGGTGTGTAATGATTTTTCAGGGTCTAAAATCATACAAGCTGCCAACCGATTATTGTTTTTGTTTCTAAAATAATAATTCAATTTTATTATTATAGTTCAACTATTACTGTAGTCGAATAAATTGTTTACTGACAGCTTGTATGTAGTCTGCGTATTATTAATTGTTTTGCATTTATTGTTATACAAATAACTAAAAAAATAACGGAGAAAAAACTTAGTCTGGTGAAGGAGTATATATTTAGGTTGTATGAACCTATTTACATCCGGTTTCGATTTTAAAAAAAACACCATCGGGTATAATAGAACAACAAAATGCGAACAATATCATGTTTTATCCTATATTATTTCCTCCTAAACCGTCAACGTTTCCGATAAAATATACGTCCTAATATAAATTGTTTGTATTGCTGAGGTATACGCAACCAATTTTAATTTGAATTTTCTTCAAATTCGAAATTCAAAAAAAGTAATAAACTTATAATTATTCACCTTCGCCTTCGGTTGCTAACATTAAATCAATACCAATGGAAATTTCGTTATGTACAATAAAACTGCGGGGTCTATAGGAAATTTCGACGTGACAGTTTCGGCGTAAATAAAATTTTAACTGTTTTGCCGTCATTTTAACCTATTACTATAGTAAATAAATATTATAAAATCAAATGTAAATCGTTAAAACATCAAGATTATATAGTTTATGTTATCATATTTTATAATTGTATATCAAGCCGCATACACAATAAAACCATATTTATCACTCATAAGTAGTAATAAATTCTTAGATTAGTCACCAACCTCGAAATAAATAATAATATACAACACGAATACAAATAATACGGAATAATCCAATTAAATATAAAGGTAATGCCTATCAAAAATATTAAAAGTATTCAACTTGGATTATATTATTGTGCTTCGTTCTCGTGCGATAATATTAAAAATGATTGTCTTTGTATATTGTAACAATTGTAAATATATGGCACACTATATATGAATCTATATTCGATTTTATATATATATATATAATTTATAGATTTTTATTATTTATTTACAACTACAGGTTAAAATAACGGCTAACGGTAAACTAATAAAAATTTTAAAATTATTTTTCACGTCCGATTCTGATAAAACCGCGTTGGCTAATTTTCTTTATTAGTGTCGTTTCCAAACGAAATACATATAGTTAATAAATAAAATTATTTTACATATATTTGTATATGCATAAGTAGAACAATATTATCAGTTGTCGGTAAAAATAGTTGATCGCAGTAGTCGAATGCCCGGTTCCGAATTACCACAGGAAAGAACGGAAAGAAGAATTATATTTTAAAAAAATATAATAAATTAAAAATATCAATCTATAAGTATATACGTTTTTGAATGTTCTCGGCTTAAACGCGGCATGGTAGCTTTTTTAGTATTAAGTTGAGATGAAAAACATTATTTAAATTCTAAAATGTATTGTTTCCGAAAAAATCCTTGATTAGAGTCTATTTTGACTGCATGTTATCGCAAATAATCTTTGCAGTCTTTTTAAATCATAATTTTAAAAAACTGAAATGGTTTCCTTACATATTGCCTAATTTTTAATTTCTATAAAAAAAGTATCTATCAGTCATTTTTTCGTTGAACACTCTTCGTTTATTGAGTTTTCTTTTTTTATTATGTGACGATGCTATTTGCTTATTAATAATGTTAATGCTAAAAAAAATGAATAATAATACTGAGCATTAATACCACCAAAACTAAACGTCAGCTAAACGACCGTTGGACAATATTTGATTTTCAATATATATTTTATAATTATAGCTAAGCTATTGATAAAGGACATATAACGACGGTCGTGACCGTCTCTCCAATAATATATGATATTCTCTGGTAATCGGACAGAGTTCAATTGTCTAATCGCCCGAGATATCGCTATCGTTGTAATAACGATAACATTCATATACTATTAAATCAATATAAACCTTAAGGTAATACCTTATATAAATAGGTTTTCTCTTTTTTTTCTTACACTATATAAGTAAGTAATTGATGGTTTTGAAATTTGAGTAGGGGCCACATCATATCGCGGACTGTGGGTTGGACAGACCTTCTTTACATAAAAATGTAATTGAAGCAACTATCTTTACAGACTGTAATACGGGAGAAACAGTTCTTCTACCAAGAATACCTTTGATTCCATCCGACTACCACTTTCAATTCAAATGGCTACAGTTTCCGCTCAAGCTCTGTTTTTCCATTACAATTAAAAAATGCAAGGGGGAGGGGGAAGTTTTTAAAATTTGCACAAGTAGATTTAAGTAATGACTGTTTATCCCATGGCCAATTGTACGTTGTCTGTTCGTGTGTAAGCTCTCCTGATAGCCTGGTAATACTGAAACTAGAAGGAAAAACCAAAAACATTGTATACAAGGAGGAAGTAAAAAAAAAAAAAACAAAAGCTTAATTTTGTGTTTATTTTTATATAATACATTATTGTAATGGAAATATTTTTACTTTATAATTAAATTTATCAATTAAATAATTGTATGTATTTTATTAGAATTTATGAAAACCTACCAAGCATAAGTGTTTTAATACAAATGTAAAAAAAACAAAAACAAATTAACATTTCATAATAAATAATCTGTTTTATTAATTTCTACTAATAATTAGGAATAATGCATAAATTAATAAACAGACAGAAAGGTGAATTTTAAAGAATTATTACAAATTGACAATTTTAATTGAATTCACTATTGATCTTAATGATCTTCTAAAATTACTGTAGTCTCTTAATAAATTACCCTATATTGTTATTGATCCACATTGAAAGAGAATTAAAATGTGATCTCTACTTATAAGTTAGGTATAGTAGGTATATTAAGATACAAGTATTAGGTTTAAAAATTAATGTACAGATGTTAAAGTTCTAAAATAATAAAACTAATTTTAAATATAGCTACATAACTATGAATTTATGTTAATTGTTATTCATATAATTATAGGATAAATACATAATATCTTGTTGTTCTTAAGAAAAATCATAATTTGGTTGTACATAAATAGTACATTTTAGATCTTAATTAAACACCTATTTAATAATAATTTAATCAATAGTTTTGGTTGTTTTTCTGTTGATTATAATATGTCTGTCCGTTTTGACCTCTACGTCTTTTTGAATATCCCCGTCTATTTCCATCTGCAAAATCATTTTGATCATACACTCTATTACCATCATCTTGGGTATTTCCGTAAACATGTTGAAGGTCTTGACTCCATTGTCTTTCATTTGATGTGGTCTGATATCTATCATTATTATACCCTCTATTCTGATGGCCTCCTCGTTGATGATCATAGTAATCTTGTGCCCCATAACTGCAGCTTTGTAAATCTCTCGATTGGCTATTATTCCAGGCTCCTTGCACACGCCCCCCTCGTCTATTATTTTGATAAGAATTTCTGTTTTCATTATCTACTCTGATTGATTGAAATCCATCAGTCACCTCATAAACATTAGATCCACTTTGAAACCCGAAAGTATTAGAGTTTCTATACAAATTATTATCTCTGCTTTGCTGGCCTCTACCTTGACTTCCTCTACTATTAAATTGTCCTCTTTTGGATGGATGGCTACCTCCAGAACCTTGTGTTTGCGTTCTTTGCTGCCAACTAGGCATTTCTGGAGGTGGAGCTTGTTGCTCGTTTGGCCTTCCACCTCTATCAGGCACTTGACCAATCATTACTTTGTTTACTGATGAATTAGTATTTTGGACAGCTAAAGTACTAGAAGTTTTTTCAAAAATTGTCAAATCTTCTCTAGCCAATAAGAAATCAGTTATAGAAAAACTAGGCAATTTATTTATTAGATTTAATTTGGCTTGGTAAATTTCTTCCAATTCATGATTTTTATTTTTCAGCCTATCGGGCCATTTAAACGATTGAACTGTTACATCAAGTCTAGTTAACAACATTTTACTCCGTATATTGAATTCTTTATTAAAAAGTTCTATGGTGTTATTAATATATTCCCACTGTTCATTATTATACGAATTACAAACTAATGATTTTCCAATTAATGCAGATGGAACTGTTTTTAAATATGTTTGTAGTTCAGTATTAACTTTATCAAATAAAGATGTAGTGTTTATATTTTGTGGTGGCTTAGGGAAGTTTAAGGTCAATAAAATGTCATTTAGACACTTAGATGTATTGCTTTCAATTAATGACACTTGCATATTAGATTCTTTTTTAATACTATTTGCGTTTAATATTCGATATGCTCTTAGTTCACCAACTAAATAATCTAATAATAGTAGCCTCTCTTCAATTGAATATAAACGATCTTCAATATTGCCTATCGTAAGAATGACATAAGAACAGCCACTTTCTTTTAAAAAACAACTTACTTCTAACAAAAAAGCAATAGAATCAGCTTCTGAACTTATAGAATTTACGTGTTCTTCTTGTCCTGATAATAACTGGATTTCTTTGGTTAACCATTCAACTAATTGAGTAAACTTTATAGAATTTGCTCCTTCCGCAATCATTTTTTTAAATTCTCTATTAGAAATACAATTTCCTAAATCGTTTAAATCTTCCAAAATTAATTTCTCCATTATTATTTACCTAA
This sequence comes from Tuberolachnus salignus, assembly GCA_956483605.1. Lineage (NCBI taxonomy): Eukaryota > Metazoa > Arthropoda > Insecta > Hemiptera > Aphididae > Tuberolachnus > Tuberolachnus salignus. The sequence goes on along the minus strand of OY101433.1, from coordinate 6,860,623 downwards.
AAAAAGATAAAAATTAATTTATAAATTCTAATATGTAGAATCTAAATAGAAATCGGACTACTAGCAGACTTGTGGCAGTCAACATGTTTAATATACAAAATATAAACAATAAGTTTTTTTTTTAAATTCAGCAATTTCTATAGTAACACAGTTTTGGTTAGGTTAGTTTCAAAAATTGATTATTACATTATATTAAATCACATATAAATATAATGCCCATTTGGAAGGACAGATAATTATTATATTCAGTGTTTATTTCAGACCTTCTATCGTGGGGGCATACATTTTCAAGGGGATATATATGCTACGGGAGCAAATAATGGACAAGAGAAGTAAAGAGAAAAGCTTGTTACAATATTCAGCACAACTCTAAATTCCATAAAAAAAATTGTTTTGTAGTTTTTGTTCTCATAAGAAAGACTATAACTACTTATAATCAAATACAATCTGAAACTATTTAAAATTACAAGATAAGGTACTTAAAGGCAGGCTAAAATCGATTCTGTAGTACAATATATTAGGATAAATTATGAAAACTATAAGTACATAATTGACTATTGACATAAGAAAGAGCAATACCATCTAAGTTATATATATTTAATTATTTTATTGTCAACCCTGGTGTAAAAAAGGACTCACAATCCGCGAATAACTCATTTCACATATGTAGTTTACGTAGTAATGGCATATACATTTTTCTTTGGGGGGATAATACCCCTCGGTCACCCCTCTGAAATAAACACTGGTTATATTAAAAGATTATTTACCATCTTTAAATACTACACTAGAACTACTGTAACAGTTACAATAAATTCAATATCTTTTCATATAATAAAAATGTACAAAACTTAAAAAAAAAGAATGGACATTTGTATAATTAATAAACCAATCATATTGTTAAATTTCCATTAATTTGTTATATAAAGCAATAATTATATATTGACTAACGATAGTCTACATTAAGACATTTAGTAATTAGTACCTAACTATAATTAAACTCTGTAGGAATTGACATATTTACTTTGTACAGGTATTAGTGTAGTAACTATATAATATGAATTAAATTGTATAAAGCAAAATATATTTAGTATGGATTAAAAAATATTATTTTAGCTAATACCTACGTGCCTTCGTCGTTGAACGTTAAATTCAATTTAAAACAAGTACGTGTTGAAACAGTATTATATTATTACATTTCAGAATTTTTTGTTTTTAATCAATAGCGTTATGAATAATGTTGTGGGTGGTTAAACCATATTTTGGATACCACAGATAAGGATAAGAAAATATAAAATGTTTGATTAATGGACCTAACCTCAATCTATGTTCTCCATGATGGTATTACAATTTCCATGAAATTTATTTGTTTTGTTTATTTGTGGGTGTAACTGTAAATGCTGTACTGCAGTAGTGACAGCCGCAGCCAAGCAGCGTTCAATTTAACATCGTTTTTTTTTTTTTGTGCTCGTAATAAATTAAACTAATATGTAATTGATGTCTTATTAAATTTAAATATTGTCATCGCTAATTATGTTTATCACGGCGTCTAATTTCAGTTCTATTACAGTTATATAGGTAAGTGAATGGAGCTAAACTCAATGTAATTATAAGCATTTTACGGGTTTTACCTAGGCGTTAACGAATAGTAGAAAATTGATTTTTTTTCTAACACGCTAACCATTTACATTACACGCAACCAAACCATGGCAATATAAAATACGTGACCGAAACACATCTAATTGAGCTTATGTTTTTTTTTACTGGCCAAACGTTCACGTCTTAACATTTAACTATTGTTAAATTGATTGAAAATAATGTCATAGGGGTAGGGGATTGTTCATTCATAATATTTATGAGACACTGGAGATTATTACGTATGTATCCTTCAACTGTAATTGATCGTTAAATGCACTCTAAATCACAAAAGCCAATGTAAGGCTATGGTTCCATTGACCTATCACAGTAATGATCTTTGTTGTTGGTAACTGTGTGCATTCTTGTCTATTTACTCTGCTTCCTATGACTTATTTTATCTTCTAACTCTCTTGGTAATGGTTAGATAATTATTTATAATATATATATATATATATGTAGTATATTTAGGTATCTTACATGTGTTTATTATTGATTTATTTGTAATATTTATATTAGTTTTATAATAGATAAAACATATAATAATTTTGCATAATATAAATACCGGTAGCTGTGATTTGTGTTTAGTGTGTTAGTGAGTGGTTGGATAAGTACAATTCTACAATTTATTATTTACAAAATTGCTTATAGATACTAGTATTAAACATTTTAACTGTGTTACCTTAGTAAAGTCTAATAAATAAATAAGTAAAATGCATTTAAATTATTGATAGTTAAACCTCATTATATTTTTTGTAGTAGGTAGGGAAAAAATGCCTAAAAAATTAAATTTTACTTAATTAGTGTTGAAGAAATTTAAAAAAAAAATCTTAACTTTGTGGTCTTGAGTATAAAGAAATGATTTCTATTTTAATCAATTAGGTTAATATTTCCATGTAATATACAGAATCAACATTATTACTAAGCATATTAAATCTAATAATATCTAATTATTTGAAAAAAAAAACTTTCTTTTAATTTGTAACATAGTAGATTTTACTAATATGTATTATTTAATGACCAGTCAAGATTAAACAGTTTTAACAGTAGGGAGTATTTTAATTATTATTGTGTCTAGTTATTTTGTTATTACTAAAAAAAATTTGTTTATGTATTATTTTATGTGAACTATTTGATAAACATTTGTAATCTCAAATTGTAGTTGGTATTTTTAAACACTGTTAACTTTTGTTCATATTTGAGTATATTCATATTCCTTATATGTCTGATTAATATTTAATATAAGTGGAACTACTTAAAAATAAATAATATTCTCATGTTTTATTTGTAATTTTTTCTCATGTTTAATTAATATTAATTTACTAATAGCAAATACAACATATGTTTCATATATCAGATATATTAAAAATTAAACAGTAATTTTCCTTTTTTGTTCATTTTTAAAATTTTAAGGCCATTTTTAAAATGTTAAATGAATTTTGATGACAACATTTTTCTTACTATAATTATATTATTAGTTACCTACTTTACATTTTTAATCTACAGCAGATTCAGGTTTTTTATACCAACATAAAATAATTATTTTAATGCATAATAATAATTTTAAAAAAAAAAAAAAAAAGGTAGTGGTTCAAAATTGTACATACCACTTAGTGATATCTATTTGCATAGTAATTTTGGTTCAGTTTATTATCTACCACAAATTACTATTTTTATTTTTGAAATTAATTTAATTAAAAAATTATATTAGTTATACAATATAACCTGTTCATATTATATGTAGGAACTTATAATAAAATTAAAAAATTAGCCTTAAATGCATTTTATCAACCATTCTCGTCTTTTAATTTTTATTGTTTCTTTTGCACTCGTTTCTGAAAATGTGTTTAATTAGAATTTTTCTGTCATTCGTAGTTTTAAAGTAATCACTATTTCATGTGCCCGTACTAAACAACATTTTGGGTGTGGTTACAGTAGTGTAATTGAAGTTCTCATTATACTTGCTAACTTTACTTGCCGTCTCGAGACCTACTGCGTGGTTAGTTCTTACTCAATCCAAAAATTTAAGTACATTTTTCTTAGATATTTATATATATATATATATATATATATATGTATAAATCAATGAAAAAAGTGGAATTTAAAATAAAAAATAATTAATTATAATTTAAACAAATATTATTAGGTTTATTGGTATAATTGATAAACTGACAGTCTTGATAAAGGTAAATACGATTGTAGAATCTTTTGTAGAACAAATAACCTTTTGTATATTATATAGTAGTGTATAATATTATTTAGTCTAATCTAACATAATATATTTTATTATGTTGAACTATTACCAAAGAAAGAGGGTTATTTAAATTTGTATTTAATTCATAAAGCATTATTGTTATTTAAGTGTAATTAGCTGGCACTAATTAATGGATCTTCCATGTTATAAAAGCATTTAAATCTGGACTCTGATATGAGTATAAAATCTACAATTTTTTTTTCCAAGTATAATCATTATATCTTTTGTTTTATTGATTTCTACCAAATAGAATTTTGATTGTAATATACTGTTGTTATTTTAAACACAGTAGTATGAATCATTATTTTGTTTTTATCTCTTAAAGGAATTGGATATGCCATAAACTTCCAATACTTATCTGATTATACAATTCATTTTAATTTTTTTTTTATGTATTATGGTACACCATATTTGTACATTATTGCAATTTGTATTAATAATTTGTAATTATAATTTAAACTATACTATGAAGTCAAATAATATTGGGTATAGATAACCTATTCCAATTAATACGAGTGCATCAATAAATTAAATAATAAAAGTAATAAATACTGTTATGTGCTGTACTAATAATTACTATACAATTATTTTTTATTACACTAGTATTTATATTTGACTTCTTTGTTTTGTATTTAATTTAAAAATACAAATGTTTTATTATTTTAGCTTTTGGTCAATATATTGGAATTAAACTACATTACAATGAAAATGTATAGAACTTCTCAACATTTACTGTATTCAACAGCATTATTATACCTTTTTCTTGTGACTACTACATCTATAAGTAAGTACATTATTATTATTGTATTATTATAATGTAGTATACCTGTACAAACCGTATATATATTTACTTTTGATTGACTTTTTTGGTACCTTAATTATTAAATGTATAGTAGCATATTATCATTTATCAAATATGTTAATATATTTATATATCTCATTGTATTGCTCATTTAGAGTATATTTTTTGTGATATGGTAAAATAATATAAAATGTAAATTTTTAAAATTTTATTTCTTTTGATATGGTTTTTTCTAGTATATGACCATAATTATAATTGTGTTTCATATATTGTTTACAGTTTATTACATAATAAAACCTATTTATTTTATATATGTTTATATTATTAATATTATATTTAAATCATTCTAGTTCAATCTCCACCAAAGATTGTTAAAGAATCACCCGATGAACTATTATTCCAAGTAGCTACTCAACAGAATGAAAATGATAAACCATTTGTCATTGAATGTGAAGCAGAAGGAGAACCTGCTCCAAAGTACTATTATCACTATTTGGTGTATGTAAACAATTTTTTTTAACAATTATAATTTGTTCAAAGGTATCGATGGATGAAAAATGGTAAGAATTTTGATTGGCAAGCGTATGATGACAGAATAGCCCAACAACCTGGTCGAGGGTCACTAACTGTTACTAAACCTAGAAATGAAGATCTTGGTATGTTTGTTTGTAGAGTCATGATTTACTAACTTTTGTAATACAATTAAAACTTACATTTAGTTAAATCAATTTTTTTTATATATCAGGTCAATATCAATGTTTTGCTGAAAACTCATGGGGTACAGCTACTTCTAAATCTGTTATGGTTATGAGAGCTGAATTAAACTCATTCAAAGATGAACCAGAAGCCTATATTGAAGCTCAAGAAGGAGAACCATTTAAACTAGTTTGCCATCCTCCAACTGGATGGCCTAAACCAAATGTTTATTGGCTAATTCAAGTACTTACTTAGTTTTATTTTGTTTTTGTTTTATTTACTAAAATACACATGTGTTTATTAAGACATAATAAATTTATGTATATTTTGTATGCTTACAATTAGAATACAGATGGCGGTATAAAAAGTATCAACAATAGTAGAATGACATTAGATCCTGAAGGTAATCTATGGTTTTCTAATGTGACAAGATATGATACTAGTGATGGTTTTACATACTCATGTGCTGCTACTTCTTTATTCAGGTATGAACAATTATTCAATATAACTATTATAAAAGTACAAATAAATTACATTATAATAATCAATATTACTTTTAGGAGTGAATATAAGTTGGGTAATCCAGTGAATTTAAATGTTATTCGAACTGCAGGCACAGCTTTACAGAATAAATACCACCCTACCCAACAATATGTAACTAGAAGAAAAGAAGTAGCTTTACTTAATAAAAGAGCAGAATTGTTTTGTATTTATGGTGGAACGTGCGTAATATTATATTTAATTTCTATTGTTATCATACTAATTTTTATATAAGTATATTTTACATAAAACTTACAGACCAATACCTGAAACTGTTTGGCTGAAAGATGGAGCACCTATTCAACCTAATGAGCGAGTGAGTCAAGGAAATTATGGTAAAAGTTTAGTTATTCGAAAAGTATTATTTGAAGATAAAGGAATGTATACATGTGAAGTTAGCAATGGTGTTGGTTCGCCTCAATCGTATAACATTGAACTTGATGTCAATGGTATAATATTTCATTTACAGTTATAACCTAATAACCAATTATAGTTTTTTAATAATTATATTAAATACAACACAATTAATTTAATAGCTGTACCATATTTCACTATTACTCCACAAATTGTGGAAGGAGCTGAAGGAGAAACTGCTGTTATAAAATGTGCAGCAAGTGGTAACCCAGAACCAACTATTAAATGGATACATAATGGTCGACCATTAAGTGAAGCCCCACCAAATGTTAGACGCTCAGTTACCTCAAACTCCATTACAATTACACCATTGACTAAAAATGATACAGGAAATTATGGTTGTAATGCAACCAACAGTCTTGGATATGTATACAAGGATGTGTATATTAATGTATTGGGTATGATCTGAATAAATATTGTTATGTATTAATATTAATATTAATGTTATTATACTATTAATATTAAATATTACACTTACAGCTTTGGCACCTGAAATTACTGAACCTCCTCATAATGTTGAAACTGTCGATGGCCGAGCTGTTACTATTGGATGCAAAAATTTTGGTGTGCCAAAACCACATGTTAAGTGGACAAAAAACAATATTGAACTAACAGGGGGACGTTATTCAACATTAGATAATGGAGATTTACAAATTAGGTTGGTTGTACAGAATGTATTTAATTTAAAATATCTTTAATGATTGTACATTTAAATATCTAATATATTTTAATTATTTGGGTTGTAATTGTCATATAAATGAGGTTTATATGCCTGATATTCAAGCACAATTTTAGAACACCTGGATCAAGTTCAATTAAACTAGATACACATAATTATGAATGACACGATCTAGGAGGATAAAAATAACTGGGATGTGCTGAAACATTACTAAAAGCAGTAGGGGGCTTACACTTGTATTTTGAGAAATTAAATATGAATAGTTTTACTTTTTTTTTAAATTTCCTTAGTACCAGATAAAATAAACAATTTTAATGGTTGTCACTGGCAACCTATATAAAGGCGATTGTTACTGCAGATGATATTTTTTAGCCCTCCACGTAGAGAGAGACGTATTTGCTAGTTACACTAGGATAATATCTACAAGGTTCATTTCTTGTTTAATATTTTATTGGTGTTTTTTTTTTCTTCTAAATATGCTAAAGTATTTGTTTTTATCTTTAAGACATCTAAAAAGTTGTAGTTTTCATTAATTTGAGAATATGAATCAATATAAAGATATTAAAAACCAACAAATGAATTAATATTTTTATATTAGTTTGAAGGAGTTAAATTAGTTAAATAACTATTAGAATTTGTACAGACCAAACATATAAAATCTATAGAACATAGAAATACATTCATATTTGTATATTCACCTCATTGGGGAACTGTTCACTAATAGTTCATTATAAAATAATAATGAATTCCAAACCATTTCATGGAATTTGAAGTTTCATCAATTCTAATAACAAACATGTATTAAGAACTAGACAAAATATAAGTTAAAATAATTTTTTTTTTAGTGAAGTTGGTTTTACTGATGCTGGAAATTATACCTGCATTGCCACAAATAATTATGGAATTGCTAATGCATCTGGAACACTAAACGTTAAAGGTGAGCATTTAAATTTAAATTCTATATTTTCTGTATTTCATTTTATTTTTTATTTTTGTAGAACATACAAAAATCACTGCTGCACCAGAAGACTACGAAGTTGTTGCTGGATCAATGGCTACATTTCATTGCACAGCTACTGCCGATCGTTCTTTGCATTTAAACATTGATTGGTTGGCCAAAGATGAGCCTATTAATTTTGATTCTGAACCTCGATTTGTTAAAACTAATGATTATTCTATGACTATTACAAAGACAATAGAGTTGGATTCTGGAACGTACACATGTTTTGCTAGAACAGAGTTGGATCAAGCAATGGCTAATGCAACATTAATTGTTCAGGTATAAACCATAATTTAAAGAAAACTAAATGAAATTAAATTTGTTTATATGTATAGTATATTATTATTTATAAATAATTTTAGGATAAACCAAATCCACCGCAATTACTAGGAATTACATGTAATAAAGGAGATGCAGCTGTAAAATGGCAACCAAAAGGAGATAATCGTGCACCCATTCTGCGTTACACTATTGAGTACAATACTAGTTTTGCCCCTGATACTTGGTCTATTGCATCAGATGATGTACCAGCTTCTGACCAAACATATATTGTACCAATGACACCATGGGCAAATTTCACATTCCGGGTGATTGCAATGAACAAAATTGGTAGATCAAACCCATCTTTACATTCCAGTGTTTGTACTACACAACCAGATGTGCCATACAAAAATCCTGAGAATGTTGAGGCTGCTGGTACTGAGCCATCCAATCTTGTTATTAGATGGACAGTAAGTGATATTTTGTTTAATAGTTTAATAATATATTTTAAATGAGATTTAACAATATTAATGAAATAAATGTTTAGCCAATGCCAAAAATTGAACATAACGCCCCTGGCTTAAGATACAGAGTTTATTGGAAACAAGATATACCTGGGCAAGTGTGGAATTCTGATGAAATAACAGATTATACTATAAAAGAACTTGTTATAAATAATCAACCTACATACCAACGTTTTAAAGTAAAAGTAGTTGCTTCCAATGAAAAAGGTGAATCTAATGTACCTCAAAAAGAAGTCATTGGATATTCAGGGGAGGATGGTAAATTTAAAATTATTATTTAATTTTTTTACTGTTGTGATTTATAATTTTTAATTTTTTTAGTTCCTGTTGAAGTCCCCCAAAATTTGACTGTTTTAAATATTACTGGAAGTAGAAGTGCAATACTGAGTTGGGAACCAGTTACGCCAGGATCTATAAGAGGCAATTTTAAAGGCTATAAAGTAAAATATTAATTTAATAGAAGTAGTAAATACATTAATGTAAAACAATATTTAATCTTAGATACAATTTTGGACTGAAAGAGACGGTGAAAATAATATGATTGAAGAACAAGTTAGTTCAGATAAAACAATAACAGAAATCACAAAATTTGTACCCAACTCTAAACATTTTGTGCGGATTCTTGCACATAACAATCGTTTTAATGGACCAGCTAGTGAGCCCATTACTTTTGTCACTCCTGAAGGAGGTATGATTTTATAATAATTCTATTTAAATTATATAAGAATTAATTTTGCTTGTTTTGCCAAATATATAAAACTATACTTATTTTAATTTTATATCTCAAAGAAAATGTAAATTTGACATTACATGTTTTTATAACTTCAATAGAGTTAAAAAAAAAAATCATTCAGTAGCTATTCTTAAAAATATTTAAACCTTGTGTAGTAAAATTGTTTGTATTATTTAATATTATTTCAATTAATATACCTAGGTACTGTAGATTTTTTTTTAATATAATAAAGTTTTAGTTTTAGATTTTTTAATTTACATTTTAAAAACTATTTTATCTCTTTATAATCATACAAAGTTAAAATTCATATTTCAATTATTACTTCATATTCAATTTCAATCCTTAAATGGTTTTTTTAATAAAATCAAGTGGTCTTTCTTTTACATGTAAATCACATAGAGAATGGTTTATCTTGTTCCCTGTAAACATAATTAATTTTATAATTTAAAAAAAATTCTCATGAATTAAGTCGTGAACAAAAATACTAACAATTGTAGTTATACAATAGAATCATTTAGTATTTATAAAGATACCAATTAAATTGTAAGTACTACTAAATGTCCATTTCTAGTAATTGATACTATAGTAAATTTAAATTATCAGATTATATTTTATCATATAATAAAAATATTGTTTTAATAAACATATAAAATTTTAATTCCAAGTGATTGGTAATATTAAATTTTGATTTCAGTTATGTAACTTTTTTGTAAATATTCTTTATTGCCATCTGTATAGCTTAATCTATTATACTTACTTTAACTTGTAAAAAAAAAATTCGCAATAAGTAATATTAAATTGTATGTATTTAGTCCCAGGACCCATTCATGGAGTTGAAGCAGAACCATGGGGATCATCGGCTATTTTGTTAAGTTGGCAGCCACCTGAACAAACAAATGGTGAATTAACAGGCTATGAGATTTCTTACCAATCTATGACTCAACAGGGAGTTGGTGAAATGTCGCAACGCCCACCTATTACAGATCCGAAACAGACTACTGCGAAACTAGCTTCACTGAAACCAGGAACTAATTATAGAATCTATATTAAGGCAACTACTAAAGCTGGAATTGGTGAACCGTATGTATACATTTTATTCATATTTTGTAGTATAGATATCTAATGTTGAAGATAATTAAATTATATTATACTCTAGGTTTTTCATTGAACAGCAAACTAAACCATCCCTACCAGAAGGAACTTTACTAGACAAACCAGATTTCACTACCGAACATATAGCTAATAATAATATTTTTGATACAGTTCGCATTACATGGAAACCAAAACTCGATTCTAACCCAGGATCACATTTCTTTGTTAAATACAAGTAAAGATACATATTTACAATATCAATAGGAGATCTTAATAATATCTGTACTTTAAATTAAGTTTTTTTTTTTTTTTTTTTCCGAATATTTTAGTCATTAATTGTTTTATATATTATGTATGTATAACAAACTATTTATTTATAGGCTTAAAGGCAATACCATGTACGAAGTGACTCCACCTGAACTTGATAAGAATTTTATTGATGTAAAAGGTTTGACACCAGGTGAACTGTATGAATTTATTGTTGTGGCAGAAGATGGTGAAATTATTAGAGAATCAGATATTGCTGAAATTGAAGCATCAAGCACTGGTACTTTTTAAAATATTTTTTAGATATTTCTTAGATAATTTGATTATTATTCATGTTGTGTAAAAAATTAATATTTCATATTAGAACCAGTTTAACATACTAAATTGTATTTATAAATTTGATATCCGAGGTAAGGATATATGGAAGGCACCACTGCAGTTGCTTATTGCCCACAAAATCTAAGAATTATTATTATAATAAAATATATGTTCTCACTTATGTTACTTTGGGCCCTAGGCTATAATGTAAATAAAATAAATAAATATGTATTGACATTTATGTGCTAAAATCATTTAAATAGTAATTTAATTTAAATTAATTTTTACAAAAGTTGTATACACTAAGGGAACAATTAAGTGTATTATACAATACGCGTGATTAATGCTTATGTCATGTTCTTGTTATCAGTAGGAGATGAATCATTTGGGACCAAACAATTAAATAGTTCCATAAAAACCTAATATTTTATAAAAGCTCATTTTGTATTAAAATATAAGTACCTACAAACTAACATTTGACATTAATTGAGCTTTTAGAATAAACTAAAATGAATATAAGATTTTTTACATTAATTGGGCTTATTGTTGATACAATCAAATCGTAATTTCAAAACAGCAGTATCTTATATGATAATATTGAAACTATCAAACATTCTTGTCTCCTGAACAATTTGTAAAATTGAAGTAGTTTTTGGCTTGCAGTTATAGATATCAATTTTTCCATTTTTTGTGTTTAAAATTTAATTGTATTTTTAATATATATAAATATATACATTTTTACTAGTTAAATACTAATCTTATTGTTTATTTTTATAGATCCAATTATTAGAAGAAGTGAAAATATGGCTACATCAGGATGGTTTATTGCAATGCTACTTGCATTGTTGATCCTCATTGTCTTGTTGATTGTTGTATGTGTAGTAAAACGTAATAGGGGTGGGAAATATGTTGTTCATGAATCAGAGGCAGCCCGTGGTCGACATGACTATCCAGATGAACCTCATTTCCTCGAATACTCACAACCGTATGCGTACTACGTTTTAAATGAATATTATTCTTGTAAAATAAAAATATTAAGTTATTTATTTAAACTTTATGTATTTTTAGACTTGGTGGTGCTAAACGATTAGGAAGTGAAAAACCATCTCCAGAAAGTGATACAGACTCAATGGCAGAGTATGGTGAAGGAGATACAGGTACATACATTTTTAATCGCCTAAGCATCACATATGTTTTATATTAAAAAAACAATTTCAGTTATTTTATCTAACCTGCACAAGTATTATTTCTCAAAGAGCATATTCTCATGTAGTTCATACTTTATATGAATAAAAATATACTTATGTGCATGTATAATTTTAGTAATGTCACCAACAAATGTTTACATATTATATTCAGTAGTTTTTTTTTTTAGATTCTGATTGTGATATAGTGCATTGGTTATATTATGATATCTGTTATTTTTTTTTCTCTGTCTGAATAATTTTTTGACCATAAATATTCCTTCTATATAATTAATTTTCAAAAATTTGACACTGCTAATCATAAGTTAAACGCAAATGTAGTTATTATTATTTTTTTTTTTTCTAAGTGTTTAAAATACAAATGTTATATGAAAATCATTTCCTTTTGGGCACTATTTTCCAATTTATTTGGATAAAAAAATGTAGGCACTTTATAATTTTGAAATGAAAAAACACAAACAGTAATAATTTGTTTTGTTGTTGCAAATTTATATAATTTTTAATTTATATTTATCAAAACATGTTTAACTAAACTACACTTTGAATCATTTTTTATATGTAATTTTTTGTGTGCAAATATAAACTAAATTTCCCTATATATCCTACATTCCTAACTTCCCACTTACAACAGTGGCAAATGGTGCAAAGCATGTCAGATTTTTTATTTTAATTATTTAATTAAAAGGATATAGTTTTGTTTCCTAATATTTATTTCACCAAAGAAGTACTTTTAGTAGTTTTATTCAAATGTAAGAATATATTTTATAATACTGCACATGTTTTTATATTCTATTGTTGATTTCCCTGCATGTTAGTTATTATTTTGTTTTTTCTTCCATTTCACATGTAGAAGGAATGAATGAAGACGGCTCATTCATTGGCTTATATGGTAAAAAAAGACAGGGCGAAACCACTTCGGCCGGTTTCGCCACACTTGTCTAAATGTGTGAGTACATGACCACAAAATCAAATTAATTTTTTGAATCAGTCTCATTTTTATTTTTAATTATGCAGCTCAGTTTACCGAGGATGGATCTTTTATTGGTCAATATGGCACAGCTAGAAAAAATCGACAGCAGCAACCTACACCACAATCTCCACTTCAAGCTGTTACTGGTTCATCCTCTGTCGCTACATTTGTGTAATTCTCAACAAATATTTACAATCTATTTACTCGTTCGCCTAGGTTATATATAAAATATTTTTATGCATTTTTTAACAAAAATAATTCTTGCCGTAAAACCAAAGCTTTTTATGTCAATATTATTTTTATTATTATTTGAACAATAACGCTTAAAAAGTACCATAGTTGTTAAATTGCAGGCTATGGTTGTCTTTTGTTGTAACTACAGGTTGTATTTTTGTAACGTATCTATTTATATCATATTAGTATTTCCTTGTCTGTGATAAAACCTTATTAAGTTCGTTAAAAAAAAAAAAAAAAAAACATAGACTTTATATTGATTTTGGTTGAAGAATAAGTAATATTTTTTTTAATATATTGAAACAATGATGCATTTACAAATATATTTTAATAAATTCTGAATTTCGTGTACATACTAGAAATATCATCATGGACATTGCAAAATTTCTATTATCCTAATCATTTATTAGATGGTTCATTGGTTGTTGTGATTCATTCTGTTAATTTTATTTAAATATGCACACTATGCTTCATCTAACACCTTTTTAGTATTTGTTATGTTATATATAGATTCTAATAATTTTATATGTTTAGTATGTATTATTATTATTATTATTATTTTGTAATCAGTATTAAGCATTAACAGTGACAGCTTTTCCTTATTTTACATTATTATTTTTTTGTTGTCTCAAATTTAAACTTAAAATGAAGCCAAACTATAAATTACATCTTATAATGATCTGTTTCATGACAATATATATATACATACTACATTGTGAGTACATTTATTTTATTTTTATATAAATCACAATTCAATTTTTTAATATAAACAATATATTAAGATTTAAAATATATTTTTGATCAAATTTTCACCCTCACCTTTCACTGCCTTTATAGAATACTCCTTGTTATTATATTTATATGAACATTTTTTTTTTATATATATATATATATAAAATACATATATACGTAACGCATGCATTCCATTGATACAAGTAGATTTAGTTTAGCTCATATATATTTAAAATTAACAAATTGTTTTTTTTCTCTATTATATAAAAATATATATTTATGCATAATAATATAATATGACATCTCCACTTTACCTTTAAGATATATTTAACAACGACACTTAATATTTTAGTAAATATATATAAAAAAAAAAATTTTGCACCAGTATTAGTATGTAACCATTTTTAGATTTAGGGTTTTTTTTTTTTGTAACAAAATTACCATTGCCCTATGATTTAATTTATTACGGTTATTATTATTATTTTATTTTTTTTAACACTTAAAATTGTTATTTTAAGTTAAGATAAATTTTACACACTTGCAGTATTAATCTATTGTATAATTTTTTATTTTTAATATATTAGTAATTTATGCTGAAACACCTAATTAAATAGCAAAAGTTATGCTATGTGTTTTTATTGTTTATAATTTACTATTTGTCCTGCACGGCATTGCCCGTGATAAACTGAATGCGCAAAAATAATACAACGTTAATATAATTTAATTTGTATTTATTCATTGCTGAATGCACAGCCTTGAATGTAACCCTTGACTTTGCTCTCTCTCCCAGTCACTTGTCTAAACATCACTCTGTTTGACTAAACTTATCTCCCTAAACCCTCTAATACTTCTTATCATCAATAATATTGCATAAGCAATGGCAATATCTTGTTCTGTTATTTTGTTAGCAAAAACCCACTAAACTGATTTTAATAAAAAAAATTGTCTTTCAGTGACAATAAGAAGCTGAACAAAAAAAAGTTTCATCAAAATCGTTTAATTAGTTCTCAAGATTTTTGCTAACACACAAATGGCTGGTCCAGATAAATAACACAAAATGATCCGACCTGAATCACTATCACTGAGTTTGCGGTTAGGCCCATGCAGCATTCTAGTTGATACATTATATTCGTATCTTACATGTCTACATTCGTTTATGTGGTGTTTAATGCACGGCTTCTCTAAAATCATTGTTGTTAGGTTTGAATCCAACAATTCCTCGCCCATTGTGGTTTTTTTTTTCTTAGTTCAATAGATAATAATTTTTAAGTTGTGTGTTAATCTCTAGACACAGCCACCCTAAAAAGTAATTTTAAGTTTTATCCTAAACGATAAATACAATTTAATAATTGATGGTTTGTGTTTGATACTTTTGATATATCCACTAAAATACTTGTAAAAATATAAGTAATTCTAACTGCGCTTTAATAAATCATTATTAAAACTGTGCATTTGTTGAATATTCTAATCCTTAATAAACATAAAATCAATACAAATCAATATATTTTAAAACAATATTCTACTTGAGGTAGATAGGGGATGTGCAAAATACTTTTTAATTTCAAGTTCATTGGGAAATTTTCGTTTTAAAAAATAATTATATATAATTCAGACATGCCACTGAGTTGCTCACTTGAATAAGTGAGAAAAGTGATTTATTTCTATAATAGTGACCGAAAAGTGATTAATATATACAAACAATTTTCATTCACCAGACTTTATTAAAACTATTAATTCTGGTACTATATTTTCGATGTACGGACACCACTTCAAGATTTTTTGTAGACTGACTCCGATCAAAAAATTCATAGGAGCCTATTGTTGAGTATTGAATTAAAATGTTATTGATCAAATTCCCTGTAGTTCCTTTCTTAATTTTTATTGAATATTGAAAAAAATTCATACCAGGAGACCGGAAGCTGACGTCGATAAAATGCGCTCATACCTATGTCGGCCGACCGCTGCCGTCTGGCTCTTAACAGACGTGCGTGACTGTACAGCCGCTCGAGCACGAATTATCGACGTCAGCTTTTGGTCTCCTAGAACTCAATTTTCGAATACTCCTTAAAATTAAAACATTCTAATGAATGCCGTTTATTCAAATTCCTTAAAATGTAAGTGTGTAGACGATCAGTGGCGTGTTCACAGTGTGTCCGTAGTCAAGATATTTAAAATACCAACCATTTAATTCACTTTATTTGAATACTACGAAAACCGTATATTTTGAGTGTTACGACAATTTCCCTTATTATAATTAATTATTTTAATTTATCAAACTTTTTTTAAACATGATTTCACAATCTATACGAGCGTTTTCTTAATGTTTTTTTATCCGTTGAACCTTTTTTTTATTTACACTTTAATCGTAGAACCCCTACATTGTTTCAATAGTTTTAATGCGACATTTTATGTAAGGACTATTTGCAACAAAAATGACAAAAATTAAGTGAAATTAAGCTAATTGATCTTTGAAAAAAATGTCGCTTAAATTGACAATTTTAAGAAGCCAAATTTGATCAAGAAATCGATATTTTAGTTCGAAATTGTGTCCAAATAAAAGGCACGCGCCTCGTCTTTTAGCTCAAAAATACGAGTTGGTATCTTTCCTCCGGATAACTACCTAACTTCAGGATGTAAAAGAAGAGAAGTATGTACATTTGGCACGTCCTCACATAGGATTTGAAATAAATGATTATTTAGAAGCCGAAATTTTATGAAGTTTATGATTTTGACGACCTCGTCAAGAACATTCTTATAACTGGTAGATAACTTTATTACAGCGAGTGCCTGCATATGTATCATGCAGTGGCCACTAGTGAACAGTTTTTGCAGTTTTTTAGTACGCCGTACATAAATTATACCACTCGTAGCCATTTCTCTGTCGGTACAGATATCAACGTAATTGTCCCATGGTATTTTTTTCTCTTCAAGAAAAGAATTCAGAAGACTATATATTTTCAACACCAGTAGTACGTGTTGGCAGGGATTTGAATATTTTGAAAAAAGCACTTAACGTTCGCGGTACACAGGGAATTTACGATTTTCCTGAGCGTAATGTATTGACGTTTTAGAAACGTTGAATTTTATTCAAATTGGACATTTTGGAACTAATCCACAACTGCAGGCCACAGGTCCAGATTGGTTTTTATAGGGGACTTGTATATCAGCAGTTTAGTGTTTAATTCGGTATGTTTGTTATCAAACTTTTAAAATATGTATTATGTTTTACCCAGCCACCCCCTTAAATGTTGATAAAGTTGCGGTTCTTCAATACCATCGCGCCACTGATGATACTGTATGTAGTCAAATTTGAAATCGTAGCTAAAATATAACTTTTTTTTTTACCTACATATAAGTTATTTAGCCATGGTCTAGATAATAATAGCATAGCTAATAATATATCTGATCTTATGTGTACAGTTACGGTATATATTATCTACACACGAAGTATTTATAATTATTTTGATGAGATCTAATAATACGAAACATATTTTATCTGGGATAAAAACTCTTATAAACCTGTTTGAATGAGCCAAATATGGAGCCGTCCAGTTAAACATGTTTTTTTTTTTTACATTGTCTTTTATATAATATATTATATTATATCGTATAAGCACAGAAATAAAGAACATAAGAATAGTATGGGTTGTGTATTCAGCGTTTTTTTTTTTTTTTTTTGTTCCCGTGTTGGTCTTATCTCTTTCAGCATGTCGTATCATTTTGGACATAATCTTTTTTTTAATTTTTGCATTCTTTGCAGTGTTAAAAATAGATTTATTAAAAAAAAATGTATAAACTCGAGCCAATTAAATTATTTGCGCAATCCCTAGAATCGCAAACGCTTCAATAAAATGTGTAATACGTAGTCATAGATTATTCAGGAACATTTAAAACGCAATAGGTATGCACGTACCTAATTTATATAGTTGAACTTAAAATTTGTTATGCAAAATAAATACGTTAATCTAAATTCGAAATACCAGTAGGTATGTCAAGTTGTAAACAATAAACCAAATAACAATGGTTTTCGTTATAAATAGCATATTATACCTATTAGTAATTTATTATATTTTATAATCACTATACAAGTGTTGTGACGTGATAAATACGAAAATTTATGTTTCGTATTCCAAAATCCGAAATTTTGTATTTTTATGAGTAAAATAACATTTGCTGGATCAGCTATTAATATATTAAATAAATTCGAGTGTGTAATATGTATGCATTTTTTTTTGTTCTTGTTTTTTTAGAAATAAATTTCTATTTGTGATATTTTTTGAATTGTAAAAACGTATTTAATGGTTTACAAATTTAATGCTATTAATAATAAGATAATAATAATAGTTGTATGAGAAATGAATTAAATAATATCAAATCATAATTCTAAAAACCAAAAAAATTTTGATTAAAATAAAAATCCGGATTTTTCCCAATCACTAGTAACTACTACATAAAATTTATTGTTTAATTGTTTATATGTATTTATTTCTTAAGTTTTTTTAATCGATTTAAATATAATATAATATAATTTACTTATAGGTTTATTTCAAGTAAAGTTAAATTCTATTTTGATTTACAGTGTTCAAATAAATGTATTTAATACTTTTTTTTTTTTTGTATTCGAATACTATTATCGAACACTTCGAAAAAATTATATTGTTTTTATTCACTAAAAATAAATACTAAACCAGGGAAATAGTTTCGATTTACTGAAAAGTGAAATTATTTTGATTTTAAACAGTAGATTTTATACGGCCACGTAATGAATGATGAACATGTTATTTATTTAGTTTAATCTTCAATCGAATTATCGAATTGGCCGATGTGTGATTGTCGCGTTTGTCTGATTAACCGGTAAGAAATGTCTTCTAAGAGTATTCTATAACCATGTACTATTCATTTATTCGAATGCATATTTCGGAATACAAAATACAAGTATTCTTTACAAGACTGTCGGATTTTCAGGTCCGATTAGAACCATCGTTCGCCTTAGCGTCCGTTAACTAAAAGAAGAAAAATAATATTTGCCTACGTTACTCTGTATAAATAACATAAATAATATACAAGACACGACAGTCCTTCGTACTTTCATCGACCGACCACGTGTTTAAACATATATTATGTTAGGATTGGGTGTTCAAAAATCACAGTACATAAATATAATAGTATCATATTTTTATGCCTACAATATGTATTGCATAATATCACATAAAACTACTAAATAGTTGAAGATTGAAGTCACTGGTTTAATAATTGATTTCGCATGTATAATCGATAAACATAAATAGCGTTATAATTGAGTTAATGAAAATTATTAATTATTAATTATAATTTGGTAAAATGAGAAAAACACCCTATCTTTCGTAGTCAATTATCTCCCCTCTGGACACTGCCCTTAATTTGCGTTATTTATTATATAGGTACACAAGGGCGGGGGTCATTACATATTCATTTTTTTTATTATTAACAATAATTGTTCTCGTAACATGATCATCATCAATTTATACGTAGGCATAAAAAAAAAAAAAAAAAAAGAAAGAATAAAAAGGGACAAGTCAAAAAACAAACATATACAGAGTGAGTTGTACGGCATATTTTCAATATTCTTAAAAAGTATGTATAATAGGTATCAAGTGTCTATTTAATGTATTTAATGTAATATTTATAAGTTTTTTGAACACCGAACCAAATTTTTACTTGCAAAAATCAATTATCCGTTTGATCACCAAAACTGTATAATGATCAATAATGTATGAAAATTATTCACTACTATTTAAAAGGTTAAAATTTCGAGTGGAGATAATAAAAATTAAATCCTATTTACGCGACTGTCTCGACGTACCATCACATCTATCCCGTTATTTATCCTAGTGTGTTCTATCAATTGTTATAATATGTTAAATGTGCCAATTCGACGATTAATGCAATCAGCCGATCAGGATGATACCAGATGTTTTCTAGAAAAAAAGTAAATCTGCCAATATGCGTGTGCGTGTGTCATATATTTCAAAAAAAAAAAATAAAAAAAAATTGTACGAATTACAAATGGCTATTATTTTGAATTATAAAATTTTACTTCTTGTAAAAATGGCTTGCCCGTAAATAAAGGTTTCAAGCAGCTCGAATTTGCACTGGCCCCTAGCCAGTTTACCCCTGAATACGTAACCTACGTTATACAATGAATATAACATAAAACATATAACTGCCAAATGAGCTGATCTAAATATATGTACAAAAGGGTATAATATTTACACAAAATCATTATTGTACAAAAGGGTCAAAAAGAAGTGTACTTGAATTTCGCGTGGACGCCATGAACGCTGCCGTTGGATTAAACCATAAAAAAAAATTGTTTTGTTATTATTATAATTATTAAATTCGTAGGTACTATTCGTATTTGTAAATTATATTTCACTGACTGATAGTATCGCGAACGAATGACGGTGCTCTAAATGCTTGTTCTCCGCGTTATTGCATGCATAAATCCATAGAGGATAAATTAAGCGCGTATAAAAACTAAAATTATTCGTGAAGTTTTCGTTTTGTTATTAGATTTAATAAAACGAAATTAAAATTGGCTATTAAAAATGGTCATGCGCCCCCGCAAGTCTGTTATAGTCTTTGGGAATATTCTTGAAAAGCGTACTCTATTAAATAAAAACAATTGGTCGTCTATTACGATACAGGTCTACGCAATATCCATTACGGAAATCTAAGGGGAGAAAAGTCCCGGATCGGTCTACACTCTATATTATATTTCTTTTTTTTTTTTTACAATAGGTAAATTAATTTTATTGTAATTTACAATCATTTTACGGTATACCGGGGCACACGTTCACGAGGCGTCTATGTTATTATTATTATACGTATACGTTATACACATTACGAACGCTCCGTATGCACAATAGTAATAATCTGATAACCACAATAATAATTGTATAATAAAACACATCATAAACGTAGTCGTCGCGTATCGGCGACGGCTGTGGGTGTCTATAATAATAAAACGCAGACGGTAAACCGGAGCGGTGTAAAAAAAAAAAAAAAAAAAACTTGTATAGGGCCGAGGCGGCGGGCGCACCGATACGAACCGACCAACTGGTCCGGCCGGTCTCGTCGCCCGCCGCCGCCGTCTCGTCGCCCTCGCCGCCCGACGGCGTCGTCTCGGCGTCGGCGACGGCAACACGGGCGTAAAGGCGACGGCGGCGGCGGTGGCGAGCAGGAGCAGACGTTCCGCCGTCCCGCCGGCCGGCCGTCGTCGCCGACGCGCGAGTCCGGTCAGTTGGGTTAGGTTAGGCGAGAAAACCAGTTGGCGCGGCGCTCGCACCACTCCTCGGGCACACGCGCGCGTACTACACACTCGCACACGCCGTCGTCAACAACCACCGCCGACGGAACCTTGCCGCGGGCGAAATACACCACCGCTCACGATATATATATATATATATATATAAATATATAATTGACGTATAGATATATAATATAATAAAGACTTGTTCGACGCTGACGCCGGACGGGATTTAGGTATCTACTATATTATATCTATACATACATATATATATATATATTTATTAACACCCTCGACCGACGCCGCCGAGCGATATTGAAAGAGAACCAGTGAGAGAGAGAGAGAGAGAGACGAAAAACAAACACGAGCGCACACCTGGTTTTTGACCGTGGCCCCTCGTCGTGTCGCGTGATCGTTTATGTCGGTCCCTTTTTTTTTTTTTTTTTTTTCGCTCAATATTTCTTTCTGAATTTTTGACACCCGCGAAACGGACGAGCGTATAATCGCGTTTAGCGATAATAATATATAATAATTACTTAATAATATTGTCGTATACCCGATCATCCCCGTGCCCGCGTCCGATCGTGCGACATATATAAACCGTCGCTCCGCCGCCGCCGTTAGCGTCCCGGCGGTAGTCGTCGCCGTCGTCCGTAGATACGCGGATCGCGTAGTATTGCTATTATTTTGTTCTGATTATTATTATTAATATTTTTTTTTTTTCTAACATAATATTATAATATAAAAATAAAAAAATAAATAATCCGTACGATCAGTAGCGATACGCGAACGCCCGGCGCCGCCACCGCCGCATGGCGCGTCTACCGGCCGCGGCGTGGTACTTGTTGCCGCTGTGCGCCACGGCCGCCGTCGTGTGCACGCTCGTCAAGCACAAGCAACAGACAAAAAAAGACAACCTGTCCCTGTGGATCGACGAACAGCAAGTGAAAATGTACAGCGGTGAGCGTCGATTTTTATTACCTGTATTATTATTAGCACGATTATTATCCTACGATTATTTTATTTCGTTTTCCAATGTATATAATGTACAGCATTATTATACTTTACATTAATACGGTCGATAACATATACAATGTTTTTATTAAGGCTCGGAAGTTGTTGCATTTGCATGTTTTGTGTGGGTTATTAAATTTATTGCTAAATAAGCTAGAAATGCATTAATTTCGCAACACTACAAGAAAAATATCAAAAGTTTATAGTGCATTTTTTTGCATAATTAGTGATTTCGTAATTCTAAAAGCATATATTTTAATTTTAACATTTGTTTACAGCATATTTGATGATTCGTAATAATACGATTTTAAAATTCGTTAGTTAGAAAAAAAAAATGAATATATTATTTTGAGAGTTTTCACTGGGTATTATTGTATCGTGTTTTTAAATCCCGTTCTTATTTATAAATATTTACCAACAGTTAAAATTTACAAACACCTACATGTATTTATTTTATAATTTTGGTACTTTTGAGTACATCAAATCCACCAAATGTTGTGTAAAAAAATAAAATAAGTGCATATTTGTACTTTTTTTTTAAGATCATAAGTGAATAAATATTTAGTTATTTTTAAGAGCACTAAGTTCCAAGCCCTTAGTTATAATGTTTGACGGATGAAAAACAGAAAATATGAAGAAATTATTTTATACAAACAAAAATCGTTTTAGATACATTAATACTCACTCGATAAAATAATATATATATGTAAAATATATATACATATATTATATACAATATAAATAAATAAATAAATGTATAATGAGAACAAAACAAATTCTGGTATATTATATATAGAAGTTGTGTGCAAATACTGTAAGTACCACAACCTATACAACCTGTATACACGACTCCAGGCTTTGTTTTGTACTTTTTGTAAATAGTTTAGTTATTTATTTGTATTACAAACGTATATTTATTTAATCATTTTTTTATATTTAATATTATAATTTGTACTATTCGACTAACTAAGCTAAGTGTCTAATTTGCATATTATCGTTATACGGCAAGCGGGATTTACGCCCTCTCGTAGGCGTGAGTGGATCGAGTGAAAAAAACTAATAGAGAAAAAAACCATACGATCTAATTTCTCTCGTTTGATATAAAAACAAAATAAGTAAGGAGCTAAGGTTATAGTATTGAAAAAAAAACAAAAATAGTCTGGCTCTAGGAAGAATAATTATATAATACAAATACTAATTATAAATTACGTTAAATAAATTGTATTAATGAAAAATTACGAATAACTTAGAAATATTATTATAATTTTAATCATTACACTGGAGTTATATAATATACACTGAATGGAAAATGAAAAATTAGGTACCTATAACTACTCAAGTAATACACAATTAATATACGCGTACAAGTAATAATAAATAAAAGTTATAATTTAGTGAATATTTTACACTGTAATGCTATAATATTTAAACAATGTTTTATACAAATACTTTAATGCATTTTCATTAATTTGGCTTAACACCCTTTTGAAATTAATCTATTGTTAAGACTCGATAACCTTGATAACCTCTATATGTAATAAATATATAGGTACCTAATAATAATTATACCTCTACAATTGAAAATAAAACTTATATAACGTTAAAAATTAATTTACCCCTCCCTACATCACCGAATATTTTTTCTTAGTTAAGAAATTGAATCTACGAAACCTAATCATTTATAATATGTACAATTACTGTGTACCTAATAGTATGATAAAATTAATGTATGTGTTTATATTGTAATATATATATAATCATGCAAATACGAATTTTGTTGGCGTTTTCCGTACACATGTGACATAAGTTGTATACGCTTTATCGACGGAAGACGAAAATTATTTTCTCGAATATAATAAATATACAGTTTTCTTTCCTCCCCCCCCCCCTTTAGACTACTATGAAAATATACGATTCGGTTTTAACTCTCCGAAAATTTGTTACAGCATCGGTCTCGACCGCCTACCTATATAAACTATACAGACACCTTATAACACATAGAATACTGCGCTAAAAAATATAACTACATATATCAGTTTGAACAAGTTATAGTAATTTAAATTTCTTTGTAAAACTTCATATAGAAGTTTATCGAATAAATTTATTGTATAAACGAATCTGTCCGGATAGGTATTATTTTTAGAAGCTGTATAGTATACCTATACTACTATACTTTTTAATTATATGCAGTACCCAGTAAGCAATAAATATTGTTCAAGGACGCACGTTTGAAATGTGAATACAAAAATAATAATATAATATCCATGTTGAATTTATATTATAAGGTTTTGTGTAAAAGTAAATTGAATTTCTTATTTTTTATTTTTTATTTTTTGATTCAAACGATAAAATTCCTTTTTTAATGTAAATTGCATGCATATACAAAAGGATACGGAGAAATACACATTTCGAATTAAATTTTGTATTAATATTTTTATGTCATTGAGAAAATGAAACAAAGTCATTTAAATGTATTATTGCTTGATCGATAGTGCTTTTTATATAAAAAAAAACAAAATATAAATCCTACAAAAACAACAAGGTGAAATTAAAAAACCATTGCGTTAATTTACTAAAATCCAAAGCAATACGAACATGCTATCCTGATCACAAGTGAACAAACAATAATACCTATCGTAGATACATTTAACACACACAATATTGATTATACATTATTTTACAATCATTTATTGTTAAAATTGATTACCTACGTACACAGTCGTGTTATTTTTATCAAATGATTTAAGTATTAAACTACAATTATTATGTTAAAAATAATAAATATATATATATTAGTATATTACATTAAGGTATTCATACTTAGATCTGTAAGCTATTAATCGTTGCCCTTAAAAAAAATATTACGTACTGCGTCATCAACAATAATTTAAAAACTGTTCGTATTGTTTAGTAAACTATACATATATCAAAATAATTAAACTATAAAATATATTATGTATTTAATGTAGAACTATGTTTACGAGCGTATAAATGTTTACAATGCCTTTATTGGCTTTAAAATTAAACATGAGTTTTAATTTAACGATTTTTTTCTTTTATAACGGCTAGGTATGTACTTCTACTAAGTAAATAAACGAATATGCACGTGCGTCTTTCAAATAACTAGTGCATAGAAAAAAATAAAAAAAATGAATAAGCTATTCTAATGTAAATTATTTGGCTGTGGATTGTGAGCCGTTGAACTCTCCGTCTTTCTGACAAAGAACAAATAATAATCATTAAAGATGCATTTTCTATATGCATATCGATTTATTCATTTTTACGAAAATTAACTCGTGCGTTAGTGTACCGGCATGTCCGTTATGAGTGAAATTGAAAGTAATAAAAATATGGTTTATTATTGACGTTTATACATTTCTAAATAATTATTTTTTTTTTTGTATACCTACGTATTGGGAATCGATAGTCAACATTATATCAACACGATTTACATATCTTTTATTTATATTAAATGCCTACACTAAGCAGTGTTTCGGACGCCTGATGTTAAGTTCTGGTCTGTTATGTACATATACCAGATACCTTAACTATATATAATAACAAGAGCATTTATGGGTTATATTATAATTACAATATAACGCCAGTCGATGATTCGTACCGAGGTCACGACTAGAGGGCGAATTTTAAAGTTTAAAATATGATGGTCTAAAAAAAATAAACCTTAATTAACCTGAAAGAACCTAAATTATTCTCATAACATCCTATTATAACATGGAGAAATATACTTTTAAAAAAATTATAATATAGTTTGTAGTATTATATTGATAATAATTCTATAGATTGTTATTTTTATCCATAAATACATATAGTAACTCAAAATATCTATTTTTATGACAAATTGAATCATTTTTTTGGGGGGACGAGAAATTAAAAAAATATAATATTTTTATAGACCACAAAATATAAAATAGAAAAATTCTTCTAAATATTCTCTGAACCCCGAAATATGCTATAATATAAAAAAGAACTTCTGTTATTTACAATTCGTCCCCATTTTGTAGAATTTTAGTTTTATATTTCATTATCATTATAATAAATTATTATGTTAAACAAAAATAATTAAAATTTCACAAACGAATGAACATAATAATAAAAACGATGGCACTTAATATACTTAAATATATAAGTAATACTTAAATATTATTTTTTTTGTATGAAGATTACGTATCCTTTATCCTTATAGAGTCATAAGTACTCGGAACCACTAAATTATTATTTTCAAGTGTATATTTATTTAAATATATCATATACACAGGTCACAAGTTTTGATTTTAATTCAGTAATTTAATACATTTAAGAAAGTATTTGCCATTTGGTTTCCATATGGTTTTAATGATATCTAAATTGGTATTTAACTAATTTTCTAATATATTATAATATATTATACTTATTTAACTAAATAGTCTATTTAAAAAAAAAATAATACTTATAATTATTTCATCAAGTAATCCATAAGTCTTATAGCCATGTGAATACATATAATATGATGTTATTATATATCACTTAATTTCAATATTAAGATTGGCCGACGTCAATTAACCGGTCAATTAACAGGTCAAACTACGGTTAATTGACCGATGGTACTAAAATGTTGACTGGTGAAAATGTATTTAAAAAAAATAAAACTATTATAAAAGAATTAATAATAATAAATAATAATCTTTAAAAAACATTGTCCATACCTACTAAAACATTTGTGTAATGCATAAAATTAGTATAATGTAGCTTATTTTTATTAAATTTTAAAACAAACATTAGACAATTTGAAACTAATATGGACTAACAAGTTATATATTTAATAATACATTTTATAGATGATAAAAAGTGTGCTTAATGTTGATTCACCTTATCAATTAGTTTCGTTATTTTTTAGAACGTTTTTGACAATTCGATTTCATTAAAATTAAAATAATTATTAAACATAAATACGAAAATATATATATATTTTTTGATAAATTTGTCATTTTTGACAAAAAAGAAAATTGACCAATTGTAACGTATAAACGAATACTAATAAATAATAAATAAATATTGTAATTTAATGTTAATGTTTTAATTTTAATTTAATCAATATTTGATAGACTATCTTTAATTATAAATTCTATACATGATAATTGTTTTATATGCTGACTTTCGAAACGTAATTAAATTCTCTTGAATTATTTTATGTAATATCATTATTATTATTATTATTTGTAGGTCTTAAAATGCCAATATACGCAATTATGGAAGGTAAAGTCACGCCATATATTTTAGACAAAAATTTTGAACAGTACTTACCAGTTATTCCGTCAGAAGTAAGTGTTTTTTTTTTAAATATAATATATATAATTTAGGTACTATATATTGAAATTTGTTCGTTAACGACGATTATTAATTATTACTTATTGCTTGTTACCGGGTGTAAATATGAAATCTATAATGATATAATATATTATTATGTGGGTACTTAATTATTTTGCTAACACGATAATTTAAACACATATAGGTGGGTTACGTCAACTTTACATGGATGTCCGGAAACAAGAAATATTATTACACGTTCGACATTCTACAGTCGGACGACAAGAACATACTGGAACCACCCACGGTCACAGTGAAAACCAGAGGAAAAATACCTAAGAGACCTAAAGGTAAAATTGATTATTTCGTTTTAATTTACTGTATAATATATAATAATATATTAACTATACTAACACGAGTTTATTCTATGCCCGGAGACGATACATTATACGTTATTAAAATACAACCTCTGTTCTGTTTAGGGTACTAAATACCACTATTTCTATTTATAGAGCTTTACAAATTATACAGTAAAACAGCTGCTACCACATGTTAAAGTTTTAAACGAATGTTAACCCCTCGAATCGTATTGGTTTTAGATAGGAAGGTGAGACAATACAAAAAAAAAATCGTTTAAAAATAACTATTAACGTAAATACAATTTACGTTATCATGATATTAAAACGATTAGTATATGCGTGTATATATATATATTATTATAGAGTTTTATTTGAGTTTATAATAATATATATATATATATATATACGCATATACTAATCGTTTTAATATCATGATAACGTAAATTGTATTTTACGTTATCATGATATATGTATTTTATATATACGTATTTTGAGTTTTATTTGAGTTAACGTACAACTATGTTACTTTATAATGATTTAAATAATTATAAAAAAAAAAAAAAAAAATGGTTTAAATAATAATATAATATCGAATAAAATATAATATATTTAACTGAGATGGACGAGAAACAAAGGGTTCGCTGTGTAAATGTGTACAAACTGTACTGATGGCGGGAAGACAGTTGTTTGCAATTTTAAGGTTTTAACATCTACTAATCCCCAATTTATCTTGTTAAATTAAATTCTTATAGGAATGAGTTTTTGTATCCGCACTTGTTCTGCAACTTGCAAGCGACAGAAATAGTGTATTCCGTCAAAACTGCGACTTATGGTAATATGGAAAAAACAAAAAAAAAAAAAATAACAACATATTCGTTGTAAAACGTTTTTCAACATACTACGCGTTATAATGGATTTTAGCTATTCTAATTTTTAAATATATAGAACTAAACTACTTAAAATTTGAATTTCTCGAGCGACCTTTGATTTTAAACTATTAAAATGACTAATAACCAGGGGGCGTAGGTAAGGTTTATTTACTATATTTACTATATTTACTATATTGTAACATAATTTGTACCGCATTCGTATCAATTACCATCTGCAGATAAACTATTACCAATCAATTATTTTAATACGGGCGTTGTATGCCATCATGGGTATAACACAAACCAACTGCTGATATAAACGTTGATTTTCTTATATAACATTTAAAAATATATCAGTGTAATTAGAATATCCTAAATCGCGGTTGAATTGTAAAGCCGACATTGCATTTAACTATACGCTACACTAGGAACGAATACGAAGATTTCATTCTGATTTCTGTAATAAATACCTACAAATCTACGGTGGATTTTTTTATTGGACGTGTTACGAATACGATCATTACGGCAAAACCGCGTTCAATTTATTCGGTTAAACGTGAGCGATTTCCCCTCCGTCGATTAAGGAAATTATTATTTTGACAATTATATTTTATATACCGGATAAAGCAAACCCTTTTTGGTCTAAGACTGGACTCGCTCTAACTAGGATTATTTATAATGTTAACTCATCAGATTAATCTAATAAATATTACACAGTAACAAAGATAAACTTTCTTTGCTATTACTTCGAAATATTTTTATATAAAGTTTTTTCCAATTAAATAAATTTAATCAATGCCTATACTATACATCGAGCTATTTATGTATACCGGTGATTCCCAAATTCTTGAAATTTTCCTCTAATATTTCAAATCTATGCGACCACTGACGATATTGGAGACACAAAAAACGATTTACTCGTTGTACTTAACATTTCAGTGGGTATAGTGGTACTTTATTTGATAATTTTGTCTATAGATTCCCAACAGTTTTTCTAATAAATATATAAAAATAATTTGAATTGTTAATATCAATGTATAAGGCATATTAACGGTTTAGTAATAGTAATTATTAAATGTATAAACTATCAAGTCCATAAAACCATCAGACCTGATGATATATTGATTTACAACCAACACACTGAATTACATTTTAATTTAGCACACAGCAACACATATTTTGTTTGGGCCAGTAAAATAAATTATTTTAAACCACTTACATATAATAACTGTGAACAAAAGGTTGTGCAACGCTAAAATGCACCAACTAACAATTTATTTTTTTACGAAGTCTGTACATTATACCTATAAAGACAGACAGATACTTCATTTTTTTTTTTTATTATTATTAAACATAAATTATTATAAATGTGTTTTAAACGTATTATATTATATTATTATGCATGTTGGTTTCAGTGTTTAGCATTGTGTTGCCTTGTTCAGGTAATAATTCGGGTATAGCAAGTTTCAGCATACGGTTATTGATACAAAACAGAAAAGGTCGTGCTCTGCCTGATACACCATTAAAAGTGAAACTCAGAAAAGAGTGTATGGTTAGAGGTACAAGTAAAAGTACAAGTAAGAAACAATGCTTCGCCTTAATTAATAATGTAATTAATCAATAATCATATAGTCCTCATAATCATCTATTATTAGGGTTCCGCATTGTAGGATCTAACGGAACCCTATTGTTATGGAACCTCTGTCTGTCTGTCCGTTCGTCCGTCTGTCAAAGGCTAACTTCTATATACAAAATGAGATATTGACTTGAAATTTACACATATTATTCATACCAGACAGTTAAACAATTCCTAAAAATAGTTATTACACAATAGGAAAAAAAGTAGTAAGTAATTTACGAATGCAAAAATAGTATAGAACCCTCAGTGTGAGAGTTTAGCTCGCACTTAGTCAGTTTTATTAACTGATGTTGATACTAACAGTATCATGTACATTGCATATAATATAATTCTAACCACATTAATGTCTAAAATCAAACAATTTAATATGTACATAAATAGGAAGTTGATAAATTCTGGATCCATTGTCTAGACTCTAAAACAATCAATATAAATGTCAATATAGAGCGACTAAACAATTTTGCCATGGGAGATCATTTTTATAAAACAATAACATTTTTTTTTCTTTTTGAAAATATCATTTCAAGAAATTTTGAAACTACAACAACATGGTTTTATGTGTTTTTGGACATCTAACAATTTCATTCTTGGTAATATTTTATTCACATAAACATTAACTCATCATCTATAATATACATAGGTTTTATGTGCTCCTCGTGTTAAACTCCTTTTTTCATCACCTATAATTAAGAACTTTCTCAGGTTGAAGAGTGGGTACAGATTCAACATTTTTAGACTATTAACTAAATTAACTGATATTGACATTTCATCCTTGCTTTCTACAATTAACTTTTAAACATCTAGCCATTCCATTTGCTCTTTTCATATACTGCAGATTATGGGTATAACCACATTTTACATTGCATGATGCACCAAACTAATGAAAGCCTATTGAGTTACATTAGTTTTTATACATTCAATTTGTCCAACTTGTAATCTATGTTGTCATTGTAAAATTTGTTTAATCTAGACCCTTTAAATTAATTAATGATTAGTTTTTATTATTGAATTTATAAAAATTGATTAGCTACATAAATAGGCATATATTTTTTTTTTGAATGGCCAAAAAGGTTTCTGGGATATAATATTGAAATGATATTTTACTTAAAATAATTTTTATAATTATTATTATGAAAAAAGGTCCAGACTTAGAATGTGATAAAAAATGTGAAAACAATGGTTGGTGTAATGCAGATAAAATATGTCAGTGCCCTGAAGGATATATGGGACAATACTGTAAAACAGCTTTGTGCTATCCACAATGTATGAATAATGGGACGTGTGTTGCACCAGGCGTCTGCCGGTGTCCACAAGGATTTCAAGGACCACATTGCGAAGGAGGTAGTTTTAACAAAATGTTTATATTATTTATTCTATTAGAAAAATATAACTTTAGAAATAATTAATAACTGTGTAATAATAATTCTGAAGATACAATAATTTGTGCCTAAAGTCTGATGATACAATAATTTCGTCCTATAATTAGTATAGTTGTTTTTACACCCTTTTTGAAATCTCAATAGCTACTTTGCATCCAGTCATAATCACTTGTGTTAATGCACTGTAAAACGGAGATTGTTCAGCACCATGTTCTATACCACAGTCATGATGCTCTTGTTCTTCATCTCTAAACTTTTTAATGGTTTCAATAATTTCATTGTCAGCTTCTGGATCTTCCATCAAGTCTCTAAGTTGATCATTGTAGTGGTCTACGACGACTGTTTCAACAGCAACAGTGCAAGCCATAGCAGCTTTAGGACCCATAAGTGCTGTACCTTTAATATAAATCAATTTTAAGTTTGAACATACTCGTTTTTTTTTCGAAATTTAATAATTGAAACAAAATTTACCAGCTCCAAGAATATAACCGGCACAATACCATATCGGTAATAGCAATGTTGGTCGTATTTTATGTTGTCTTAAGAGATCTTCAAACTTAGATCTATGTACTTTTTCTTGTTCCCACATATGTTTAATCGTAGGGCCTACATCAGAGTTCCCTATAAAAGAAAGAATTGTGTATTATTAAATGTAATTGAGATAGATTATAATTGTTTGACCGCACCTAATACAGCCATCTGTCCAGCATATATACGATCAGCTCCAAGTTCCCCAGCATGATTGACTCTTATGATACTGTCTAGTTTGTTGTTAGCACCATGTAAATCTCGTCGACAAATAATTTTGGAAACTAAATTGTTTTTCTGAAACATTGCTTTCATTTTTGAGCCTATAAAAAATAAAAAATGTATATATCATACCTATATCTATATTATTTTATAGGCATTTGTGCAGAAAAATGTTTAAATGGTGGAAAATGTATACAAAAAGACACATGCCAGTGTCCAAAGGGGTTTTATGGTTTACGATGTGAATACTGTAAGTTTATTTTGTTTGAACAATGTTTGTTTCCTAATAGATGATTTACATTTTTAGCCAAATGTATTATACCATGCTTAAATGGAGGCAAATGTAAAGGAGTAAACAAATGTCGGTGTGTTTTTGGATTCCAAGGAGATCATTGTGAAATCGGTCAACCTATAAAACAATATTATAATTGTAAACGGCCATGTCGTCATGGATATTGTACCGCAAACAAAACCTGTCGATGTCAACAAGGATGGTCTGGCAAATTTTGTCAGAAAAGTAAATAAATAGTTTAATTTTTAAATTAATTCGACATTGTTTTGTAACTGGTTACGTTTTAAATGCAGAAATTTTTAAGCCGAAACAAGATAATCATAGGTCCGAATATCTACATTCTTATGAAGACGACGATGATGATATGGACGATTATGATTACGACGAAGTGCCCAAGAGTCATTATCGATGGCATTGAGTTATAACCAATGTGAAATTTTATAACATTTAGTTTTTTTTAAAAAAATGTATAGATACTGTGATTTGTAAAGTATATTTAAAATATATTTAATATGTATTAAAACTGATGTGTTTAGGCTAACCGGTAACTAATATTATTTTATTATTATTTAATTTGAATAAAATTTGTTCAATTAGTCTTTAAAATAGTAGTATTAACAACTGTAAAAAGTTAAAATTTAAAATATATAATAACCTAGTATGCGAAATTATGTACGGTATTTTTGGGAATACATAATCACCTCAATATTCTTACAGTGTTATCGGTAATTAGTGGTTATTAACGAATTTTAAAATAGTTCCAATGCCTGTTCAACTTATATTTAAAACCACTAATTCCCAGGCATTACGAAATTCCTGTGTGGAGTTAATAATGAATACTGCCACGGGAGCACATAAGGACAACCCCCCAATGTTAAATTAAAATGTATAGTTTATGCGTGTTAAGTTTACATAAAAAAAAGTTGAATGATCGATTTAGAAGACAAAGTTGTAAACGATCCTGGAAAATTAATGATTTACAATTTAAGTTAACTTCTTCGAATTTTATCTGTGGGCACCCTTGCATAACGGGCAGTAGTATAAGTTCGGTGTTACTCTGACTAATCAGAAAAACAAAATACTAATTTCGAAATAATATTTGTAAACAATTATGGTTAAGATATGTGATAATTCAGACATTTTTAGAAATAATGATATCGCTCAACTCAAAAATATTCAAATAAATTAATTTTAGTCACGTATCCGTTACATCCAATATTTATCGTGTTATTGTGTAATTAACATAAAACGTATGCCGCATAACTGTTAGGTGTTAAAAATAAGTAAGGAGCTAAGGTTATAGTATTGAAAAAAAAACAAAAATAGTCTGGCTCTAGGAAGAATAATTATATAATACAAATACTAATTATAAATTACGTTAAATAAATTGTATTAATGAAAAATTACGAATAACTTAGAAATATTATTATAATTTTAATCATTACACTGGAGTTTTATAATATACACTGAATGGAAAATGAAAAATTAGGTACCTATAACTACTCAAGTAATACACAATTAATATACGCGTACAAGTAATAATAAATAAAAGTTATAATTTAGTGAATATTTTACACTGTAATGCTATAATATTTAAACAATGTTTTATACAAATACTTTAATGCATTTTCATTAATTTGGCTTAACACCCTTTTGAAATTAATCTATTGTTAAGACTCGATAACCTTGATAACCTCTATATGTAATAAATATATAGGTACCTAATAATAATTATACCTCTACAATTGAAAATAAAACTTATATAACGTTAAAAATTAATTTACCCCTCCCTACATCACCGAATATTTTTTCTTAGTTAAGAAATTGAATCTACGAAACCTAATCATTTATAATATGTACAATTACTGTGTACCTAATAGTATGATAAAAATAATGTATGTGTTTATATTGTAATATATATATAGATATTATATATATATAATCATGCAAATACGAATTTTGTTGGCGTTTTCCGTACACATGTGACATAAGTTGTATACGCTTTATCGACGGAAGACGAAAATTATTTTCTCGAATATAATAAATATACAGTTTTCTTTCCTCCCCCCCCCCTTTAGACTACTATGAAAATATACGATTCGGTTTTAACTCTCCGAAAATTTGTTACAGCATCGGTCTCGACCGCCTACCTATATAAACTATACAGACACCTTATAACACATAGAATACTGCGCTAAAAAATATAACTACATATATCAGTTTGAACAAGTTATAGTAATTTAAATTTCTTTGTAAAACTTCATATAGAAGTTTATCGAATAAATTTATTGTATAAACGAATCTGTCCGGATAGGTATTATTTTTAGAAGCTGTATAGTATACCTATACTACTATACTTTTTAATTATATGCAGTACCCAGTAAGCAATAAATATTGTTCAAGGACGCACGTTTGAAATGTGAATACAAAAATAATAATATAATATCCATGTTGAATTTATATTATAAGGTTTTGTGTAAAAGTAAATTGAATTTCTTATTTTTTATTTTTTATTTTTTGATTCAAACGATAAAATTCCTTTTTTAATGTAAATTGCATGCATATACAAAAGGATACGGAGAAATACACATTTCGAATTAAATTTTGTATTAATATTTTTATGTCATTGAGAAAATGAAACAAAGTCATTTAAATGTATTATTGCTTGATCGATAGTGCTTTTTATATAAAAAAAAACAAAATATAAATCCTACAAAAACAACAAGGTGAAATTAAAAAACCATTGCGTTAATTTACTAAAATCCAAAGCAATACGAACATGCTATCCTGATCACAAGTGAACAAACAATAATACCTATCGTAGATACATTTAACACACACAATATTGATTATACATTATTTTACAATCATTTATTGTTAAAATTGATTACCTACGTACACAGTCGTGTTATTTTTATCAAATGATTTAAGTATTAAACTACAATTATTATGTTAAAAATAATAAATATATATATATTAGTATATTACATTAAGGTATTCATACTTAGATCTGTAAGCTATTAATCGTTGCCCTTAAAAAAAATATTACGTACTGCGTCATCAACAATAATTTAAAAACTGTTCGTATTGTTTAGTAAACTATACATATATCAAAATAATTAAACTATAAAATATATTATGTATTTAATGTAGAACTATGTTTACGAGCGTATAAATGTTTACAATGCCTTTATTGGCTTTAAAATTAAACATGAGTTTTAATTTAACGATTTTTTTCTTTTATAACGGCTAGGTATGTACTTCTACTAAGTAAATAAACGAATATGCACGTGCGTCTTTCAAATAACTAGTGCATAGAAAAAAATAAAAAAAATGAATAAGCTATTCTAATGTAAATTATTTGGCTGTGGATTGTGAGCCGTTGAACTCTCCGTCTTTCTGACAAAGAACAAATAATAATCATTAAAGATGCATTTTCTATATGCATATCGATTTATTCATTTTTACGAAAATTAACTCGTGCGTTAGTGTACCGGCATGTCCGTTATGAGTGAAATTGAAAGTAATAAAAATATGGTTTATTATTGACGTTTATACATTTCTAAATAATTATTTTTTTTTTTGTATACCTACGTATTGGGAATCGATAGTCAACATTATATCAACACGATTTACATATCTTTTATTTATATTAAATGCCTACACTAAGCAGTGTTTCGGACGCCTGATGTTAAGTTCTGGTCTGTTATGTACATATACCAGATACCTTAACTATATATAATAACAAGAGCATTTATGGGTTATATTATAATTACAATATAACGCCAGTCGATGATTCGTACCGAGGTCACGACTAGAGGGCGAATTTTAAAGTTTAAAATATGATGGTCTAAAAAAAATAAACCTTAATTAACCTGAAAGAACCTAAATTATTCTCATAACATCCTATTATAACATGGAGAAATATACTTTTAAAAAAATTATAATATAGTTTGTAGTATTATATTGATAATAATTCTATAGATTGTTATTTTTATCCATAAATACATATAGTAACTCAAAATATCTATTTTTATGACAAATTGAATCATTTTTTTGGGGGGACGAGAAATTAAAAAAATATAATATTTTTATAGACCACAAAATATAAAATAGAAAAATTCTTCTAAATATTCTCTGAACCCCGAAATATGCTATAATATAAAAAAGAACTTCTGTTATTTACAATTCGTCCCCATTTTGTAGAATTTTAGTTTTATATTTCATTATCATTATAATAAATTATTATGTTAAACAAAAATAATTAAAATTTCACAAACGAATGAACATAATAATAAAAACGATGGCACTTAATATACTTAAATATATAAGTAATACTTAAATATTATTTTTTTTGTATGAAGATTACGTATCCTTTATCCTTATAGAGTCATAAGTACTCGGAACCACTAAATTATTATTTTCAAGTGTATATTTATTTAAATATATCATATACACAGGTCACAAGTATTGATTTTAATTTAGTAATTTAATACATTTAAGAAAGTATTTGCATATGGATTCCATGATAACTATATTGGTGTTTAACTAATCGTCTATTTGAAAGAAAAATAATTCTCATAATTATTTCATCAAGTAATCCATAAGTCTTATAGTCATGTGAATACATATAATATGAAGTTATTATATATCACTTAATTTCAATATTAAGATTGGCTGACCGTAATTAACAAGTCAAATTACGGTTAATTGACCGATGGTATTAAAATGTTGACTTGTAAAAATGTATTTAAAAAAAAAAAAACTATTATAAAATAATTAATAATAATAAATTAAAATCTTTAAAAAACATTCTTCATACAAACTAAAACATTTTTTTAGACATTTGTGTAATGCATCAAATCAGTATAATATAGCATAGTTTTCTAAAATTATGAAACAATCATTAGAAAATTGGAAATTTATATGAACTAACAAGATATATACTTAATAATACATTTTTTAGATATAAAATGTGTGTATATTGATGATTCACCTAATCAATTATATTCGTTACTTTTTAGAACTTTTTATCTGTCTGTCAGTATGTCAAAGGCTAACTTCTATATACAAAATGAGGTATTGACATGAAATTCAAACATATTTTTCATACCAGACAGTTAAACAATTCCTAAAAATAGTTATTACACAATAGGAAAAAAAGTAGTAAGTAATTTACGAATGCAAAAATAGTATAGAACCCTCAGTGTGAGAGTTTAGCTCGCACTTAGTCAGTTTTATTAACTGATGTTTAACAGTATCATGTACATTGCATATAATATAATTCTAACCACATTAATGTCTAAAATCAAACAATTTAATATGTACATAAATAGGAAGTTGATAAATTCTGGATCCATTGTCTAGACTCTAAAACAATCAATATAAATGTCAATATAGAGCGACTAAACAATTTTGCCATGGGAGATCATTTTTATAAAACAATAACATTTTTTTTTCTTTTTGAAAATATCATTTCAAGAAATTTTGAAACTACAACAACATGGTTTTATGTGTTTTTGGACATCTAACAATTTCATTCTTGGTAATATTTTATTCACATAAACATTAACTCATCATCTATAATATACATAGGTTTTATGTGCTCCACGTGTTAAACTCCTTTTTTCATCACCTATAATTAAGAACTTTCTCAGGTTGAAGAGTGGGTACAGATTCAACATTTTTAGACTATTAACTAAATTAACTGATATTGACATTTCATCCTTGCTTTCTACAATTAACTTTTTAACATCAAGCCATTCCATTTGCTCTTTTCGTATACTGCAAATTATGGGTATAACCATATTATACATTGCATGATGCACCAAACTAATGAAAGCCTATTGAGGTAGATTAGTTTTTATACATTTAATTTGTTCAACTTGTTATCTATGTTGTCATTGTAAAATTATTATAAAAATTGATTAGCTAAATAAATAGGCATATATTATTTTTTTTGAATGGCCAAAAAGGTTTCTGGGATATAATATTGAAGTGATATTTTACTTAAAATAATTTTTATAATTATTATTATGATAAAAGGTCTAGAGTTAAAATGTGAAAAGAATGGTTGGTGTAATGCAGATAAAATATGTCAGTGCCCTGAAGGATATATGGGACAATACTGTAAAACAGCTTTGTGCTATCCACAATGTATGAATAATGGGATGTGTGTTGCACCAGGCGTCTGCCGGTGTCCACAAGGATTTCAAGGCCCACATTGCGAAGGAGGTAGTTTTAACAAAATGTTTATATTATTTATTTTATTAGAAAAATATAACTTTAGAAATATTTAATAACTGTGTAATAATAATTCTGAAGATACAATAATTTCGTCCTATAATTAGTATAGTTGTTTTTACACCCTTTTTGAAATCTCAATGGCTACTTTGCATCCAGTCTTAATCACTTGTGTTAATGCACTGTAAAACGGAGCTTGTTCAGCACCATGTTCT
Source organism: Tuberolachnus salignus (assembly GCA_956483605.1). Taxonomy (NCBI): domain Eukaryota; kingdom Metazoa; phylum Arthropoda; class Insecta; order Hemiptera; family Aphididae; genus Tuberolachnus; species Tuberolachnus salignus. Next base: position 6,820,918 of record OY101433.1, on the reverse strand, counting down.
ATACCACAGTCATGATGCTCTTGTTCTTCATCTCTAAACTTTTTAATGGTTTCAAGAATTTCATTGTCTGCTTCTGGATCTTCCATCAAGTCTCTAAGTTGATCATTGTAGTGGTCTACGATGACTGTTTCAACAGCAACAGTGCAAGCCATAGCAGCTTTAGGACCCATAAGTGCTGTACCTTTAATATAAATCAATTTTAAATTTGAACATACTCGTTTTTTTTTCGAAATTTAATTATTTAAACAAAATTTACCAGCTCCAAGAATATAACCGGCACAATACCATATTGGAAATAGCAATGTTGGTCGTGTTCTACGTTGTCTTAGGAGATCTTCAAACTTAGATCTATGTACTTTTTCTTGTTCCCACATATGTTTAATTGTAGGGCCTACATCAGAGTTCCCTATAAATGAAAGATTTGTGTATTATTAAGTGTAATTGAGATAGATTATAATTGTTTTAACGCACCTAATACAGCCACCTGTCCAGCATATATACGATCAGCTCCAAGTTCCCCAGCATGATTGACTCTTATGATACTGTCTAGTTTGTTGTTAGCACCATGTAAATCTCGTCGACAAATAATTTTGGAAACTAAATTGTTTTTCTGAAACATTGCTTTCATTTTTGAGCCTATAAAAAATAAAAAATGTATATATCATACCTATATCTATACTATTTTATAGGCATTTGTGCAGAAAAATGTTTAAATGGTTGAAAATGTATACAAAAAGACACATGCCAGTGTCCAAAGGGGTTTTATGGTTTACGATGTGAATACTGTAAGTTTATTTTGTTTGAACAATGTTTGTTTCCTAATAGATGATTTACATTTTTAGCCAAATGTATTATACTATGCTTAAATGGAGGCAAATGTATATTTAAAATATATTTAATATGTATTAAAACTGATGTGTTTAGGCTAACCGGTAACTAATATTATTTTATTATTATTTAATTTGAATAAAATTAATAGTATTATCTCTAATTAGTGGTTATTAACGATTTTTAAAATAGTTCCAATGCCTGTTCAACTTATATTTAAAACCACTAATTCCCAGGCATTACGAAATTCCTGTGTGGAGTTAATAATGAATACTGTCACGGGAGCACATAAGGACAACTCCCCAATGTTAAATTAAAATGTATAGTTTATGCGTGTTAAGTTTACATAAGAAAAAGTTGAAAAGCTCGATTTAGAAGACAAGGTGTAAACGATCATGACTATTAATGATTAACAATTTAATTATCAATTAAACAAATTATGTTAATTTAATTTCTAATGGAAATTTAAGTTACCTTCTTCGAATTTTATCTGTGGGCACCCTCGTATTACGGGCAGTAATATAAGCTCGGTGTTACCCTGACTAATCAGAAAAAGAAAATACTAATTTCGAAATAATATTTGTAAATAATTATGGTTAGGATATGTGATAATTCAGACATTTTTAGAAATAATGAATATCGCTCAACTCAAAAATATTCGAATAAATTAATTTTAGTCACGTATCTGTTACTTCCAATATTTATTGTGTTATTGTGTAATTAACATAAAACTTTTGCCGAAAAACTGTTTGCTGTTAAAATTACTCGAACCAGATAAACCAAATAGTTAAATAATTAAAGAACATATTGACTATAAGAAAAAAACGGAATTTAATGCATAGTAGTGTGCTACATAGTTTTTGTTTTTTGGTATCACTACTACAGTACGAGGAAATGAGTTATTCGAGTAAAAGGTGTGATTCTATATGTTATGTACCATCATTTATTATGGTTAACTATGTTATCTACCACATAGTCAATTACTATGATGGTTGCATAATTTTTCTGTGGTTATATCTATCGTGTATTTTGTTTGTATTCTTAAATTGAATTTAATAAAATGCAACATATTTGATGTTCTATATATATACGCGTATATATAATATTTTAATACAAAAATGAATTATTTAATTCAATAATAAAAAAAAATGTTTGCGTTATAAAGTGATTGGATTTCAGAACAATAATAGACCTAATTAGGTTTATAGGCCAAGTAGTTTATTGTCCCGCGTAAAACCGAGTGGATTGTTAAATGGTAACAATTCAATTAATTGATTAATTTAAATTAATTCTCGTAAACGGTAATTAATCGCCAAACATTTCGATTATGGTTTTGTCAATTTACGTGGGTGTCGTTATTTTATTATAAAACGAGGAAGGACTACGGCAATGTCGTTTTGAAATTTGGCGGGTAAAAACTGCGCACCAGCAACCGGTAGATGGCGGGCCGCATGCGCACCAATAGCGAACGGCGTTTGACAAAATGGCTAGGACGGCGGACGTTGGGCCGTGGATGACGCGCTCAAAACTAGTAACCGCCGAAACGTACGCGACCGCACGGCCTACCGATATGAGTGACGGCGCACGCGCTATCGTATACGGTTAACAGTTTGAAGACGTTTGTGCGTGAACGGAAAACGGTGACGGAACTTTCGGAAGACGTTTTTCGGGCGGACGACACGGTCGTACTAGTGTACCGGTGCCGAGTCGGTGTTTCGCGGGGGCGCTACGTGTCGCCCGGACGGCGAAGTGCCGCCAAGTGACGGGAACGAGTCTGTGCGCAGACGCGCGGATTTACTACTGAAATACGGGCAGACACCACACACCATCAACAGCGGTGGACGGACGCTGTTATCGTAGCACGAGCACGCACAGCGCGAAAATGTACAGTGTGATATTATGATATTGCACTGTAAACGCGCTGCGTAATGTCATCGTCATGTTATTATAACAGCGGTACGTTGACACGAATAGTACTGGGTGACATTTATAATATATTATAACGCGATAGTAACCCCGGCCGCCCACAAATTATCGGATACCACCTATATTACGCGGCACGGCCATACGTATTTTATACGTTATTGTTATGCTCGTGGCGGACATAACGGCTGTACTCGACTAATCGCGGTTAATCCGGTCGGCAATAATATATGTTATATTGTCGTGGCCGCCACAACGAACAACCGTTCCGCCGCGATCCACTTACTAGTCTGCCGGCGCCGCACGAGAACGGACAAAATGGCGACGGCATTGATCGGCGGCCGCCCGGCCGTGGCCGATCGATAATAACGCGCGCCGCCAGCGACAACGATCGTCGTGTACGCGTGTTGTGCGAGCGTTACGTACCGCTTCCCGGGGTTTGCTGTTGGCCGACAAAGGTAGCCGCGCTGTTGTCTGACCGGTGATGCGTCCGAATGCCGCCGTCGTCGTCTGAGTTAGATTCGTAGTCTGAACAGGGAGAAAAAAAAAATTAAATACAATTCGCCGGGCCGTCAACGTCGAGGTTACTGTTATTCCGTGCGCCGATGGGTTCCACTGCGGGTACTGCTGCCGCCGGTGCCGCCGACGCTGTCGACGCCGCCGCCGACGCCGTTCTCCCGTCACGCAGGTGCGTACGCAGCCGTACTCATGTTATTATTATTATTACTACACTACTACTACTACTACTACTACTACTACTACTACAAATACACTGCTACTACTACACTACTACTACTATTACTATTATTCGTGGCCTGCGTCGTGTGTCGTCTGCTGTCCGCGGTTTCTGCGTACGCTCGACCGACCGACGTACTTTGATAAACGCCTCTGACGACGGAGCCCCCGGGCCTGCTCAGACCAATTTACCGACGACGACGCCCGCGCGCGCATTTTAATCTAATCGACGCGGCACCACATACTCACATGACACTGCGGCGGTCCCGTGCCGCCGCCGCCACCGTCGTCGTCGTAGTAGTTGCGCCTTAGGAGTTGCGCCTGTCGGTGTTTTTTTTTTATTTACTTTTTTTTTTTTTTTTTTTTGCACGGCGACGGTACACTTCTCGCGCCGGTCTTTGCGTACCGGCGTACAGTCCGTAGTACAGAAGGGCGCAGTTGCAATAGTCGGACGACAACTGCCGGCCGTCCGGAGCGATGTCGTGCCGCATCGGAATGTCTCGACGATAATAATATTATCTCTCACGGGACCGGTTTATATATTTCGTATCGGTATCACGAAATTCCCGTGGCGGTCGCGCGGTCCCGGGAGTCGTCTTTTCATTTTTTATTATTATTTTCCGAGGTTTTTTCTTAGTGTTTTACCGTTATCGTTATTGTTTCCGCGCCCGCCGGATACTTATCGAGTCCCGCGCCCGTGACGAAACTTCAGATTTCATAATAATAACGATATTATTATTATTATTATTATTATTGTTATTAAAAAATTAAATATGTCGAGTATTATGACATCTCTTCAATGTCATTGTCCGGCGTTCCCTTTGTCCCGCCGCCACTATCACACACAGCGTTTTTCGTTATCTCGGCGATTCTCGCACACAACAATAATATTCCTACACAACACCGCACAACGCTCGTTTATATTCCCGATGTGTACAAATTTACAAAAATCTGTTCGAAACACGCGCACGGCTGATGAACGGATTTGTCTCTCGAGAATATAAATTTATTATTCTCTTATCAGTCGTTAATTATTTTATTTGATTATGAAACATTTAAATTTTTTATTTTTATTTTGCTTTTATTATTATTATTATTCAAGTATTAATTTATTTTCGTAAGATTATGAAAACTTCAAATCAGTTTTTTGTTTTATTATTTATTGAAAGTAAAATTAAAATGCCTTATCAATTGTTCATATAAGTTTTATCTCTGACTAGCGCTATTGAAAAAATGGATAAGTATCAACATTAAATAATAAATTACAATAAACTATATTTTACTGTTGTACATGTTATTCTGGTGAAATGGTGATATTAATCATTTAAAACCTATTCACTGAATAGGTAATATTAATGAATTCCAGTTGTTTTCCTCTTGTAGTATTGTATGATAATAAAGTAGTTCCCTTTTTCGCTTAAGCTTCCTACTCTGTTTATTACACAATTTGACGAATAGTTGTTCATTTGTACTAGCTAATTGTGGTGGTTAAGTTTGAATTAATACTGTTTAATTGAATTGACGGTAATTTACTCATATCACCTATGTAATTTGTATTTTATTCTTATTATTTTAACTTTTAGAATTATTGTCATGGGCCAGTTGATTACATTACTTACTGTCTGTTTTTGATAATTTTCTAAAATAGATATCTATGGGTTTATTGAACACTAGGAATTAAAAATTTAAATAATTTAATAATGCTTCTCTCGAGTATTTGTTTAATTTGTGATCGTATTGTAATAGATTGTTGTTGTTTGTACCTAGTTTATTGGTATTTTTAGATGATTGTAGATAATAATAATAAATATAAAATCTAATCATTTAAACGCAGAGTACTTTATGATTTTAAACAACAGTAGATGTTATTGTGTATTAGGTATAATAATGATATTCAAAGATTTATAAATTCACTATAGCATTTAAATTTAACATTTTATTATAAATTTGTATTAGGATATATTCTATTAAAAAAAAAAAAAAAAAAACACCACATTACTCTATATGTACCTTATTTAGTTATTTTAGAAAATTTTTTTTTTTATTGTATCGTTTTGTTTTACAATTTTCAATATAATAGAATCTAAATGTTTTCTTATATTGTGTATTGCTATACATAATTTAGGTATTTAGATTATTTCATACAATGTTGTACAATTTATTAAGAAAATAATTAAGAATTGAAATGTATAAAAAAAAAAAAAGATCTTCAATAAAAAAACATTCAGTACTTTATGTTTAAAATTATAGACAATGAATTCTTTTCAATAGAGCTGGTAAAAATTATATCATTCATTTCTATATGTTTAATATACTTAGTAAACATTAGTTTATGATTAATTCTTGAAATTAAATAGTGTTTTGATTACTATTATAATTGTGTCGTGCTTGTTATAAAGTGTTTATATTAAATTAGCTATGATAAAAATATTACTTTGTTAATATCATATTTTATAAACAAATTTTACGTTTTAGATTTTTCATCAAAGATATTATTTGGAAATTGAATTCCATTAAGAAGTAGAATTGTGGAAATATTGAACTGAATTCATATACTTGACTTGTAAGATATTCGATTGTGTGATTTTTAATTGATATTGACTAATATGATATATTATTATAAAGGTACCAAATTTGTAAACCAAAACGTTACTATGATGGATCATAGTGGAAACGATATCAACATGACTGGAGACAGCGATTTAGATGATGATGGGTGTATAACATCGGAAGACTGCGATGGAGACTCCAGTCAAAGTCAGAGTGATTTAATGTCAGCAGCCATGGGAGATGATGTGACTGCACAACTAGCTGCAGCAGGTTAGCTAAACATTCTTAATTTTGTTTTAACACTGCACATTTTTTTTTATCACTGCTTTGTTTAACGTTCCAATATATTTTATATGAAATTATGAAAATAATAAATATATGTAAATGTTGAGTATTTATTTTTTAAATTTATTGTTTTTTTTTTTTTTTAACACTTATTAGTAGTTTTAAATATAAAACAATTGGTTTACTTTTTATTTGTATTATGCATGTTTTTGTCTTTATTTTGTTTTGCACTATTTTTTTTTTTTTTTGTTTTTTTTTTTTTTTTTTTTTTTTGCGTGTGTGTGTGTGTTTGGCTGGTAGAAAAACGCAATAGCGGATCGTCGAACGATAGGGGTCTTTGTTATGGTTTGTGTCGATCAGGACCGGTTGGTATGGCTGCTGCTGCTGCAATTGTGTCATCGAAAAAACGAAAACGACCACATTCATTTGAGACAAATCCATCCATTCGTAAACGACATCATAATCGAATACTACGCAAACTTAAAGTGAGATTTAAATTAAAGAAACAATTATAATTATACTAATGTAATTTAAATATTGTCTTTAAGATTACCATAGATGAATTTGCTACAAGAGTTGGTCAACAAGCAATAGTCTTAGTGGCAACACCTGGTAAAGAAACAACAGGTTTCAAATGTTTTGGTGCAAAACCTTTAGAAGATGTTGTAAGTGTACATTGAAAATATATGTATTTGATCAATTTTAATCCATTTGTGTGAATAATTTATGTTTAAAGGTAAAAAATTTGCGTGCAACTATTATGGATCAACTTGATACTGCCTTAGCACAACACGCACCTCCACCTATTCCAGACGATCCTACTCTATATGAGCTACCACCTCTTATTTTAGATGGAATTCCAACTCCTGTTGAAAAAATGACCCAAGCTCAGTTAAGAGCATTTATACCTCTAATGTTAAAATATTCTACGGGTAAGATATAATTTAATTAGAATATAAATTGTGGCTCATTTTGACTAATGGCAATGCATTATTTTTTATGGAAGTAGGTGCCAAACTATTTGTACTCGCATGTTAAATATATTATGTAATCATACTGAGAAAAAAATTACACAGTGTAAATACTTAAAGTGTTTATAGATTAACATGCAGTTACATAAGTTTTGACCCTACACAAACTCAATATACTGCTTGCTGTGGTTTAAAATAGTTAATGATTGCATATTATTAACTAAAAATAATTTATGATTAATGTCATTTAATTAATAATTAACTAATAAAAATAAATAAAATATGTTGTGTAATAGTTTTTATTTTCTTTACTAGGTAGAGGGAAACCTGGTTGGGGTAGAGAGACAACTAGGCCACCTTGGTGGCCTAAAGAATTACCATGGGCAAATGTTAGAATGGATGCTCGGTGTGAAGATGAGAAACAAAAAGTAAGTACTTTCTACAATTAATTGTTAAACGTTTTATTTATGGTTAATTTAACTAACAGATTTCTTGGACTCGCGCTTTACGGCAAATAGTTATAAACTGTTATAAATACCATGGCCGAGAAGATTTGCTACCTACATTTAATGAAGAAGAAGATACCAAACCAATTGTTAATAATGTTGCAAGTCAATCAATTGTTACTTCTGTGCTCAAATTCAATCCAAAAGCAACTAGTATGGAAGATAGAGATTCACCAGATGTACAGGAACAACAACTTACCCAGGTTTAATTTTAAATTTTTAAAATAAATTAAAATTTTACAACTGATATGTTTAATAGGTGCAGTATTCACCAGCGTTCCTACATTCTATTAGTAATGTCGATGGATCAATGTCTATATTTCACGTTGATCCTAATAACCCCATTATAACGTTACCTGATGGAACACAGGCACATGTTCAAGGAGTTGTAAGTATTGTTTTAATAAATTACAAATTTTTTTCTTACTGTTCAATATCTATTATATTTTTCTTCAATTTTTCTACTCAGATAAATTCTGCTCAAGGGGCAAATGGCCACACAGTCCATTCTGTTCATACTATCGGCGAAGGCCAAAATCAAGATGGTGTTACTGTAGATATATTAAATAATGTACCTGAGGCCACATTAAATCAAGAAGGCCAAATAATTATAACCGGTGAAGATGGACAAGGTAAATCTTAGTATAAATGTGTTAACAAACATAATTAAAATAATTTTGCCAAACAAAATTCTGACTTTTTAAGCATGCTCATGTCTTTTTTATTCGGATAAATAGTTAAAGCGCTATGCAAATTTATCATATACAGTGAAATCTCTGAATAGCGGACACTCTCGGTCGCCGAAATTTTGTCCGCTATTTAGAGGAAAACATTTTTTTTAACAAATAAATAAATTCAATAATTTTATTTTATATTATTTTTACATTAATTGAATACACGATAAAACTAACATAAAAAAAACAGTTACTTAAATTTTTCTTTTATTTTTACATTAATTAAATACATACATCTTAAAAAAATAAAAACAATCATTTCTAAAAAAAATCTGTTACTTTAGTTTGTTTACTAATTGCAGGCATAGTTATTTTGTATGTTAAGGCATTTTCTAATTGGACTGTGTTTGAGAACAATGAACTATTTTGTACCTCGATAGAAGAAATATATTTACGTATGTCTTTTACTGCTAGCAATGCCTCTCGTAGACTTCTTATTTTTGGAATTTCTTGATCTTCGGACCCATCATTTTCTTCATCACTTTCTTCATAATAATGTACACATAAGATAACTTAATAATTCAGGTTTTTATTCAGGTATTCCAAAATAATTCTTAATTTAAGATAAAAATAACTAATATCAACGTCATAAAAGTGTCCGTTATTTAGAGTGTCCTGTATTTAGAGGTTTTCCTATACATAAATAGTGAAAATGTTCCCGTCCCTGAAAAAACGTCCACTATTTAGAGGTGTCCGTTAAGGGAGGTTTCACTGTATATATATAATATGTATTTATGTTGTAGCCACTTTGTGAAATTGGTCTTTTCATGAAATGTAAACAATTTTTTTTTTATACTTAGTGAATACAAACATATTTCACAGTATGCCACTTTTTTTTATATAAAATGGACTCGCGATTGACATTGTTGTTAATTATTTCTGTAATACAAATGGCGTTTTCATTTGAAAAACAATTTTTATATTGTCACAGCATACTCCTGAAACAGTATACAAAATCTAAGATTTAAGTTATAGTCTTATGTAATCAAACATTTTTTTGTAAAACAGAATATGAACTAGTCTATTAATGCATATCATCTATATAAAATTATGTTTTACATTATTTAATATTTATAAAATAATAATAATATACAATGTTTTTTTTTAAATAGTATTTTTTTTTTTGCTAATATTCTTTAATTTATGTTTTCAGTATCTAGTATGATTACAGTTCCTGTAAATACATCACTGTACCAAACTGTAGTTCAACAAATTAGTGATGGCAGTATACAGGTAGAGTTTCATAAATTGGTTAAAAATCTAAAACAAATTCAAAACAATTATTATTTTTAGGTTGTCACGCCGGTGATGCATATGCCGAAGTCAGAGCCCGGTGGTGGAATGGATTCATCAAATGGTGAGGTGGAAACCATTAGTGTGCCACATCAGTTGGTAGCCATCACCGGGCAAAATGGCGAACAAGTGTTGCAGTTGATCTCGTTAAAAGATAGCAAAATGATCAACGCCGCAGTTGGGGAAATCAAAGAAGAAAACTCTAACAATATGTCCAATACGGATCAATGAGAACAACTTCAACATTACCTATGCTTTGATGACCTTTGCAAATAAATTATTTTAATAATGTTGGGTAATGATATCGGTATTTTTAATATTTAATAAATGTTATAATCAATGTACAATGCCATATACACATTTATGTGTCTATATAATATATTATTATATACACACAATATGTGTATAGCGTACATGGAATAATGCGCGTGTGTGTAAACTAAAAATGGTATTCATATATGCATATTATTGTTTTATTCCAAAAACTTATGTACAAATATATATTTTTTGTATCACTTCCATTTGGCAATAGTGACTCCTTTATAAAAAAAAATATTGAGTAAATTAATTCTGAGAGTTTTTTTTTATATATTGTTACAACTTTGTAATTTTTGTTCTCAGTGTTAATTTTCTTGATAATAGTACATAGTGTTTGGGATATTCAATTTATAGAAAATAAAAATATTTGAAACAGTTAACTTTGAACACCTATAATTTTAGAATTAATTACTTTTGACCATTTTAAAAATGGAATTGTTGAAATTTTTTTTAGAAAATGTGTCATTTTTGTGTGACCAATGACTCTAAACCTAGTCGATATATTATTAGTATTGTAAACAAAATTACAATGTTTTAAGTTTTTGTTTTTTTTGTTTAATATAAATATTTTCTTCCTAGATTTTAGATGTTATTATTTTTATGTGGGTTGAATTTTCTTATAAACTCTTTTCTCATGTTACTTGTCATCTTCACAGTTATTTATGTTAGCAAAGGTGCAACTTTGTAAAAAGAAAATACCTACATTGACTTTATTTTGAATGTTCTCCCTTTTTTTTTTTTTTTACAATTTGTTAATATTGTTAATTTGAGTGATTTTTCTTGATATATGTTTGTAATATTGTCATGTATATTGATGAATTCGTAAATATTGTATGTATTATTTTCAATAATTTTAGCTTGTCTACACTTTATTTTTATTTTTTAATTGTGTACATTTTGTAATTAATTCTATGTGAATGTTTTGGACAAATCTTCTGATTACTTATTTATTTTAGGTTATTAGATCATGTTATAAAATATTATGTATTGAAATAGATAATTATTGTGTACTGTTATCAAACAGTACATTAACCATTATCTATGAAACCTAATTAGTTGGTTTTTTTTATATTTAAAGGTGGGTTTACAACTTGCCGTGACATATGCAATATTTTTTTCTGGTTAGCTTGCCAGAATGCGATTGGAAAAACACCAACACGATACCACAAAGTTGAATATATTCCAATTTTGACCGTGTTACATTCTGGTAAGACTTTTCACTACTATCGCATAACACAGCAAGTTGTGAACTCTCAAACATTGAGCTTTTACTGCTTGATTATGGTGAATTGGCGTGCAGATGGTGGCTGTACTGCCGTCTTTGTAAAACTATTATAATTGGTCCGAAAACGATTGCCGGAACAATTTTTGAACTTGTAAGGATTGAACATATGTTTTTGCCTACTAAAAATGTAATTTTATAGCCTAACGAATATTTTCAAAATATTTTTTTTTTCTACGGATAACTGAAAATCTACGGCTAAGAAGTAAATAATCTTATGTACATCGTTACTATTTGCTAATAAGTTGTTGTTTATACAGATCTCTGTACTATTCATTTAAAAGAAAATAATCGCAGCACTTGGATTAAGTTTTCTGAAGAGCAAATAATAACGGCAATAAATGAAAAATTTTTGCGGAGGCCAAGAGCATGAATAAATCACAGTGGAGGGCAATTATTTGAACAGTTTGTTAGATAAATATAATATTCGATTAAATGTTTGTTTCTTTATGTGTGTTTTATTCGTCTAGTTTTGTAAGATGAATTATTAATAATGAGGGTAAATATAGATAGAGGAAGAGTATTATTATCCCTGTTCCAAAACACTAGAAATAGCTATTATTATTATTTTTTTTAAATTTTAATAGAAGAATACGATTTAATTAAACTAATTGTGACGGTAGTTACATTTTAAGTAAACAACTTAAAATTATTTCGTAAACACTCAAACAATACCGGGCGTCGTTCTGTTTTAATGCAGGTAACTGTAAACAATTATTTTTATAACCCAATCTGCCCTAATGGTCAGTGACGTGTTTTTGTACGGGGCAACCACCTGCTACCACCCGTAATTTGACTGTAATATCTGTTTTATGCGGGAAAAAACTACCCGAGTTCTAGACTTATAATTAATAAATGTTCACTATAAAACGAAGGAGAATTTACACGGCGTGCAACGTTAGTTTTAGTTTTTCAAATTCGAATAACTTATTTCGTATTAGTGATATCGAAAAATTAATACCAACGTTGCTAAGTGCAAGCTGTCCTTTTATTTTTTATGATGAAAATTTGATATTTTAACTAGTTTTATAACTCGAGTAGTTTCGTAATATCCGTAAACGTTCTCCTTTATCTCACAATTACACAATAAACACTTGCGATATAGACACGCGATCGCTTTAAAATATATTTTTAAGCGAGTTTGAATATTTTCTGGTTGATAAATGTTCGAAAATTGTCTATACCCATCAACTCATTAAATACCGGAGGTATCACGTTAAATACACGTAAATTAAACGGTGGAAGAGGGGGATACCAAAAAAAAAAAAAAAAAAAAAACAACCACCCCAGGGAGCCAAAATATTCTTACGAGGCCAATGTATCCCTGTTAAAGTATACCATATAGGACCTAAGGATCGCGCGGCAGCAACACGAGCCCGTTTTCGGAGCTGGTAAATCAATCGATGTTTAAGTGGGTACCGTATCGTATGAGACAACATGCAATATTCTTACTATTGCATTGTCGGGTTCTAGGTGTTGGGGTTTCACTCAAGACACTATGACTACCCCGGAGCATTATTAAGTTTGACCAACAGGTGGTTACATTTTCCCATTACCCCTCAGCTTTATATGAACCCGCGAATACATAGCTTTCATCGACTTAGCAGTAGGCTTACACATAAGACACTGACCTCGTTGAAGCGCGTCAACGTATTATCTGGTTTTCACTGGTCTTTAACAAACTTACTATGATAAGGAAACCAATAAACACGGAATGATTAATTTACGGGGTGCGAAAAAAGAGCTGGCGTTGCTGCCCCGATCATACAGGGCAGGGATTAGTGGTTCGGCGAGTTACCGAGAATATATCGGCGGGCCGCTTAGAATTCGAACCGGTCGTGCGACGATTAAAATACGACCGGCCATCTCTATAGGGTCGCCGTAACGGGTTTCAGAGTGAATGTTTAAATTTAAATTCCGGGCCGGCGGCGTATGTGATGTAGATGGGCCGCTAAGAGACGAAAATCCCGGTGTGCCGATACATACCAAACCGGCCCTGGAAACCTAACCGGGACGCGTTACAATATGCGCGGTGATGCGTTGCGCGAGGATCGGGCGTATTACGCAGTATATTATAATACTGTACTCGCAACGGGGTTTTTTTTTTTTGGGGTGGGGCCGGATTATTTCTTTTGGGGTGCGCGCGCCCGTCTGTATTGTAAACGGTACAGAACGACCGCGGGCCGTAATCGTACATCCCGTCATCTCTTTCGAAAGTCGTTTTTACGTGCCGGAAAGTCCGGAGGGACCCAGCCGCCCGGTGTCATTGTCGTCGTCGTCGTCGAACGGCGCGTGTCACCCCATCGCGCGAGGGGGAGGTGTGGGATAACCTTGCGTATTTCGCGTACTCCCGTTTTATAACGGGACGGGGGCGAGTAATATTTTTAATAAACGTCGTCCAACCCCCGGCGTTTCTGGACCCTGACGTCCGTTACTCAGTCACCGACGAGGGTACACTCTTAGGGCAGTGCCGTATTGTAGAAATCGCGTAGGAAAAATATAATTCGCCGCCCCCTACACTTTTTACAATAAGTTATCGACAAGTTTCACGGTCGCCAATGAAATAAAACGAGAACGGTGACTTTTTATTTCCTTTTTTTTGTAACTTGAATCGCAAATTTACGAAACGCACCAATATAGTTCACAATAAAACAGATACGAATCCACATGTTCGCGTAACCGGGTAGTTTGCGCTGTATTTTTGTAAAAATATTTTTTAAAATATTATTTGGAAAAAAATCCAACAGTGGAAAAATCTTATAATCGTTACCGTTTCATATTACCGAAACTCTGTCGTTTCGACTTAAATGATAAAAATGCTATTGTTTTTTTATAATTAGAGTCCGGATTTGTATGCACTTAAAAAGCTTAAAATAGTATGCATTTATGCATTCAAAAATCTTTAAATATGCACTTGATATGCTCATATTTTTTTTTAAATAATGTGCAAAAATATGCTCTTATCCAAAATATATAAATGCATTAATTAAGGAACAGTAAATATTTAAAAATATATTCAATAAATAAAACAAATACTTTACTTAGGAATAATAATTAAAAAGAATACGAATATATTAAATCCTTTTATAGCATTTATTTGGTAAATACTAAAAATAAAAAAACATGCAAAATATTGAAATTTTATATAAAAACAATTCAACAAATAAAAACATAATTTAGTTAATTAATAAAAACGTTTTGATTAATAAATACGATTTATGATATTTACGTTTTATAATAATAGTTCACAATAATTAAAATCATTTATTTTTGTGATACAATTGAGATAGTTTAGTTTTTATAGTAGGACCTTTGTCACCTTGTATATTTAATAGTTCTGAAATTATGTTTTCATAATCTCTATAGATTGTAGTTAAGTCAATTTAGCATCGTCTACATTTTTTCGCGGATCACGAAATGATATGGGCGAATACTGAGTAATCAGTACTGACTAGCGATTATTTCCGACAACACGACACGGCGTGTTGTCGGAAATATAATTTAAAAAATTAAATTAAATTATGAAAAACCGTTCAGCATTGTTGCCGATGACCATGTTGCGATTAACGAGATAAAATTTTAACAATAACTATCCAAAACTAAATGACACGAGAAATACAATTAATTTCCGAACAATACGTCATGAACTCGTAATTCATAAATCATAATCTAGTTTCCACGGTCAAATAGAAATAAAATAATTGGTTTAATGAACTTTTATACAAAATATGCTGCTATCCATAAAATATGCATTTATATGCAAAATAAACTTTTTCCAAGCAATCTCTGTTACACAATTTGTCCACATTTCGTACTCCCATCAAACTGCATACACTTATTACAAATATGTAAATGCATACAAATTCAGACCATAGTTATAATATAATGCGCTCTATTTTAGATTATGGTTATTGGGCTACGTTAGAGAAAGTTCAGAATTAGTTGTTTTCTAGCTTTGTAAATATAATAAATATATAAATCGAATTCCTTTACCTATTTGCCTAAATCACGAATCCCTAGAGCATCGCAGAATCAGATTTGATTTATAATAGTCGGTGGCGTATTTTTGTTAATAATAATAAAAGTTGTTGGTATTTAAAATAAATAATTCCATTCGGTATTATGTAAGTACCTTCAATTTATCCTATTCTTCAAACTATTCCTATTTGGACTTTAGGTATTAACCAAAAGGGAACACAAATAAAAACCGTTTAGGGGAGGAGGGGTGGGCTTAAAAACGTATATCAGGAGGCTAAGCCTTTCCCTAGTTACGCATAGTTTATAGGAGTAATTGTTATAGTATTATTATTATAGTAATAGTAATTCTGGTCTAGCTGGTTAATTTTTGCCGGGATTCCGCGTTGCCGGATTCGCACGGCTGCCGTTCAAAAATCGGCGCCCAGCGGATCGCACGTGTACCGGGCGAAAAATTTCGCCGTGCGCATGCGCTTTTGCGTCCCACGTGTCCGCGTACTACGGTCGCAACCGCGACAATAAACATTATTGACCTTTGCCCGTCGTCGGCGCGTTTTTCACTTTTCTCCCACTGGACGCGTCGCGTTATTACTATAAGTAATACCTACCCGCCGCGGCAGCGGCCCATTGCAGTTTTGAAAGCGCGCGCCGCACACGTGTGCACGCGGCCTACGATATAATAATAATTATAATATCGTACAAGATCCGCACGCGGTGATCGGGACGCCGGCGAGCCGCCGCAGTGTAGTGATACGTCGCCGCGCGCGCGCACACGTACCGTTGTCGCGCACTACCGTTTTTCCGTACATACATCGCCGACGCCGCCGACGCCGCCGTCATCGCCTCACAACCGCCTCAGTCGTCTCCGGGTTATGCCATACGGACGGACCGCCGCCAGCCTTCTATTACTCCTTCTCTTTCTCCGCCGGTTCCGTTAGCGGGTAAACAACATGTTATTATATTGCTCAGCTCCGCATTGTCGTCAATTTTTTTGGTTTTAGGTCATTTTCGTTTGTTTGTCTGGTCGTGTTTTACAGTATTGTTTCCATTTATTGCAGTTATATTTATTTACGGTTTTTTTTTTATTCTCCATATCGGAATTTATTTGGAAAAATATCAATTTATTATTAATTCGACGTTTGTGACGTAGACGAGTATTCATCAGGTTCGTTCGAATAACGAAAGTTTTAAAGAGGCGCACGTGCGCCTACGACAATTCTTTTAAAAACGCTACAACTATTCCAACGAAGAATTCAACGCGGACATTACTGTATTTGGTAGTGATGGGAAAAATCTGGATTTTTATCTGAATGCAAATTTCGGTTTTTAAAAATCGTGATTTTTTTATTCTTTAATTGATTTCTCATAAAACTATTATTTTTATTGTTAAATACGTTTTTACAATTAAAAATATATCACAAACGGATTTTAGGATTCGAAATATTAATTTTCGTATTTCAAAATTCCAATTTCGGCTTTATTGCAGTGTCATACACAAGGGGGGCGCGATGCATCACCTCCACCCCCAGATCGCCGGGCATAGGTTTTTTCTTTAAATATTTGTTATACGTACAATACAAAACATCAAGTGTCACACATTATCACCCGACGATTAATATGAAATTAAATTTAAAAAAATATTTAACAAATTGCGCGATATAGGTAGCAATGATTTTCATAATTCACATCACCCCCTAAAAAAAAACTCCTAGTTACGCCACTGCTTCGTATCAATTTAGAACCATTTATTCAGAATGAAAACTCTACGTACAAAGTACCCATATGTATTAATTAGTACATACAGTATGTATTTTGTTATATTAAAAGAACCCATTTACCATTATTCGCTTGTTTACTGCAATAATAATACTGCCAATAAGTCCATCGGCGTCCGGAGACTTGTACAATTTTCGAACTCGTCAACGATTTCATTAAAATCTTATTTACTTGTCAGTTTACTTGCTATGAGCTATATGAGTGTAATGTGTACAGCAGCACGAATAATTTTTAGTCATAGGAAGTTAAAAATAGAATCTTGTTTATCGACGTTCAAATATCAAAATATTTCAAGGAATTGGCGGACATTGGCCGTGTTTTGACGCTGTAAAACAGTTTACCGGATTTTATTTACTGCGGTTAGAAAACGATTACAGATTGAAACCCCCGCCCCCTTCCCAAACAACGATTTGCAACTTTGTTTACTAATTTGATAATACGAATTGAATATTTAACACAAACAAAATGAACATTCATTCTAGCAATTCTATTTTCATCGCCAGGAAAACGAATTAATATA
This sequence comes from Tuberolachnus salignus, assembly GCA_956483605.1. Lineage (NCBI taxonomy): Eukaryota > Metazoa > Arthropoda > Insecta > Hemiptera > Aphididae > Tuberolachnus > Tuberolachnus salignus. The sequence goes on along the minus strand of OY101433.1, from coordinate 6,803,222 downwards.
TAATATAATTATTTGTATTTTGTATCGTTGTATTTGCACTCAGAGCGACGAACTAATCCGCGATGAAGTGTCCGCATACCCTAGGCACAGCGAGGCTTATAACTAAATGGGATGGGTAAATCGATTTATCTGCAGCTTATTGTATTAACGTAATGTTGTTATGTTCGGAAAAAAAAATATGGGTCGTCTAATGGCGGTATATATGATACGAATATTTTAAAGAAAATATCGACTAGAGCTCGAAATATGACGACGCGTTTTATTATGTAAGACGTATTTTTACTATGCATATATTTAACTACTTCGATTTATGCCAAGTCCATTGTGTAATATGGCAATAAGCCACCCTTTGGTTGTAAATCAACATTATACGCTCTGTAGATAGGTTCGCCTATATACGTACTTGTATTATACCAAACGATTACTTTTTTGGTAAATAAATTACAGATAATCCCAAATGGAATAAATGTTGAAAATCATTGAAATATCAATCGTGTACCATTCGGTTTCATAAAAAAAAAAAAAAAACGAGCTATGCTGGCATAACGTTCGATTGAGATTTCCCCGCCGTCCTCCCCAAGACGAAACGTTTAAACATACCTAAAACACATTAATACACATTTATATGTACGGTTTGTTTTACGAGAATAATTAACAACCTATCGTTACGGGATGTTCCATATTTGTGTACCTATACTCATAGTGATCAAGTATTATTTATTACCAGGATTGAAATTTTATAGCGGTTAAAATTGCATAAATATGCGATATAATAATAAATATTACCTTAAATCTGGGTAAATATGTGCTAAAAATATTCAAAATAGTAAAACAGAAAATTATTATTTATTAGTGTTTTATCATTATCAAATGATCAATTTATAAATTCGATTGGCGATAACCAAAAAACACGCGTGTTAAAATGTTATTATTTCATCAATAACAAATATTAACTTTTTGATTTTAATATTAATTTATTAGAAATTCTAACTGATAATAAGTATTATTAATTATTAATTATCATTATAATATTAGATGAAATATGAGTAATTTTGATTAATAAGCGACGAGAATGCAAAAATAGCTCAAAAAGTCCAGAAATAACACTAAAATCTAAAAACTCGCAAAATATGCAAGATTAAATTTTAAATTTTAGTTCTCTGAGTCACGAAACTAATTTTAAGCTTTCTCCGCTACGTCTTAAGAATCCTATAAGAAATATGCAAATGCCATGAAATCTCCACCCTGTTTATTACTATAGAGGTACGACATTTTACAAATTTCACCAATAGACTTACCATCGCGAGCGAATAAAATCAAATGATTTTGGTACGCGCGGACATAAAATGTATTATGTATGTATGATGTGTATATATATATATTTTTTTTATTGTCTGTTTATTAGAGCGAAACCGATGTACCGTGTCCATTAAAACCACGTGCCCCAGCCGATAGATTGGAAGTGTTAAGAGGGGAAAAAAAAAAAATAAAAAAATAAAGTCATTCGCTGCGACTCCGTATAATATCGTGCACAGTGTGAACGATTTTGTACACAATATTTTTAAGCCGATGTGAAAAATTCGAAATGCGGTCACGCGCTCTTGGTCGTTTATCGGGCAGGATGCGATTACCCTAAGTAGCACATTACGCGCCGCGGCAGGTTAGGTTAGGTTTGATTGTGAACTATCTCCAGTGGTTCTCAATTGAATTAACTTTGAATACAAATAGGTTATTAGGCGTGGGGGCACCCCGAGGTACAAAGAAAACGAAATTCAACAGACATTGTGAAAACGTTCGGTCTGATACGTTTATATTAAAAATAATAAAACGTATAAGAATACGTATTAACCTCTAGCTTACCAGAGTGTTGATATTTTTTCATCAGTTTCGATTTTCGTTATACTTGGATCGTATTGAGTTTGACACTATTAACAACAAGTCATTGTTGTGACGAATCTTTATGCACCTATATGTGTATATACTGTTTTAAACTACCTATACCGTAGTGGTAGTAAACTATAGTTGTTGGTACCATTGATAAATATAGCAAACATCAATATTTAATCAATGGTTAAACACCATTATGGCATTATTATTTCACGTGCAAATTCAAAAGACATTTAATTACATATTGTAACATTTCATTTGTGTACGCGTTTATGTCGTTAGCTACATATTTGTATTTTCCCCATTAATCAATCGGCAGCTGTTCCTAATAATATATTAACTATTGCTATATATTAACGTTTTTTTTTTACAGTTATAGTCACGGGGGCATTGTTTGTTATCCCCCGTTACGTATAATTTGTTAATGTCAATGATATGGGGAATTCGGCGGGCTCTTCTTAGCATTTGTGTTTACAGCCCTCGCAAAGTCGTTCGCAATTCGAGCTTGCCTACCGTCTAGGAGTTCCCCCTAACGGTAATAGAATAATACGTCATATATGTCCGTCTCGTAAATATTATGTCTTTTCGCGCGTTGTATTAATTTCCGTTTTTATTTATTTATTAACAATCGCGTTCGGCTGTGCAGCTGCACGTCCTGCGAAAAATGTACAAAGTCTGATTTATTTACGAATATTATGCGTTTGACAAGTCTAGAACACTCGCGTCTCCGTATAGGCACAGTAGGGTATTACTTTTCCGGGTAATTTTTTAACTGCGAATCGATTGACGGGTAAAAGAGAGTAATAACATCGAGAAACATTGAGAAACAACGAGATTAAAAATAGACGAATAACATATTGTATACGATCTATAATAGACACTATTTTATGTTTTGGACTGAGCGGCCGATCATTTCGCGTTCGCATTAAAACAAATTTTATATAATTAGCTTTTTTTTTTCTTAAGAATTTATACTACTTAAAACATATACAATCCAAATATCCACTATATCAAGATATTAAAATATCATTGGGAATATATGATGTACGTCTAAAAAGGGTATACTATACGTTTTAATTGTACCCGATCTACGCAGTACGCCAAATGCACTGTAGTTATTCCAAATAAAAACAATAATTCTACTGCACATCTGACAAAAAAAAAAAATTAAAAAAAAATCCTGCGCACGTCCTTACGATCGCATCGACGGGATATTGATGTTTTAACCCTTTGGTGGACACGGTACCATAGCGTTAGGCGTAAACTGTCCGTGAACATAATAGTATACTGTTCATATTCTTGTGTAAACGTCTAGAAGTTACGCTTCTGTTATTGTACAGACGTAAGTTATGTGACGGACGTCAACCGAAGAAATATTATTTTAATATTGTTTTATGTAAATAGTGAATTATTTGTTTAGGCATCGGGACAGAACCGGAGTCGGCTGTATACAGTAATAATTGTATGCACACACCGTGCAGAAAGTAATATAAGCCGTAATACACGGTTCGAATTGTTTTATTCGAATACTCGTAGTCGGTGGGATACGTACAATAATTTTGTAAATACTCGAACGAATACAGTAGTAACAATAATTGTACTATTTTTATTATCATCGGTTCATTTACAGAATGACTCGGCTGGCATTTTAGTTTTATAAATTAACGTGAGTCATACACTCGTACGTATAGTATTGCTGTGTTGTTTGGCCCGGGAACGGTCCTGGGAAACGGAAACAGGAACTCGAGAATTTTCGAGAATCGAAATCTCGTAATTTAAAAATAATGACGAATTTAATAGGTTCTACACTCGTAAGCATACGAGCAATGAGAGTTACTGTAAAATATTCTCGGGGAAAAACACGTACATCCCGGGCAAAGTACTTTCCCCCTTGAATACAAAAGAACAAACCCAACACCAAAGTGAAACGAGTACCTGCCTAATGTCAAATATAATATTACGAGTATCTGGAACATAAAAAAATATACTAATTTGGTTGACATCGCTTTAAATTCATTATTTTGATTTTGTAAAATTAAAATTTTAAATTGAGTTTTTCTATAGTTTATGTACATTTCTGTTGTACGGCATAAAGCATGTTACAATACACTTGTGATAATTGTAATGATATTGATATTGAAAAGACTAAAAGCAATACAAAATATTTTACGTTCATGTCGACAGACGCGTATTCACACGATTAATTTTAACACGGATCAGAACTAAATTTTAGATTTTGAACAGAACGATATAAAGTTATATTAGTTTTAGTACTTCTTTCAACTCTCGGGAAACATTTTTGCCAAGTTCTTAAAATCTTTAAAACGTTTCATTCGGCAACTATTCAAATAGGTACGATTGACTTACGAAAGGTAATTTTTTAAAATGTTCAACTTCACTAAAAGAAAAATAAAACCACCTATTTGTTTTACTAAATTTCCGTTGCATTATCTCGTACGTTATATTATAAAATCATCGATCAACAAACATTCAAATCGTGATTTTCTAATTTTCTAAAGTCAGTCGGTATAATATCTCATTAGGTATTAATAGTTATAATACGTATTATTTACTCGATTGTTAATCAAATTTAATTCGTCAATCGTTATTTTATACATTTCAAAAATACGCTAATAGTGAATATAGTATTTCGTAAAATATACGCGCTGAAAATAGTTTTTTTTTTTTTAATCTAAGGAGGAAGTAATTTGAAAAAAAAAAAATCTCTATTACGGTGTTGTAGAATGTGTTTCATTTTCAACGAGGGTGCAGGACGTTTGAGAATGACTCATTTCTATTGTACCCTCGTGGTGGTGGGATGCTTTTAGCGTCCAATCTATACGGATCCATGTGCTTACAACCCTAGTGACTGTAGTGCTATACCTACCCTTCAAAACTGAAATCGACGCTTAGCAAGACGGCAAGTATGAATGTAAACATAAAGTTTACGTTTAAAAATAATCATTTTTTTTTTTCGTATTTTTCGTATTAAGTTCAAGTAGCTCGTAATATATAGTATTTATAAATTATAATAGGTTTTATATATATATATATATATATTTTTATACGTATTTTTATTACAATAACGTAACAAGTACTTGGTATATAATTTTAATTGATATTGATTTTAAGGAAAACACGAATTCTTTGATGTCGCGGGCAATTATTTTTTCAACCGATTTCCGTTTGTATATTTCACACTATTGTGGCACTACGTACAACATTCTGACCGTATAATTTAAAAAAAAATTACAAATGTACACAGAAAACGAACTATGCATTTTGTTTTAAAACGAAATATCAAAACGAAAAAAGCTATATTTACATACGACCTCAGACAAATTAAGAAACAAACGACGCAATAACTCGAAAGTATGCCGCAGTCGGTCATGCAATAAAAGTTATACACAAGCTGTATTTTCTTTTAATATCCATTAATCACGACTATGTTGTTAAATGGTTTATAATTTTTATATAACGATTATAGATTAAATTGTCAAACGATAGAAAAAAAAAATCACGAGAACGCGCTACGCTGACTATTGAAATTTACTGTTTTCGTCTTTCGGCGGGAATATAGAGAGACCTATGTTTTGTATTTTCATCACAATGGATTTTACGCTAAAATTGTAGTAAAATAACTCATTTTATCGTTTTAAATTGGGACACGTTCGCCTATGATCGTATGCGGCTTTTCACTTTTTGAGCGGTTTTTTTTTCTCGATTTCTATTCAAAAGTAATTACTTTTTTCTAAAATTAATCGTAATATTAGGTGGATATTTAAGATACGTTTGTTGTTAATACAGTGTCCGACGTCCGTAGCCATAGCAACGAGTTATAGATAAAAAAAAAAAAAAAAAAAAAAAAAAAAAACAAATGTCAAGAAATGTTGTATCTATTTAAAATATTATTATTTTTTTTTTTTTTATAATTATTCATTATAGTTACTCTATAGCAACGAGTTTGTGGGTCGGTTGGACAACACAAGACTAAAGATTTTCTAAACTATAATATTAGAAACCTTAAAAACGGATCACAGTATATTTAATTATCATTGCACTATTGACGAAACGCGGCTAAATAGTGATTTTATTTTATCGGGAAATGTTTTCGGTTCGTCTTGTAGTGGCGAATTCTCCGGGTACGCTTAACAATAAAAACACATGCAGTGACGAATATGAAAATTATTTTTATCATCAATAATAATAATAAATAATAAATAATATTACGTATTTTAAAACCATCATAATGTACAACAATGCCGCCACTATCATCTATTTATTCGTATTTATTACGATTTTATCGATACTAACCTAACCCAGGGAGTGGTCATTCCGTTGCGCCTCGTCTATGATTTGTATTATTATCGAATATTCGACTGTACTGCGTACGAGTGGCGTGACGATTTGTTATTTTTTTTTTTCAATACTGTTTTGTGTAATAATATAATAGAAACCGTTAATAAATTATTGTAAACGTTTTAAGTAATACCTTTTTTTTTTTTTTTAATATTTAATTTTGGTACCAATATACATAATACGTACGATAAACGCTTCGTGCTTCGGAGTGAACATTCGCCAGTGGCGATAAAAAAAAAATTTAAAAAAAAGGCGGAGCGCGCTTATTTCCTGTGACGAATACGCGGTGTTACAGTTTAATTATTGTTGAACGATAGCAATCATATTGTGAAAACGTCAAGTTCAGCAAACCGGAAAAATGTTCCAAATGAGTTTTTCGATTAATTATTATATATATATATTTTTTTTTTCAAATCCGGTAGGTACATCATACAGTGCGGCGTATACACGATTGTTGAACGAGAGGGGGAGTGAATAAAAAAGACGGCACCGAGAGGGTATTCCTATTTTATTTATTCAAGGAATTAAATTATCGATATTCTCCCCTCTTGATAGAGCACCCCTCTTGGATATTTCGGCAGTAATTATTCTCTGTTTTCAATAAAAACCAATTGTATACGTATATATATAATTACACAAAACAATATAATATTACCAAGCCGCGTAGACTATAAGTTTAGTTTTTTTTTTTTTTTTTTTTTCAAGTTCACCTAGTACTCTTGATTCGCGTTTATTGGAAATCAAGACACCGGATGGATATACCGGAATGACGACACTAAGTTCGAGACAGTGTTGTGATAACGGTTATAACCAGGGTTCGGGACTTGGCATTTGCATACTTTTGTTATTTATTGTAAAATAAAACAGTGTGCGAAATAAATTCGTTCCTGGTCATCATAGTATCAAATCTGACATTTAAACGTGCATGTTTCATACTACACAGATTTTGCAGTAAAGTGCTTATTTTTCAGCTTTCGTGCTTTTTTTTTTTTTGTTGTTGCATATTTTGACAAATTCTTCAAATTTTAAACAAAAACTAAACAAATTTTAATGGATCAGTGAAATTAAGGGCAGCATTGAATTGAAAATATTAATGCAATTTTATGTTTGTGTTGTCTACAACTCGTAACTCGTTATAGTTTTCGTGTACGTATAAATATCGAATACGGATTTCTTTAAAATTTAAAGTAAAATTTAAGGTTTTTTTTTTTTTTAATTTGTAATGTAATACTAATACGTACTTGAATAATAAAATTTATATTTATACGAAAAAAAAAAAGTAAGAAATGGAGGGATCAAACCCCCATCGTATCCCCTACCCATGTGCATACGCCCCCGGGTACATATGCAATCAAGTCCGTATCAGGGGGGGGGGGCGTCCAGGGGTCTGGGCCCCCTCCGAAATGTCTTCAGTATCTAAAAAAATCGATTAAAATAAGTGTTTAATTTTACACCAATTTAAATATTTTTAGTCATAATAATGGTTTATTACTAGTGATGGGTTAGGTTAGACACTATCGAATAGTATTATTCGAACTATTCGATAGTTTAATATATTTCGAATATTTCATGATGCTTATTAATATGTCCGGACCCCTCCCCTCTAAATTTTTTTTTAAAAGTAGAACAATTTTAGTAGTTAATATTAATTATTGACTATTGTCTGATGAGCGTACAGTATCTATATTTAAAAAAAATGTTAGACCATCCTCCAGCACCCCAAATTTTTGTTCAGTTAAGGCTTTGGGTGTGAAAAATCATTTATAGTTTAAGTTAGGAAAAAGACCAGTTAAGTTATATCATATTCATAGCCACTCACCTTGGTTATTTCGATTTTCATTCGATGGCAAACAAATGTAAAAACTGTTGTCGACACAAATCTGTATATTATTATACATGATTACTATATTCATATCTAATATCTATATTAGATATACACAATTATACTATGAATTGTATAATTCAAGGGAATTATATATTGCATAGGTTCGGTGTTCAGTTTCCGGTAGGTGAAACAAAAGTATATTACATGCCAGGGAGGATGGTGGTGGCGGCGGGTAGTGCAAGTGTACCCTCGTATTTACGCCACCGTGTCGTAACTCGAATTCAGACAATTACAAATAGATGTACACGTTTAAGACACACCTAGGCACCGCCCGAAAAAAATTTCCGGATACGGGGTGGGGACGTGTAAAATGCAATAATAGTAAAATAAAATAAATACCGAAAGTCCGGTGGACGGGAGTGTGCGCAGTATTAGTTTTTCCGGATAGTAAGACAAATAACTCGTCAAATGTAACACTTTGCCATCGTTCTTGGCAAACGCGTGTACGTTAAACATTCTGTCCGACGACGTTTACATTGGCCAATATATGATATTGGGTCGAATGTACGCGCGAGATGCTTTATTTTCGAACGGACAATAACGTAGGCGGTATAATTTGACCCAGTTAGTTGGACGGACCGCTATAAAGGAAACAAAAAAAAAAAAAAAAAAATACCCGAATTCTTTCGGTAAGGGTCAAGCCGGAGGCTTATCTACAGGCGTATTTCATAGTGTCAATGCCGTTTTATAACAAATAGAGCTCGTGTCGTAAACCCGCAAACGCAACACGCACAAACAGGCCGGATTCGATTGGGTCGTTTTGTTACGCGTTAGTCGATATAAAAAAAAAAAAAAAAAAAAAAAACCACACACAGCACACGCCCGTGTCTTTATTTTAAAGTATTTAAAGTGTAATCAATTTTCGGACATTTCGGTAGCACTCTATACGATTTACTTATTTATTGCGAAATCTATACGTATAGCGAGCCGTTTTGGGGATTTAACCTTTATCCCACCCCCCACGCTCACGAAAATCGCAGATATACAGAAGAGGAGACTATCACTTCCTACGTTATTGCATTCGTTTAACTCGAACGGATTCCAGACGAGTTTTTCAATATTACGATAAAAAATATTATTGAACGAATACTTAAGTGTATTCAAATCTTGGGGCTGCTACAATTATGAACCGCCTAGATAGTCGTGGGGGCTCTACCCCTCCCCCTAAAGTCCCAACATTACACATTACCACTACTATGTTCACAATACTATTTTTGGATAAATAAATTTAACTTTTTTAATTTATATTACATTTAATCTTTTTTAATCTCCTTTAAGTCATTGATTAACATAATCTGTGCTCATGCTAAGTGTTGCTAATGGGTGACTGCTTACCCCCGTTTCATCCGGCTTATTACTCTCTGCAAATTCACTTATTGTGCTTATTATAGTATAGATTGTGTAATTCATATAAAAATTTAAAAAAAAAAAATAAAAAATATTATATTTAAAAGTGTCAAACATAATTTCCTATGTGTTTAATGTGCCTGCTGGCCCATGCTGGTTTAATATGAATATCGAATTACGAATTTAATAACTGCGCTAAAAGCTTTAGCATACACTTGCAGTTTGAAATTTCGAACAAACGTACAAAATTTAAATCGAGAGAATATCACCTATTACAACCACAGTCGACCATTTATGACGTCCTAGACTCCTATCGATATGTATATTATCGTTCACGATTAATGATTATCTTCCAGTAATATCAACATGACGATATTGTGTTATTATTTACAATAATATAATATAAATTGTAATCTATAATAGGCAAGATAAGAAAAAAAATTAAATCTATAGATATTTGAAATTACAAACACTTACAAAGATCTTGGGGATGCTTCAGCACTGCGTGTGTTTGTACACATAAAGGAGCTGAGCATTAACGGTATCGGTGAATCGATTCGGGGAGAATTGAATTTTGTTTGTTTATTTCCGGGTTACCTTGGCGACACGGGGATGAGACGATAAAAACGATTGTTATTGTTGTTATGTAAAAAAAAAAAATGTCTGCTTTATAAAATGGTGTAGAGAAAAAAAAAAAGGGGGGGGGGCAAGATAAATTATTGCCAACGCCGCCGGCCGGCACACAACTATAGTGTACGAATCAGCGGCATAACTGAGGGCCGGCAGACCCCGCGTCCTGGGGGGAAGGGGCCCACGATGATTTTGGCCCATTGTGTAGTACTCCGCGAAAGAATTTGAACTCTAAAAAAAAAAAAAAAAAATTAAGAAACATTTAATAATTAATTTTTTCCAAAAACGAAATTTAGTTATATCTATAATTATTGTCGGCGTGTACGTCATATCGTTTAAATAATATGTCTGATAAATTATAATTAAAAAAAAAGTTATACACGACGGTTAAATGTTTTGAAATTAATGATATAAATCGAGTGCCTTACACCCAGTTTATGTTTTACCTAAGACATATTTTTGAGGGCCTGTGTCTTTTCGGTTACGCCACTGGAAATACGAAAATCTGTTTAAACCACAAGAGTGCGATGGTTTTTTGACTCTATTAGAATATATTTTCTCCGAACAATAACAATACAAACTTTCTCTATTATCGTCAAGTAGTTCATACAATAATTTAACCTATTTATACGCCCAATTGAGGTGAAGTTTAACGCATGTTCCGGTTCACATTATAGTCGACAGAACTTTTAATTTTTTTTTATAATACATTATCATTTCTGTTTAATAAGTATTAGTCGTTTTTTTAATTTTATTTTTTTTATTAAATATACAGGCTTCAATTGCAAAGATTATTAGCTTAATGAGGAGAGGGGTTACGCGACGTAATTTATACAGTGCTAATGTTGATTTTATGTGATACATTATGGTTTAAAATTTACAAGTTTTTATCTAAATCCATGAGTTTGAAGAATTTTTAATAAATAAGAACCTATAAGCACTTTTTTTTTTCTTTTAACTAAAAAAAATACACTATAATTTATTATGAATAATACCTCAAAACTCGTAATTCCATAATTTACATATGACATGCAACCCTCGTGTAACCATACGCATTTTTAACCAGTGTCATATTTAATGTGTTGTGCGATAATATATCATGTTTATTTATTTATCTATTTATTTCGATTTTATTAAACCACAGGCTTCCGTTTAAATGTTATACACGTAATGACCGAAACTGTATGCTTACTGTAAATATAGTTTTGTTGTTGTTGTTGTCGTTTAATCGATTAATACGATAATTCAAATCTGAATTTCAAACATTGTAGATTTCAAAAGTTTTGAGCGAAACAGACAATACGACAGTCGTAGTAATGTTTAATTAATACTGTTCATAAGACCAAACGCCTGGAAATACAATCGATAGACAGCTAAACATGCTCGCATAGTAGATACTTTGTCCGACAGATAGCGCTATCGTTATTCAATTTTAAAATCGCACGCTTGCAGTATAATTATTATACTGTTTAGTTTGTTCACATATTTTGTTATTATATTAATATTTGTACATTTTCAGATTATACTCGATAATAATGTACCCGGATAGCGAACTGTCGGTTCTAGTTTTAAATAGCTTTTATCATTAACTCCTTTAATCTTTTGACATAAAATTTATTTAAAACTAGAACCGACAGTTTGTCGTCCGTTGTACTTATTATCGAGTTTAATCTGAAAACGTATTAAATATTATTATAATAAAACGCACGGCTTGGCGGTACGTGACCAAACTAAACAGTACGTTATCCTACATACGTACGTTTTTAAAATTGAATAAACTCGAGTTATTAAAATTAATCATCGTAGCGCACAGGTTAAACCCTCGTGTTTTTGTTTTTTCACTTTTTAGTGTCACGGTTAAATATTATAAATGCATAACGCGAGCTAAAATTATAAAAATATAAACGCTAATGAATTACTTAATTAAAAATGTAAAACCTATGCATTCTCGACTAATAAATTGTAGTAGACAAATAGTAAAAGCACTAAAATATATTGAACTATTATTTATAATTACTCAATAATAAAATAAATACGATTTTCATATTAAGTAATCGACTGGATTTCAAAATCAAAGTACGCTTATAATTATTATTAATAGAACATTTTTAAAAATGTTTTGGCTCTTTCGATGTTATTTAAAATCGTCTAGGTTTTTTTTAGATTTTCGCGGGTGAAATGTATTTGGCCCAATAAAAACGTTCGAAAATGCGATCCAAGGTTTATCGTAAGGTTTTTCTTACTTGTAAAATAAACAGTTTTGGAATAATATATTATAAACAAATTTGATTTTTATTCAAACCAAATGGGAAAATTTGAAGGCTAACTTAAACATCAAGGTCGTACTTAACCTAACCTAACTTATGTGTTCGTGTGTGAATTATAACGCCACCAAAAGACGAAAGTTCAAATTAGTAATGGGAAAAATCCGGATTTGCCGAAGTCCGGCATTATTGGATTCCGAAATTCGAAATCCGACAATTATTGATAATCCGGATTTTCATCTGAATTCAGAAATTATCTATTTTTAAAATTGTGATTTTATATTCTGTAATTTATTTCTCATAAGGCTATTATTATTACATTATTGTCAATGACGTTAAATGTGTGTAAAACATTAAATATGTATTTTTACAATTCGAAAAATATCACAAATTATAATGTGTTTCGGAAAAACAAGTACAACACAAATAAAATAATCATACATATTACACTCTAATGTAAATTACATAGCTGATCCAGCAAACGTTGTTTTACTCATCAAAATACAGAATTTCGGATAATCCGGATTTATGTCGTATCGTTAATTCAAATACGCCGCTGTATTATAAAAATTACAATTACGGTGGCGCATGACATTTTTATGTCTAGTATACGTTTACAAGAAAACATTTGAATGAAAAATGTTGTATTTTTAATGTTATTGTAAACCTTCAGCATCCAATTTGCTCAGTATAGTTGTTCGCGGTTTAATATTCAAGGTTCGGCGTATTAATAGACATTTATACTTACGATTTGACGCTAGTGTTGGTATAACTGTATAAGGTTGCCAACGTTCAAAAATAAGAAAAAAGCATGGCAAAAATATATTTGTAATCTATGTATATAAAAATCAATTGGCGCATGCATGTTAGATCGTCATTTGAGAGCTGCTCAACCGATTAGGCTGATTGTTTTGTTGTTGTCGTGTTCGTAATTGCCAGGACATGGTTTGTATGAAAGACAATTATTGGAAAAACCACCGGAAAAATCGGAAGTTTTTTAAATTTCTCCCATCTGGGAAAAACATAACATCATTAATATGTTGCTTGAGAAACTGTCGGTGCTTAGTTACCGAAAAAAAAAAAAACGTAAAAAATAGTAAGATAGAACGAAAAATATTTGTTAATTTACCATGGAAACCGAATAGTATAGATAATAATAACAAATAAAACGACGTGTTTGGTTACCATGGTAAATCCACGAAAGTAGCGATCAAGTTACATTTAGTTTAGACTATGGAAATGAAGTTCAGCAATTTCAGTTAGGTCGATACATATGTAGACCGGACAATCTACCAAAATATTTCAACGAAGAAAACGAGGAATCACCGTCGAAGGTTATCCCGGAGTAAAATAAATGGATGCCCTTGGCAGGATATGTGTAGTTTGTCCGAATAACCGAATGTTTTTACTTAAGAACGTTGCTCTATGTGATCAAAAGTTCGATGTCCTTTGCAAGGAATCGAGGAATAAAATCATCAACGAAAAAACTGTCTGCTTGAGTGTACGATTCTTACTTGCTCTGGAGCTGGGAAAACGGTCTTAATCCCTAGAATACCAATGATACCAACGAATCTACCATTCCAGTTTAGACGGCTCTAACTTCCCGTAAAATTATGCTTTTCAATGATCACAAATAAGGCACAGGGCCAAACATTACCAACATTGCCAGTTTAGTCCTAACCGTCCAATGTTTTTCCCCTGGTCAATTGTACGTGTCTCGTGCGAACAAAATCTATTTGTGCTGGTTCCAGAAATATTTAATGCGTAAGGCCAATTGAAATTTCAAATTTAAACTCAGGCAAAATATAAAAGTAATATGGAATTAAAAAAAAAAAGAAAAAAAAAAGTTAATTCGATTTAGATTGGAAAAAAAATGTACAAAAAAGTGCATATCATAATAAAACCAATACATTTCCACACTTCGCATAGAATTAAAAAAAAAATTTTGTTCAATACTGTGCACAGGCAAATCCGTGCGGGACAACTAGACGATTCTGTATGACCGACAAACTTGATCCGAGCAAGGCGGAATGATGGTAGCTAGTAAACGATATATATTAAAAAAATAACAAATATATTATATACTTGTATGCATTATATAAATATTATACGAATTGAAAAAAAAAATACTAATGCCGGTTTCTTGGCAAAAAGCCACAATTAGAAAAATATAATAGAAAAAAACTGCAAAGTTATTTGTTTAAGTAAAATAACTATGAATATCATCAGTACTTTTCTTTTTTTATATATTAATTATGATTTATACGTCACTCTGTGTTGGTGACATAGATTTTAATCGAGATTCTATAACGAACATTATTAATACTAAAACAGAAAATGATTTCCTATCTAAAAATGTTAACTTATTATTATAAGAAATGTATTACTATGTTTTTAGAGGGAGGGGGGGACATATTTTCAGAGATATTTTTAAGATTGTTTTAATTATTGCACAACATCAAAGGACGTTCTAGTTGGCATAATATTATTACCTCGTTACTTATTTAAACCTTAAAACTTTAATGGTCTGTATAATTTTATAATAATGACGTACGATTATGTTTCGATCGTTATAATCGTTTTCGTGTAGAGGTACTACTTAGGTACCTACTTGTAATGTAATTATTATACATTTATTTCTAATAAATCGAATAAATTACGGTATCCGCTATGTAGGAATAAAATATGTAACGCAGTTTTTAATTTTTACTATCTGTACGTATAGGAGGCACTTGGCACACTTGGCCCCATGCGATGAAATAAGTCGAGGGGGGAGAGATTAATGATCAAGTTCGCAAGTCTCCCCAATAATGGAACTCCTACACATTGATAATTCGTTTTTCACTAGCCTTATCCTACCCTGGCTACCAATAAATTCATTGTCAAGAATTCATCTAAGTTAAATTCGTAATATTTTCGCAAATATATAATAATATTACTGGCGTGGTAACTTTAAGCTAAAATTCAATGGGGAGGAAGAGGGTACTCATATTTGATTGTTACTTACTATTTTTTATAATGATATCGAACACACGAATTAACTATTACTATTCATCACGATTAATTAATATTACGTGAACCAAAAAAAGATTTCAGGGAGGTGTAAGAAAAGTGCATTAGTATTATTTTAGTATCAATTCAAGTGTTTCATTTTATTATTTTGTAATACGATTTTCTTGTCTCTGGTGTGACATACGAAAATGCGTTTAAAGATTTTAAAATCACTGATGTACGATATTGTTGTTAAATTATTAAAACGCCTACATACTAACTTATAAAAAAACTAATCGATTCTAATCCGTCAAAGGCCAACTATATCGGTTATTGAGCGTTTTTAATATTATAACATTGTGCGTGTGCCATAAACACGTCAAGTTGATTTATACTCGTAATATATATATTGAAAAATAACCAACGGTAATAACTAACTTAATTATTATATTTTGTAGACGCTACACTTCAAGTGATTTGCAATGAAAGTGGGTAAACGGTATTTCGAGCTCATGGTTTCTGTGATTAATCCGTCGTCGGATCTATACCATCACAGCCCTTTGGCGCCTTTAGCAACGTTTGATTCGCCCGGTTCTGGAATCGAATCGACGAGTACACAGTCGGACAAGAATTGTCCGTTCAGAGAGTTCATACTGAACGATGTTTGTATAATTTTATTTTAATTGATAATTAATTCCGGCAATGAAAAATTGTGTTTTATTTTTCTATTAATAATACCTCTATATACATATATTTATTTATAATTATTGTTGTTTTTTGTTTTTTTTATATATGTAACAGAAATGGAGACGTCTGTTCGATAAAGTAGGTGACATTATACTAGCAATTAAAATTTAAAACGAACCGTTACGCCGTAATACAATTTATGTTTTTTCGCCCTCTACAGTACGATCCCGAAGGTTTTGGAGAAATTCCATGGACCGATTTTTTGATATTATTGAATTCGTCGGATTTCGTAAAATCAATCTCCCAAGAAAAACGTGATGTTTTCATTGAACGAGCTCGCCAATCGAACACGTCGGCCATCACTTTTCAAGATTTCGTAAATATCGTAAGTTTTTAAAACCATTCGTACGTTAAAAATAATTGCAGTGGTGCACGGACGGGTTACCAAGTAATGCAACTAAGTGAGCTCTCGATGAGGGTAGGTATAGATTACTGGTGTCGCAGTCACGGAAAAACATAAAAAGGAAAAATCAATAGAATCGGGGAGTGGCAATGGAATTTCGAGAGACCGTAACATATTATAATAATCACAATAAGTATATGTTGGCATATATATTATATATCGTCTACTTCTATCATGCCCTTAATGACTACCGATCTAAAAATATGCTGATTGTCTCTCAAATGTACTCCTTTTAACGGATATTCCTTCCAATTTAACTGGCTTTACCTATTTCACGTTTTACTTTATCCTATAATCCCATCTTAATCTCGGGCACTCCAGTGGTCTCTTCCTTTGAGGGGTACTTTCCAGCACAGCTCTCGAAAGCGACCCTTCATTACACCATGCGTATTCTGTGCCCAGCAGAATCCCCTCTCGGAAATATCATCCATAGTATAAAGACTTACGTTTCTCTCGATTCCCTAGTTTTCCGAATTCAATCAATTGTTCTGTATTTCGCAGCGTCTACGATTCCGACCCATAAGTTACTATTGGTTACTATTGGTTGTACAAGCGGTCCAATATACTGGAATCCTCAGATTTTATGGAAAGTATTTTGGATATGGTAAATAGTAGCTATTATAATAACACAAACCGCCGAAAAGACCTAAACGCCTGACGAAAATTGCGGTTCGATGTTAAAAACGTAAAGATGTATGAGTTTACACACAAGTTTACATTGCATCGGTCGAAGTATGTTTTATATTTATTTATTGAAAATCGACGGACCTGTGCGAATTGCAAACGTTTTAACGACGCATTGTAAAATCCGTTTTTTAAAATCAACCGACATTTTCGTCGGGCGTATTACCTTACTTTGCCGTACAGTAGATCGACGGGAAAATGTCGCATCGTCGTTTAGAGGTCGATAATTTTCTACAAAATCGATGAAAATCCGGAAAACCCCTCGTGCCCAAGGACCTTAACGGTATTATTATCGCGGCCGTACAATATACGGGGGGGTATTTTTTGTTTGTCCATTAATTCGGTCGGTATGCCAACGACTACGTACCTATAATATTACGGTCGCCGTACGCCGCGGTGCGCGACGTCACCGGCAGTGGCCCGGTGCCCCCGGGGAACCGTGCGACAAGAAGCCGCCGCGGCGACTTTTATTACCGAGACCGCGGGTCCGGCGATCCACCGACGCCGCCGCCGCCGCCGCTATTCGTCTACTGTACCGGCGTACGTATTATATTTTCGTATATATACACGGGACACTACCGTCGGGCAATATAATAATAAATATAATAATAATCATAATAATAATAATTTATATATATATATATATATAGTACATTCAATTAGGAGGATCTCCTACCGCAGCGTAAACCCGACCACGATAATCACCGGCATCGCCGCCGCCCGGGTATAATGAATGTGATTCCGTCCGGACCAAAGAGACCGCCGCCGACGCCGCCGCCGCCGCCGCGTTTATAATAACCTCCTCCTCCTCCTCCTCCTCCTCCTCCTCCTCCTCCACCTCCTCCTGTGCCACGGTGACGGTATGAGTTTGTCTACGTGTGTATACCACGTGAGAAACATCAGACGTTATTATATATCGGCGGATACGTCCGATTTAGATATTACTCGTTTGTGCATTGCCCGGCGGAGACCCGTTGTTTCAGTGCCCTGCGCGCGGTTATTGCATTGGCTTTTATCGCCGAAATCGTATTAATTAGATAGGAATAATAATAATACAACAACGAATTAAAATTCTAAAATTCTGTTTTCGACACCGGAAATCGGAAGGCAAAAGCCGCCGCCGGCGATGTTTGAAATGTCAGTGCCCTACGCCCGCGGGAAGTCGTTGTCTGTAAGACACCGGCGGACAGACAGACGGACTCTTTGTTTTATTATTAGTACGAATAGATTACGCGGATTCAGGTGATCAATTCAAGTGTTTTGCTTTATTATTTTTAAATACGATTTTCTGGTTTTGTCGCTGATGACATACGAATGTGCGTTTAAAGATTTAAAAACCACTAATGTGTATTTTGGCGCACTCCTATACCGAAAACTCACCGGGAAATATATTTAGAGAAGATTTATTATTGTTTTAATAAATTTCACAATTAATGAGTAATTTATTACACTCCAGTCATAGCTGCTACTTTGTTTTACGGAAATTTACGGTTTCATTATTTTCGACTTGGTTTTTTTTTGTAGTTCAGTAAAAATAATCGTGTAGACGTGCAATATTGACCGAATAGACTATAGATTGAACACTTTATAGAAGCGATGCGATTTACAAAATTCTTTTGACCTATCAGACCAATTCTACCGAATCTATTATTCTCTCGTCCTGCCCTTTGCGACACAATATGTTCTCTACATAGTCGTAGAAAGAAAGTTGCTTGCGCCTTTGAAAGTCCTCCGGGGGAGTGTCACAATGTCCGGTGGTCTGCATATTGGCCAAAAGAAGCATAACAAACATTTTAAATTTAGATACGGCAAATTTCTAATTTGTATCTCACATAAATGTTTTTAAATACTTAAAGATCATATGATTCCCTCGATCTGTTAAAAACCCGAGTTTCAATGCGCAACGAAAATCGATTCATCCGTAATGTGTAATATAATTTTGGCGAAATAAATCGTCTTTAAATGTATTTTTTTTGTTTTGTTTTTATTCCACGCGGAAAACGTGGGATGTTAAATTATTATGTGTGCAATCCAAAACAATATAAAATATGGTTATCTTATTATTTATCGTTATATCTGTTGTTAAAAGAAAAAAAAAAAAAAATGTTAACTATGTCCGACAAAAAGTATTATATAAAAATATTATATTATGTTTTTGTATTTGTATTGCTATACATTATAATGTCTGTACAGTGACTATGATGTAGTTTCGCGTAATATAATAAAACAATCTCTCTCGGGATTTTGAACGCCTCTCTAACTAAATCGCGAGATGTTCAATTAAATAATAATTGTAGTCACTACGATAATCTAAAAACGAGTTTGAATTCTATTTTATTTTTTAATCGTTGATCGCGTAAACAATTGCGGTAGCATAAAAGGCTATACGTTCAACTTTTCTTTTTTCTACAATCGTATCGTATCGAAATTTTTAATATGTATATGATGTTTGAAACCAACGCTACAATTGAAAACAAAATACCCCGGTAAATATAATTATTTAATTAATTTTGAGTTCTACAAAGCGTATCTAAATAATATAATATACGATGCGTTACGGGTGTACACCCGACTTTTAATGTAATATCGTACCGAAGACGACGTGACGTCTTCGGCGGCAAGTTCGTAACCCACATAAACGAGTTCACAGCTTCACGGTAATTCACGGGAGTTATTTATAGAACATTCGATACGGTGTAAAAAAAAAAAAAAAAACTATTTTTTAGTATAAATATTTATTAAAAAATCTTTAAAACAGAATGAAAAAAAAAGAAAAAAACACGCAACATATTACGTCGGGTCCTTGTTGCGGGACGCCCACGTAACTGTGTCGGTGTCGTCAGAGTACCGGGAGAGCGCCCGCGCGCGCTGTGTGAGTGTGCGGGCGGGCGCGTCGCCGCTGACGTATTATTCATTTATTCTCAAAGGCGCCCCCTTACTTAATTTTCGCCCCTGCGCGTCATACGCGTCTGTATAATACGGCGACTACCCGTCATTGATTTACTGCGATTCCCGTATCTACCCGCCGTCGGCGGGCACACGTACGCGAGGCGGCCAACAAGACGGAGATTGAGAATACAGAATATCGAAAAAAAAAAAAGAAGAAACGACACGACGTACGGTTATATAGTATAATAAATACACACACGCACACATATATATATATATATAAACATATCTCGAGGAATAATAAAACGTATATTATAATAACAATAAAAAAAAAAAAAAAAACGCCATTACGACGGGATATTAAAACGTCGAATCGTGTTTTCGAACGGTCGTCGCGCCAGCGCCGCCTCAATATTCGTCTTCTCTTATCTGACACATAATATCGCGTTATATAATATCACCTCTAAAACACACAATATAGTTATATATTATTATTATTATTATTATTACAAGAGACGGGGACGGCGGCTGTTTACCGACGCGACGGGCCGAGTGTTTGTTTTATTGACCGCCACTTAACTGTATATGGCAGGGGTGTCCAACCTTTTCTACGGCGGGCCGTATCTGAGATACTCTTCGGCATCACGGGCCAAATTCTTTTAGACAGTGATAGAGAGGTAAAGAAAGGATGATAAACACGATTTATTTTATTTCACTATAATTTTACAATAGCAAAAATAGTTTTACCGCCATAATTTACTGTTACTTAATGAGAAGTTTGGAATTGCTTGTCTGTTTTTGAAAATTCGTGGTAGTTTGGATCAAATTTGGTTGTTTCAACCCAGCGGCGTCGCTCGTAAATGTTCGTCACTTAAGTTGGTTAGGATACATTGATTTGACGTATTTCGTTTTTGAAAATGTTTACTCACATAGATAGGGTGTAGAGCTAAATAATGAAATTATTTCACGTGTATATTTTTTTTTTTTTAAATTTGGAAAAGAGTCCTCTGGCTACACGGCGTAAAATTGTTGCAATCCGGTTTCCTTGAAACAGTTATTGAGCTGGTTTGTTTGATGCGAGCTCGATAATTTCAGGCTGAAGCTCCGTTGGTAAAGTTTAAAATTCTACGGTAAATGGATTTTCGAAAATTCGAATGCGCTCGAAACGAATTATCAGTTAATCATCAGTGAACTCTGCAGGTCGGTTCAAAAAGCTTGACGGGCTGTAGGTTGGAGACCCCTGGTAGGGGGGGGGACTCGATCGGCGGCGTCGCGTTTGTCCCGCACCCACTTGACGGCGGCGACCAGAGGACGATTTTTTATTAAGCGCGACGACCGCGGAGGCGTCGCCGGCGCGCGCGGCCGCGTGTTTTCATATAATATATTGGCCGCTTAATTAATTCGAACGTACGCGCGGTATTCGTTTATAAACTTTTTTTTTTATCCGGTGACGGTTTTTAATGATATTAAACCGGCGCCCGTCGGTCCGTCCGTCGTTTTGGAATGTTGATTCGGGTTTTTAAATTTTTTTTTTTTTTTATTCAAATCGTTAAACAAAAAAAAAAAAAACAAAAAAAGACGAACAATTTACTTTTTAAGTAGACGTGTAGCGCCGCTATTCGTACAATCGATTTTTATCGATCATAATCCGAGCTCGTAAGCCCATGCACTAATAAACGCATGAAAAAAGCATGAACTTATGCACTAAAACCATGCAAAATATGCACTTAAAAGTTGGAAAATATGCATTTACATTCACTTAAATTCTAAAAATACGCGAATAAAATTCACTTTTATCACATATTTAAAAGTTATATTTTATTCCGTTTGGCTTTTATTTTAATTATATTTATTTTGATTTGTCGTAAACGTGTTTTCGTCTTTGTCGATCTTGATTTTGTTTGAAAACTGTAAAACTCACAAAACCCATAGTCATACAAGAATAAAAACCAACTGAAACAAATAATGAAATTCTGTAATAATGTTCGGGAAAAGTAAATTAGAAATGATAATTTTCTCAATTTGTACGAAATATGTGCTAATGACTCTAAAAAAACCTACTATATACCAAATATGCCGATATACCCAAAATATGAAAATAAACATGCACTATTAAACTTTGTATTTTTATAACTATTGTTATGAAACGGATTTGTACTGCACTTAGCACGTTTTTCTATGTGGCAAAAAAAAACCATGCAAATGCATGAACTTATGAGCTAAAAAGTATTAAATTTAACGCGTTGGTTTATCATACCCGATAAAAAATATCGAATTTTTATCGACAAAATACTTCTGCGTTAACATTGCCACTTCACAAATATAAGCGTGACTTACCCAACCTAAACTTACCACAGTGAGAGGTGAAACTAGGTGTATCCATTTTCACGTTGTGTTTTTTGAAAAATGAAAATATTGCTATGCACCTACGACATATATCTAGACAAATTGGTTTAGATAATAAAATGTTGTACTTATCTATATAGATAAGATAAGAGACGATCAATTATTTATCTAGATAATGCTCAACACTGTTATATAGGCACGTACAGTGATGTATATACATGGTTACATAAATCCCCCCCCCCAGGACATAAAAAATAACCCAGTGGCGTGCCCAGGTATTTTCAACGGGAGGGGATGTAGTACCAAAATAATAATCATGAATCGCGAATTGTAGATTTATCATCTATACCTAACCTGACAGTGGGAATTTAAAAACGGGATCCAAAATTGCCAACTTTTATTCAATAAATCAAGCTTTTCCTTGTAACTTGGCTGAAATACATACGTTTCAAGATTTTATTACTGAATAAATACTCATTCTTGTTGTTGTATTTCAAAGCCAATGTGAGGAGGGGGGTCAATCCATTAATTCCCCCCCTCTTTTGAACACGCCAGTGGACTCGGTTACTAAAAAATCCTATAGTTACACTTGTGTGTCACGGCCCAGGGGATATATTGTACGCGACAATATTCATAATATTATTTATTTTTTATTTTTTTATTGGTTTATGAAAATTATAATTCTTCACGTGTGGTATTTTAATTTTTAATTAATAAATGTATTATAATGAACAATTTGTATTCATAATTGGTTTCTTTTTAATCGTGTTAATTTATTAATATCAATTTGTTGTGTTGTACACAAAGTTAAAATTCCAAGGCGTATTAATTTATTACCTATTTATGTTAATAAAATGTGAACATTATATATATTTTTTTTTCCATTACAAAATCGAAAGAAGTAAATAATACTCTACAAAAATAACGATTTCTTCGATTATCGAAGTTAGTGTTATAAATACACTAATCCAAATACTGTTCGTATCCGACAAAAAATTTGTTCTCAACATAGAATTTTTAACAGGCGCGATCGTTTTGAATCGCATAGAAAAATGTTATATAGTATGCTCTTCCCTCCCCTCCTCCCTCAATTTTCGACGGTGTTAAGATCAAACGGATTTTTTTTTGGTCTTTTTTTAAGTATATGTTTGTATTCCGCGTTTAAATATTCCTAATTAAACACAGTGTGTAAAGTCCAACTACAGTCAATTATCGATATAACAAATTTCACGGGACCGAGGAAAAAGTTTGGTATATCGAAAGTTGGTAACATCGAAATTCGCTATATCAAGAGTATAAACTAACAAAATACGTTATACCGAGATTCAAAGGAAAATTCTAAATTTAAATCAACACATT
The DNA here is from genome assembly GCA_956483605.1 of Tuberolachnus salignus. Taxonomy (NCBI): domain Eukaryota; kingdom Metazoa; phylum Arthropoda; class Insecta; order Hemiptera; family Aphididae; genus Tuberolachnus; species Tuberolachnus salignus. The sequence continues at coordinate 6,779,431 of OY101433.1, read as the reverse complement.
ACAAATACATAGTCATATACTAATCAACATGTATCTCATTTTAATAGCACATTATTGCATGATAATCGTCAGAAAAACTTCGTAACAGCAAGTTATATTTAGCTATATTGTTCGTAGAGTCATTATACACTAGCAGACGTATAACTTATTTAAATACGAATTAAAAAATCGTAATAACAAGCTCCAACATTGTAAAAATTCGTTACATCACGAGAGCTTCGGCCAAACAAATCTTGTTATATCGAGGCGACCAAAATACATTTAATTTTTCGTTATATCACGAGATTATCAAAAGAACGACAGTTTCATTCGTTATATCGCGAGTTTACAGTCAACTCGGTTATTGATTGTGTTTTTTAGCTAGTAGCGCATTTTAGATCGTTCACATCGAATTTTCCAGCGGTCAACAATAAAACTATTGTGACAGCTATTACGGTAATGGGCTTGTATAATATTTAGTGTTTCTACCTCCTACGTATTATATATATATATATATAAAAAAAAAAAAAAAATCATAAACTTCCTGGGTCTTTCGGGGACACCTCTAAACATCAACCTAATGAAATACAAATGTTGGGTGTATTTATTCGTTCCATAGCCATCCTACGCGTTATTCCTCGGTTATGCCGATTTAATTATTTTAAAGTCGAGATTTTCACTCCGCCCAATAATACACGCGTACATTGTTATTAGTATACGGAGCCTAACATTTTTGTTACATTTCGAACGTTTTTATATGCGTCGCGGCACGTCAAAGTCAAAGGCGAGGGGGGGGGGAGAAAAGAAATTTCTATACACACATTCCATTGCATTACGCCTGCAGTCGCGGCGGCGAACGAGTAAAAAGACCAATAAAATACGCCGTAAGGACGAAAAGAGGACGTTTTAACAACAATATAAAAACGTCGGCGTTATACACGCCGCGGACCGGTGACGGGCAGTACCTCCCCGTACCTGTTGGGCCAGAAGGAATTTTGTTTTCTCTCGTATATTATATTATATTTTAAAGATATATTATTATTATTATTATTATTATATTGTGCGTCTGTCGAAGTTTCCGGTCAAATTGGCAGCGTCGGCAATTCTTATAATTCAATTTTCTATACACGCGCACGCACACAAAACAACGTCGTCGTCGTCGTCGTCGTCGTCGTCGGCGGCGGCGGCGTTTCTTTTCTTTACAATAATAATAATAATAATAATAATAAAAAAATCCGACATTTCGGCGCTTATTATAAGGATTTCTGACAACACACACACACACAGTTCACAATGGTAAATAACAATAATAATATATACGACCCTCGGCTGTACAACGACGGCCGGGACCAGTTTTTCTGCTACTTAAGCAGCCAGTTATATTATTGTCGATTATTATTATTGTTCGTCGTCATACCCATATACAATTATTATTATTATTATTATGATTATTATATAATGCTCATTGCTCTCGTACGTATATACTGGGAGACCGAAAAATCGTTCACACACACGCGCGCGCGGCGTAAATACGTTTATTCTCGGCGATGCAGCCCGGGCACAATGGTAAATCGTACGTAACGGCCCGGCGGTCGGGCCACCCCTGATTTTCAAAAAGAAAAAATATATATACAAAATAAATACTCCGGTCTCCCTTATTATATTATTATATCTATATCGTTACCGCTAGTCGTCCTTTGAATCGATCGTCGTCGTATATATATTTATACAATGTCGGCCATTTAAACCTTCGGGTTGTTTTTTTGGTAATAATATTTAAAAAAAAAAAAAAAAACACAAATTATTAATTTTGAATTTTGATCTTGGAAGTTTGTTCCGATTACTTTTCAAAAATAATATCGCGTAAATGGTCGGTCCGCCTTCAGAGCGTATGACGTAATGTGCTCGTTTTTCGGCATTTTCATCACTTTTCGAAGAGTGTCAGGCTGAATAGCGGCCATTTCCTGTCGTATATTATCTTTCAACGCTTCTAGGGCCCGGTGGCTTGTCGACGTAAACTCTAGACTTCAAATAACCCGATAGGAAAAAGTCTGGAGGCATTAAGATCGGGGTGATCGCGGAATCGTCAGTCGAAATCACCATTTTTCTGAAATTAAAGCGTCCGAGGAACAAAGAACTCAATCATGCGATCGTAGCTCGAGCTGTATGAGCTGTGTCTTGTTGAAACCAATAAGTCGTTCATTCCGTTATCAATCAGAAATGGAATCTGTATATAAAACTATGTTCGGAATAAAGAAATCCCCCTTCCCCTTCGTCTAATACGGAAAATGAATCCGTCGATATTTGTCCCGATAACTGATAAAAAATATTTAAATGTGACATTTATCAGTTGTTCTGGTTGTTACTTTGTACCGCGGCTCTGCAATCCCGTTTGCCGCATTCGGACGATAAATTTAAACATTTTGACCACAATCTTGTGCAACGCCGTGCCCCGGACAAAATCATTTTGCCTGTACTTCTTTTTTTTAACTACTCACTAACCTACCCACCCCCACACATATGTTTAATACGAATTATTGCGGCCTAATTAATTAATTAACTAATTATAGCCCATCAAATATCAATTTATAAATTAAAATTGAGTGGCTTAATGTCCAAATTTTAGTATCAATGGTCTTGTTACAAACAATATGCATTCCAACTTATACCCTACGGTATATTTATTTTCAATTTAACTATACTTGCCTTGTATTTGCACGACGTAAACGTGGGGCCTAGGACAAATGTCCCAGTTGACCTATCCTAGGGCCGACCCTGATCATGTGTGTAATATTTTCAAATTGTTTTAATTAAAATAATATCTTAAACTTTGACTTTTCTTTCGTTTATGATATTATAACACATAAATAGTTTTTCAATTTCATAGAAAGATATTTAATATTTCGCTCCTCCCGAAAAATGTAACTCGGGTACGCCACTTTTTTTTTCAATCATATTATAATGTATACTGCGTTATTAACACTTAAACTGTTTAAAACCCGGACGGGTCACGATCTTTTTGATAAATCACGATTTCGGTAGTAAAAAAAAAAAAAATTATAATGATAAATATCACTATGTCGTATCGTTTGCCGATGAAATTATTATTTTGTTGTAATCGAAATAATCGCATTGTTAATAATAATCTCGTTGGCCGCAACAAAATCGCGCGATGTGGAATAATAGTTTTTCAATAAATTACTGTAATTTATGCTTTTTTTTTTTTTTTTTTATCAATAATGCCGACGTTTGACGTAACGGCACGTAAAGGGGGGTTTTTTTTTGCCGCATTTCCTTATCGGCGGAGCAGGGGGGGGCGATTATTATTGCATTGCGGTATTATTTATTTGTATTCCACGAGTATTGTTCAAATATATATATACATTGGTAATTTCGTTGTACATATATATTATACCCGGTATACGCAAAGTATTGTTTTACGCGTTTAACAACTTTCTAAACCCGGCCGAGAATGATGAGAGAACGAGGTAGAGGAAAAAAAAAAAAAAATTAAAAAAATACTAATTTGTACACGTCTTTGACGTAGGTCTCTGTCTCTCTGTACAATATCGTCGCTTCTCTCTCGCGCTCTCCTTTTCCGTCTCGTCACCGCTGTGTGTGTGTGTGTTTACGTTTGTTTTTTTTTTTTTCCCCCGAGCGTGCGCAGAGTTCGCGCTCGGTAATTAATTAAACAAACCGATTTATTTAAATGACGACGAACGAACGAGTGGAAACACAACCGACACGCCGTGTTTCTATTATGATTATTATTATGATTATTATACGTGTGGTGCAGCCGCACACAGACCTCCCGCGTAATGACTAAATTACGATGGTATTATGACTAATGCGAACAAATACTCCGTTGGCACGTAATACCACGAGCGCTGCGTATATATCATTCGGTTTGCTTTTCCACAAACCGCGATACGTATGCATACAGGGCGATTTTTTTTTGAAAACATATTTTTTTATCACCTTCGCGACCCGCCGACTGTCTATAGTATACGAAAAATTCGGCCGAGCAAAAACTTCGATTTTGGTTTGTTCAGTCAATATCACAGACATATTTTATCATAGCCTGGATTCGATCGTGTGAAAAAAAAAAAAAAAAGAAAAACGTAGCGCGTTTGTTAAACAATTATTTAGAAAACTATTATTTATGTACAATAACTATCGTTATTATTATCGCTATCTATTACGCGCGATCCCTCCTAAAAAAATTGCGAAGAAAGCGACGGGATATCCGGGGGAAGGTCAATTGCAAACATTTTGTGAACAAAAACAAATTCGTGAAATTATTCAAAAGTTTCGTCAGAAAAAACGGAACAATGATATAACACTCCCCTGGTCAAAAATGTGGAAAAGGATATCCTGAGGAGTATTCGCAACAATTCTGTAAATGCAAAAAAAAACGTGAAATTATTTCAAATGCCTCGCCGGAAAACTGGAACATAAAACACGTCTGTTATTTTATATATTTATATACATCTCAAATATTAAACAACGGTGTTTTAATTTTCTGAAGTAGCGCCATAATTCCATATAACAGGACACCCGGCAACGACTTTGTAAAACAGAAAATTGTTAAAAAGTTCAATTGGATCGTCAAAAGCGTGGTACATAAAAAAAGGTCTGTCTTTTTATAAGGATAAGGAGGGATGACTATATAGTGACAACAAGAGTTTACTATAAGTCTTGGTCTCTTTCTCTCTCTAGGTCTCATACATCCTTTATTAATATCCGATATCGTAATAATAAATACGTGATAAGATCCCACTAAATGCAGTGGTGTATTTAGAAGTTATTTTTGGGGGAGATTTTTGATTGAAAACAATTTTTGTTTTGCATCGCTCAAACTATAAAATGACTTCGTATCATATACATAGACATTTTTTTCTTTTATATCGTACGACAGTTTTCAAATAATATAAAACAAATTCAGCAATCTAATAGTCTTGGCGTTTTTGCTATTTCATCTATATCGACTCCTTCACATTTAGTTGTATGTGTTTTGGTGAATTTATAAAATATTTATCGAGTCCATTTCCTACTCAAAAATGAACATTATAAACTATCAATTAATCATAAAACACAACCGTTTATTGAGTTTTGTAGATCTAATGAATTTTCGACCGGGGGATATTTATAATCATAGTTTTATTTGATCTAGTGGTAATTGATACCTAGTGGTTCTAATTACAATTTAAAATTAGAACTAATAATTAATAAGCAAAAAAAAAAAAAAAGTAATTTAACGATCTTATGTATTTAAAATATTTTCAATATTTCACTCTTATTCCATACACCATTAACGCATATTATCAACTTTTGATTTTCAAATATTACCAATTCCCCCTTTTCGAATCAGATTCGAAAATTGTTGATATGCGTACCACTATAATATTGATAATATTGGATTTATTTCCCTACTCCTCTGGTTTGAATATTAACCAGTTTTAACGGGGGGTTATCTAGATGTTTAGAAAAAATATTTCTTTTTCCTAATCTGTGTTGAATAGGGTAAGGTCGCCATTTAAAAATCAAGACTCCACACGCTATATTGTTTAACGTACGAGGAGTATTCAGGACAATTATTTGAAAATAGTGTTGAAATAAAGCTTAAACGATTCCATAATGATTGGGGGGGAGGGAAACAAAAATCAAATTTCTTCAATAATTTCACAGAAAATTGCTGATGAAAAAAAAAAAAAAAAACACTCTGTATACGTATCCTCGCGACTGTATATAATATATTATTGTGTAGGTATGCGGCGCGTGGGGCCGGCGCATAATCCAGCTGGAGGACATGTTATAACGAGATTTCTAGGGGACAGAGGGGGGAGAGGGGGACTTAGAAACTTAAAAAAAAAATAGTACCCGTTCAATATATTATTATTATTATACCTACCGTTTTTGTCATTATTATTATTATTTTTGTTTTCGTTACTTTTGACGCGAATATGTTTTTTTTTTTCATTTCGAAAAAAAAATAATAATGTATTTATATTATAGTAATTTTAATCGCATATGACGATTGCGCGATGGAATGAAGGAAACTCGTGGTCGTGGAATGTGACCATGCATTATTATGTTATTATACGTGTATTATGCGATCGTGAAAAAAATAACCAATAAGCTGCAGTTTACGTTCCGAGCATAATTCATATACGATCATGATATTCATTCGAAACTCTGCACGTGTGCTGTCCGTCTGTTTTTGGTTCATAAGTAAAAGGGGTTTTTGAATTTGTCATCATTATATTGATTGTCTATCCGGTATATCGTCGTCACATTTTCCGAGTAGGTATAGTAAAAAATTGGCCGAGTAATCGACTAAATAATTATTATCTTGTTCAGTTCATTATTACATTGTCTTAAGGATCCGGTCATTTTTTCGAATTTTCTAGTTGAAAACTATAATACGAACTCCGCCGCCATCTAAATAGATTGTATAGATTAGTACCTCGGCAGATGCTACTAATCTGCGAGATAAATGTTGAGATAACTGACTGGAAAACTGATTTTAATAACGGGCTCCGCGTCTAGAATACTTTTTTCGAACGTGATAATAACAATTATTGTTATCGCGTTCGGATTTATAAAAATAGTACCGATTTCATTATTATTCTGTGATAACCGATATTAAATAACTAGCGCGCAACTTGTTATCCAATATGCCTAGTTTTTGTGGTTTTTTTTTTCTTCTATATTATATTTATAAAATTATGCTTAAAAATATTTAAATTAAACAAATAATCGACGAATGTTTAATCATAACAATAATATTTTTGTTAAGCTTAAATACACATGAATTATCACAATATTATTGTTCTTGTAACTAAAACGAATCAACCGTGTCGTTTTAATAATTCACATTATAAATCCTATTAAAACGTACCCGTCGATATAAAAAAATAATATAGCTTAAGTTGTATTTATTTATTTTTTAATTCCCAAACCGGTTGGTTTTAGTGGAAGGCGTTTATACGAAATGATGATCAGATTTAAAAAAAAAAATAATAATAATGGGATTGTTTGAAGAGAGACGGTGGATAAGAAAAAAACTTCTAATCGAGGATAGCGCTCGGCGGCGGGCGAGGAGAAGAGTTATAGAACAGAACCTTATAGTGACAAATAGAGGGTTCAAACACCAAATAACACTTAGTTTTAATATGAGCTATATGTCAAAATCGTCTCCCACACTGTCAGGCGGCCGACCATTAGAAGGCACTCGTATAATTTAGTGGCTTTGTGATATTAATAAAAGCGTATATAATATAATATTAAAAAAAAAATTAAATAAAAGTGGCAAAATTCCTTTTTTTCCCCCTATTTACGATAACATCTCTATTTTAACGTATATAATATAAATGATTAACGCTTTATTCGTTATTGCTCGTATACGTATACGTTAGGGTGAACCAAAAAAATAAATAAATAAATCTTTCAATAGTTTAATTTACAGGTGTAACAATAAAATAAAACAGCACGGTTCTTAACATTTCGTGGCACGCGGGTGCCGGTAAAAATAATTTTTTAAGCCACGGCCCACCCTCCCCCCTCACTCGTGAGTTTCCAAGTAAACAAATATTATTTCTATAAACTCATTTGTTCTCAATGTTTTAATAACATTTACGCAACATTATGTACATGAAAGATTATTTCTTTCACGCGAAATATTTTTCGCCTTCAAATTAAGCAAACGATCCAGTTTTATTTAGTAAAAATAGCGTCGCGGACCTCCAAGGGGGCCATTAAACTTGCCATTGAATCATAATCGAGAAAAAAAAAATGTCCGGTTCGCGAGCAGCGATTTTAGATGAATAACGCAATTAGGCCACCGCTAAATTTTGTTAACCCCGGTGCAGACTGGGATAATATTTAAAGCAGGGTTTTTTTTTTTTTTTTTTTTGACAAACCAGGAGAAAAGTCTAAAAAACTGGTGGTTAAATGTGATGATGATGATGTAAAATATTCTGTCGGGTTTTTTTGAGTTATTAATTAATAACAGTTCGAAAATGTCGAACTTTTTTATCTGTTTTAGGTGGATAACATTTTGTAATTTATTTTGTTGAATTTAAATCTATCAGCAAATATTTAACCGAACTCCGTATTTCTATAATTTAATATAGTAACGTGTCTTGTTCTTTGTCTTTGGCTTCGTAACTATGTATTTGTCGTAGCTATTTATTTTTAAAATACGTTTCTGTATATTGTACACGCACAGTCAATATGGCCGTGCAGGAAACGGTGTATTATCTTTAATTTAAAAAATAATATTATTGTTGTTCTGTACATATACTATTGACAACATTCGTCAGTCAGCGATAATTAGGAGTTAAGGAATTAAAGCATTTGCTACATCCGGCAATTTTCTCTTGATTGCACTTCATACATGGGGGGGGCTCATTGATGCAATTTTAGGGGGGGTCAAATACATACGACCAAAAAAAAAGAGATACAAAGTTCGTCAATACATTTTTATAAATTATTAGTTAATATTATTTTTTAGGGGAAAATGGTGTCCATGAATTCAGGACGTTGGTTTCATTAAAACGTATGTACACACGATTACGCAACGTTTATTATAACTATTGTTATTCTTTTCGAGCCATCATATTTTTATCGCAAACATTATGATTGTTTTTTTACAAATAAAAGTCAGGATATTTATATCGCAAGGGTATTTTTCGGCGACTTGTGCAGTTGTGCACGTGGTAATGTAATAACTTAATTATCGGGACAACTTGTTATTTCTGAGATTGTATTTGACAAAAAATAAAAATAGATTCCTCGAAAATCGGTTTATGGGGGCGGTAACTGTTGAAGATTGTCACTGGTAAAAAAAAAAAAAAAAAAAAAAAAAAAAAAAAAAAAAAAAAAAAAAACAATGAAAACGATTTGCGCCACGGTTTCGAACTGTTCCGTGAAATTATCGTACCGTGTGACGATTTTTTAGATAATTCGTTTTGAATAATAACGAACCTTACAACGATATTATTATTATAGAATATTATTATATCTAATGCTCGGATCTGTACTGCGACTTAATAAAATTAATTTAGACAAATTCGTTTCACGCAATTTTCGATTAAATGAGCTATGCATACGTATATACGACTAGGTACCCATGATTTTACATATTTCGTCATAATTACGCAATTACAAATTTCCATATTCGAAAAGCCTACACGTGACGACGAGCCGTGAGAATAATTTGTCAAAGCATAAGTATTACTTAAGGCCAAAAATATAATAAATACACCGTATTATAATATATTCGATATTGCGTGCTTCTGTTATATTATTGTTTTATTTTATCCCTCTTGAAAATTACCCTATGGGCACCTCGGACGTCATTTAACATTACGATGCGAAATCAATATTATATAATTGAAAATTCGAAATCAATACCCAAGCCGTTCGATTCGCTCGCTTGCATATTAAGGACGAAATTAATAAGTTTCCATATATGTGCCACTAAATGTACAATTCAAAAACCTATTTCAACTAATTTAAAAATGTATTGTCTTTTGATACTGATCAAATGTGTTAACAAAACGATAAACTAAAGTATTTATTATCTATGCGGTAATCACTAAAATATCGTGATAAAACCGCAAAAAAAAAAAAAATAAATACCCATTTTAATAAGTATTTTTATTCTATAAATTCTATGTGCAATTTTAGGCGTGTAAAAAAAAATATTTACATGATGCATTTGCGTCCCGCAAACAACGCCACCGATGGGCGCCCTTGTGTATCGGCCCGCCCTTAATAAATACATTCAAATTTGAGCCCTAGAAATTTGTATTAGGTTTTCATGGGGCGTGTGACTACACGGCAGTGGCGTAACCGGGAAAATGTTTTGACAGGAAGGGGGAGTTAAATTTTGAAATTCTCATTCCTGTGGGATATTATTTAGATCGATTCAATTAAAAGAAACTTAAAGAAAAATAATTTAAAAAAAAATGTATATCAAAGATATTTCGGGAGGAGTTATAACTTCTGCCCCCCCCTCGCCGCAAGATACGCCACTGGGTATAGGGCAGGTATACATAATTAACAAAACTGCGGTTGTGCAGGCGGCGGTAGCGGTTCGGAAAATAATAATAACGTTGCGTGGATTCGTATCCCGAGAAATGTACACGTAAAAATATCGTAACGACGACGACGACGACGACGGTGGCGGCCGCGCAGGCAGGTAGGTAGGCAGGTAGGTACGCGACACGTCGTGCAACGTAATATTTCAATTTCGGGTCGGACCACTTAGTGCGCGAGCGTATCTGTATTATACACTACCGCACAGCCGGCCGCATGTCACCGAGACGAGCGGCCGTGTGTATGCCGCCGCCGCCGCCACTGCCGCCGCCGCCGCCACCGCGCCGATGACCCGCCACGACAACAAACGCACGCACACACACATACACAACAACAAAAAAAAAAAAAAATAATAAAAATAAGCAACGGACTCCCCTAACGCACCGCGGCGGGCCAAATAACAGTGTTTAAATCCCATCGGGCGGCTCCGAACATTCGCTAACAAGGCTATAATCTTGGACGGGGGGGCGGGCGGAAAATAATAATAAAAAATCGTTCTTTCTCGGGTTTTTTTTTTTTTTTTTTAACTATTTATTTTATATTATTATTATTTCTTCTCTGCCGTTTTATGGTGTTGCTTTTTTTTTTTTTTTGTTTTTTTTTCCTATTCCTCGCTCGCGCGGTATCCTCTTTCCCTCCTCCCCCCCCCCAGCGCCGGCGATTTTCTCTCGTCGTCCGGCCCGACCGGGCGGAGACCACCCAATCCGGAGAGAGTGGCCGCGGGCCAAAGTAAACACGACGACGACGACGCCGTGTATTTAGGCCCTGCCCGGCCCGGCCCAGTAACAGTCGACCCCGAGAATCGTAATAAACACATTACCGCCGTCAGTTGTACGCACGCCCCAGAATCCCATATTTTACCTATGTATACAGGGTATTATATTTATCGCCAACCGGTGATTATCGGCTACGCGGATATTTCGGTTTTGTTCAAACGCCGCCGGATTGTTTCCATCTTCCTATACGCGTCTGTACAATATCAGAATAAATTTTAAACATAAATTTTCCGACCTACTAGTTCAATAGTAATTTCAACGTTTCCCTTGAGATTTACAAATATTATAGATTAATATATATATATATATATATAGTGTAATAAAGTATTTTTTCAAAAACCCCTGCCCACGAAAGTTTTCCCTGCGTTCGTCCCTGACAATATTATATATGTATCTAATCGACTATTGATTTTCAAATAGTTATACCCGCACGGACGCTCATAGGTGAAATATCAGACGTAAAATAACTCGATAGATGATACTTTATATATTAATGTAATTTAATCGGTAGATTTCTCATATGATGTGATCAAAAAAAAAAAATATTCTATTCATATACTTATTTCTTAATATAATTTGTTTAAATTGATATTTATGTTTTAGGGGGGTGGGGAAAGTACCCCGTCTTTTCCCTCGCCATGGTTACTTATACCGAAATTTGTAAATGTTATTTATAACTAGAGACCGGAATTACATTATGCATTTCCCATATTCATATTTAATATATGCAATATGCATGACCATATTACGAGGGTTTTATACGTGGTCGTTTACAATTCAAACTGATTTCATAGACAATATATTATTTTGCATATTTATTACATTCTTAATTGATAAAATGAACTATTACCTATCTAAATAGGTATATAATACAATAGTTAACAATAAAGATTATAATTAATCATCAATTATTATCAAATTATCACGGAAAACTGTATACCTTTTGATATAGGAAAAACGATTTTATTTTATTTTTTCCGTCTAACATAGTTTCATTTAGCAACCCAGTACTAATATTAATTTCTATAATCTAAATACTGTTGTCAAAGAAAATAAATAATTACACAGCTTTTACACAGTCTTGTTTTCAATTGTTTTGTCAATTGATTTTCATCGACAGTTCCTGTCCATCATATTTTCTGCCACTTCCTTCGGTCCAGCGTCAAAGCAAATCATGCCAATCGGTTGTCGGTTTTTACTTTTCCTCATCACTTTTTACCTATACTTTCCCGTCTCATATACGTGGACGACGCCGTGGAGTTAAAAAATATGGGTTGCTATATGCAAATCAATAGACAATATTATAATATGCGATCCAATATATATTATTATATTGTCTGAAAAAAAAATATAAAATCAAATTTACTTGTAATCTACGTAAATAATCGTCGGTCTGTGAAATGAAAATCACCCTGTATGGATATATTTTAATACTTATTGGTTAATATATATATATATAGCGAAAACGCTACGGGTTTGTTACTTTACTCGCACGCACGTATATTTTATAATATCATATTTGTGTATATGAATTTATTTTATATGGTTTTTTTTTTTTACTTCTCATAAATATTGGTCGACCGCCTCTTGCGGTTTTTTTTTTTTTTTGTTTTTATCACCTATACGACACGACGCGGGCGCCGCCTACACGGTGGACCGGCCGGAGACCGCGGGGAATAATAATACGAAAAAAAAAAAATTTACGAGCGCTAATTTTCGTTCCACTATATATTATTATTATACTTGTTATATACCATAATTGTCGTTCGACGTGCGTTTTATTTTTTTTTGTTTTTATCGTTTTTTTTTCTTTTTTGGATAAAGCGCCATAGCTTGCGAACTGTTTAAGCCCGCTGTATGCCTATACATAAACGATTACATTCGAAACGGCCTTCGGTCAACATTAACTTATATAATACCGTTTGTATAAATAAATGATGTATACCTCATCTTAAGTCTCTTAAGAACTAAAAATAGGAAATTTAGGATTTCCGGACTATTATTCTTTGTGTACGAAAATACTGTAGAATATTTAAACGTATATTAGGATTGCCCTTCTTAGCTTACTCTTGTACATTTTTTTTTTTATTTTACAGTTTATGACACCACCCAATCTTTCGTTAATATCCAACAAAATAATAACTGCAAATTTTAAATCAATCTTTCAATTCAAAGCCACGCCACTGGGCACTATTAGTTCGAGTAGTTTAAGTTAGGTTAGGACCTAATCTAATCTCGAAGTAAGATTTCTGGTAAAAAAAATTGTTAACAGCCAAAAAATAGCACATCGTAATAAAACGATTTCTCGTTAAGCTAAGAATTGATAAAAATAAATATATTTATTTGCATATTTGATAAAATTAATAAGTAGGGGTTGGTTATAACCTAGAAAATCATATAATATAACAACGTCGATTTTAAAATTTAATTTAAATAATATTATACTAATACATTAAATCCTATCCTTAAAAAAAGTAATTTAAGAGAGCTTTATAAGAGGATTGTTCCAACAAACAATTTTCCGATTTTCCTATAAGCTATTTTACTCTTGAAATATATATTTTACATTATTAATTATTTTTAAACCGTCTTTGATGTGTAATTGGAACAATAAATGGTGAGTAAAACACCTACAAAATTTAAAAAAATGTGCCTACGAATTTTCAATATTTTTATACGGCCAAACAAGGAACGAACAAATCTAAACATTGTGCCATAACTAGTTTTTTTTTAACCAAAATACGGTGTAATATGTCACTTTTGACATTAATACATCGTTTATTTTTGACATAGTTACTTTAGATTTAAATAATTTTGAACCTATGTAATTTTATTGTATTTTGAACCGTTCGACCGGTATAAATAATAAAACAGAAAAATACCATTTAGCCGGGTTTTTTGAGCGTCTACGTCTTTTTTATTTTACATATAATGATGACTATGTCGGTAATATATTCAATAGTTGGAAATTTTCGTAAAATTTGCTACCCGATATTTATTATTTATATATGTATTTTGGTTGAAAAAAAAAAACAATGTTTTTGCAAAATGTTTATATTTTTTCGTAAAAAATTACAAAATTACTCGTCTTCAAGTGCACCAGGAGCACTAAATTAAAATATTGATTTCAAATCGTAAACAAAATGTTAACATCTATTTTTAATGGCCACCCAAATACACGTGCAAAAATATTACGCTAAATAAGAAATAGTGTGTACCATTTTAAAATCTATATACGGATAAAAATATTCGGATAAAAAATATTATTGAGTATTATATCACGAACGTTATATATTATAATAATTAGTGTTTTTTTTTTTCTGGAACGGTAATTTATTACGATTTGTTACTATACGAGTACCGAGATATAATATTATGCTGCGGTTGATTTTATTAGCACTCCGCTATGGTGGTCATGGGTTGGCCTTGTGGTTCTTGTGTGTTCTGAGTAATTCGTGAACGAGACAGTGCGATAGGTCTCGTTTAATAAAGTAATAAATAAACGTATACTTTCAAATTTGAAGACCGTAATGAAAACGTCTTGTTTATGTATATATAGATAAAAAAAAAAAAAAAAACCACGTTTAATATAATAGAAGTTCTTTTTTAATAATGGTGCATTGTGATTGTTAAAATATATATATATATATATATAATGTCGTATCGTCGTTTGTTTTAATGCGATTCGTTTTATAGTAATATATAACAACAAAGTATAAGTGTAAATGAGTATTCGTTTCTAAAACAATTTTTGTTGGTTTTTACGGATTATAAATGCAAAAAAAATTGTATTTTTTTTTTTTTTTTTTTTAATTGACAACTATATTATTTTTATTTATCGTCATATGTTTTTTAAAAATAATAATATTACTACGAGTATTTCGCATCGTGGGTGGGTTAGGTTAACCTCCACTGCTGTAGGTGGAAAATTGCGAAGGTATAGGATTGGTAATTATTATTTTTATCTATACGCAACAATAATTTCGAAATAACGAAACTGTTGTTTCGTAAAATTACCGTTTTCCAGTGAATATTTTCAAAATTTTTATACGGCCAAAAGAGCAACTTATGACGAACTTTTAAAACTAAAAAAAACTCGAAAATAACACAAAACCGTTATTGCGTTAGTATTTCCGGTTTTCCCTATTATTAAAGAAACAAGAACAACTGACCTCTTCAATGAACCAACTAGTTCCAAAACAAGACAAATAATTATGTACGCATATCGTTATAAATATAATAGTTTATATTAACATATGTAAAAATACGGATGAGTTGGAATTATTTTATATTATTTATACGAGTGTATATTATAATACAAAAAACTCCGTTAAAGAAACGTTATTAACTGCTTTTGAAGCACTTATTTTTCTTTATTCCAATTTATTTTCACGACTGATTACTATACGGGTGTCCGGGAAGTAGGATACTCTGTTGGGTAATTGCTATATCGTAGAAATCGATCTCGTTTATTTTATTTTCAAATGTTAATAGGTGGTCCCTTCAAAAATGATCTGATTTCACTTGTTTACTAAAAGGTAATGGTCGATTTGTTTGGTTTGGTTACCGGGTTTTCAAGGCTAAAAAGTAATAGCATGTGCCCGCAACACATAAAAATACATAGGGAGGTGGTACGAGATATTTAAAATGCGGCTACCGAGACCACAGTTGCGGCCTCACGCTGGGTTTGTTTTTTAATATAGATTTAATCGAATTTTAATATTATATATCGACTATTCATTTCAAGAATGCAACAACTTAATAAAATCGAAAAATTAGTTAACTACATCATTTTTTTTCTGTTTTCCATAGTACTTTCAATTGAAGAACGAAATAAAAGCTAGTTCAATTATTGACGATTAGAGAGCTTTTAAAAATATTTCAATTCATAACTGAAATATGTGATCATATTGATAATATTCAATTCCAACTTCACGTAGTTATATAATATTAGTAACAATGGAAATAAATTATATGCTTACACCAACAATTGTATTCATAACTAAATTATTTCATATTTTATAGTTGACAAAAATATGAAGATATTCATGAAATAATGAAATATTCATTGAATTTTCAAATAGCTCTCCTGAAAAAAGTACTTTTTTGAGTTGTCTTGAACTGGATAATCGGTATTATAGTTTATTATTGTACGTCGGACAGTACTATCCGTACAATGTTCTACAAATAACCATACGGTATAAATTTTTTTTGAGTGCGTTACATTTAATATCGTAAAAAAGGTACCAGGGTAAAAAATAGTAAGGATTTTGATTTTTGATTCACATTGTACTGGCCGAACACGGTTTTATTGACTAAAAACGTATAATAGTGTAACATAATAATATATTATACTGTACAGCTATATGTTATCCATTTTCGTGGAATTGCTTTAAAAAAAACATTTTACCTGAATCCGGAAGCCAAAATGAATAAAAAAAAAAAAAATCAAAATGAATCGTTTATTGTCAATAGTGTAGAATAACAACCCGACGAGTCGCATACCGTTATGGGCTTGTGCCGTTTTACACGACAAAAGCATTGTTGGCAAATGGTAAAAATTCGAATAGAAAATAACAACGGTCCGCAGTAAAAAAAAGGTCATTCTATTTATGGGTCAGATGATATAATGCCTACACGATGTATTTTTTTTTTAATATGATATACAGTAGGCATAGTGAATTATAAACTAATACACAACCTACCTGTGGGCAAAACGAATGCTCATTGTGTGTCTAAATTTCATAAAAGAAAAATATATTTACTAAGAAAAATATATTCGTTGTATATTTACCACTCGATTGAATAAATGGGTTTTAACGGGATTATACGATATTATAATATACGGACGAGCCAGGCGTTTTGATTTATTTGTAGGTTTTGTGCTCGCCATTAATAAAGGTTATAAACGTCATTTGTATTTCAGATTCTGAACATGGCAAGAAATGTATTGGTTTTAGTATGACGTGTGCATTTTTTTTTTTGCACTTAGTAAACAAATTTCCGAACAGAAATATTGCTCCGATCAAAAACTTTATTAGAACTTTCTTGTAGCATATTATTTGTTTGTTGCTATTGAACATTTTCGAGTTTTCCACTACGACGTATGTCCATTAATATGTTCCCCTCTATATCCTACCTTCCCAGCCGATTTAGTTTTTGTACGAATAACGGCTTCTCGAAAATATTTGTTATAAGATTCCGTTATTAAGTTTTTCTTACGGCAGCATAAAATCCCGTAGTCACGGTTTTGTTTTACATGCATTTGAATTGTCGGTTATTCAGGTATTTTTTTATTTTTTTTTTTTTTGTAATCCGGTAAAATTAATCGTGTAAACCTGCAATTTTGACAATTGTAATACTTATATAAACATTATATAGACGTGATGTACAATATTCAAAATTCTGACGTTTTCTGGGCGTTTTAATTAATAACTATATTCAATTTTCGAGGTTTTACGCTGACACAAATTTTGTAATTTATTTTTATCGTTCAAATTATACTCAGTTTTCAATACTGTTCGCAATCTTATGGTGTTTCGTTATATCCTTTTTATATCACGCGTCCCCTCGGTATTTTATATTCACGATTTGACATTACTGCGGTGCGTGACGAGTGACGACCGTCCGCAGAGGTAGACAAGCGCACCGAACAAATTGGACTCGGCACGACTGCGTTTAGTGCGTCGCATCAATATTGTAATCGTATCGTATCGTATCGTATAATAAATAATATAAATATATTTTAATCGCATTCATTCTTTTCGACAATAATCGTTTTCGGAATCGTGCACGACGCGTCGCCGATCGAGACGAGAGCGCCGCCGCCGCCGGCCGAATCCAACGGTCTCCACACAATTATTACCGTCCGGGCACAATAATATTATTTAATATATACGACACCGTGTTTTTTATACCCGTTAAAAACGTAATTGGTTTGTAATTTGTTTTTACGAAATATACAACGTTTGAATTTCATTTACACGCCAACGTCCAACGTTCTTATTACGTTTCCGTAACAATACTCTGTGCCGAATTAAACGAAAATGATTAATTATATGTCGGCGTATAGAGAAAATTATAGCGTTCCGCGAGACCGTCGACGCCGCGGTTAATTCTTTGTTTAAACCGAGAAAACCCGACAGAAAATTATTAGAAATCAAAACGAGCGAGCTACGACGGCGGTTGTTTAGCATTTGGACATAAAATATAATATGGCAGTCAGTGGCGACTGATAGCTGACCGACAGTGTAACCAGCGGGAAGGCGTTCCTTATCGGCCACTCTCTTATATTCTATAGACACTCTAGACTCTGGAGTCCGGTTATTTAGTTGTTTTATTATATGCGGTAAAATCATATTCGCGTAATAATACACCGTAGTGTACCGCCGCGTATTATTTACCATTAGATTGTTTTTTATTTTTATTTTTTTTTTTTTTTTTTACCCTTGAAATGTAATTTTAGTTTTCGCTTACAAATTGGCGATGCAAAAACACGCATAATTATATTACATATATGTGTATATATATATATATATAGATATTACCTAACCGTCGTATTATCGAAAACGCACATTTGTTTGTTTTTTTTTTTTCGTTGTAATAATTCAGCGCAGGACAAACAAACAATGGTCTTAAATCTTTCAATACATAATTATTCTATACACCGAAGAACACGCGAATAATTTAACAAAAAAAAGTAAAAATCAAGTCTCCTCCTCCCACCCACCCCCCCACGGTTGTTTCGGATCGCGATACCGCACGATATAATATTACATTATATACATGCACAATGTATTATGTATACTTAAATATATATTTATAATATTGAACGTAATAATATATTATATTATTATTATTGTTATACGACGGTCCGTCGAGTCTGCGGTCTGGCGACGTGCGTATATCGGGACGGCGGCCGACGAGAGTATAACAGTGTTTAGGTCGTGGGCGGGTGGGTAGGGGTGTTGCGGCTATATTATATATATATATGTATATAAATACAGACGGTTTTTGTATACCATTATTATTATTATTATTATTATTATTATTACTGTACGTAGGTATACCGCGGTGGTAACATGACGGTCGCGTATAATATACAGATGAAGCATCGGGGACAGGTGTTATCGGTATAACAATAATTACGGCTATTCGCGAGGAGCCGCCGCCGTCGCCGGTGCGGGTCGGAGGAAGCACCGCCGCAGCACACGCGTTCATTAACGCGCGTTTCTCGGCCGTATTATTGTGACGGGCGGCAACGGCGGCGGTCCGCCGGTTTTCCGTCTCTCTGTCCGTATGCCGGCCGCCGCCGTCCGCCGCCGCGCCGCCACGGTCTGCGAACAGGAGCCACCGCCGCCAGGTGTGCACGGGTTCTTCTCCGTCGTTCCGCGCGCGCCCGTTATATCGTTGACCCCGCCGAGACTTTTCCTCCGCCGTCGCCGACATTTTATTTTATATTTATATAAAAACGCGTATTAGAACTTTATATTCCGATCGAACGGTTTCGACTATCGTTTCTAGACGACATATTTCGGTTACGCTCACTACTCCCTACCCCACCGCCCCTCCTAACGATAACGGTTTCCTCTAGCGTCGATTTATATACAATAATAATAATAATAATAATTATTATTATTATTATTATTAGAATCCGGATTTATAATCGAACCTCCAAATATTATCGAACGCTAATTTTTTATCGTAATAATTATTAGAGTTAAGATATGTACTAGCCGATAGTAAAACAGCCGATATATCTACATCGTTTAAAATTGGCCGGAAAACAAGGAGTTGTAACCAGAAAAATTATTTTGTTTTCACATGTTCGGCCCTCGACTGTATACGTACGCTCTCTCTCTCTCTCTCTCTCTCTCTCTGTCTGTCCGGAATGCTCTGTCGATTTACTATGACAACACATTAGTATAAATAATAATACGAAATAAATAAAGAAAATTGAGTGGAAACTCTTTGAAAGGCGCCAAGATTAAACTTGGCACCGACACTACTGAACTGCATTAAATACTGAATTATTTTATTGTGTCACAAAAAGATATCGGCACAATATATCGGTTTATCGGATATCCGGAAAAAAATACCATCGAACCAGCTCTAATAATATCGTTATTGAAAAATTACCGAAAAATGGAAAACCAGCGAAAAATGCAAATTAAAAGTTTTACTTTGGAAATGCCTATCAGTAATACGAATCAAATTACGTAAAAAAACCCTACCAGTCTTAAAATTATATTCCTTTACAGTACAAATGACATCTATCGATTTCATATTTTTATTTCTCGATCCGAATTCAACACAATATTTAAATAATTCAAATTTCAGGATAGTATTTTTGGCGTATATGAACCGCGTGATATAATTTTAAGGATTTTTTCTGGTAACGCGTATAATATAGTCTGATTGTTATTTTTATTATTTTCGGTATGCTTGCCTAATCTGATACCAATAATAAAAAATATACCGTTTACATTAAATTGTGATCGCTTGTAATTTAATCATTTGTCGCTATGAGTATTAAGCGATAATAAAAAAAATATATATTTCAAGATTTCACTTATAGGTACTTACGATGCCTAATTTCCATTACTTATGTATTTTTGAATTGATTTTATTTATTTTTTTTTACGCGAAGTCCTTTATATTTATTATTTCTCTCTATCATTGAGATTCGTACACGTGCCACTTATATATTCGTAAACGTTTGGAAACAGATAACAAAATAGTTTCCTTGACCGTATAAAATAATATGACCATACAAATGCCACACCGCAGTTAAGTAGTAAAGTGTCCATTATATACGCAATCGCCACAAACCGCAACAGTATAATACAATTATAATACCACTCATACTTAGAATTAACGCTGTTTAAAGTTGTTTAAATTACAAACTGCGGCTGTTCAAATATTATTATATAGTATAAACCGTACTTTACGGTATCAACAAATAATCACAAGTACTTTTAACTAACTCATTGTTTTCAATGATAGATAGGTACCTATCTTTAATTTTTTTTTTCAATTTCAAGTAATACAATAAGCTCTATAATTTAAACAGAACACCGGAAACCAGTGCGAACCAGAGCTGATTCGAGTACAATATCATCTATAGATATATATAACTAATACTAATATACTAATCAATTATATTATGTTATATTTATTTTATTTATTATTTCAATTAGATTAAAAAACAAAAATAAAAATTATTTTTAACTTTCTTTTTTTATATTATTAATTGTATTGAAAACGTCATTTACAAAAGTGGCTGCTATTTTACCCATTTATTTTGATCGGTATTTGGCGCCCTCCCCTTTTAAAAAAATTAATTTTACTGATAAATTTTAAAATATAATATAATATACTATATCATTTTTTATTATACAAATAGTAACGATAAGACAAATTATAGTTATAATTACATTTTTAATTTCAGTCTGCCCACGAATCTGTGAATTACCCACCGTGCAAAACAAGACATTTCGGACTTTACCTGAAACATTTGGGCAATTCACGAAATGTCCCGGTAACCGAACTTTGTCCATAACATGTATATCATGTAAATTTAACAATCTAGATCGTGATAAAAATCGTTATATTAATACGTACTAAATATTTTATGTCGGTACAAGAATAATAAAAAAATATTCGAGCCGAGATGAACTAGTTCATATCAAATGTATAGTTTTAATTAGACGCCTGCCTATTTGTATATATTATATACGAAATAAATTCCTATATTAACTGGGAGTCAAAGTGTTTGGGAAAACATAACGTTATTATTGTTGTAAGTGTATATATTATATAGGAATGATGCGCCGGATGAACATCGTTAGGACAGTAATACTTTCTCAATAACCGAGTTTTACAAACTCTACAAAAAAAAAAAAAACTTTTTACGCATTCGACTATAATAAGGTTAAAAAATAATTAATATTTACAATAACCTAACCTAATCTAAGCGAAAAATGTATTGGTTTTACTATGATGTGTGCAGTGTGTTGTAATTTTTTTTTCCGTCTATAAATGACTTTTCAACCAAAAATCTCGCTCCAATCAACAACATCATTATCAAGGGAGATTTCTACCAAACATTTTATCTAGTTAGTTTATAAGAAATCAAATTTGTTTTTTTTTTTTTTAAAGAAAATTTAAAATGGAGTAAAACCGGAAAAAAAGATTGCATCAACGGTTTTTTTTAATTCCGATTCGGTATTTTTGTTTTAATTCAGTGAAATAAATTCATGAAATATTCACCGATTATACTTATACCAGCACCTAACCAGCACTTTCTAGACGCGGTGTAATATTGAAAACATTCTGGAGATTTTTAGGTTATTTATAGCTATTTGAAATTGACGAGTATGTTTTTGACGTTATGATGATGTAAATAAAAATAATTTTGGCCCCATAAAAATGCACAATAATATGACTCAATAAGATACATCGTAAGTTGTACCGAATGGTATATAAAACATTGAGCGTTATGTCGTTAATATTTTTTCTAATAAGCGTTTAAGTTTAAATTTCCTCGTGCTATTGACAGGTGGGCACCGGCACTGAATTGGAAACCACTATAATATATTTATTTGTATGTTATACATACAACAGGCTTACGTCCAAAAGTAACATCAAATTGCACAATATCACAATATGGGTAACTTAAAAGAAACATTGGAAATAATTTATTTATATTATACATATATTACGGATAATTTCGAATGTAGTGTCGACATTAGCCAAATATATTCCGGACAATGTTATAAAAACTATAGATATAATATAAAAATATTAGTGACTGTTGGTACAATTTGTAATGATAAGAATGATATTTAATAGTTATTATTAAAAAATATTGCAATTTTTGTTTTTACAAGGCATGCTTCCGTGGCATGATGGTACTTTGAATTGCACAAAATGTTAGATGATTTACAATTAAGATTTAAAACTTATCTGTTCGAAATTGATTACGATAAGAATGATATAATATTCCTCCTAAAGTCGTGTGTAGTATCTATATACAGAGTGTTTAAATAAAAACTTTTGTAATTATTAAATTTAACATTATCCACAGTCGACTAGCCAAACTGTAAACGAATAATAATTAAACGTTATCCGATTTTCTACATTAGCCGTAACATATATAAACGACGCGCGCGATTACTTTGATAGCTGCAGATAATTTATAAGTTTATATAAAGTTAATATAGAGTATTATTTAATTAATAAAGTTTTAATTGAAAAAAAAAAAACTGGTATTTTTTATCGTATGCGAGGTAAAACGGTCCCGGTTTTCAATATACTCGCTGCGGTATATTATGAAGTATGAACTCGCTCGGTGCCAGTCAACAGTCATAACCCCATAAATCTCATAACTCCTATGCACATATTGTATATGTATAAAATATATACACCGTGTAAATATTTAATAAAATTGATAATTAGTAACTATTTAACAAAATAAAAAATTAAAAAAAACTAGATGGGATGCGCTCTACTTTGGCGACTTACTTGCGCCACGAGTTCAATTTCCATCACGGCAAATAATATACTTGTATAACTATTTTATCTCCGCGATTATATATTTTATTAAACAATGACTTATCTGTTGGTGTATCCTGTAATGGTAACTATAAGTTAGCATAAATTAGCATACGCGTATACATACGTATCACACGAGGAAATTCTCCGCTGAAACTTTTCCAACGTTTAACGAGATTAAAATCCAAGTTAATTTTGAACGTTTGTACATGACGTCACTTGATACAATATTACGTCTATCGTTGTAAATATATTTATTTTTTAACATTGCCGGGTTGAATCGAACGAGCGCTTTTAGAAAACATTCGATAACATTCAACGTGGAAAATTGTTTTTATTATTAAAGAAAATCATCGGTTTTCCCTCAAAAAATATTCAGGTGAAATATAATATTTACATTTATGCTTCATATCTCTGACGCGCAGGCGCTAAATTATATTCACACGCCAACAAAATATAGGTCTCTGAATTTGTCAGAGAAATTAAATCAAATCAGTTTAAAAAAATTAAAATATTGAAATCCTTTTTATTAAATATATTAAATTTAACGCGTTCAATTATATAATAATATCGATATTGTTCGGATGATATACCGTGCGATTTATGCACATAGCAAACGGTTAACTCTTCATATATTATTCCCCGAGTTGAGCTTTGTTTTCATTTATAATATTCTGTACATAAAAATACGAGAACTGCATACTTTAGATTAGTGTAGATTCAAGTTCAAAATATGTTGTCATTTTCTATTTACCCATCACAAAATTCGGGCGCAAACCTCTAATTATATAGTAAAATTAAAAATACAATTTAAAAAAAAAAAATGTATCGTTTTCTCAAGTATAATTGCCATGATTATTATCATACAATTGGAGGAGATCCATATGTGACCGTATAAGTCAGTTAACTGTATTAATATTGAAATACATTTCTCGAGAGTAATGTCTTTTTAATAGGGTCATTGACACAACGTTGTTATTGTTATTATTTTTTAAGTACTTTTTTTTTTACCCATTTGAACGTGAACGCAACCGCGAAGGACCATTTATTTCAAACTATACAACGGAAAACATTGTTAAAAATAAAATATAATATAATTATTCATACGGCATACCATTACGGTTTATTTGGCAATTTGAACAATCACTTTAATTACCTATCTTATATATCTACGTAATTTAAAATTAAATAATTGGGTTCAACTTTTAGTATGTCCGGTAACTGTCCGGTAACAGTCACATATCACACGCGTGCCCTCCGGAATAACTTTTGATCGTAAAAATATCCAAGTTGTATAGATGTATATAATTAATTAAAAAACAATGGATTGCGAGAAAACATTTTGGCTAAGTAATTTTCATTTAACCCGATAAAAATAACAACCTGCCGATATAGAGGCCATCAAAATTTATTTCAAACAGATTTAATAAATCATATAGAAATTCCGTTAAAAGAAAAAAGTTCAACCGTATTTTTTTTATTGAATAATAGTCAATAATTATATCCTCGTCGATCCTATCAATTGTAATTTGTTTCGGCATACAGAATAAGAATAAATCGTTATTGAGCGTTACTTAAAATAAAATAAAAACGCAGCAATTTGCTTATATTTTCATTTTTTATCACATAGAGTAGATTTAATATTTAATAACTACCAAATCGTTATAATGTTATTTACGATAAACAACAACAACAACAAAAAAAGACGATAATTTGAATTTTTAATTAGACTAAAAAAATAAAATTGGTTTAATACTATGATGTGTGCTTTTTTTCCCCGTCTGTGAATCATTTTTTCACCAGAAGTCTCGCTCCGATTTTTGAGCGTAGCAATTTTTCCGAAAGCATTTTAGTCAATTGTATGTGGCTGGTTCACATTTTGACGAAAATTGTAAAAATCACGGCATTTCAAAATGTATCTAACCGGACTTGGCTCAGAATTTGTATTTTGTTAGCAATGATTTAAAAATTAAATTCCTCTATATGTGTACCGTACCTTATTGACTTTACACTTAAAACAGCGGCACCGCACCCGCGAGCTTCTTCTTATCCGTGACTTTTTTGATCTGTAAGTGAAATCGGCCATCGTATACACACAACTTGACAAAGACGGCCGGTGAATCGATTTATTATAATTGTTCACCTATGTAGATATGTTTTGTCAATTGTCATGTATTTGACAAAAGAAACTCGACAACTGTAATAACGGCCGAAACCGATTAAAATTAACATACGAGGTCTGTTCAAAAAGTTCCCGAACTATAAACTAACTATTCCTAAAAATATAAAACTTATAGTATCGTAAATGTTATTAGATTAAAATAAAATAGAGATGAGCAGCTATCTTTTCAAGTAAATCTCAAATGTTTATTGCTATCTAACCATTAACTGTGCTCGTTCAAAGTAGACGAGTCGTGTGTATTGTGCGATTTTTAAGATGAATAACATTCACGAACAACGTATTAATATTAAATTTTGTGATAAACTTTGTAAATCTTTTACTGAGACTCATAAAATGTTGCGAAATGCTTATGGTGATCAGTGTTTAGGACGTACTCAGTGTTACGACTGGTTTAAACGTTTTAAAGACGGTCGGGAATTAGTTGATGACGACCCACGTTCAGGACGTCCGTCGACATCCACAGACGATGCTCATGTGACAAAAGTCAATGAAATTGTGTGGTTTTTTTTTGACAACCTGGGATTTATTCATCATGAATTTCTACCTGCAAGGCAAACTGTTAACCGATGGTACTATCTAGAAGTATTAAAACGTCTTCGAGAAAACGCGCGGAGAAAAAGGCCTGAAGTGTGGAAGAAAAACTCATGGTTTCTCCATCACGACAATGTTCCGGCATACACTTCCCTGTTAATTCGAGATTTTTGCGTGAAAAATCATATGACCGTGCTTTCTCATCCATCATATTCTGCCGACTTGTCACCAGCAGACTTTTTTTTATTTCCTAAACTAAAATCTCCGTTAAAAGGACAAAGATTTTCTACGATAGACGAAATAAAAAAAAATTCACTAACGGAGCTACGAGCAATTCCAGAAACTGCTTTCCAGGATTGCTTTCAACAATGGAAACATCGTTGGCAAAAGTGTATAAACCAAGAGGGAGAATAATTTGAGGATGATAAGTCTCAATAGCTTGTAGGCATGCACTATAAATAAAAAATTGAAAAATTCGGGAACTTTTTGAACAGGCCTCGTACATGTAAAACCATCGATCGAATATATAATAAATATATATTTTTTTCTCTTTGGATTACGCCAACGATCATACAAATATAGGTAATATACCTACCGAACAAATTACTTTAAAAAAAAAACCATCGATCTGCAGGAAGCTTTTTGGAGGCGCAGACAACACGAATTATAAATCTCTCATAATAATAAAATTGAATTCGGGTATTATATCTAAACATTTCTGATTTGCTAATATTCTCCTCGTAATTTATGTTTCGGTACGGGTATATGTAATTGATGAAGTCAAGGAACTTGGCCTTAGATTTTGGTTAATAATCTTCCACACGATTTGTCATAGTTGACACCGGAAAATAAACGCGTTGGTTTCGTTAGCATCGCGCAGTAGAAAAAAAAAAAAAGAAAAAATAAAGAACAAAAAAATCACCTTCTCTTTGAATATTATTCTGAAAAATAATTCATTTCTTCCTCTAGTTAAAATAATTATACACGGCCCACCGGCATTTCCGAATGCGTTCCCATGCGCCCGGTAGGTATTTTTCGGTTGGTAAGCAACAAACATTGATGGAGTGGAAGAGAAATAAAATGGTTTTTTTTTTTTTAGTTGTTGTTGTCTGTCGTAAATAACATTATAACGATTCGGTAGTTATTAAATATTAAATCTGCTCTATGTGATGAAAAATGAATATATAAGCAAATTGCTGCGTTTTTATTTTATTTTGAGTAACGCTCAATAACGTTTTATTCTTATTCTGTGTGCCGAAACAAATTACAATTGATAGGATTGACGAGGATATAATTATTGACTATTATTCAATAAAAAAAATACGGTTGAACTTTTTTCTTTTAACGGAATTTCTATACGTTTTATTAAATCTGTTTGAAATAAATTTTGATGGCCTCTATATCGGCAGATTGTTATTTTTATCGGGTTAAATCAAAATTACTTAACCAAAATGTTTTCTCGCAATCCATTGTTTTTTAATTAATTATGTATATATATTTATAAAATAGAAAGTCGTAAATAATTATGTTGGCACATTCCTAGCTGTCGGTGTACTATACAAAATAACAATAATATTCTATACAATTTGAACGAAAATATAATTAGATCTCTTATATTTTTGGTCACTTTTAAATACTAGAAATTGAATGCAATTATTAATGTATGTAACTATTTACGTTTAAGCTTGAAAAATATTAAGATAAAAGTTTTTTATTTTTATTAACATGGTTGTTTATTTTTCGTAAAATAATCTATCACGAAAATCAAAATTATTTTATACGTAACCGTTTTTACCGTTTCAATGATTTATTTTTTGTCTCGTATAACATCATACGAATATTATTATAGCATAGAAAATATTAAAATAATCCATTAAATTCTAACTTCACGCATCGCATTGTCAAATTATTTTTCTAGAATATTTTTGAAATACAATATTTGAATTTTAACGAGTTTGGTAATAAAATATTGGGAAATAGTAAACAACAAACCCAGACCCAGTTTTAAAATAAAAAATATTTAAAATAATCTACATATAATTTAGTTAGCTCAAATACATTTTACCGATAAAATGTAAATAATTTGACCAATCATAAAATCGAAGACCCTTGATTTTTATCGTTTTAGAGATTGTTATCATTTAATTTAGAGGTATCATAAAATTGTATACAAAATAGTAGGGTATCTACAAACATTATTAAATCACCAGTACGGGTATCATTATTAATTGAGCCTGTACCACAAAAAAACATTTGAAAATCATAAGTTGTACTTAATGGCGCAAAAGAAAACTGATTTGAAGTTAATGTAATATTTCTGTATTTTATAGGCGTAAGAGTGTAAATTTTAACGGAAATCGTAAAAAAACGCGGCATTTCAAAACACGATTAACTGAACTCCGGTCAGAATCGTCTTTCGTTAGCAATGATTAGTCATTGCGTAAAAATATAAATTAAATTCCCCTCTATATCCTACCTCCCTGACTTGTGACCTACAACAGTGTCTCTTTTTTTTACTCTTCTAGATAAAATGGTGTGTTAAAACTGTATGCTATGCACTTTTTAATAAGTATATAATATATTTAAATAATAAAATCTGACCTAGTTTATTTCCGGACAAACATAGATAAATTAGTGTTTGCAAATGTCCCTCCGCCCCCTCATCCTCCCCTTCAAATACGCATTGCTATGTAAAAATAATGGAATCGAATAGGACTGTAAATAATATCTCAATTACAATACATCATACGAGCATAATAATAAATATTAAACACTTTGGTTACCAATATTTACCTTACCTTACCTTAGATAAATCTTTAAAAATCCAAATTGCAAACATTTAATTACTAACAATAATATTATGTTAATTTTATTATAATAATCCTTATGATAAAAATAATAAAAGTTTTGTTAAATATATTTCTTAGTGTATTATTTAATAGTTCGCAACATCAGATATGGAAAAAAAACACATTACATAAATATCAAAACACTGTAGGCACACAGTAATCAAATTTCCACAAATACCTATGTGCCTACCTATATTATTCTTATAGTAATTAGATTTTAATATAGAGAATATCATTATCAATACGTTTGGATATAGAACAAATAAAAATATTAATATTATATAGAAAAGCAATACGTGTGCTAAAGTACACCCAGTCTCCTCCCCTCATATGACACCCTTGACTCAGAATCGTTTTTCGTTTGCAATGATTCATAGTTGTGTACGGATATAAATTAAATTACCCTACAGACCTGTCTTATTTTTTTTAACGATATTTTACAATTATTATTATTCTGCCGTATCTTGTCATTTAAATGCCCCAATAAAATAGAACGTATACTATATATATTTTTTTTTTTTTAAATCAAACGCGAACCGTCTGCGGAATACAAACGATTTATTACGAAATTAATTCTTTAGACTAACATTGTGTTTTTCCCGCGTACAATCGTCTGTTTAACAGTATTCTAGAGCACGTCGTTCGGAATTATTGTTGTCGCTACATATATACACGTAAAGGTTGATTTTTCGCCCCCTCGTCAATAACCTACCACCTGCCTATCTGCTGTGCGATATAACCTGGCCGGGACGGTCAGCAGATGTCGAAAAGCGAAAAATTTCAAAAGGCCAAACGCCCCCCTTCCCCCATCGGCAGGCGGTTTTTTTTTTTTTTTGGTAAACATATTTTTTTTGATAAGTATTGATTTTATACTTATATGCATCGTATTATTCTTCGGCATTATACTTGCAGCCCGCGGCTGTATACGGCTCGAATAACCTAAACCATATATATATATACATACATATATGTTACAGTTTAAATCCGAAATACGTCAAAACTAGTTTCCACAAACCCCTTTCGTCATAACCGTTTACGACTAGTTATAACTAGAATTAACATGGACGTTGGGTTCAACTAGTTTTAACTTATTTTTTTTTTCTTTCGAATTTTAGTGTCGAAATTGATATTCAGATGTAATTTTTGTATCGTTAGTGTTTAAACTACACTTAACTAGGGAAACAGTAAGAAATAACTACATATTAGGATAAGTCCGTTAAGTATAGGAATTTATAATATATTGGCAAGGTTATGTTACCATCGTGGTGTTTAGAATTACACAGGTTCTGAATTTAAAAACTAATTTTGACCGACTCATTTATATTCGCGGTTAATTCTAATTTTAACTAGTCGAATCAAGTTTTGACGAAAGGGGTTTGCGGAAACTAGTTTTGATGGATTTCGGTTTTTATCTGTAACATATATATATATATATATATATATTATGGATAAAAAATTTGTATACGAGTATATTGTAGAGTATACAAATAATTAAACACAGTAGTAGGTACGAAAAGAGTGCGATCGATTGTACATTTGTTTGCAGTTATAACATTGTATATGTTAGTTACGAATTTTAATTTAAATTTAACAAAAAAAAAAAAAAAATGTTTAACTTAACTTCATTCAGTATATCGTATTGTGATTGCAATGATTTATTAATGGTTCAAGATTTACACTAAATTACCCTATACGTCCTATACCGTTCTAACTCGTACAACAGTGGCCTACTCTTGAGCGGTATCAGTTTTTTTTGTTCTCACGTATTTACGCATAATTTTTTTTTTGAATACATTTTATTCGGAATAATGAATAGCTATGCGATTTTGTCGAAAGTTCTTATTTGTAACAATTTATAGCGACGTCATAAAATTATTTAACTTTGTATCACTCACCACTACTAGGCTAATTATCTATAATAATCAAGTTATTATCGAGTATATGGATCATTATATTATAATCTGTGCAATTAACTAATGTTTTAACTGAATAGGATTGATTATTATAGTATTTTTAAAAGTATGATTAAAATTATAATCGTATAATTTAGGCGGGGCGTTACTTACCTCTATTTAGAGGAATACTACTTCTATCGTTCGTTATCGTTTATAATTTGATTTTAGAAGGCGTAGTACCACTTGTATTTAAGTGGTATCGCATAGGCAATTTTCGCAACAATTTTGAAAGGTTAATCAACTGAAAAATATTCGAATCAATTTACAAGTAGCCCCGTGTCGTTATCACAATTGTTTATTTGTGTTAATGTTTGTGAAAACCTGTTTTACGCGGGATAACTTTTAATCTGTCTGTGTTTATAGTAGAGATACCAAAATGTCTGGACACGCAGGATAGAACTTTATCTGTACAACAGCATGCATATTTTTTTTTATAGATAATATTAATACAATTAAAGTTATCTGTTGGCAAACATTCGGGGGGGTTTTTTTTTGATTTATTTATAAAAAATATTATTTATTAGTGAAATCAAAACAATAAGCATGCTGAATATGATGCTAGAAATGTTGTCCCGCGCAAAACAGTTTTTATAATCGATTTACGGATTATACGACGCCCTGTTAAACAAAATAAAAGTATAGAAGAACATTGTGTTCGTTTTAATTTTAGATTGAACATGTAATTCCTCAGTTAAATAGAAAATTCTAATATAACAATGTCACAAAACACCGACACTATATAATTATCGTATGTGTTTGTTATAACCGACTGTCGAAAAGTAGGTACCTATTTTATTTGTGAACCGTCTCCAATTATGCGACGAGATTTAACTAAATTTAACAAAACAAACAACACAAGACTAAGGCGATACTACAGTATTGATTATTATTGTTATTAATATAATTGAATATGTATCGTAATATTAATTTCGGGCGGTTTGGTAAATCCGAGTAACATTTACACGACTTTTTAACCGTTTTGGCGATTTCGTTATATATAAATAAAAAAAAAAAAAAAAAAAAAATAACGCGATAGTATCGTGTCGTCGTTAAACGATTGTTCCCGTATAATAATAGTAGAGTATATTATTCGATAAGATTAAAACGTGGTTATTTGATCGTCGTAGTCGGGGGGGGGGAGTATAATGGCGGGTATGCCGGGTAGGTACCCTAAAATAATATATCTATAGCTCTATCTTTTGTTAAACGAAAAAAAATATAAAAAAAACCGAAAAAAAAAACACACGTAACGATAACCGATGTATAATAATAATAATAGTAATAATCGTATACGCGAATCCCGTGGAATTATCCGATATTATTGGCGAGCGCGTTCGACACCTGGCGCGAATACATCCCCGAGCACGGCACGTGCACCGCAGTAATCCGACACGCCGCGACGTCCACTCGATACGCTGCTTCAGCCGCCGCCGTCGCCGCCGCCGCCGTCCTGTTGGCGCACATGCTCTGCTACTTTAATGCCGTATATTATATTTAAAAAAAAAAAATATATATATATATATATAAGAGGAACCGAAAACGACACACATTAAAACGGACGCGACCGTTTTCAATAAGGCGATATCGAATAACGCGTATAAACACGAGTATATGCATAGGTACGTATTATACACCCCGGAAGTTTATTTATGTACGCGGAGAATAACATTATAGTAACAATATCGGAGAAAAGGTTGGAACTGTATTTTCGTGGACAAATATTTTGTCGCGACCATTTATTTTCGTTTGTTAAATGTCTATAGTATAGACTCTACTATACAATTTAGACCGGCGGTGGGTACTTGACCCGTGGTACGCGAAAAAAAAACAAACAATCAAGGCTGTGCTAACGTATACATTTTATTTGTTGATAATTAAAAAAAAAAAATAAAAAAATAATAGATTATTAGGACAAGTGGTACGTGAATAATTTTAAAACGTGTAAACGTGGTGCGTGGAGGATATAAAATGGTTGAAAACCGCTGATTCAGATGATAACAATATCAGGGCTGCGTTCAAAGATTTTGAGTAGAATGATTCGACCATATTACCGATTACTGTTAGCACCGCGGTTTCGGTGTCCCAATATATAAGAACAATAATTCATAATAAATCAATTTAAAAAAAAGTTCAATCTATTCAAAATCCATCTACTGAAGTATAGTTAGCCAGTAGCCAGTGGGACAAAATATAAAATAAAATACTAAACTTATCATCTTAATACGATAAGCATCGCTATCAGTCACAGGTATCAGTAGAGTTGAAAAAAACCTAGTTATTCTTCTGGTTATCGATAACACGTTGTCGAACGGTGGTTACAGTAGTTGTAGAGTTCATTAGAATTTTCTCGTATTTGACCCATAATCAACTAGGGTCAACTCGAGTTGAGTATACGAACGCAGCCCAGTGCTCGAATTGGCGAAATAAAAGAAGAGGTACTTGAGAAAAAATTAGCGTTTCTTGCAATTATTGAACGCATCCTAATCCGTGGGGGGGTATGCCGCACACAACCTCCTTATACCAATTGTCAAACATAGGTAATTCAATACCTAATTATTAACAAACAAAAAAAAAGAACTCGATTAATAATACTCCTGCGAACTTGCATAGTTATTTATTTTATTTGTTGAATGGTTGTTGGTTTCTTATTTTTGTAAAAAAAAATGTGATTTTAGTTGAATTACTTACTTTATTATCTCACAAGACAGAGGAGTTCCGTCACCCCGCGTCGTCTCCCCAGTTTTGGCACTGGTAACAATAAACAGCTGTAGGCACGGCAAACACTGTTAGTCTAGAGACCAGAAAAACTCGTATAAACATTTGATGTACGGAGTATAGAACTATATTGAAACGAAATAATTTGATAATTTGAAACATGATGCTGCAGAAGATCCTACTGAAATTTCCTTGGACGGACAAAGTTAAAAACGAAAACGTATAATACTTAAGAATTAACGAACGGAAATCATTATGGAAAAGGAGGAAAAATATGAATTGGACATTCGGACATATAATACATAAACAATGCATGGAAACCAACAATAATAGCAGGAAAAAAATATGTACATTTTTTTTTTATCAATTTTTAAGTATGAAGAAATTGTCTGTGAAATAGATACCAATAAATCCCTCTGTGAAAGCATAAGTAAGTGTTGTCGTCGTTAATTTGGTCAAATAATTTTTATTTCAAGTCTATTAGAGCCCGAGCACCTACTATTGAAAGTACGAAAACACATTTTTGTCATATTGTCCGTTGGACAGATAGAGAAAGCAAATTTTACTGTGACGTCCTCTTGAGGCTCTGGCTGCGTTCTGGAGTAGATAAAAATACGTGCGTTTTTTCCTCGCTTATCACTGTCACGCCTCACACAGAATTGGACACGGAAATATATGGATCGTATTAGGCTTATGGAGATAGGCATAGATAATAAATAAATAGGTATAAATATTTATGGATAGGATACGCCTATGCTGATTTCATTGATGGCCGCGGTATTTTTTGGAGAAGAGAGAACATCGATTTTCTACGAGAGATATAGCATATTGGTGGACTTTTTAAAGGTTATATCACAAAAATTACTATATAAATATTATACTTTTATATAATAATACTGACGTATATTGTATTATAATATATATATTACATTATTTTCGAAGCTTTTGAAGAATTTCCAGCATCCTTCATTGCGATTACCAGCTCTTGTCGATAAAACTATAGCTTCTCATACCTCAAATTTGTTTTTTTTTTTTTTTAATAAATAAATTCCCTCCTGCAGATAAAATCGAATATCCTATATGTATTATCCAGGGAGATGTATAAACGATATAATACGGCCGACTTATACGCATACTTCGGTGTTCGTATTTACGATTATTCACACACGTTTTTTTTTTTTTTTTTTATATAAACCCACGTATTTAACTCCTTTGTACGCGTCGCCGTTTGTAACTCCCGCGGTTCTTCGGTGTCGCATTATGTCGCGAACGTGACTTTCGGGCGATTTTCCGGCGACCTTTATGATAATAATTACGATGCCGTGTGCGACCGGCGGTGGCATAATACTGCAGGTGTAATATATATTATATATGCGGGCGTCCCCGCAGCGGCCATTATCGGAGTATAGATTTTTTTCTTCTTTTTTTTTTTCTTCTCCGGGCCGTCCGAAGAGTATCGTCGAATCCCCGGCGTCATGCGGTGGTAGGTCTAGGTATAATAATAATAATAATAATAATGACAATAATAGAAATCGAAAACGGGCTAATCCGCGGCACTCGGGCCGCGGCACGTTCGGGCGAGCGCGCGCGCGCGCCGGAGTGGCATTACGATATTTACGATTCCGGGTAAAAACCATAATAATAACATAATATTAACATTATATTATTACGATTATATTACTATTGTGTGTATAGAGGTAAAATAAACATCACAGACACGTCGGCGGGTCCCGCGAACAACGTACGTACGTTATATAATATAATATTAATAATTACCGGGTCTCTCGCCGCCGCCGTAGTACGTATACTTACGTTTGGCCATTATCCGTCGACGGCGACGGCGACGGCGAGGGCGACGACGACGACGACGTTTCGTATATTATATTGTCAATGGCCGACGGACGCATTATACACGATCACGTACGAAAGTGTTACACAACGGCCGGGAATTTATTGGACAGTATTATTCTATATAAGGCGGAGGTACCTGTATAATACGTCATATTACATACCCGTACGGCGGTATACCTCGTATACCTACCGCGGTGCTATAATAATAATTTGTTCGCCGCGGTTGCCGGCATCACGGTGTCGAGATGCCCTTTATAATAATGCATATATAAATACATAACATGTATGCGTATTATAAATATATGTCTAACCTCTGCGGCCTCTCTTCTCATCGGGTCGTGTACGCCTAAATATATTAAATAATAATATACGGCCCGTGTTTTATACCGTTACGTTATGCCGCCCGTAGTGAGCTTCGCGCCTACACCCCCTCCCCCCCCCTATCGGGCCGGTTAGCGGTCCCTCGGTCCGTTTTCGCGACGATAGTTTTTTTGTGTAGGTGGGGGAGGGGAGTCTACAAAAATAATGAACGATAGTTTTCCATATCGAAATATATTATATTAATAATAAATTAAAGTTTAATATGGAAACTATAATCAAATTCAAGTTTCCGGTTATCACGTGAAAATACGTGATAAATTATACATTTTTTTAATTTTATTTCGTTTTATTCATTAAAGTGTGCATATTAAAATAAATAATCAATGTTCTGTTAGCAATTCTTGGAAGGGGTTGCAATACAAAAAAAATAAATAAAAATCGGGGCTCGCGATTCGAAAAAAAGGTTGAAAACCACTGCTGTAGTGGATTACGCGTGATCTTTTTTTTTTTACACATTTACTACATCCATAAAAAAAAAAAAAAAAATGGCAATTGCCGCTCAACTATTTAAAATATCTATCGGATTAATGTTTTTATCGAATTATAATTCGACGTTAGGTCTAAACCTAAGATCGTTAAATTGCAACAGTTTATGATAATATTTATATTATTACATATATTACTGTTACGAGTGATTTTTTCTTTTTATACATATTTTCGATTTTTGTTGTGCATATTTTGCCAAATTTACCTCGTGGTGCAACTGCACCCTCGTACCCATCCCTCCTCCCTAAATGTCAATTGTTTTTCCATTCGATTCGATTCGATGTCACTTCACTTCCCACATTATCCGTTGACTATATTTATAATTTTAATAACGTCACTCGCGTTTAGTCGTTCGTTATTTTTCAAAAATCAAATCGTCACGCGGAGAATACAATAGGTAAAATTTTTTATAATCAGCGATAATTTACCTGTTAGTTTTATAATTATTCTTAATTTTTTTTATCTGTTTCCAGTTGATTATAACGCCAATAACAATTAATCGTGTGCCTAGTACACTGAGTTTAGTATACACGCCGTTTAAAATTAAAAATAGTGATGATTTGCGTTAACCGTAAACAACCTGATTTTTTTTTTTTTATGACTTTAATATTAAATTATTAAATGTTTATTTAGTATATTCAACACGTTCCGAGAACGTGTTTTATCTGAAATTGTACATAAGATAATATTGTCGTAAACGCAATAATTGTTTTACACCCCGAACGCGAGTCAAACACAACTGTGAATCAAGTTAGGTTAGGTTAGATAATCTATTTTTATAGTCAACTTTTTTTTTCTGAATGGAGTTCATAAAATCTAATGCTTTTGCTTGACGACTTTTTATAATCCGGTTTTTTATTTTATTTTTTTCGTTAATATTTATCTACGTTTGCTTTCATAATATGTTAAACGAATTATAAATCGTATTATTTTTATTGGCGAGCCGACATGATTCTTTTTTCGATATTTTAAATAGATAATCCTGAGCCGATATTTAAATTAATTGGTATTTTGGTTGAATAATTAATTTTTTTAACGATTTTTTACTTATTCCTGAGACTTATTCATTGACGATTTTTCTTCGGAAATATTTCATATATACGGTTTTGAAAAAAAACTTAATATCCGATATTTCGATATCTTTAATATCGACTTTTGCCGATACATTTTTTGTAGAGTTTTGGATTATTGATTTTCCTTTAAAACAAAGGTCCCAGCGTCTTCGTTTTTTTTTTAATATTTATCAATTTGAGTTTTTCTATTGTTATTAAATAGGTACTTATTCAAATACAGTTGAAGAATATCATACGAAAAAGTCATATAGCATATTACATTGACGCCGTGACTATTTTCAAAAATTAATTCGAACAATATTGTAAGAGATGTTAAACGTGTAACGATCAAAAATCACCAGAAAGTTTAAATAAAAAAAATATTGGATACAGACGTTAAAAATTCAACTGTGCACCTCTCCGTTGTACTGTACGCCTAACGATAAGTAGCGCAGAAGATTTTTTCATAGTTCTGATTTTAAAATAAAGATATACATAAATGTTTTTTTTTTTTTTTTTTTTTTTTTTTTTTTTAAGAGTAACTACAGTAAGTTATTTTTATTACAACATCTTGATCCGGGAATAGTACGGGTTTTTCAAATAGAATGTATTTTATATTTTATAATAATGTCGTTTTGCCCTAGTCTTTTAAAGAACGCACTCGTGTATAAACGTACTACTATTATTACCATACAAAGTTTTTTATGTATATTTTCTTTGGGATATTATTTTGAATATTTTTTTTTCTTTCTAAAGGCACAATGTAATTTTTTTTTTTTATTCTAAACGAAATAAATAATAAGATCCTATAACAATATATGCACGGCATTTTTCGAGTATACACATATTAATGATAATTTTAAACCGTTATAGTATAATATAGTTTGAATTAAATAAATTCTCGTCAACGTTACACAATAAGTCACGTCTCGAGTTTTAATTTGAAATATTATAGGGTTCGTCATAAAAATATATACATATGTGTATATATTATATATTTTAAATAGGTAGGTACACTCCACGGCCGTAGTGCATATATAAAAGTAATATATGTGACATAAAAGTTTTGAAGTTATGACTGTTACGACTATAGTCTGGATTTATATTCTCTTAAAACGCCTAAGATACGATGCTAATATATTCTCTAAAAAAAAACCTACAAAAATATTTCCATTATATTCTTTTAAAAATTAGAAAAATATGCTAAAATAATCAATGAACATCCAATGTGCTTTAGTAAGCGATTATTTTTTTTTTTTTACAAATAATATTTTTACACTTGCACAGTAGGAATTTAAAACAACAAAAAAATATATTTATTAAAATACATAAATATAGTTTTTCTTTGCTATATTTTAATTATAGTGAAGTATGAATATGACGATTTATTATTAATAGTACTATCACTGATTATTTTTTTTCTTTTATCAAAGTGATTAAGAAAAAAAACTATTCAGGTACTTAATATTAAAATAAAAACAGATTAGTATCTTTTCTCTCGCAATTTACAAAATATCCCGAAATATGCTAAGAAAAAAAAACCCCGGTTCTCCAGTAAACTCCAGTTGTTGAATGAATCGTCTGCATTATTTTTTTTTTTTTTAACATTCTCGCAATACTCGCACATTATACTCGGCGACGATATGTAAAAACATACAAATCCGGACTGTAATCGTGACGATCACCTCGCGGGTCCGCTCGGGCTCTCGTTATATTTGTCCACAAACGCAAATTTACTTACAATATTATCGACGTCCGGATACATTTAATAATATAATATTATAATAATAATACGAGTACTTGCCCGGTTAAATGTAATATTTCTCTCTAGCTGTAGTACATCATTAACGACTCGACGAACGCTCTCGTTTTGGAACTGTTATAGCTTATAACTTACTATATATATAGGTAGTATATTTTGTTATTATATATTCATACGCATCGGTACGTGAAGCACCGAAGCCGGTGTGTGACGATTTAAAAAAAAAAAAAAAACATATATATATATATATATATTTACGTGGGCAGCAGGAAGTAGGTGATTAAAAAACGCATCCACCGAGAGAATATTATTATTATTGTATTAAAGTTATTGTTATTAAAACGGGCGAGATGACGGTGAAAAAGAGAAGAGAGGCGAACGCGTGCCCTCCGTCACACGTGGTGCGTCTTACGTATATACGGAGCATACGTAGTAGAATATTATTACGGTGGTTTTTTTTTTTTTTTTTCCACTGTCGGGGTAAGCCACCGGTCCGGTGACTTTTGTATTATTACCGGCATTACAGCCTGTTCGACGAATTAACCAGAGTCTAATTTTGCTATATACTAAAAAAAATAATAACAATATCAACTGTATAGTATATTTTTAGAACACGATTTAATTTATACGCCTTATTCCTCTATATAATAGCCGGTTAGGCGAGGTTAGTAGGTTAGGTTAGTTCAAGTTCAGGGTCTTCGAAATCGTGTATACTATATGCAAATACATAAATATAACCAACTGTATATGCAACTGTTCTTATCAAGTTGCGGTTCAATGTGTCCGCCAAAATTTCTATCGAATTGGCTTTTCCCGGATAATTTACGCGATATCGATTTCAAAGTTAAAAGTTGAGTATTGTATTATATAATATCGAAATGATTTTAAAACGCCGCCGTGCGTATTTAGTATACATAAGTGTAACTGGATACAAATCACTATAATTTTAGATTACTGATGGTTACATATATATTCTGAGTAAACCGATTACAATTAATAGAATTATTTGAATAATATAATTAGTAAGTAAAGTAAGTACCTGTGCAACTGTTGCAAGACCGGCGTGATCAGCTTCACCAACATAATATCGTCCAAAGGGTACCAGATAAAACCGTACCCCCCGAGAAGAGTTTACGCAGCTGATGCGCAAATTGGTCAATATGTATTTTCGGGAGAAACTGTCTACCGATTTTGTCAGAAAGTGCAATCCTATTTGCGGTTAGGTTAGATCCTGACAGAAAAGTGATAAGAATCGAACAAAAGGATAGCTCGAGTAAGGTTAAGACGTGATAACAACTGTCAACACATGTGATAACATATACGATATAACGATTACAGTATTTATTAATTTCCAACGACACCGAGCTATGATAACATATACCGGCAAATAACAGAAAAAATGATAACACAAAGGGTGGGAGTTCTATAGCTCGACTACGTGGAGCACGTCACGGGTCTGACAGGCGGCGGACCTGGTTAGCTGATAACAGCGAATAATAGAGTATAACACAAAGACTGGGGGGGGGGTAATATAAGCTCATCCACACGGAGGGTAGTGATAACAAGTGATGGGAGCTGATAACTGCATAATGGTAACAAATTATAATACGAAGAGTGGGGATAATATAGCTCGAGTACATAGTGGACCTTGTGGTAAGGTGAGTTTGGCAGCCGACGGCGGCGGTTGCGGATAGCCTTAGCAGGGGGTGAGGTACGCGAGGGTGCATGAACTCTCCTGTTCATATTACTTACTTTATTCACTAATTATATTATTCAAATAATTCTATTAATTGTAATCTCTAAACATTGTTCCATTATGTTCTTTGCGATCAAAGAATAAATATATTATATTCGAGTGAAAAACGCCATTACATTATTAATTCGTTTTATTATTGTATTCGTTCACACGGACTCTGTTTGATCACTCGTACGTGCGTAATGCTTATACAGCAGGTACGGTACCTACACTGTTATATATTATTAGAGGAAATATAATTTGATCGGCGCCGTTGTTCGGATTGAAGAAAAAAATATATAACTATAGTACGCCCCTCGGTAACCGACCGATTTCCGGCGAAATTAAAAAAAGCGCTAAAAATCTAAATTCGTTGGCGCGCAAAGGGTTGCACGACATCCTGTCGAGGCTCGCGCATTATATAATGGGTACATTATGTTATAACGGAATCCGTTTAAAAAACCTGTGTATAATATACAAACGGGTGGTAACGCAATAATACAATATAATAATAATAATAATAATAATACCATAGTCGAGGGGCTCGGCGGTGCCGGCAGCAGTAATGATAAAAAGTGTAAAAATATAATAACCCAAGAGGGAAGGAAAACGATAACGAACGGCCTTTGTGCGACACCAATCGCGCGTAATGTGTAAAATAATACCGACAGGAAACGGACCGTCGACACGACCTCGTCGTGCTCTGGCGGCATGTAAAACATACAGGGTGATTATTGCATCGCCGACAACATTTCCAGTAAATTTCGGTTTTGATTGTTGTTGTATTTTGTGAATCCCGTTTAAAATGCATAGACCGGCGTGGACCGAGGAGTAAGACAGGATAATGTTATAATAATGGCGTGGTTGCGCTTAGACAATCAAAAGTTCATTGGCGCCTATATATCAATATTACTAGTAGCCAAGTGCCTCATTACCAATATAAGTAATACTGAAACAATTACAACGAACCCAGTCCTGTCCATCTAAGCTCACTGGATGTAATTATCATTTTTGCCGTTGTCTCGCGTGGCTTTATTGTTGCTTACGTTCACGGGGAATTAGATTCACCGGGGGGGGGGGAGGAGAAGAGATATATTTTCCGTATTCTTATGATAATATTATAAATAGACAAGGCAAGGGGTGATATTTCAATTCGTGGACACTTTTCGATCAGGTCTCTCTATGAAACTCCAGAAGAAAAATCAATAACAGACGGATTTACGAATCTCCGTACAGACGCCGGCCGGTCCGCGTGTGTGTACAACCGCTCTGTATATATTGTCCTCTTGCCGCACGGTACGCGTATCACGTTTAACACCGACGTACACCCCGGCGCGATTCCGCGTGGCGTATTGTGGCCGCGCGCGTGCCCATACGGGGTGTCTGCCGTATATCCCGGAAACGCTTCCGCCCGTTTGTGTGTGACACGACCCGTACGGCTACGATGTGTTTTCATCGTACGGAAGGTCGGCGGCCAATTACAGTTTTATTTTTAACACGTATACACCTATTGGTACAGTGTAAACGTGTAACAAAGTAATGCCAACACCGAAATATATTCCGAACTCCGTCCTGTATATTTTGGGCCGTTACGAGTACGAAATATTTTACTTGAAATTTGCACGTTTTGAAATACTCTGGAAAAAAAAAGAAAATATATATATTTTTGTTCAAATATTTGTTTGTTGATTTTTGTTATTCGTGTTTTACAAAGTCATATTAACTACGGGTGGTCCACCGACATTGCCGAAACTATCCATAACAGCAAAATCTTTTTTTAATGCAGTATTAATATATAAGTATTATGCAATTATAATAACATTATTATCTAATAATATTAAATAATATATTTAAACATAAATGTTTGAAGCATTTTTAGCATTTTTTTTTAATTAAACATTGTAATTTGCGTATAGTGAATACATTATTAACCATTTCTATAGTAATTGTCACCTAAGTAAATTTATGCTGTAGACACAATTATAGTTTTAAATTGAAAAACTAATTTTGTTAATTTTTTTTTTTTTTTTTTTAACCCTACCGATTATCTAAAATTAAAATGCCGTATGTCTGTTTGTGGAAGACTAGTCTGTCCACTATCCAAATCTAGAGTTTTACTCCGATCTAAATGAAATTCGGTACACACATGACTTTGAAAACAACAAGAGGAAGGGCTAGAAGTCTACTTTTTATCCAGAAATTTAAACACAAATATAAAAATAAAAAAATTTGATTTTTAATATTTTAATATCAAAATTGAATATTTTTGGTTAATTTCTAGGTTACTTCGGTGACACGGATGAAATATATAACAGTTATTATTATTTAATTCGATTTTTACGGGTACATTTATAAAAGATAAATTACCCGGCAAAAACGGTCAACTGTGATAGTTAAAACGTTTGTCTTAAATTTTAGATTTGTCATTTCCTTTAGCTATTTAAAATCATGCCTCCCAAAAAAACGAACGGCAAATGATAACTTCGTTGATTCTTTTGTGTTATTTAAATAAGAAAAAACCCCCGGAAAATACGGGACATTTCAGCTTAGCTTCTACCTTGGTGATACGAATAAAAGAAAAATAAAAAAAAATATTTGCCTTAAAATTCGAATATAGCATTTTTTTTTCTATGTTTACTAAGTGCAACTTAGATAATGATTTAATCTAATGAGTTTTTCCTGATGTTTGTGTCACGAACATTTAAGTCTCAAAAAAAAATATAATATTATGAAAATCGGTAAAATGGTAACACACGTGCCAATATATCTGGTATTACTCGGGGCAGAGACAGAT
The DNA here is from genome assembly GCA_956483605.1 of Tuberolachnus salignus. Lineage (NCBI taxonomy): Eukaryota > Metazoa > Arthropoda > Insecta > Hemiptera > Aphididae > Tuberolachnus > Tuberolachnus salignus. The sequence continues at coordinate 6,735,724 of OY101433.1, read as the reverse complement.
TTCAGAGCCTAAATCGCACATGGTGTTAGTACGTGCCAATACACAATGTATTCGGTAATAAATACATTATATTCGATTATAACGAAAAAAGAAAAGAAAAAAAATGATCGTGTATTGGCCACGTTTATGAATAATATTATTGTAGCAAGTACTGTGTTATACGACTCTTTTTTTTTTTTTTTTTTACGGAATTTTCCATTATAAGTGAGGGAGCAAAAAAACATTTGACCCCCCCCCCTCTCAAAAAATGAGCCTAGGCACAGCACTGTACAATAATATATATATATATATATATATTGTAAATATGGGAGCATAATATATACGTATATGCGGTTTGTATGTACGCGCACGCAGACATCTCGTCGTCGCATTGTCGACATTTCCTACGGGTAGTTTACATTTCTTTCTCGTCGTCTTTTACAATAAAACTCGAATCGGTTTTGTTTTCTTCTTCTTTTCATTTTCTCGCCGGTGTTCGATTTAAAAAATAATAACACGCGCCACTAAATCTTGTATAGTATCGCGTACATATATATATGGGCGCGCGCGCGCGCTCGGGGCGAAATCGAATTGCTCGCGAGCCCGTACAGATAAAACGCAGCCGGCCGTACATAAAAGCCCCGCGACGACGTCTCGAAAACGGATATGGGGCGAACAACACACACTCGGAATATACTTTTTTATACGTATATACGTTGACCCCTTTGTACGGTGTATCACATAACACGAGACGCACTGCGGAAACGCTTCCGGTTTTATATAATACATATATATATATGTATATATTACGCGTAATTGCGACGGCCGAAACGTGTGTGGTTCGAAATTCGACGACTGCACATACAGGGCGGGGCGTGGTTACTTCCTTATTTTAAAAAATCACAACACAATAAGTATTGGCAATATTGATTTAATTTTTTTTTTTTATCCAGTGTATACGGGTACATGTAAAGTTCTATTTTATTTGGTTTTAAACACTACATCTCGAAGGCGGCCACCGTTCTCGTCAATGCACTGACATAGTCGGAATTTGAAATTCTGGATATTGCACACCAAACAGTCACACGTTTTGTATACAGAAGCTGCTCACGAAGTTCTCTCGGGTTAGTGAGGCTCCGATATCGCATGTTTTGTTTGTTCACACATCCTGAAATATGGAAATGTGCCTGCCTTGTCGCTAAAGAAAAGAGCGGCGTCCTGAGGCAGGATTTTGAGAAAGGCTTCACGTGCATTTTTTCGCGCAACATAATCGCGTGGATTAAGTTGTTGCACCACTGCCAATTTGTATGGGTGAAAATTAAGTTCCTCGTGAAGAATTCGTCTCAGTGTGCGACCAGACATCCCTAAAGCAGCCGAATGTTTGTGTGCAGATCGCCTAGGGGATTCGGCAAAATCGCCGCCCTTACCCTTTCGATGTTTTCTGGCGTCCCGACGGTTCTGGAAGGTCCATTAATGTTTCTACTGCACACTACCGGTATCCCTGAACGTGTCCACCCACAAACAAATCGATTTCCGATCAGGCACACGACCTGCAGGTGCGATATTGAAATGGTTTCTGAAAGCACTCAGCGATAATCGAACGGCTGAAAGAAAAGTAGGCCTCCACGGCGAAGTGCATTGTTGACACTGAATTAGTTATAACGAAAACCTTAGATAACGTGCTTTCGAACAAGCCATAAACCAACGCTCTACTATTAATAGCCGCACAGTTTCGAGAGTTTCAGATAAGGAAGTAACCACGCCCCACTCTGTATATATTTGTTTTTTTACGAGTACGGACTGTCGGTCAGTTGGCAGGGGGAGGGGAATCGTGTGAAATGGTTTTGCGGTTTAAAACGACGAGTTTTTTTTCCCCCCCGTTCGTTCTCAACATTTTTCCGGACGGTAAACCCACAGTCCGAGTCGTCGCAAAAGCCCCGGCATGCCACAAGAGAACGTGACCCGGTTTACAAAAAAATAACAAAACAATTTAAAAAAAAAAAAAAAAAAAAACCGCTTGCGTGATAGTTTTAAACTTTCATCCACAGTGTAGAATAGCCTAACCTATACGGGTTTTATTTACTCTTTTTTGACGTTACCCGGCAAACCGTTTCTCTTATTCTCTTCGACTAATAATATGATATACATAGATATATTTAAATTGAGTACATTATTCAAATTACAAATATTTATAATTGGATTGTTTCACGTTCATTTTTTTTTTTTTTTTAAAACATCATTCTAATATAATTAGAATTTCACATTTCGTGTTATACAGCCGTATAAAAAATTTCACTTTGCACGAAGTTATCTATACAATATATTACACACATCGCGTCTCGTAACAATATCATTTTTCACATTTCACATGTTATTCCGTTGTTCGTCTAATATATAATATGATAATAAGTGGATACTTAAAAGTTTAATACACCGATATTTTTAAACGATTTAAACACGACTGTAACTGCCCTGGCCCAGGCGTTTCCCCGTTTCATATATTCGGTGACTTCGGCGACGTTATGCGTCGTTTGCAGAGGAAAATTTGTCTAGGTTGTTCAACTATTATAATGTTTACTAATACATCGAGAAATCGATAACAACCGCAAAAACCAAAAAAAGATGCGTCGAACTCGTAGTGCGTAAATGTGTTATTTTATTTTTTTATTAGTTCGGGGCTCACCCACTTATATATATATATATATACTATATTTACGAATATTACAATTTAATAATTTATGTTACCTTGGCTACCAACCTAGAGTGTACACATAAGCGGAAATCGATTCAAATTTCTTGGGGGGGAGGGGGCTACAATTGTTAACACCGTTATATAGAACATGAAAAATGTTTGGAGAAGCTAATAATATATCTGGAAGGGGGACTTAGCCCTCAAGCCCGTCTTCCATTTCCGCTTATGTATGTACACCAATAAGTACATTACATAAACTTGAGTTTATGACTATCGACAAAACAAAATACCCCCCCCCCGCCCATTTTTATACTTTTTTGGGGAAAATCTGAGCACGAAACTGGCTACAATTGAACACATTTGACGTCCCTACGTGCGCCATAAAACTTTATTTCACAACGTATACTATTCTTATAACTTAACAATATTGGCAAATACGCTAGCGACCGTATAACCGTAAAAAAAAGATATTATAAATCCGCTTGTATCTGTCTGCATAGGCGTATTATATATTCCACGAATAAATAAATATATATTGTATATTTCGTATAATGGGCCTATTCGTATACGCGCCGTATAGACGGGTTAGTGCGCGTGCGCACGCACAACTTCCGGCGGTCCGAACCGCGGATATCCGGGAACCCGCGGCGGCGACGACGTGTGTGACGCGGCGGCAGTAGCACGTGATACGCATCATCCTTTGTCGCGATGACACCGGTTTCCGTCGGCCGCACGCGCGTCGCATAGCCAATACGCATGCCGCAACGCAGTCACATATATTACGTACAATTCAACCCTAAATATTATTATAATGTACGTTACGTCCGCGTGCACGTTAGGCCGGGCGCACATTGGGACGCAGTCTAACGCAGGGTAGATTAGGTTTAAGCAGGGCAGGTTAAAGCAGTAAAACACTGCGCAACTTAGATGACCGCACATTGAAACGCAGTTTCTTCCCATCTTTGTGTTTCATTATTATATTGCATAATTTATTAAAGTTTCAATAGTACTTACCGTTCTTTAATTCGAGATCTTCAGCAATTTTGTCCCATAAATTATTTTTTAATTTTGATTTCATGTAATCAGTATGGCTAGTATTATATATTGTGTGGACGAACGGCTTCAATTAATTTTTCTTCCATTGTATATTTTAATATATGAATATATGACAATATATATTATATATTTATATATATAATATAGATAGGTATTGATATGCCAAGTAATATTGAAAAGAAAAAAAAATATATGAAATATATTCAATTTTAACTAAAAACTACTTGACACGTTCGCAGTAAACTGTGTCGCGGACACTGCGTGGACGCAGGTCGACGACACAGGCAAAGTTCTGCTCTACCTTGCCCTGCCTACCAATATGCGCTAGTACATTCTATCTAATAGATTACAGAAAACTATGCTGCGTTGCCCTACGCTGCGCTGCGTCCCTGCGTCTCAATGCGCGCCCGGCCTTACGTCCGCGTGTACGTTACGTCCGTGCGTTTGCGTGTCGACGCGCGTGCCGCCGTGCATGTACGGCGTACGCGGTTAAAACAATACGGCGTACGCGCAACCGACACGGTTCGATATCCGCTCCGGCCGTTTCGCGTGTACATAATAAGGGTGGCCCATACAAATAGACGGTTACATTTGCGTTTTTTACGGCACCCCCGCCCTCTGTTATTCTTCTTAATATCCCAAAAATATAATAATAACGGCAAAATTTGTAATCAATCATTTGATTTAAAGCCGTGCATTTAAAACCCCGGGGCACTTGAAGTCTAGCAAATTTTATGAACATTTCAAACTTGTCACATTTGACATAATTTATTAGAGACATAATATAGTTACAGTAGTAAATAAACGCTAAAAAAATCCGGCTAAATAGTATTTTTCTGTTTTATCATTTATACCGGTCGAACGGTTCAAAATACAGTAAAATTACATACGTACAAAATTATATTCAATTTAAGTAACCGCGTCAAAAGTGACATTTTGAAATCTTCATAAAATTTGCTACCCGATATTGTGTTGTTTAATGTTTTTTTTTTGTCTGAGGAATATAATACAACGGTATAGAAATAACGACGAGAAATGATTAATATAATGTTTTTGGGCTATAGCTGGAAAGATATTATTTATATCTGACGAATTATTTATATATATATATATAGGCACAATATCCAAAAAGTAACTGTCCAAGTTTATGGCGACCAAAAACTGCAAAATGACGCGTTGAAAAGAATCATAGACGTACATAAAGGTATGTATAAATGTTTATACGTACGGTCCGAAATTAAAAAAAATAACCAAACGCCCGAGGCTTAATCAAGTTGAACTACCGGTTAAAAAAAAAAAAAAAAAAACGAACAACGAGCGTCAATATAATTGCGTATAATCTATCGATCGGAATGTTAACAGCCGAATTTTTTAATCATTTCTGTGTTTTGGAAAAATAAATTAAAAATACTATTCTATAGAAAATCCTTATATACAATAACGGCTGATAATTGTACACGCATTATACACTTTTATCTATGTATAAAACGTTATACCTACTGGCTATATATTATAACGTTTATTTATAATCGTGTTTAGCTGTATAGATGGCGGTTTTTCCATTTTACGATTAAACTATTGATTTATAGCTCATACCTAATATTACAATCGGCTTATTAAGCTTTTACGGCCCAAGTAGGACTTTCGCCGTCTCTATACTATAATATAGTGAGTGGTGGTTATCCGGTTATCGTATATATCTATGAAATAAACGATTTTAGGTTAATTTTTTACAATTTTTAAAAGCTCTGTACCCGTTTTAGCAACGGGTTTTAGCAATGTTTCCGATGAATGTTAACGAGAGCAATATTTCTATGACGCCTTATTCAAATAAAACGATATTTTCCCCTATATAGATTTCAGTCATCAAATATAATCTACATATGTTGGTTAAAATTAAAAATACCATTAATTAGAGCGTAGAAATGAATAATTCAATACTATACAATTATTGTACCTTATATACAATATTTTATGTTCATCACACCGTTTCGTTACCAATTTTATAACAATACCCATATTATTTATCATTTGTAATTTCGTACAATTATTGTACGTATGTACGTAAAACGTGAAAACGTACTAACTATAATAGATTAATTGAATTAATAATTTATACCTCAGTCGTATATATATATATATATATATATATATATAATAAACTAAAAAAACGTTTAATACGACGGCGATTAAATTAATTTTTTTGTGAGAAATAAAACATATCGGTATTATAATAATTTATAGGTACCGAACTGCCGACTGGATAAATGGTTTTGAAAAATTAATAAATAAGCTAAATATAAGTATAACGAAATAAATATAGACTGGTTTTTCAGTTTGTTCTTGTTATATTATTTCAAATTTTAACTATAACTATAAAACTAATACGAACTAATATGATCTCAATTATCATTGTGAATATATTATAATATACCGTTCAACAAAATATTCATATTTTGAAAACGCTGTATATTAAATTACAACGAGATGTAGGTATCGGCAGAGCTTTTGGGTGGTCTTGTTTTAATATTAGACACTCGGGTATTCGTTAGATTTCGGTATACTATCGTAACATTGCCTATGACATACGAGTAATTATGCGTTTAAAACGAATTTTATACCGTCAACTACACACGCGATACTACCGATAAAATAAAATTAAACAGTCAATAACTTGAGTTTTAAACTTTTGTACTCATTCGTTCAACGTGATTATGAAGATAATAATTTTTTTCCTAAATGTTTGCGTATGAATACTCAACAACTGAATAGTGATTGTGAAAATATCTAAATAAATAAAACTGTATTCATATTACTATTATATAAAACTGTTGTAAAATAATTTTATAAAAACTATATTACATTTTTTTAATTTTTTTTATACAAGTCAGTGATAGTCATAACACCAAGACAATCACAAACATGAAACAATTGACAAAATTTAGTATTTTAGTTCTTATCTTATATATATATATACAATTATACTTATGTCAAGTCGCAAAAACCGGATGCTATAGCATATTATTTTATTATTGATCCAGAGGGGGGACTACCTTGTCACTGCAATGGGCACCTACGGTCAGTGTCGCCATTAAGAAAATTACCAATATATTTGTAATTTAATATTTTAACGAAACACTTGTTATAAAAGACTCGTATTCATACATTGTGATTTTATTCCCCCCTCCCCCACCCGCCACCGGTGTAAAATGTAGAAAACAAATTAGAAAAAAAAACGTATTGTTATCATTGTAACAAAATGTAAGCAATATCGTCAACGTATATTTATAAGGATGTTTAATAACAAATTTGTCTATCTATATTAGATTAAAACTTTCCCCCCCCCATCGCAAGTGACTTGAAATTTTGTCGTCCCTTGCCCCCGGTCAGATGCGGCTCTGCCCGCGGTATCGTGCGACCGTAGAAAAGAAAAGCGTGCCCCCTGCGATACGTACTATATATTATTATGCACGATACAGGATAAACGATAAATGTATCCACAGATACATACACTCGCACGCGCTCACGGTACGGCAGGTGCCGGAGTTTTTTTTTTTTTTTTTTTTTGTTTGTTCGCGCGACCCACGTGCCCAGATACGTACAGATTAACGCGTACATAACAATATAAATAGACCGGTTTTTCGACCCCTTTCGGTTATAACCCCCGCGCCGACGACACGGTCTTGGCGTATACCGCCGCACGATAACGCGGTTATACATGAATAATATAAAATAAGTAATATGGTAAGGCGGTAGCTCCGGACGGTAATAACCGCCGGTCGGTATACGTATACACAATATAATATTCTGATAATAGTAATAACAACAATAATAATAACTGTGGCGGGCCCGCGGCCCGGCCAGCCGTCGCCCGGGGGCCGGCTATCCGCACGCTCGGCGGCGGGACTCCCTCGCATCGCGCCCATAAACACCTGTCCCGATTTTTATTTTATACGTTTTTACACACGCGCGCGCGTACAAGTATAGTAATAACATTATCGTGTACGTACGTGAAATAGCGTACGACCCCGTCGGGCGTGTACACCCGGGCCAGTCGCCGCCGCCGTCGCCGATCGGAATTCGCTCGAGCGCAACACACAAGACGGCCTGCGGCCGGCATATCGATAATTATTATTACGCGCACGCCCGACGGCGGGTACAATATACGTATTAATAATAATGTGAATGATAACATTGCTATCCGGTCGTGTTGTGTCGGAAGGGAGTTTTCCCAAGGCCGCGGTTGTAGTACACTTATATACTGTCTATAAACTTAAAGTTAAAAAATTCGTTCGTTATTTTAAAAAAATATTTTTTACGCCGACGCGGTAAAAAATCGCCGGTAAATTGGGTAATTTTTTTTCTGTTTTAACAATAATAAAACATACGCATAAATGTTTTGTAGAAAGGACGCCACGCGGTCACTGTCCATCTATAGTGCAAAAACGCTGAGAACTCCAGGGGTGCCGGAACAGCGGGAGCAATCGGGGCGATCGCCCTCACGAAAAAAATTCCCCGGCGATAAGCCCCCCCCACTGCTAAAATATATAGGTTCCGACCATCCCCTCGTAATTTTTTATACTACTGAACGTTCTTTTTCTTGCCTCAAACGAATAAAAAATTATTTACGATCGACTACGAGTACTGAAAAACTCAATAGTTTGGTAATATTCCGAGCGGATTTGCTGTCGGCTTAAAATTGTGTTTATTTAATTGATGCATGCGTCGAGGGAAAAAAAGTATAAGAAAACATATGAAATGTTAAGTATAATTAATTTGTAAATTTGCAAAAAACGATATTACGTACAAGTTAATTTGCATTAATAATGTAATTTTTTATGAGATAATATAACAAATTGTGTATTCAAATGTGTATTATAAATAATATTAGGAGGGACGAGGAGGGAATGGCGGCGAATTGGAAAGACCATATAGGCGTAAAAAACCTAAATACGCCACTGCCCGTACCACCCAGTCGAGCCGAGTAAAACGAGTGTCAACGCCGGCAATTTATTTTTAATACGCGCCAGTTTGTTTTGAACATTTTTATTATGACGTACAAACACACATATTATAAAACAATAACTGTATTATATTATATTTAACGAGAGTTTCACTCACGCGGACAGACGCGATTTTATGGGCATTAAATCATTTGCTCGTATGGGTAGGTGATGCGTACGAAATCCTGATAACCAGCTGATGTGCGTGCATTGTTAACACCTCGCGGTAACAAAATATCAAATGTGTTATACAATACGTTTTTATTACTAATATACGTACAGCAATAAAACGTATGCGTATTATACTCGTTTATTATTATTATTTTTTTTTTTTTAAATTATCATTAAGTTTATAAAAATTTCCAACAACCACAAAATGTTTCTTGGATTTTTTTTTTTATATATACGATTTTAAAAGACAATCAACGTAGTTTCGTAATCGTTATAATATATATTATTTATCGTATTAAAACACGTATTAATTTGTAAATAAACCGCTACTAGTATATTATTAAAAAAATTGAATATAAATATTGTATTAACATTAATTATATATGTGAGTATATTATATATTTATATAATAAATAGATTATAGATTGGGTCATGCCACGCTGTGTCTATATTTATTGTATGTACTTTTCAAAATTAAAATTGACTTTATACAATCGTGTTAAAGTCGCTACTGTATCGTAATATATTATCTAATAGACCTAATACAAATGTATTTTATTAGGACCTCGAAAAACTTTCTAAACTTTTCCCAAAATTACAATTTAGACGTATAAGAATAGTTCGTTCAGCATTTTTTTATTTTATAGCATAATTATTATTTTGTCCGTCTATCAATAGCTCTTACATTGTTGTTATATTTTATTAATATCGATCGATCCGGTGCATTGTCGCGAATAATCGTGCGTTATTAATCGTCTAAATCAGGGGTTCCCAACCTTTTTATCATGGAGTACCACCAGACACTTTTACAATTAATACGCGTACCACCACCTCAATTCTAAAACTAAATTAGGAGTCAAATTTTTTTAGCGTATATTTTTATTATTCATTCATTTTTACATTTTTATTATTTGATATTTATGAAAGTAAAATGATCTTAATTTTTTAGTTAAATCTAAATATTTAAATTTTAAATTACAATTTTCAAATTTATAAATAAAAAATAAATAAATATAAATAATAATAAAATTAAATAAATAAAATTAATGTGATATTTGTAGTTGTTTGTTTTGTGCAAAGACATCAATATCAGGCTGAATGGAACTAATTTTCACTCTTAAGTCACTTTGAATATCGAGCCTACTTCTGTACTCATTTTTCAAACAAGAATTTATCGATAATAAACTATAGAGTTTATCGTTATCTAAAATTCTAAATTGCTACGATTACAAACCCCATGTCATCGACATTAAATATTATTTTGATAAAATTAGCTAATATCAAATAAACTGAACTAAACGAAATAATATTGAATGCAAATAGTAATAAAAAAATGTCTTCGCGTACCACGGGTTGAGAACCTCTGGTCTAAACTATCTGCAACATAATAATAATAACGCTGTCGGTAAATATATACGGGTATTGCATGTTCCCACGAGATCGTAAAACGCAAAACCGACGTATTGCCGTATATTAAATTTTTTATGTTATTACCGTCTCCGGACAATAAATATAATTTATACAAATCGGCGTTAACTGTAAAACCCTATACGCGTTGAAAAATATATTCTATTATACGTTACCTATATAACGCACAAAATACCCGTTCCAGCAAGTCGAAACTATAAGTTTTAATAGTAAGGCTACAGGACTCGGGCACTCATCAGTGGCGTAACAATGGTGTGGCACGATAGGAAAAACGAATCATGGGCCCACATCAAAAGCTAGAAAAAAGCAATTTTAATATTTCAAAACATGAAATACTAAACACTATACTATAATAAATAAACTAATACTAATACTATACTGACACTATATAATATCATGTATTTGTGACAATTAAAATTTACGTATTTTATTTAAGTGGTTTTTTTTTTAATTTTACATTTCAAACTTAAATTGTACGAATATATTTTTCTATTAATACGAAATTAAGCGTAGCTATCAAGTTCGCTGCATTAGTAACAATTAATATTATTTTTTGAGGGAATTGGGTATTTTTTTAACAATTAGAGACCACTGGCTTATTTTGCCACGGACCTTATAAATCCTAGTACTCATATGTCACTATATGCAGTTTAGACTCGAAACGTTTCGTTTTTACTAGACAACATTTAATAAACATAACTTAGCAGACCGCGCAAACAATCTCTAGTCCTGATAATAATAATATATTTAGCTATATGCATATTATAATGATGCCTGTGGTTTTTTTCTAACCGCTTTACACCCGTCCGTATACCCTAATGTATGTCGGACATGTAGCTCGTTACCCGCCCGTGACAGTTTTGGACGATTGCGATTTATTGCCACACGTGATAAAAACCGTATCTATCGAAATCGTATCCGTCGATAAAATAATTTTAAATATTTACTTTTACTATTCAAATCTATATAAAAGTCTGTCTTTGTAGAATTAATTTGTATTAATTTGTATTGAGGAAACTCTATCGTCGAATTGAATTTCTTTCACGTTGAAATACTGATTGTAATTTCTCTGTTTAAATACGATTAATGTTACTTTTATAAAAATACAAAAAAAAAAAAAAAGAAAGTTAGTCGACATTTTGTATAAATGTTAGTTATAAAACGTGATAAGACTGTTATTTTATTCGTCACGTGAATAATTTACGTACTCGCCAGCCGTACTCGATTTATTTTAAAAATATGACTATCGTGCGCAAATTCATTCGGATTGCGTGCTTAATATCGGTATAATTTTTTTTTTTTATTATTATTATTTCCAAGGGGCGGCAAACGTATTCGATTGAGTAATTGTTATTTATTAATTTATTTAATTATACCTGAAACTAAAGTTTCGAACGTTTCGGCTGGTTTAATTGTAAATTAAGACAATACAATAATATTACGTTTAGTAAATCATTATCCAAAAATCAGGAATACTTTTTATATGTAAAACGCGCGAACTATTTATAATCGCAATTAGAAACTATTATACAGCGATTAAAATATTTCAACGGATCGTTTTAAACATAGATTTATCGCCCAATTAAATACGACGTACTCGTATAATATGTTTACATCCTGATAAATTATATAAACTAATTAACCATCGTATTGCAAATATTGTCATAGAATACTACTTGAAGACTGAAGTACTGTATTTTATATTTGTATAGCGTTTGAAAACGTTCTCGTATACATGTCGAAATTCACAAGTATCATACCAAGTACTATGTGCCATCATTAATTTAAGGTCGCAGCGCGTTTGGGTACATTTTAAAATATTTCGAGTAGGTTTGGGCGCATAAACGCATAACACGCATGGGTTACATAAGTGAAACGCTGACTAATTACAAAAATTTATACCGACAAACCGAAAACAAAATACATTGTGTCATTGTGTCTCTACCAAGTGTCCCTTGGTACACTTTCGGATTGTCCTAAAACTATCTCCCGTGACTATTCCTGTGACCTACTTTTGTCGTAGTTTTTCACCGACTATAGATTTCAAGGTTTACACTAAAAGGACACTGTCATTCCCTTTGGACAGTACCAGGATTGGATCAACGGGTATAGTTTAAGTTTTCGTACTATTATGTTATTTTTCAAAAAATATATATGACGGCCATTGAATTGGCTCCCTATATCAAGCAAAGTACTCCATCGACCATCAAATTGGACTCCAACAATATTTTCAACAAGTGATTCTCAAAAATAATTCATTATTTCCATCTGGGCAGAAAAAAGAATTAGTTGTGTTCATCGCACAACATTTCTTCGATGTATTATATGGTGTTCAAGCTGATACTGAAATTATTATAAGAAACTCTAATAAGAAAACCCACACAAAACAAATATTCATGATAAAATATAACTTATAGATAATCAAATTCAAAAATGTGAAAGAGGTGTAATATCCAGATTTCAATATATACAATCGCTAACTAACAAATATAGGCCTACTAAATAATATTATTCATATTTTAATTTGACTTTATACTTGTAAAAATATATGACTATTAAATTATTTTAATGTATGACTAAATTATTATTTTGATCAATTTTGATAACCAATGGATTTATGAAATAAATGTTGAGGGAGCCAATTCAATAACCCCAATATATAGGAGGATGTACTGTAATGTCGAATTCTTTTTCACCCAAACGTGTTCGATTATGAGTCGCTTTGCCCAAATCCAATTTTAAACACTTTATACGCGATAGTAAAAAAAAACATACACGTTCCAAATAAATATTATTTATATCGGGCATTATCAAACTTAATCTGCCGTTGTAGCTATAACGGCCGAGTGCAAAGCAGATATGGGCGGATATTGTTGTATAAAACAATAATTCATAATAACCATTATAAACGAACAGACTGACGACAAAGTGGCCTTTAGCATATGTTACATAATTCAATAAACTATTGTTATACCGTTGTATAACATTATATTGTTTCGTCGTGATTCGAATGAAAATTTCATTAAATTCTGCAGAGCGTAGCGAGAAATGTATGTGGGTTTTACTACCTATGACGTATGTGCTTTTCCTTTCACCCTCCCTCCCCCTCACATTCTACGAACGACTTTATTACCACAAATCATGATCCAAATTAAAAAAACAAAAAAAACGACCTATTTTGTAGTATTTTGGATCTAGTCGGTGCATCAGGGAGGTCATTTTTTGATTTTATGATTTACATAAACGTTAAATCCAATATAAGTTTTGTGACGTTTTATCAATATTTATGAAACAATTTCAAGCTACCAATAATTGTATAGCTGAAACAATTTCGTAATAATGATTGTGAAAAAATCCTCTTAGAAATATATTGAGATTGGGTCGGAATTGAATTGAGCTGTGTAAAATGATCGTGATATAATGGAGCATAACAACGACAATTATGACCGTGAAAATCATTTGAGTCAAGTTATATTCGGATCGAGTCTGATGTTTCTACAGTATTATTCGCGATAAAAACCATTAGTCAAGTAATCGTATACAATCTCGTCGTGTCAATATAATATTAAAATTGTATTTTAAACGCACATTAAATCGTATACGAATATTTTATCGAACTGAAAGTTTTTCGATAACCTACCGATTTCTTATTCCCCGCGAAACCGAAGAATATATTATATATTTATTATTACAAAGTTTCGTCGGGATTACGGTATTTGTCAAGAACTTAAATTTCCGTAATCGGTGTAATACACCGTATAATTTATACGGGCAATCGGTGCATTTTTAATAAATTCAATAGTCGGAGTCACCTATTCCGTTTATTATTGTACAGTTTATCGACCATAGGCAAGTGTTGTAGTTGTAGGTACGTTAGATTAACTATAACCAATTTAACACACAACCGTTTTAGTCAGATTAGATTACATTAAAAAAAAAAAATCATAAAAATTAGGACACAAAAATGGCTAATGTGTCATGTTGTAATATACCGATAGTTTTATTTCTATACGAACCTATACGTTTTACGCGATTTAAATATTCACTACATATAGCGTATACATTTTTTTTTTTTTTTTAATGTTTAATCAACGTTTCTACACGTGTATATATAAATATACATAATAACCTATATTAAAAAAGAATCCGGTCTAATTAATTTCCGTCTAGTATATTTTTACCAACATTTGGCGCTATCTCTAATATAGCGATTAGGAAGCATTTGCGCACGTTGTATTATCCTTCAAAATTTCAAATCATGCACAATGTACGTCTGATTTTCGGGTATATTATCCGTTTTGTTTGATAACCTTTTCCTCGTTATTCTACGTACAAACCGAACATTTACACGCGTCGGTATGTCCGTACCGCCGCCGTATTGTAGCAGCTACACACGATTTTATTATATTATTATTCTAACGACTAACGAGGGTAGAAGTTTGAACAGCCCGCGAAATTCGTTTATAATTTGCGGTATATTCTACTGATAATTAAAAAAAAAAAAACCGTCTAAAAATAGTATTGTTTAATATTGAATATAAATGGATATTTTTAAACCGTTAGATGTAGACTCGAGTTAGAAAAGTTCCTACAACTCACGACGAAATCTGTTTTTGTATATTCGATGCACTCGATATTATGTGACATGCTCTCAGAATTGTTCTCAATTAAAATAGCAAATATTTTTTTATTATATGTATATTATGCGTGTATTATTTATATATATATATATATACAGTCAACTCACGATATAAAAAATTTCAAGGGACCGAGAAAAAAGTTCGGTACATCGAAAGTTCGTTATGTCAATAGCATAAACAACAAAATTCGTTATACCGAGATTTAAAGGAAAATTCAAAATTTAAATCATATTACAAATGTATAAAATGTATGAGTCATTATATTTATTCCTTGGTCCAAAGGTATTTTGAGGTCTTGTTTGCCGGAAGAAATTCAATTCGCACGTTATGAGCAATACAATTATCGACTAATATTATAATTTTTTGTAGAATCAGCATACAATGGCAGAAGTGTATCTTTAAATAAAAATTGAAAATTCGTAATAGCAAGCTCCAAAATTGTAAAAATTCGTTACATCGCGAGAGCCAATAAAACTTCATTCTGTCGAGGGGATCAAGATACATTTAATTGTTCGTTATATCATGAGTTGACTGTGTGTATATATATATATATATATATATGATGATTAGGTGGTGTATACAATTATAGGAATATTATTATTATTATTTTTTTGGGATAATTGAGAAAATTGCTTGGGAAAACTGACGTACAAATCTTATCTCCAGCAAACTATTGGAAAAATCGCGCACATTAAATAATAATGTAATTTTAACGGGCGTAGAGCCCGGTAATTAATAAACATAAAAAAATATAATTATTATTTCGTTAGAGGCCTTATAATATTATTATAACTATAAGTACCACGCAGCGTAATACGGCCATCGTCCATCAATTAAATAACGACGATTCGGGTCAATTAAATAGCAATAAATGATGGTGTTAAATAAAATTATTATTAGTGTATATGACGCTCGGCTATACCGTGGTATGTTATATGTTAGGGGCCCGGTCACACAAACATTTTTTTTTTTTTTTTTTCTGTCTGTCTGTCTCGCACGTAGTATAAAAGCATCAAAGGCATTCCGCATTTCCACGATTGCGACGACGCTTCAGTGGAGCATAGGGGAAAGGGACAAACATTATAAATTCGATATAAAGAAGATCCTTTTTACTATGGATCCAACGAACGATTTTTGTAATATTCTCATTAAACCTGTACGTAGAGACCTACAATTTTCACGGAATATTATTATTATTACAGTCCGTTTTAGACGTGGAGGTAAACTGTTCAAAACATTCTGGCGATTTTCGAGCTAGAGCGTTTGAAATTGTCTAATATTTATAGTTTTATGTGGACCGAATCAGTTTGACCGAGCAGAAATGTATGCGAATTCTACACGATACATAAATTGTACTTGGTAGGAAAAAAAATGGCTTTTTTCTAAGCCTTTAAAATGTCCAAATTTGTAAAAATCACGGCAATTGTGCATACCTACTATACTATACTGCTCGTACGTTTTCCATTTATGTGGATATAATTTAACAATTTTTTTTTAAATTATTTTATTCGAATAAACTTGCCGGCGAGCCCGATTGAATATTATGTTTGTCGAAAAATAGTTTCAAAATAAAAAAATTGTATAAAATCACGTCGCCTATTCGACGCTTATTGTTTTTCGACGCCTTAAACGGGGAAAATTTTAATAAATCTGTATGAATATGGTTCGTTGTGGAATCGATGACATTGTGAAATAACGCGGGATACGAAATTTTTATCGGCTAAAAAAATCATACTCAACCATTTTTTACTTGTGCCACATCATTGGTGCAACCGGAACTTTTTCAAGGAGGTGTCCATACTTTAAATATAGACAATTCAACTGAAGAAAAAACCCTGGTACATACGTACTGTAAATTACTATAAAAATGTTATATATATATACGGAAAAGAGGGTAGGGAGGTCTGGACCCGGGACCCCACCCCCTTCTGGTTGCGTCATTGGGCAACACACATATTTTTTAACATAGTAATTCAGGTGACTAGGGGGCGGGCGGTAATTTAGAAAAGATAAAAATAAAACAATTAAAATAAATGTATATTGTATAGAAAATATAAAGTAAATAATATTTTATGATTTATTGAAAGATTAAAGAATATTGTATAATAATTAAAAATGATTTTTTTTTTTTATGTAATATTAAAAAACCTATAAGTATAAAATAATATAAATTGGTGAGATTTTTGATGTTGAGACAGTTCATTCACTATTTTTTACAAATCAGGTTTATAGTTGCTGCATGCTACTCTCAATAGGTCGTCAAGGTAAGAATCAGTAAAGCGATTCCTATATACATTTTTCGCATATTTCATTTTTGAATATGATGATTCACAAAGATACGTTAATGTGAATAAGGTTAGCAACAAGCGGGCACATTTTAGTACAAATTTGTATTTTTCGGGTACTAAATTCCAAAGTTCAATGTATTCTTTTTGTTTTTTCCTTTCTTTAAAAATAACTTCTAAATTTGTATCATTTTATAGTTCTATAAATTCATCAAATAGCTTTGCGTAATCATATCCTAATGCGGTTACACGGGCCACAAAAAAAAAGCTTCGATAGCCGCAGGTTGAGTTAAACGATGATTCATGTATACATTACGGGGACAGTCGATTATTATTATAGACGTTTCAATATTGTCGACACATAACATTACGTGAAATCGAAATCATTTTCATTGACTCATCGCGGGTTTTATATTGGTTCGCATCCTGTACAAATAACACTAAAAAAACTACACGTACCCATATAGACGCGCGGTGCGTCTGAGGAATGCAAATGACCTCAAGGTAGTGCAGCACATGTATGACACATTTGTATTACTGTTATACACTCAAATGTGAAATCTATTTTTTTTTTCCCATGTTAAATAATAACAGTTTACTTATTTGTTATAGACATTTTCAATCGTACGATACTACAGGAATTATTCGTCTCTGCGATTATTATTAATTATGGTGGCGTAGCCGGGAAAATATTTCGAGGGGAGAGGTGGTACATTTAAAATTCTTCTTAAAAATCTTTTCATCTTAAAAAAAAATGTGTATCGTAACTAACAGTTTGGTACTGACTAATCAAAAATGTGTTTCATTGTACTGGGGGGAGGGGTTGACGACCCCTAAAACTCCATTTCCCTATGACCCTGCTTAGAGAGTTTTTCTTTCCCATAGAAAAAAGACTTTTTCCTGTAGAGCATGTTTTGAACGCTTGGTTTTAATTGGTAAACTGTTTGTTGAAAAATTATTAACGCTTTGTAAGAAGCCATGTGGGAGACCCTCAATTTTTATAAGAAAAATAATGAAAATTAAAATTAAATTTTATACGAACCGTATTCAGAGACGTATTTAAAATTTTGACGCTGCCCCCCAAAAAAAAAAAAAAAATACACGATAACAAGAATTAATTTAGATATTTCATAAAAAAACATTTAAAACACTCGATTCTATATAAAATTAAGATAAGATAAAATGAGATTCAAGTTTTTCATAATTCACAAATAACGGTGGTCACGGGCAACAATGCTGCTGCCCCCGAAATTTCTAAAAAAAATTTGCTTTATATTATTATAAATAAATTACCGTCTTCCTGTCCTTTCCTCCGCAGACGAGAATAATAATATTATTAAAATTATCACCTATTATTATTATTATTATTATTATTATTTTTTTATATATAAAACAAAATGTAAAATTGTTCAGGCTTAGAATGTAATTGTTAATTAGAGCGGATAATAATAAAAGTAAAATACATTCCTCGCCACGCTCAGAATCTAAATAAAAAAATAATACATTCCTCGCTTCGTTCAGAATCTGAAAAAAAAAAAAAAAAAAAAGGGAAAACGCAATTAATTGAATATCTACGCGTATCTTGTAGCAGTTCCGTTGTATTATTACAGGTTAAAATAAAAAAAAATTGAACGTACCGTAAATTTGTTTCTTGAGTAATTAGCCAATTAGATAGTTGATACATATATTGTAAATCCCGCTAGAAACTCCCATTAAGTCTTCCTGTGTTGTATATCAGGTGCTAATTATACTGAAAAATCGTACGAGTATACTTATAAACCGTATTCTTTATCACTAGAGTATACTATACGATTTTAACGATATCGGTAGGTAATATTTTATTAATTCGTTTTTTAAAATATATACGATAATTAGTTAATACGGTTTGATTGAGGGTTTTAATTTTAGGACCGGCGATTTCATATTTTTATTGGTCTGTCAAGAAATTAGCTAATTTATACCAAAATTTGTTTTGTGCCCTCGACGGTATTCTGTACATACAACATTTTATATTTGCATTTTTACGGCGTATTTCGCGATTTTTAACATATTTAGAACGTATTTCAACAAGATTGCGTACGTTTTTAAGACATTTCCAACTCAACGGATCGAGAATACAAAATAATCGTTTGACATTTATAAATATCGGCACTCTGCAGCAGTCAAGCTGATAATATTATAGTATTACAGGTAACCCGTGTTTTAAATAAAATATTATTTATTAATTTGTTACGCTCAGAGAAGTCATTAAATGTATTAATAAACCGGCTAGGTAAAATTTCTATTGTTAAAATGTATTGTTTTGTATTCATAATTTATTAAAAAACATCAAACATTTTTTTATTTGGCATTCAAATGACAAGAAATTAAAAATATACCGTTGACTTTGTTTTGTTGTTAAATGATCATTTAAATCATTTGCAGTAGAATATAATCGTTTAATTTAAAATATAATATTAGATAGTTTTTTTTTTTCTAGAGCATATTTCTAGGGCATAGTTATTTAATAGGGGTTTTTGGGGCGTATAATTATCGGCCTTATTATCGTACTCTATTCAGACATCAAATATTTTATATTTCATGATAATATCGCGTGGCGTTACAATTTCGTAAATCGAAAAATCGGTCGGGGAAAAACTCTACCGACGGCGAATAATAAATATTATTATTATACACTGGGTGATAACGACGAACACAATAGGAACGTTAATTTTGTTTTATTTTTTTTTTTTTATATATATATATATAAAATAATAATATAATCGTATATTATATTATAGTACCTATAATAATATTACGTTAACCGCCGACGCTAATCTCCGACGGCGTTCGGTCGGTCGGCCGGACGGCCGGAGCCGCTAGTTTCGCTACGATCGCTACGCGATCACTATCGAGTCGAGTGGGGGAGCGGTAGTCGCGGACGCGGCGGTTTGGGGGATGGTGAAAAGGCGGACCGATTTTTACTCGACGTCGGCCCCTTCAGTCTGTCCAGTTGTTGTCGCAGCGGTCGTTCGCCGTGCACTCTCTACGCGCCGGTCATAGTTTCTAAGATTTTCGCGACGACGATCGATTTCTTATTGTTTTTTTCGAATTAATTTTTTTTTTATCGTTTTCTACGCGCATTTTTATTTATTTTTTTTTTTTTTTTGCTGACGTCTTTCCAACTATTTGGTTATTTCAATATTTTCGTGATACATTTTTCGGACACCTCATCAATAATGGTACTCAGGATGTACTATAACGTCTGCGACATGTGTCTCATCAACCAGGGTAAGTTACCAGATTTAAAAAACCGAATTTATAATTATATACCCACACAGAATGGTTTGACCGAGTAAATTATAGAAATATCGATTTTTAAAACTACGTTAATGAGCGAATTTTAAATTTCAAACTATATTAATTATAATTGATTATAATAACACTAAAATTATTAGTTGTAAAATTATACAACAATTAATGATGTAGTATACCGACCAAATGGTGATCGTCGTGCAGTTATTATCATTGATTATTGTTGATAAATGTATATTATAATCGATGGTAAGTATTTAGAGGTTTTTCGTAAATAATAATCTTAACGATAAATTGTATTTTTTTTTATTTTTTTTTCAATTACTTTTAAACTAGTTTAGGTAAACTTCAAACAAAAAAAATCACCGACGTATTTATTTATATTCGAAACATTTTCATATTACGTGTTATAATATTGTATATATTATTATGCTTGTAAATAATGTCAAAAAGTTCCCGTTTTCGGTAGTTTTATAATAATAATAAAAAAATGTGTAAAAAATATGTAATAATAATGATGAATTTTTAACAATTTCAACAATATTCCTATATTATAATACTTATAAGACTATCTATTTTTTTTTATATTTTTTTATTAGGTTTACGGTTATTTAATATTTAATATTTATATATAATTACGTGTGGTGTGGCCCGATTTTCAATCAAAATATAGACGTGTACAGCGGTACAGTAGTACACACAAATATTATACGTGTACAGATGTTAAATTATAAAACGACAATCAAGGTTAGAAACGATTATTGTAGATTACAAACGAAATATCTCAAATGAAGAGATAACACCGATTTGGTTACCGACAACACAATAACTCCCATATAGGTCTACAGCAGTGTTTCCCAACGTAAATTTCGAAGGGGGTGTTTTTCTGAAGTGGCACTAAGGGGGGCTTTTATCTGTCACTTATATTATATAATATAATGTATTAAAATTGAATGAACAAATAAACACAATGGCTCAAACAAAAAACGGTGTACCCTCTACTTCGAAAAGAAATGGAGTCACTAATTCTGGCCTTTCCGTCGACATACTCCGTCGAGAAATACGCGCTTTAGTGCGGTTCAACAACTCCTCGCCAAATCGATTAGAAATACGTGAAAATGGAGATTCGAGACTAATGCCCATCGATATCCATTGAGCCTGATATCGATTCACCAGTAGCAAAGCATCAATCTCAAGAAAGTCACTACTAGTGACTAGGCGCAGTCATAAAAGTATTTTTTTTTATATTAACAAACTAGAATAATTAGTTGATCAGACTCTACAGTTACCGCGATCGACGACTCGATGACGATAATATTATTTTTAACGTTTTTAAACCGATTGGCTAAACTCTAAACTGCAAACCTTAACAATATTAAATTCGTTATTTATCCACCCCCGCCCCCGTTTATTTCTTTATTATAAGGGCGTACCCTCTAATACCCCGGCCGTGAATTATTCGTCCGTTTTATTTATACATTTTTAGATATTATTATTATTATTATTATTATTATTATATAGTCACATTATTATACTCGAATATTCCATAAAGGCGATACGCGCATTGTACAACGGCGGTGTATGTATTCCTTTCTATTCTATACGTTTTATTTTCTGACTTCTGGTCGGGGGGTCTTTTTTTTAATAGAAATAATAATCATATAAAAGAAAAAATTTTTTTACCAGCCCCTTATAATCGCATTTGTACCGCAGACCGAGAATGGGGGTATGAGTAATACTTGTATATTTGCTTTCGACCCCGAAAGAAAGAAAAAAAAACAAATAATATACTCGTATAATAATACGGTCGCGATGTTATTTCGGTTTACAAATTTAACGTACATAAATCGGACGACAAAACGGTTTTCGCCCCTCCCCGGAGGGTGGGGACCCGGGTCCTTTGATTAATCGCGGTTAATTTTTATTTGTTTTCAATATTTTATATATATATATATATAATCGCTTTTGTAACGTACAAAGTGTACGTAATGTAATAGATCACGATGAGGTCATAAAAAAACCGTTCAATCGGTAAAAATATTATAAAATAGTAAGTGCATAATAATTAAATTGTAACCTTATTATCCTATAAAAATACACGAGTTTACCGATAATTGTTTTGTAATATAATATTATCATTGGACCATTCGCCTTGTTATATTAATTCGAGTATTATGAGTTTATGGACGAAATGTTGGTTTCGGTAAATATTCGAATGCAAGTAAATCGTTATTGACACGCAACACGGTTAAAACAATATTGCAGTGCATAATAAATAGGTATATTATGTACTTTTTCTAGGTTTTGTTTTTAAAAAATCAATATGCATCCGAGAAAAAATCAAAATATATATATATATTGTATTCAAATAATAATTAATTAAAGAAAATAAGAATAATTTTACATTTTTTTTTTTATTAAATTCGTAATTGATTATGCCATCTCTTTAATATATATTATAATAAAATATTATGATTATTATTCTTTTTTTTTTTTTTCGTACGTTTTATCACAAATAATAGTATTCACGGTTGGACTTTGGAAAATAATTTAAAATGATTATTATTACATTATTTCACGTACAATGCGCGGTCAACATTTTTTTTTTTTTTTTACAAGAAGACTAAAAAATATATTTGTAATTATTTCAATAGCGTTGTACACCTAAAACAGAATCGATTACCTTATATTATGCTAGAACCCTGGCCGTCGTCGTAGTATATAAAATATTTTATAAACGATATTTAAAATCGATTTAAAAAAATAAAAAATAATAATAACGAGGAATGAAGACATCGGAAAAGCCGATTGACGGTCCCCCCCCCACTCCGTTAACCATTAATGCCTTATAATATACCTACGTGTAATATAATTTACCTATGCGTCCGTATATTATTATTATCAAGTACAAAACTAAAAGGGGTCTCCCGAACAAGATGATCGATTATTTCGGTCGGTGCGAGTGTGCGGCGGCGGCGGCGGCGGCGGCGGTGGCGGCGGCGGTGGCGTGCGCGCGCCGGCTCGCGCGCGTGGTTTTCGGAGAGCTTCTGCGACCCACGTAATAATAATAATATATAAAATGTGTGTGCGTGCGTGTGTGTGTGTGTGTGTGTGTGTGTGTGTGTGTGTGTGTGTGAATAATACGTGTATCGACTTGGTCGGTGGTCTAAAGACGGGTTATAGAATAATAATAATAAAATTAAAAAAAAAAATAATAATAATAATAAAAATAAAAAACAAAATCGTTTTTTTAAATTTTTTATTCTTATGACGCGCTTTTAAATAAATTAATATACACCCAATTAATCCCCGCGTCCGTGTCGTTGCTAAAAGGGTATAATATTATCGTTTATTATACCGCGCGTCATATTATAGTATTATTAATCTGTTATAATAATAATATTATAAATATAATAATATACGCGTAGGTATAATTAAAATTTTTATAATATACCAATCGAATAATAATATTATAATTTATTATTATCGAGTATTTATTCGATTCTTTCGGACGACGGGATTCCGACGTATTTCCCGTACGGTTTTTCATTATAATAATAATAATCGCAAAATAAAAAAAAAAATACTCAATTTATATTATAATATGTAATCATCGTTTTCGTAACTCTTTGGCTTCATAAAATATTTTTGATTCGGCGGGGCCTTTCGGGTTTTTAGTTTGGATTTTTCTCGTCCGACAGCCGAAACAAACGCTGCGGTCTTATAATGCAGAGCAGCGCGTCGTCGCGGGTTGTTTCTCAATCGATAATAATTTATATGTTGTAATATTTGAAAATGTGAAAATAAACTAAAAAATATTACGTTATTTTGTTTAGGAGCGAGTATCGATATAATTAAGAATATCGGTTTTTTTTTTTTTTTTGTCTTTCAAAACCGATAAATTTGAAAGAAAAACGTCAATAGCATCTCTGGATATGGCGGCTCGCGGATTTCTATTTCAAATATAGCATAGGATATCTGGGGAACAAAAAAAAACATATCGGCTCGTCCCACTAGTTATTTTATACGGGCGACGGTACCGATAAACATATATTTATATTATATTATAGTAATAATTATCGCGATATATAACGTGGCGTATTAGTCACGGGAACGATATATATATATATATATATATTGGAATATATATAACTTTTTGTATTATTATTTCGATCCGTCGGCGGCGGCGTGCGCGTGCGTTTCGGCCGGGAGACGTCACGCCGCCGTTGCCGAGCGCCCCCGTGTGCGCGTCGGGCCCGAGATGACGATGAGTAATAATATTGAAACAATATTGCGCGTACGTACATCGGGAGTACCGATATAGTTAATATTGTATTGTATTAATATTACGATATAAACGCGTATTATTTACAATAAATATACAATATTGTTACAATACGTATAATATATACGCACACGGTCGCGCGAGATGTCCCCGGATGTCTTCCTGCGCGGCGGCAGCGGCGGCGGCGGCGGCGGCGGCGAGGAGAACCGTGAGAAATACGCCTTCGCATCGTAAATGCGCGCGGGGCGGGCGCGATAGACGCACGCGAATCAAACCGTGATGTGTTTATAGCCGGATAATATACTTAATATATAAAGTCGGCGGCGATCTCCTCGACTCCGCCGTGTCTCTCTCGGGCGCGTGTGTGCGCACGTAACGCGTATAATATTATTATTATATACGTGTATATCGTGCGCCGATGGTGGGCAGTTGTAAATATTATTATATATTATTATGTAGGTATACGGCGACGGCGGCGGCGACGGCGACGACGACGACGACGACGACGACGACGACGACGACGACGTAGGACGTCGCGCGCGCGCGCGCGCTCGCTCGCTCGCTCGGTTTCGGAGAGAATATAATATAATATCCGTTTGCGAGTCGCGCGTGGGTGTCCTACACCGGAGGAGGCTATCGTCTCCACCGGTGTAGGTATAATGGGTGCAGTCCCTGTATATAATATTATATATAGGTCCGGCGTTAAGAGCGCGGGCCTCCCGCGGTCAGTATATATATATATATATATATATATATATATATATATATATATCCGTGTAATATATACGGGGCGGAAATAAATAAATAATAATATTATTATATTAGAGTAAAGAAAAAAAAAAACAATCATAAATATTGTTACAATGTGTGTGTGTGTGTGTGTGCGCGCGCGCGTGTCTATACAATACGATACGCCGCCGTCAGTATAATAATAATAATAATAATAATATTTTACTCCTCGTCGGGAGTGAAGCGCCGTGGCCGGACATGGCGCCCGCGCGCGCGCCCGACGCGATGTTTGGGTCCGGCCGTCCAAGGTGGCGCTACGAGACGCGCGCGCGCGCCGGGCCGGTGGACGACGACGCCGCACCGCTGCTTTTCGTTTGCCGCTATCAACGCGATATAACCGCACCATTTTTTCTCCCCCGATCACCTATAATATTATTGGTCAAAACCCGAAACAAATGCGAAATTATATACGTTTACGATTTTAATATAGATTCATCTCTTTCATCCCGCCACAAACAAATTATATTTTTTTCAATTCATTTTTAATACATTTATATCGTTTAAGTCGGTTGCTATAGCTAAAATCAAATAAAAATAAGAATATATTATTACAATATTACAAGTGGCGTCCGGCCCGGCCGATTTATATGTATCGAAATTTGTGGCCGCCCGGGAAAAATGTCTTCATTAATCTAACCTTGTTCATTTTCTACCTTGAATAATAAAATCCTGATGACGGAAAATTCGTGTCGTTTAAACCAGTTTGTTCAGGGGGAACCCCGCAAAACCGAGTCCCTCTCTCACTCAATGTCGATGACTAACTAGTAATGAGCGTTTTAAGAATAATAAAAACCGTAGTCAGTTTTATAATGAGGGCTATGAAAAATCTGTGTCGTCGTGGCCTGTCTCTATTATAAAGTCGTTTATTGTCGTCTATCAACAATTACTGTATATTGTTCTGTCTGAAAATTTAGAATAACCTGACGACGGCCAACCATTTTAAATACAGTTTTACGATAAAATAATACAACACTCGATCCGCACCAGTTTAATATAATCTAAACGTGTGTAGTGACGATTGATTTAATCGTATTCGATATCCGATATATTTCCGGGGTGTTCCCTAATTTCCTAATTAAATCGAATTCCCGACGATTCATTCAACCGCTGTATACTACACGTGTAATAAAATCGTCGCGTAAAATTCCGAACTTTCAACGTTTTTTATTCGTACTCGCGCATTTGTATCTCGTCTGTTCGATTATTTTTTTTTTTCATCGGATTGAATACAATTGAAATACAATTGTTTTGTTTATAAAAAAAAATAATTCCGTATTGGTTTTATTTTTAAACTTTCCTATTTTAATAAACGACAAAAAAAAAATGTCTTCGGTCGAACCGTTCGATTATTTTCAACGCACAACTCCGTCGTTAACGATTCGAAATATGTCATTCATGTTGCATTTTCCTCCTCAGCTATTTCCGTACTAGACACTCATTGCTTAACGCCGTTACTCCGAAAATAACCCACAATAAAGTAGAAGATGGTTACTCCATTCATCTTGAACATAAAAAAAAAAAAAAATTTAGAAAGGTAAAAAAGTCAATGTTAAACAGTCCAATTTTGTATTTCTACTCTCGTGGTACATATTGTAATATTATAATAATATACTTTTATTACCCACTGTATAAAATTGGATTGCAAGCTTGTGCGACGAAAAAAACTATTTTTTTTTTTGTCGTATAAACTACGCTATACATCACTTTGAAGAATATATATATATATTTTTTTTTTATTATTATTCGGCCGTTTGGGTGTGACAAATCGGTGGCGGCGACGGGAAAATACACTAATTAACGTACCTAGTCACAAGAAGGGTTACGTCATTAGCCGATCTGGTCGTAATCGTTCAAGTGAATAATAATAAGAAGAACGATGAAAAAAAAAAATATATATATATATACATGTACTGTTCGCCAGCCGAGTGACTTTTTAGCGTTTTTAACTAGAGAGGACGGTGTTACCCATGACCGTCCGTGACGCCGACCCGATAGCTGCGACGATGAGAGAGTAGATTCGGGTAATACAATTCGCCGTGTACAGTAATTAGAAATTTCGGTTTTTCTAACCGATGATAATTCGTGAGTTTTTCCCATCGGAGAATTAAAAAAAAAAAAATAAATAAATATTTTGCCAATCAAGCGCAGCGAAGTCTAATTAAAAAAAAACAAAAGATGTGTACTGTTGGGTATATAATAAACGACGGTCTACAACTTAGCGTATAAAATGAAATATATATTTTAAAATAGCTAATATATATATATATTGACGGTCAAAGTTTTTTAAAATTTATTTTCATTTTCGGCATGTGTATCCAAACGAAGAAATTAAAAAAAAAAAAAAGTTGTTTTCATATATACTCGATGACACAATAGATATATCAAAGTCCTAAGTAAGTTTGTATAGAAGGTAATCTCTGTGACTGCTGATTTGATTGTGAAAATTCTTTCACTGATATAAATAAACTACACAGTTCATACGAGGTTTTTGGTATTTTTGATACGAAATTTGAATTTTTTTTTATTTACACGGATGAAAAACAAAAAAACAGTTATTATAAGTCGATTTGATCGTCACAAGGATGAAAACACGGAGAAACTATATTTTTTTTCCGTTAAATTTTTCGTGCATGGACAGCTTAAACTCAATATTATAACAAAATAATAACGAATAATTTCTAAAAAGCATAAATATAATTGTATCATTTACATAATACACTAACATACATATTGGTATTTAAACAAATACGGGTAATATATTTTGAACGACAATTTGTTTGTCCGTCAATTATTTGAGAACTATTGCGATTTAATTATAATGTTTTTTTTTATAATAGTTATCTTTATTTAAGACAAATAATTAACCTCCGGTGCATGTAAACATTTGAAAATTACAAAGTCAGAGTTATTAGTGCATACTGGAGGAGTGGCAATTGGCGCTCCTCAATAAGAATTTACGAAAATAAAATATACGATCTCCGGTTCTCACAAACCTTTTATCTACGACAATATTTATATATTTCCCGTTCCGGACTTCGTATTGTCGACGAGAGTTTAATTGAATGACGACAACGACTTTTGCTCTTAGTCCATCACATTTTAGACTCTGAGCGAAGCGAACAATGTATTGGTTTTACTGCGATGTGTTGTTTTTTTTTCTGTCGCAAACCACTTTTCTGCTCCGGTTTTCAAGTGTAGCACCTTTTCTGAAAGCATTTAAAATCTAGTTGATGTATTGAAGGCAGTCATTTTGATTTTCGTTGTAGTTTTCTTAATAGTTGTGAAAACTGGGAAAAAAACGTAGGTATAACAGGACAATTTACAACAATAATGGTTATAACTCGGTTAAAAATAATCGTAATGATCTGACATTTTCACAGAATAATAATATTAGCCCTTTCTAAGTGTGTACAAATTTTCAACATATTGTGGCCAATTTTTTGAACTTATAATCGTTTTAAGTTTTCGAGTTTTTTTTTAGTTTTTTTTGTATGATTTTATTTGGATAAAATCGGTTTGGTCGACCACAAATGCTTGACATTTTTATACGGGGTTCATTATAAGTTGTACTTAGCTGAAAAATACCAAAATCGCACAATTTTCTCGTATATATAATAGACAATCGCCGCCAGCTCATAATAGAACATTATATGGATTTATAGATTTCGAACACGTCTACGAGTTCCCGTACGCGTTTATAATATTATCACGCGGCGGTCGGCCGGTTTTCGTTTCGCTTTTCCATAGGTTTCCTCGGACGACATCTTCTGTAATACCGTAACGCCGCCACCGTTCGTTGTAATAATCGAACCGACAACGAAAATATTTCCACAACTCGGCCGTAACTCATCCGGGGAATCCCGAGAATAATAATATTATAATATACGAGAATTATTATAATATAGGTATAGTATAAATACACGGACACGCACACATCGTTTTTTTGTTTTGTTTTTGTGTGTTTCTCTGTAGCTCTTTTGGCAAGACGAACCTCATTTCATATGCGGCCCGCGGTCCGGGCAATCGTGCCGAAACGGTTTTGTCCTCTGTTCCCCCCTCGGTTCGGCACCACGCCGTGAATTCTTAATAAAATAAGTAAATAAATTTAAAAAAAAAAAAAACCGTCGTCGTCGGGAACGTGGCCAGCTTATAACCTAAAAGGCATTTTGAATAACAGTAATCACGAAAAATATCATAATAAGTATATACTATATATTATATAATAAATGTTATCTAATACGCCTGCCGCGGCGTCTCGTTATATATAAAAGTCGTAAAAATCATACACGCGGTACTAAAGAAATTCTTACCCGTAACTGCAACGGTGTACTCGTGGTGGTGGTGGTGGTGATGCCCCCTCATCCTGGTTGTTCAAATACAACAAAAATAAGTACAGACCGTTCGATATTATAATAATAAAATAGTAATCATTATTCTAAATCGTGATTTCTCCCTTAGTGCCTGGTAAAAATTATAATTTTACATTTTATATTCTAATTCTAATTCGTCATCTGCACGTCGGATTACGTAGTAATTATATTATTATACTCGTCCGACAGAATACCAATCAGCTACTATATACAATACAATTATTATTGTAACAAACGGTTTTTCGTAAACTGTTATTTCAATGTTATATAAGCGAACGTTTTTCGATCCGTTTGCAAACTATACTCGTTATCAGGTGCATATACGCAAAAATGTAGTCGTCGACCGAATGACGTTTCCGAAAATTGTTGTATTATATTTTATTATATACATAATATGGAATTCGTATCGTTTGGTACTTATGGATTTACTTGTTTATTTACGAAAATACTTCCGGGTGGTTCACACGATATTTTAAATTAATTTCGACACGTAACGTCGTGTTATTTCAACACTGTACTCAATTATGAATATATTTGTTTTAGATGTCCGGCAAGAGGAGGCGAAGTTTTAAATGTGCCATCCATCACAGGGACAAAGAAGTAAATAGCGAAAACGACTTTCATATTATATTCAAAGAACCCACGTTACACCAAAAGTGAGTTTTTTACAGATCGATGCTCTTCTCTTATTGAGTTTCACTTTATTAGCCGCAGGCATTTCGGCCGCCGATATTGTTTATTTCTCTATTCTAAAATTTGTTGTTTAACGCTTATAATAAAATAATAACGAAATTATCCAATTTAATCCGAGTAATTTTTAACAGCTTTAATATATTTAACCCGGACCCCGTAAATCGAGATAAATAGTCCGTAAAAATTGATTCATTTGCCGATATCGCTGATGTGTATTTCTGTATTGTCGATCGCCTTATCACAAAACCATGTAAATTCGTTTGAAACATACAGCTGGTAACAACTAATTATTAATTAGTAAAACAATCCGTCTTAATGTTCTTGGGTAAAATTGAAAATAAAATCGTTCGAGTTATTGAGATTTATTTATTAGGTTCATTAGTTCGTTATTATATACAAATTATAAAATATAAGAATAACTTCATATTACCAGCTGACCGCTGTCCGCCGTTAATATAAACGAAATAAATCTCGAGTGGGTACAAAGTTTACTTAAATTGAGATAAATTATACCGGACTTGCCGTTTAATTGAATCATTTCCTGAAATTAATTTTTTTGAAGGAGAAGAAGAAGAAGAAATCTGTGTCACATCGATGACATAGATGATTAAACCATTATGATGTCAACAATTGAGATTGCTTATTATTATTATTATTTATATTTGTTGTGTTTTACGTTTTTATCAAAATATTAATCGAATCGGCGTGCATTTATTATTTGTTATAGAATGGTTCGTCTCGTTGCCGAGGAATTCTTGACAGATGAAAGAGATCGGAAATATTACGCGGACAACTATCGGTGCTGCCCGCCGCCTCTCTTTATAATCCTAATTACTATGTTTGAGGTAAGTTTATCAAAAAAAAAAAAATAATAGTAATGTAATATTATTACAATTGAGCGTATAATATAAAAAAAAAGTATTCATAACACAAAATCGTGCGGTTCGATCGCTTAAAAGTATATTTAAATAAAAAATTAAAAAATAACAATAAATACAATACATTTCGTTTACAATATTTTTGCAAATCGTTTTTATGTTGTATATATTTTTTTCCCCCCTATAAAATTCAACGATTTCCAATATTATATATGAGTATTGTGTATAGGTATAGGTACCTATAATAATATGCACTATAGACACCGTGTGGCACGTGGCCTACAGCACATAAGAGAAGCAAAAATAAAGAAGGAAAACGAAATTGTAACAGATGTCAAATGCGAGTTAAATTATACCCTCGGGGGGCTAAACGAGAGACAGGCTATTTCCTATTTTCAGAAAACCATTTACTGTTTACAGCTGCCTGCCTACCTTTTTAAAAAGGCATAATCCCCTCTGGATTTTTCGAGTGATTAATTCTTTTCATAGCTGCATATATGCAGCTTGCCTTGTATATTATAATAATATATTATATTGTGTACACCTATAATACATAAATATTCCAAATTTCATGCAAATAATATATATTAAATAATACAACATGACAAATGTTATACATTTGTATTATATACGGTAAAACGGATACAAATGAAATATAACTCCGAAATTGCAAAAATCCATTTGGTATACGATAATTCAATTGTTTTAAACGTTATCACTAGGGCTAGGAATTTATAGTATTTGCATATTTGCTTCTAGTACTTCAGCACATAGCTGATTTGAAAATTGTTGTTGCATTTTCTTATGATTTTTATAAATTAATGCATTTTTGGTACCCAAGTGTCAGTTTATTATCTTTTTTTAATTCATTTTTTGTTAATTATATGCATATTCGACGTTTTAAAATTTTAATACATTTTTTTTACCGAATTCAACCTTTCCTTTATACTTTTATTAATAGATACCTACACATATTTATCAAATTAAAGTAAAATTATCTCTATGAATGATGTTATTATAGATACAGTTATTTAGTGTGGAATTTCGTATACAAGGCGAAATATTATCAATTTAATAAAACAGTTATTTATTTATTGTTTTACATATATATGAAAATGTGTCCATTACAGTAAGTTGTTTTTCGGTATGAAAAATAATTTTAAAGTAAATTTTTACATATTTTAGTCATTAGGAGGTCATTTTTTAATAGCATCATGTTTAAAAAACATTTTTTTTTTGTAGCATTATTAGTAACTTTTTAATGCCTTTTTTGTAGATTTTTAGCGCATCATTTTCTTAGCCCTAATTATCACTATGATTTTTTTTTTTTAGTATAAAATTGTTTTTATTATATATTTTTTCGTCATCCACACAAAACGGAATCAAAAACAAAACCTATATTAAAATGCGAGATATTATAAATCGTGCATTGGTTAATATGCCTAAGGTACGTTATCTTATACGAAACAAATTGATAAAAAAAAAAAACGATGTATATACGTAAAAAAAAAAAAAAAAAATGTTTATAATTTTTAGGTATTTTTTCCCTTATAAAACATAAAACGTACCGGTGGTTTATGTAAAATCCAGTATTATGTATAACGAGAATATACCGTCTATTTTCGTGTGTCGTAAAATTACTATACACGCGCACACACACACGCGCGCACGCGAGAAACGTAATGCCGGAAATCGAAACGCGTCTATAAATCAAAAGGGACACGTGCTCTTATTCTGTCTGGGATTTGTCTCAAAAGAAAACGAACCTCATTTATAAATTACGCGCGCGCGGTTCGTTTTAAAACAACACGACAGATTTTATTCGAGTAGGCACAACCGTTTTCGTATTGTTAATGTTATTTCTTACTCGTGGATTGTACACGCATTCGCCCGGACCGGGTTTCCCTAAGTTTCACGTCGAAACTTAATTTGTCGTAAATTATTTTTTTTTTATTATTAATTATATTGTCTGTTGTGTTGTTGTTGTTACCGTAATTTATCGTTCAAGTTCGAAATAGAACTACGAATTGTATTGTTTATAGTACACGAAACGCCCGTGTTGTCCGTGTTTTCCGTATAGCAAAAGTTCTTCGACTTTCAACACCGTTTTTTTTTTTTTTTTTTTAGCGACTCAATTTCGACACGTACGGCGCGTTGGCGTGACGGACAAAAGGAAGTACCTAACCCATCAAAACGTCTTTAGAAACTTGGCGCAATAAAGACAACTAAATTTAAAAACACTTAGGGTTAACGTCTCGTTTCCTTACGAATAACTCTCCGCATCCTGTATTCTATAATAGAACTACGAATTAAATTTAAAATGTTTAAATATATACGTTGTCTTAATATATGTATAACTACAATTGAAGCACAGAATAATAATAATAAAATAATTCATAGACGCGATTCGATTATTTCACTTTTCGAGGTTAACGAGCAATAACCGCAATAGTTTAGGAAGTATAATCAAGATATACTCGGGTGGCGGGTACCCCTCGAATTGCGCACATTGATCAACGATCGTAATATAAACGGTTTCAATTCACTAGACAACTGCGTTTGTCGTTAAATTTAAAAATATAAACAATACAATGATTAAAATTAGTTAAATGTAGCTGAATACTTAGGGGTGGTGGAGGGGTAGCCCGTGTAAGGGCCAGTTCAACCTTTGCCGTTTAAACAGTGATTAAGATTTAATCTATGTTCAAAAATGTTAGGTCGTTGTAGTGCTGGTTAACTACTTAATCACTGACGAAGTTGAGTTAATCAGTCATTCGAGGTCGGTTAAACACCGATTAGTTATTTAGGGAAGTTTTTCAAGTTATCAATTTATTATTTCAATATAATATAATATTTGTTTGATTTTGAAATTTGAAAACTCAAAAATCCTGTCTGTTATTATATTTTATTGTTGTATATTAATTTACGTTTATATTTAATTGGGTTAAACTTATAACTATATAGTTTGTTATAATAATATTATTAGTACATCAGTTTCACTTGCCGTAAAATTTGCCGTATACTTCATAATTTTGATTTCTGGGTTCATAGTTATTTACAAATGTCAAGTTATAACGTATAATTAAAATGTAAAAAAGTAGAAAAACAAAATAAAACAACAATGATATGCGCGATTATAGTATAATAACTGATAATACGGATTATAAAACAATTTGCACATATATTAATACCAACCGTGTAATGAAATTATTGTAAAATAGACCAAATAACATTGATTTATTTATCGCACCTTAACCGCTCACTGTTCAACATCTGTGATAATTATCATAGATAATCAATTATTAAAATTTGATCGTTGGTTTGCTAATCAGTGTTCAACTACGAAACGGTACAACTAGTACAACGTGTTATAGCCCTCCCGCAGAACGCATTCGAAAATAAAGGCGAGTTTACTTATTTACTCGGTTTTATTATATATCCTATACGAGATAGATTTACTGATCTAGCAGTAATAAACACCGAGAGGGAGTTATGTAGTTATTAATAATCATTTTTTTTTTTTTTTTTTAATTTACATTTTTATGAAAACTTTTTTTGTCGTATATATAATCTTTGTTAATTCTTTGTAGTAAGTTTTAAAATTATGATGGTCGGGGGGGGGGGGGGTGATCGCCACCGTTAATTGTTATGTTGCATAATATATGGCTATAAGTATAATCAGATATACTACACAAGTGGTTTTTAACAAGCCCTAAGATGGAGGCGAAAAGAAATATTATTCTTTTAAACTATTATAAACAAATAATGATAAACAACCAATCCGTGACTGAGTAATAGGTATTTTGGTGGCTATAGTCGGGACGATCCATACCACGTCTCCCCTGGACAAACCATGTGGGCTCAAGTGATTTAGGTGTCTCCTAGATACGTCTATGGGTGGGTAATGTAACTATAACTGCAATATTTGAACATAAACCAAACTGATCTTAACAAAATATAATCCGACAATGATGTGAACGCGTGTAGGTAAAATAATAACACAGCAAAAAAAAAAATCACGCTTTGTTAAATGTATTATTGTTATAATTAAATATAAACCTATGCTATAAATTATAATAGGTTTAAATACATAAATAATTAACATGATATTTTAAGTCTAATTAATCATTTTGTAATTTGTAAAAAAAAAAATACAAATTTCCATTGATTATTATACTTACTTTTACTATCTATACAATTACATCTATTAATTTAAAATCAAATCAGTTATTTGTTTAGTTCGATCGTTTATATTATTATGTACGAGGTCTGTTCAAAAAATACCAGGATTTTATTTTTAAAAATTACAAAAAATGAAAATTATTACTATTTAAAGATATCTCCTTCGAAATACTCTCCTCCGGACGATATACAATGGTCCCAGCGATCTTGCCATTTTTTGAAAGTCTGTTGGAACTGTTCCAAAGTTATAGCTTTAAGTACTGCTGCCGTATTCGCTTTAATTTCCTCTACATCTTGAAATCGTTGTCCTTTGAGCGAAGATTTTAGTCTCGTATCTATAAACCCACGTCTCGTCACCTGTGATAATGTTTTTTTATGAAATTAACATCAGCAGAACGATTTTTAAGGTCATGACAAATCGTTAAACGATTTTCGTTTTGCTCCAAAGTTAACAATCACGGAACGAATTTGGCAGCTACTCTTATCATCTATACATTTTCGGTTAAAATTTCATGACTAGATCCAATCGAAATTTCTGCTTCATTTGCTTAACTCAAGAACAGTTAATATGCGGTCATTTCGCACTTTTTCGCTAATTTTTGCCACAACATCATCGTTGCTAGATGTCCACGGTCTTCCAGAACGTAGATCATCTTCAGTTGACTGTCGACCATTCTTGAAACGTTTAAACCACTCGAAAGTCACGGAACGACTTAAGGAATTATCCCCAAAAGCAGTTTTAATCATTGCGTACGTCTCCGTTGAATTTTTGGAAAGTTTCAAGCAAAACTTGATGCACACACGTTGTTCGTTAATTTCGGACATTTCAAAAACGGCGCACGGAACAAACTGACTGAATTTAACCACGTGTAATATTAAATTGAGATGAGATAGCGACTTCGGCTTTTATTTAAAATATTCATTAATACGTAGGGAATAAATCTATATATAATTTAAAACATTATCATGTGTAGATTAGTCGTAATGACATTTGTCCTGGTACTTTTTTAACAGACCTCGTATGTACTGAAATGCATCGTGTATATTTGTAATCGAAATGCATTCGATATAAAATATAGCCTGTAAGTGTTTGAGAATAAATGTTATTTTCCTTTTTTTTTTTTTTTATTGTAAATGGACTTCAGAAATAATTAAATTGTTTTACATATAGCTACAGCGAGGAGTGTGTATTAATTTTACATGATAATATATAGATGAATGAATTTAATGATTTACATTGATTAGATCAGCGGTCATAAATGAATAAATTAGCATATACGAATGAAAAAATTATGCAAATAAAATAATTATTAGTTCATAAAACACCAACAATGACGTTATGTAATAGTTTAATTAATCAATAACCGTTTACCTTTGCGTTTCCTTTTTAAATGATAATTTATATTAACGAAATACACAGAAAAAAAAAAATATATATACTTAATTTTAAAATTTATATTATATAGATACATATAGAGAATCGCATTTATCTGAGGAATACAAAAATTACCTATAGTGTATTAAATTTTAATTTTTCTCGATAACGGGGTTTCTTTAAAGTTAAAAGGTCCGGGTCAATTTTTGAAGGTTAAAGTCATAAACGTAATCAAATTGTATAGAGCTAATAAGTATTGCACCCGAATAAAAAACAAAATTAATTCACACTATAACAGTAATATAATTTTTGAATGGATTTTAATTATTTATTTTACCATCCCATCGTATTCGTAAAAACGGCGTGCTTAGAATTCTCTTTATACATACCTAGATAATCGTCGACCGTAAAATTCCTAAACCCTTAACGTGTCTATTTTTTATTTTTTTATTTTTTGTTAATTTTGATAATTTCAACAATATTCTGTCAATTGCTAAATTTTAGCATATCGATTCTGCTGACTTGAATTGTTTAAAACAGTCTATTTGGCCTACTCGATAACATATTTAAAAAAAAATATATATATATATAAATTTGACCGGTCTCATCAATATATAATACGAGACGCTGGACAATTCCCTATATCCCTATTTTATAGTTTCATCCTTATAAGTAATACAGTCGGGCCACTGATGGAAATTGACTGATTATTCGGTCCGTCCGACTCCATAATAATATAAATATATATTCGCCTAATCAGTGTCGGTTATCAGGAGCGATCTACCTTCGTCCCTCTCCCCTTTAACCGGAACTTTATAAATTGGGATTATAGATTTTCTTAAATTATAAACACTTCGTTGATTTAATACATGAATACAATTTTTTCAAATTTTATTTCAAGCATGTAACATATTTTTTAGATGTATTTTTGAAGAAATATCACTTTTCAAATTGCGTATCATTTTTTTTGCCGGATCAAACGGCAACAATTGAAACTTCCAGTATTTCGCAATCCATCTCTTATTAAATGCAAAAAAAAAAAATAATGTCTTAATACGCCTATTTTACTAGTTTAAGTTATATATAAACGTGTATTATACAATACACTATATCGGACTATATTTTCTTATAGATTCGAGTTGTTTTTTTTTCCAATTTTGTTATCGACTTTGCTATTATAATTATATACGAAATATCGTTAAACATCATTGATCCATATTAGCATTTTTTCGTCTCTAATAATGCATTTACGATTGTTTTTTTAGTTGGGAACGCATATATATTACTATTCACTGACTCTGGGCTCCAATCCCGCTCCCGGCGACATGTGGACCTCGGTAGCCGCTGCCGTGCCAATGGACAGCGTGTTTATATACCGGCCCGACAAAAGACAACAGTTGTGGAGATTTATGTTGTACATGTTTTTGCACGTCGGGTACGTTTTATTATCATATATATATATATTAT
The DNA here is from genome assembly GCA_956483605.1 of Tuberolachnus salignus. Lineage (NCBI taxonomy): Eukaryota > Metazoa > Arthropoda > Insecta > Hemiptera > Aphididae > Tuberolachnus > Tuberolachnus salignus. The sequence goes on along the minus strand of OY101433.1, from coordinate 6,697,137 downwards.
ACACCCTGTATATATATTTATATATATTATATATACAGAGTGTCCCGTGAAGATATATTACGTTGCGATATATCCCGATATAATCAATAACGATAACAATCGAATTCTGATTTTGTTTTTTTTTTTTTTATATATATGACCGACTAACAGGCAGGAATATGGAATATAAATATTCATAATTTAATTAAATTTATACATTTTGGTAAAAAAAATATATATTCGAAAAATTTGAAAGTGGCCCGACTCATTTTGTAGAGTTTATTCCTCTGAACATCTTGACGTTTTGACTTTTGTTTTCATTAAAACCTCGTGGTTTTTAATATATATATATATATATATATATAATTTTTTTTTAAATTTAATAACCATAGTAGTGCTTTGAAATGATTTCATCTCGTTTTCCGATAAGTTTTTGTTTATCGAAACGCTAATCTTACGTTTATCACATAATTTTTCTGTAAACTAAAAAAAAATATATTTTCATTACAAGGTCGATGAAAATATAAATTCGAAACGTCAACATGTTTTGTAGAAACAAATTTTACAAAATGGCCGTATTCAAATTTTTCGAAAAAAAAACGTTATTTTAAAAAAAAAAAAATATTTTACTTACCAAAACGTATAAATTCAATTGAAATATGAGATTATTTGTAGTCCTCGTCCTCACGAGTCCTAACAGAATTCGATGATCTTTATTGTCTCGGGATACATTTTCGTGAATCACCCTGTATATATATTATATACATAAATAAATTTTATTTATATAATTCTCGATGTTTTCGTTTGTTTTGCTTAGATGGGTTCATCTGATATTCAATTTGACCGTCCAACTGCTCGTGGGTCTTCCGTTAGAAATGGTGCACGGTTCCCTCCGAATAGGAGTCGTGTACATGGCCGGCGTGTTGGCTGGTACGCAATATTAAAATACATAATAATAATAATAATAACAATAACAATAACAATAATAGTACTTTACGAGCTTCGGTTCGAAAAATTCGGCTACGTCTATAAAATTCCGGCAATTTCTGCGTATCGAAAATAATTACATAATAATATTTATAAATATTTCTTTATGTTTTCCTCTCAAGGTTCCTTGGGCACGTCCGTCTTCGACAGTAACGTGTTTCTCGTCGGCGCGTCGGGCGGTGTGTACGCTCTGTTAGCTGCTCATCTGGCCAACGTTATGCTGGTAAGTACCTAAGTAATATACACAAATATATACGTGTATATTTATCTATTTTATTTGTAAATCTCGTGGGAAACTTTGAAACAACTAATAAATTTGTAGGTCAGGTAATGTACTTTTTAAATTTGTCCTGATATTTCGGGGGTTTTAACCACCCCCTACCCATGCGTTCACTTTGACAAATACGATTTTTAGTATTGAGACTTTTGTATAAATTCGCGTTCGCCGCGAAACGTCTAGGGATTTCTAAAAATTAATTTTCTAAACAATTTCAGTGCACCGTGGGGGGTGTATTTATTATTGTGTGTTTTCGTCAATTATTTTCCGAAGTGAATTGCTTATTTTTCAGACGTTTAGGTGTTATACATTTTTGTATGGAAAATTTTTAAAAACCGTTTAGAAAAAAAATGGACAAGTTGGGGAATTTGAAAAATGTACACTTGTGGCAACCCTGTTATTTCATAAACCCCATAAACAACAAATAAAAAAAACGAAATCGACTTTTTTGTAGTTAATTGTTAGTTTAGAGGTATAACAGAAACCCCGCGGATAGATTTAGTTTCCCCTTGCTTATTTTCTGTGGCCTTGAAATTATTTTGGGAGTACAATGAAACAGTTTTAGAATCGTGAGATAGTTTTTAACAATTATTCCGAAATGTGCAAAAGCCGTTTTGTAGACATAAATTGGATGTAAATAAAAAAATAATAAATTTAATTAGATTAAAATGTGATTTTTTTTTTTTTAGAATTACAACAATATGGAATTCGGAATACATCGATTACTCGGTATACTGTTCATCGGTGAGTTTTTTCATTATTATTATAATATAGTGTATACAACGTGATAATAATATAAGACTGTGGGATAATATACAGTGTGTTATAATAATAGTCACTAAATATTACAGTTTTCGAATCGACAAAACTTTACAAACATTATCAAATTTATTATTTAAAAAAAAAAGTCGATCTGGTCACCCGACCAATATTAAAAACCGTCGTATTTAGTGATTCAATTAGTATGTCTTCCGTGTAATCGTGACCAATGAAGGTCTACTTCTATTTCTAAACGGGGTGTATTTAGAATTTTTGGCGCCTCGGGGCAGATTTTTTTTTGGTGACTCCCCTCTCTATACCGAAAATTCACCATTGGAAAATGTATTTAGACGATTTATAGAGAGTTATTATTATTTTATTGATTTCACATCGCTACAACACAGTATACGATTAGTTGAATTTATAGTTGCTTGTCTGTAGCTATTTATTCGTCATGGTCGATATTTTTAATCAATTTCGCATCAATATGTTCAGAGCCGAATCCTATAAATATATATTGATTACATTACTTACATTTTATCTCAACGTTAACAATAAGATTTACTTAGTTTGTTCCCTATACTTTACACCGGGAGAATAAAACAATTCACACTAAGTATGAACGCGAGTCTTTTATAATAAGTGTTTCGTTAAAAAAAAAATGTATTGATAATTTTTAGGCATAAAAGCGGCATAGTTGTTTAAGGTTTCTTCTGTAACTGTGGATTTGAAATATTACGCCTTTATCTGTTTCGTCGGGAAAACAACAATAGTGACATTTTATGCACCCCCCCTCTCCACGGTCAAATATCACGGGGGTCAATAATCACTAGCAATAACGTCTTCGCTTATATATATTTATAAACGTATTGTAAATACACTTTACCGGCCGCGTAGTAGCGACAGGTGGTACTGTTGTCATCATTAAAATATTAATATTAATTAAATGTTTTTGTCTGCCATTCGGTTCGCAGCCAGCGTGGACGTCGGTTTCGCGGTGTACTGCCGGTACGCGTTCGAACCGTCCTCGGCCGCGCCGCCCGTCAGCTACGTGGCCCACATAGCCGGTGCGCTGGCCGGCCTCACCATCGGCCTGTTGGTGCTCAAAAACTTCGAACAGAAACTCCACGAGCAGCTCATCTGGTGGTTCGCGCTGGGCTTGTACGCCATCTGCTCCGTGTTCGCCATCGTCTACAACGTCAGCCATCCGGTGACGGACGCCTGAGACAGGTATGACCGTCAGTCCATGACGGCGTATATGCGCCACATGCTGGCGACGGCCATATACTACACGATACCGCAATTTATGTACAAATCATATTTCCTTCAGAGCATCAACCGTCTATCAATACTGTTTGTATTTTATTTGTTCGTTTTCCCGACACGCAACTCGTCCCAGTACTATTACACGATCGTCGTATTAGTATTATTATTATATTGTCTGTGATTTCCTCCCCCCCCCAATCCCACCACGTCCCGAGTTTACGCGTATCCATCGCTGTCTGTGTACGAATCTCTTTCCAATTTGTTTTTTCGATTTTTCCGTTAGTAAAACCAACGCGTACTACAAAACACGATCCGCAACACGTATAATTATTACACGTAACCGTCATTTATCGTATTTAATTTACTTTTGTATTCCGGTCGATATTGATTGTTGTCGTTGTCGTTGTTGTTTTTTTGTCGTATAATAAAATAATGAAAAAATAAAAATAAAAATTAATTTTATCCGAAATTGTAAATATATTTTAAATTAATTTGTATATCTAGGTTTAAACTTTTTTTTTTTTTTTCTAACGCTTGTTTTATTTACATTCACACTGCCAATCGGTTTAGACATTTAACTGGTGGTTAGTTTTGCATTTAAAGAAAAAAAAAAATAAAAATAAAAAAGTCACTTCAAATTACAAAGTTCCGAACGTACAATATACAGCCCGATGAAGTTTGTCTCGCCGAGTACGAATCGGCCGCGATTGGTTGTCGTCATTTCAAACAGAGACAAACATTTTCCTTAATTATAGTTCCTCCGTACCGCATAAACCAAACGTGCTCAACAACGTTTACATACATATATTTATATATATATATATATATATATTAGACAGTTAGTAAAATATAAAAAATAAATAAAACCGTCAAATACACCTACCTACCCGTAGGCGTGCGCAGACTCGGTCCGCGGATTATGCAATAAGAAAAACCGAGCACCTCCACAACAAAATCACACAGAGTTTTTATATTTTTATACATTTTTTTTTATCATTATTAAAACGTCTAAAGTTGCCAAGTCTTTTTTTTGTCGGCACAAAACGTTTCGAACCCATTCGTATCGCTATTCCGATATCAATTGGGTGACGCCATTTTTTCGTTGGACGAATAGTAACAAAAGCGCTCCCGAGTTTGGATTTTACAACAGTCGGCTATTTGGGAGTTCATCACGGGTATCGTTGCGAACTGTGTCGGAGCTTTATTATGGAAACTTTTAAAATACGGTTTTTCGATAGTTTCCCGATCACCGGAACCGGTCGATGCCGCAATCGTTTCAGTCGACGACCCGTCCCTAATAGAAGTGGTGTCGGGACATATATTTTCAACTAGCTCAATTTTGTCGCACTCGAATGAACTATCGAAATTTAATTTTTCCTATAAAATTGAAATATCACCGCTGTCGTGTTTTAACCGGACTAAATACTCTGCGGCAGTGATCTATGAGCTTTAAGTCTCCCGGCTATAACGCCTTTCTATTAAAAAGCATTTCAACCGTTTTGTTTTCCACCGTATAGCGGACGGAGGAGTTTCGATCGATTTTAGTATATAAATTTATATTATCAGAAGGAATAAACTGGTCCCCTTACACGAAATCGCAGACTTATGACCCATTGCGCACGCCTACCCCCTCCCTCCCCATCTGTCGTATATATATTCGTATTACATACACGCAAAAAAAAAAAAAAGTTGAATTTTATTTAAATATAATTATTAGCATATTTTAGTTTGTAAATAAAATTGAATAACATATTGATTCTTGTCATAATACAAATCTAGTCATATAATTATTTATTTATTCGTACGATATTCACATGTTTAAAATATTAGTTTGTAGGATACTCTATATATATATATATATAGATATTATTATACGTATGTCTTATAATTATATGTTACACTTTTTGAATAAAATTATGGAATTAAATGTTTTTGATCTTCATAAATCAAGCCAGCGTTTATATATATTTATAATTAATCTAATATGTAAGTTATGTAATATGTGTAGTAATTAAGGTTGTTTATTTTTAATAGAATAGAAATAATAAAACTTGCAGTATTAAATTAACCATTACTTTAGTATTGTGTATGTATATATCTCTCATTTCATCAATAGACATGCTCCGATTGTGCATCTAATATATTTGGTCCAGTTTTGTTGCTCGCTAAAAAAATACTTCCGATAATCGGCATTGAATATAGTTAGTAAATAAACGAGTTAAATTTAAAAGCGTTTTTTGCTTTTAACTTTTTAACTAGTTAAGTAATTAACTAGTATTATTTTGTCTAAGTAAAACTGTTTTAAACATTTCATATTCAGCTTATTCAGCAATTATATTAATTAAAACTTGAAAATATTTCAGTGAAACATTTATATTTTTTTTTTATTCTGAAATAGTTTCTAGTTTACTACCTACGTATAAATTAAGATAACAAATTTAAAAGCGAAACTCTCCAGTGTCGTCGTCTGTATAATTTGCAATGAAGCAAAATATATCACTAGTTGACAAATTCTCTTGTCCCAAAAGAAATGCACGAAAATTTGACACAAGGTTTATTTTAAGTTGTACTTAATGGAAAAGAAAAAAAATTCGAACGTAATGTAATTATTTTTTTTTAACTGTGTAAAGTGCAAATTTTGACGGAAATCGTATAAATCACAACAATTGACCGAAGTTATGCCGGGGAAATCTGATTACACTACCCACCACTAGATCGCAACGTAAACAATGATAATCAATTGAGTTCATAAGTAATAATAATTACGGTTACAATTTGAATGCTTGAAAAGTTGTATAGTACTTTAAAAATCTTATTACCTATACCAATTAAATTGACATTAATTTAAATACGCAGAGCTGTATATCATGTGGTCGCACCGGAAATTCGTAAAAAGCGTCTCTGAGAACATAACATTTCACAAGTAATTATTATATTTTAAAATATTAATTTTTCTCGAACAATTATTATTTATTTTTATTATTTTAGAATACTATCTAAATAGCATCTACCATCTACCATTATAATGAAAGTATTGCGAGAGAAATGGTGATTTTTAATTCTCTTCATGACATAAATCTCTGTCCAAGTACAGTGTTATTTATGTTGTCCTTTATGCATTCCTATACTATTCGTCCGATCGCCTCGAACTTTGGGGAGTTGTTGAGTAACCTGCCGCGAATATTTCTGGTATATTAAGTACATATTATTATTGACGTGTACGCGCGACAGGTTGGCTCGGATAATATAATTACACCGATATAAAATAATTTTTAAAAAAAAAATATATATATATATATATATATATATACATTATCATAGCGACGATTAATGTTAAAACCAAATACCCCCTCACTCTGATTTGTTATTATTATTAGATAGGGTTTGTTACGGGCAAGAAAGTCGTCTTAAAAAAGTGATTAGCTGATCACCTGGCAATGCTTTGCTATTGCTAGATAGATATTGTTGTTGCAATGTTATTTTTCTCAGCAAACTTGCGAAAATTATCGACAGTTATGCCCTCCCCCACCGCCCAAAAAAAACTGACTTTGGTTGGTCGATCTACATCACAAGCACAAAAGAAAAAGGCATTACGAGCTTCTGGAACAGACTAGCAACGGGAAGAAATATTATACTGTTCGGATACAAACTGCTCGAGTACGTTATTCTCAAACGAACGAGCAGCGAGAATTAAGATTGGAAGCCGATCGAGTACGCGCTCAAGGCCGTTCGAATGAAACAATTGGCCAACGGGAAACAAGACTGGCAAACACTAATCGAGAATGCAATATCCGATCCAGACGAACACTGCACGTTGATTTGAATCTAGCTGCGTTCAATGATGGTCAAATAACGCATTCAGCACTAAAATTGCCGTTGAATTTACAAACCACCGAGACGCCAACGTGCATCACAAAAATTTTGGAATAGACAAAGTTCTCCAAACGTGTAAACCATCGTATGGGTCGAATGCACAATGGCTCATCAAAAAAAACATTTGAAGCGCTTGATTGTACACTGAAAATATTTGAGGGGAAATGGATAGCTCTTCGGCAGAACTCATTTTATTGTCTGGTGATTATTGACAAACTCTGGCAGTTATACCACGGTATATACTTGCAACGGTACAAGACTTTCTGTAAAAAAGACGATAAACAATGTCATTGAAGTGACTCGCTTGTGCGACGACCATCATTGAAGCAGGACAATCGCTGAAAGTTTGTAGGCTAGATTTGGAGAATCCGTGCTTCTCACATGTACAACTGTATGTGAAAACCTTCAGATTTATTTGTGTACATACCAGAAGGAAAAACAATAAATATTTTGTATCCACGAGCACTCGATTAAATACATTTTTTTTTTCAAGTTTCAATTAAATTCAACAATGTGTATTGAATTTTAGAGTTTCATTGAATTTCCGTCCTTCTGAGATTGCAACAGGTCAGCTAGTTTCTTATAAATAACTGGACTTTTACAAACAAATGCTGTCCTATCTATTTTGATTTCAAGAGTAAAAGACATAAATAATTGATTGTAATTGTATTGATTATGTTTAATATAGTAATATACACTATACATATTGCTTAGGGTGTATTAGTATATTTATTATGGAATCAGTTTTATAATACGTATTCCAACTTCAATATCATCTATAAAATAATATTTATCCAATTATAAATAAATTATATAACAATATTTTTCCTATAGTTATCCATTCCAATACATTCAATACAAAAAGAAATAATTAGTTAAATCAATATTCAAAATTATTTTATTAATCTTTTTTAACATTTGCAACACAGTAATAACATTTTTTGAAATTATCTACGCTTACGACCACCCTTTTGTTTTCCTAAACGTTTGCCAGTATTTGCAGTAGGTCTTTTAAATGATCCTTTACTACGTGAACGTCCTCCTGTTTTCTTTTTATCACCTCCTTCTTTTCTTTCTCTAAATCTCCTAATATATACAAAGAAAAAAAAAGGTTTAAAAATGTTTATATAATTATTCTTTACAGATAATAATCTTACTGGACTTCTTCGGCGTGAATAGCTTTATTTGCAGCTTTTTCTAAATTAAATTTAGGTTTTTTGTTATTAATGGAATCTAATATTTGAAGACTAGTTGTTTTTTCTTCTCTCATACTCTGGAAAAAAAAATAATAATGTTTTTATTACTACATTTTTCTAGGTTTATATACAACTAAACTGATTCAGTTTATGATACTTCATAGAAAAGTATAAAATTCCATCTATTTGTGATTGTTTAATTTAAAATTTTTTATGAGTATTAGATCATTGACTGAATCCATTATGTATAATGTCTAAGTATAGATTATTACGATTACATGACAATCATAACTAAACAATACCTTGGCTGGACGTTTTTCTTTTTTCAATCCGGGTATATTTTTTTTAATTGATACAACTTCTTTGCTTAATTTAGGTTGGAATTTACCAACCGAAGCAGTTGAAATTTTTGCTATGTCAACAGCAGTTTTTAACTATAAATATTATTCAATTAAGTACATTGACATTGAATCTATTGTAAATTATGTAAATAATAATAAAATAAGTTTAGTAGAAATTACTTGAGCTGAGTGTAATGTTCCTTCCAAAGGTGGCAATCCAACAGAAGGCACTTTTATCTTACGTGTAGAAGCTATATTACGTAACCTTTGGTATTCATTTTTGGCTACACGTTCTTTCTTTGCTTCTCTTTTTTGTGCAAACAAATCAACATTTGGATCTACAGCATTTCCAGGTACTTCCAAAATCCAATCCTTATCTTTATCTGCCGCAGCTTTTTTGTAACCATAAGTCGGTATCCATTTCTAATACAAAGAGACAAATATAATACAACAATATTATAATATTGTTAGCAATATAACAATATAACTGAAATAACAATTATGATTAAATTAAACCTAAAATAAATTGTACTGCTTTATTTTATTTGGGATATTTCAGTCTCATTGACAATCAATGAACTAGAATAATTCTTAAGAAGTTTACAAATATATAATATTAGAACTGATATAAAACTAGGAATTTATAAATATTATGTACTAGGTACCCTATACGAATTAAATATTATACTAATCTCGTCTTAGCAAAATGTAAATTAATATTGCAACCATCAATTGAAATAAGATTAGAAAAATGCAATTAGAAATAATTATTACAACATAAGTTATGAATTTTTAGTTTTTATGTCATTAATTGCATATATATATATACATATAACTAACCTTTATATATATATATAAATCAGTTAGTGCCTATTGCATATCGGATAAGTACCTAATAGGACTAATTTTTACTAGTGATGTTGTTGTAAATAGTTTCTACTAAATAGAAAATAAATACTTGTAAAATATCGTCCCATGTTGATTTCGGTTTAGGCGTTTTCTTAATTCCCTTTTCAATGGCAAATTTCTGCCATTTAGTGAGCGCCTTAGGTACTGGTAATGGTTTTTCACGAGGTAAATTATATCTGGGTTCCGGTAAGTCTACATACATGTATCCCTCTTCACTTTTCATAGGTAATTCGAATAATTGGTTAATTATTAACTGTACATTATTCCTAGTTTCATTTGTTAAATATGTCTCTTGGTCAGATCTATAGTGCACAAAGTATTAAATTATAAAATATACAAGATGAAACTATATTTTATGTACCTGAGTTGTTTAGTGTCAAAATCGTTTGAATCAAAACATAGTAATGTACCCAAATCAATTTCGGGGTCTAACACCTTAGATACAGCCACGCTCAGTTGTGATTGTCTGTCAGAGGCAGCTTTTTTGTTCAACACATCGGAAATATCTTCCATGTTGTTATTCAGTAACTAGTCTTCAGCTTCATGAAAATTAAATTAGAAACGGACACAGTTGCCCGAATAAAAAGTAAATAATAATTTACACACGTTATGTTATTATAATGAATTGTCACATCAGGAATTTTAAGGTTAATGAATGATAAGGTTAATCATTGATATCTCCCGTATTATTATCTTAGTCAGTGGTATCCAAGGTATATAGATAATCCATGTGAAAATATGCATGGTATCAATCACATCCTTGATAATGGCTCTACAAGACATAGATATATAATATTTGTCTACACAGAATACAAATGATTTATAATATGTATAAATATATTGCTCTGGCTTATTTTGAAGTTCTTGAAATAATGTTCTATGCACTGACATACCAACTCAAAGTACGCAACCCCCCGTGACGTGTCATGGTCATAACTTTATGTTACAAGTGGTAACGGGGTGGGGGGTCCCAGTATAGATCGGGAAAATAATACAAAGGATTTTTAAATTAGTGGAAAGTAAAATAAAATAACCAAACAGGCATACCTAGTTATGGAACCGAAAATCAAAAGATTTCCCGATTTTGAAACAAAGATCCGATAAGAAAAAAAAAACAAAAAATGCTCATGCCAATATACAAAAAAAAAAAATTTAAACGAAATCCCAATTCCCACTTCGTTTTCCAGCATACACGGAAATTTATACCGATGGCGAATTTTCGGAAAATATACACTGAGAAATTTGGCATTCTACAAAATAAATCCTTGTTTAGTTAGGTTTAAATCGGTGTAAGAGGATTTCTATAATTTTAAGTCTCTGTTTATATTAGAAACTTTTAAGTTTTATTTCTTTTATGAGGAAAATTTATATTCCCAAGACTGGCGTCTCCTAAAACTGGATTTTGTTGATATTATGTAATTTTGAGATATCGGGAAATCTGTATTATATAACCAGTAAAACTTGTTATGTAAGGTTATTAATCTATATATTTTATCTACAGTATTATCAACCATCATATTGCCGGTAAGAATACAGTTTGTATAAATAAATTTTGTTATGCTTATAGCTAGACAGAACAAAACACGACTGAAAGCGGAATATAACCTCGTTTACTATTCATTTTTAATTCTCAAAAAGTGCATTGTAATTTCTAATAGTGAACGTAGTCTGTAAATTGGACACTAAATTCTCTGACGGAGAATTGCTGAGTACAGAGTTATTACAAATTACAATCATTAACTCGCACGACGAAGTGAGTGATATTTATTTTATGTCGTTTACAATATGTACACGGTACATCAATTCGATGTTTTTTCTTTAGCTTTCAACATGTCCAATGACCCCAAAAATCAGCCTTTGTCTGAACTAGATTCCATATTCCAGAAAGCGTCAGAGGAGATACTGAGAAATCAGAATAAAGGATTTTGTTTCTCACTCAATAATATAGAAACAAAGGAACATGATACATACTCTCCAGTGTACGAAAATAAAGAAATAAGTGAATTTATTAATTTCGATATGCTAGGAGATGAAAGTGAAAATGGTGAAAGGCCTTTCGGCCATCTTATCAAAGGTAAAAAATATGAAGAAATTACCAAAGATGGAGGAATTCTAAAAATATTGTTGGATCCTGGTTAGTCACTCTATAAGTTATTATTAATTTTCAAAACTGTAGAAATGTTGACATAAACTTAATTGAAACATTAAAACCAATTAGAAAATATATCTATATAGCTATATGATTTTTGAGTGCATATGGTTAAACATTAAAAATATTTTATTAGAAAAATCCAAAATGAATAATTCATTAAGAAATTGTCAACTCCTGCACCATAAAAACATCCTTGAACATTAGCATAATTTAATTTAATTTAGTATTTATGTGGTTGATATTTATTATGTCTCAATAAAATTCTGTTTTTTATTTTACAGTAGTTTAATTGATATTTTATTTTTGTTTCAGGAGTTGGCCAAGTTGTACCTAGTGACAGTATTGTGTTATTACACTATATTGGATACATATCAAATCTTTGTGAACCTTTTGATGTAACTTATATTCAAGGTAAACAACCTAAGCGCTTTAATTTGGGAAAGGGTGAACTATTACCAGGGTTAGAATTAAGTATACAAACTATGACACACGGTGAAAATGCAAGATTTATAATAAGCCCAAAATATGCTTATAGAGAAATGGGTTGTCCGCCTCGTATACCACCAAATTCCACTGTTCTATTTGACGTCCATCTTGTAAGTTATTTCGCTCCAGATAGTATACCATTATGTTTTGACGAAGACAATAAGGATCCTGACAAATTTTATAAAAATCTCGCTATAGTTAAAAAATTACATTATGAAGGTAATGAACAATTTAAACTTCATAATATTGAAAGAGCTATTTTAAAGTATGAAAAGGCTAAAGAAATATTGCATTTAACTGGATGTACCAATAACGAAGATGAGATAGATATGTTTAAATATCTAAATAAATTGTATTCAAATTTAAGCATCTGTTACTTAAAACTATGTGCTTTCAAAAAAGTATGTCGTATGGGTACAGAAGGAATGAAGTATTCAGAAAGATTTTCTAAAAACAATGCAAAACTGTGGTTTAATTGGGGAAAAGCTCTACGACTCATGAAAGATTTCACGGGAGGAAAAAAAAAGCTTATGAAAGCATTAAAACTTGAACCACAAAATATCACTATAGAAGATGAATTACAGCGTTTGGAACTAGATAGAAAATTTCATGGCCGTATTGATGAATTGGTTTCATTTAAAGATGTTGATATAGAACGTTTACCATCAGAATTTTGGGAAGTGTTTAATACACTTTTAAAAGAATTTGCTGATGGTTCTGATGATGTATTAACTGTTAAATTAAGTAATAACTCTGATGACATTATGTTAGCCGAAAATAAATCAAAATTTTATAATCTTAAATTTCATCCTCTTCAAAATCAAGGTGATAATAATTTTGCAATAACAAAAAAATAATACATTGTATTTATATCCTAGAAATCATCTTCAATTTATTATAATTAAAATTATTCACCAAAAAGGTTAACTTTAAAATTAATTGATTTACTTTCGAAATTGGCATTATTTAATGGTTTTAATAATATTTTATAGTGTATAAGAACGTTCAACATTATCTAATGTAGGAAATTACTAAGTCGACGATGAACAAACAAAAATTGATTCTATTATTCATTGAAAAAATTAATTTGTGTATAGGAAAATAATTATGTTTATATATTTAAGTATTAACTATGATTATGCACTTGTGTTAAAACTAAATGAATGCGATAAAGTATTATAAATTGTCATTACATATTATGTATACTTGAATTTGATTATAAAAACTGTAAAACTATTCTATACAAACAATTTTGATTTTCTTGTAAGTGTTTGTTATAAACAAGTTTTACTATTGTTAGTAGTTAGTTCTCATTGAATATTTTTTTAATTAATAACCTTTTTATTCTTGATTTTAAAACTTATGTATTTAAATACTCTAAAGTTTAATAATTGCATATTTCATTGATTTCAATACATATATAAGTTATTTTTTTTAAAAATGTTTTATTTTAATTTGTGTTATGTTATGCATACTTCAATTTGATTATAAAAACGTTAAAATTATTCTATACAGACAATTTTGATTTTAATTTAAGTTTAGCTTCAGAAATACTGAAAATGTTTAATTAAACTATTTTTTTAGTTCGATAATATATCACAATGTGTAATGAAAAACTTTATATTTTAAATATAATACATTTATTTTGTATATTAAAATTTATTTTTTTTTGTTTGTTTTGGTTCATACAACTTCCAAGCCAAACTTATAAGTAAGGTTACTCAGTGGAAATATGGACAAGAACATACAGGAAAAAAAAAAAAAAATTGATAATCGTAATAAGGATAAACATATGCAAGAGATTGACTAGATGTATAGAATATCAAATGAGCAAAAAACAATGATATATACAAAAAAAAAAAAAATGCTGTGGTTAAGCCATGATAGCACTACATGTAGTCCTTGAAGGAATTATACTAGGGAAAAAAGGAAGAGAACGACCTAGAACAAATTTTGTATTGCAGAAATATACAGACCATAGCCTATAATATATTGATATTAAAACGAAAGAAGAATCGTAGGAAGGTAATACCTAAAAAAACATGAACCCCCATAGTATCTTGTTTAGTAGAATAAGCTTTCTGTGCTCTTCATATATTTAATCAATATTATTACCCACTCACTGCTGGTAACTACACTATGTTACACTGCAATTTACTAGGATTCGAGTAAGAGTTTGAACCTTTAAAGAAACTTGCAGTAGTTATATATGGTTTAATTTGTATTTTAAGCAAAAGAGATAACACCATAACATTATATAAATGTCCAATATACAGAGTATATTGGACATTTTATTTAACAAAATATTACAAATATGATATTAATATAAATTTATTTTAGTTAATATATATGTTTAAGTAAATAAACTGTATTAGTGCTGGTTTATAATTTCACTTCATGACTTAACAAGGTATCAACACTGTGTGATTCATCTTCATGTGTATATAAATGTTATTGTCTGTAAATTATTATTATTACTTATTGTACAAACTGTACAGATTGTAATTTTTCAAATAAAGTCAAATTTTTAAAAAAAAAATAAAACCTAGACAGAAATATTAATTGTAACTTTACATGTAAATCTACAATATATAATATCGATTTCAAAAATTAAATTGTGGTGGTTAGGTTAATTTGATTGATTTTGTCTGCAAAATAATCCATTAAATGTTAAAAATAATGTTTATGTGCAAACAAATTCATATAAATGTTTGCTGAGAACATCGGTTTTCATCCAGGAAAGCTCTTTTAATAAATCTAAAACACAAACATACATTACAATTTAAATTATTGAATTATGATTTCTAGAACTCACTGCATTATCAATTTAATATATAAATTTTGTTTTATGCATAAAATCGCTAATGTGGTAGTGTGTTGATTCTCTATAAAACGGGGTGTTTATCAGTTAGAGACTTTTAAAATAGTGAAAAAAGGACAAATTATCAATTAAGCTAAATATGATGTCTCTTTCATAGTTGTAGACCTAACATGTTCACAATGATAGTGCTGAAATGTGAAATTTGTTAAATTTATAATTGGTGAGTTTAAACTGCAGGTCGTAGAGAAATACATATTTTTATTTTAATGTATATCAGTTATTACCTAATACAATTTGTTGAATATCTTCTTTAATAATTGCTATATAGGTATTTTATGACACCGGTGTTATTGTTAATATATGTTTTAGTATTAATCACCAGCATCTGATGCAATTTTGTCAAGAACTTTATGCCCAGGGGAAATGCTATATATAGATAGCAAATACTGTTAGGTTAGGTTAAATACTGTTTACAACAATAAAAATAATATTATAACTTAGGTAAATATATTTCAAAAATGATTGCTTTAGTGGTATTTTATGACATTGGTGTCTTTGTAAATATATATTTTAGTATTAATCACCAGCATCTGATGCAATTTTGTCAAGAACTTTTATTCCCGGGGAAAACGCTATCCATGTATCACAACTGTTATTAAATTCATTTAACTATTGTTTACCATGCATTTTAAAAAGTTGTTCATTTGTTTTTGGTATTAATCAATTAACACGTATTAATCAATTCTTTAAATATGTCTGAAAATAGAAATTAATTCAACAATTAAACAAAATAAATAAATAAAATTATTAAGTTTGTTGAATGATCAATTTTTACAAAGAAAATTATATCATATATTTAAGTTGTTTAAAAAATCATTTATTTGATGAATCAACATGATTTTTTCCTGTCAGTAAGAGTACCTAATATTATACAGTAATATTTACCGTCTCTATATGAACTAAATGATATAATGGCCAATTTAGCATAAATTTGTTATCATACTTTTAAAAGTACTTAGGGTTTTATTGACTTTAAATACAAATTAATGACAACAGTTCAAATGCTTTAACAAAGGAAATATTTGATATTTTCATCTATTAAAGATTAAATAATAATTATTAATTTTGTAATGTAGAATGTATGAAATAACTACCTGGGAAATAGAGATTAAATATTTCCTTTGCGGAAGCATAGTAAAAATAGTGGTCATTAATTTGGTTTTAGTGAATACTATAGGTAAATGTCCAAATTTCAGATTTCATCCATATAATATCGGACGAACCTAGGAAATACAAATATGTTCGGTCTAACCTTAAAGATTATTGTTGTTTAGACTAAAATGTATTGTGCAGTTGTATCATGGTAGTCAAGCTCGTAGCACAAATAAATAATTATTGACTTTTCATGATTAAAATAATATAATATAAATATAAATAATAATCTACTCAGATAGTTACTAATTTTTAAAAAAAAATATGGATAATATAGACTTGATAAAGAATAAAACAACAAAAAAATAACACGATTGGTTATGAAAAAAATAAAAAACGTAATATCAATCACTTACCATTGTTTATTACCCTTAGATTTTTAAGATATCTTTTTATTAAAAATTTAAACTTTGAATAATTATCCGTTGGACCACACTATAATGTATATTCTATGTTTTACCAAAATCAATTGGTTAAAGATCAAAATTAGGAAACTTAATGTTATAATTAAAACCTACAGAAGATTCTTCCTTAACCATAACATACAAACGCTATACTTATTTAACTATTTAAACATTTATATTTAACTAATTAAAATACATTATAATTATAATTATATTAAAATAAAACTTACTGTGTTTGTCAAACTGATCCAATGTATACTTTTATAGTAATGCAAATTTTAAACACTTCCTAAGAAAATTCTCGAAAATAAACTTTGCAAGCAATTAATATATATTCTATTACTTAAAGCAAATATGGTTCGATCAGAGGAAAATATACTTAAAATTAAACAAAATCCCAATTCCCGCTTCCTTCTCTAGCGTACGCGAAAATTCGGTTCCATAAGAAAAGGGGAATTTTCAGAAATGTGAATAGAGAAATTTCGCCTCCTATAAAATAAATCACTGTTCTGTAAGGTTTCAATCAGCGTATTAGGGTTTTATTAGTTTAATTTACAGTTTAAATTAATGCTTTTTAGTTTTTTTTTTTTTTTAAAGTGAAATTTATGTTTTGAACACTGGAGTAAATTACTAACTTAATTTGGATTTTGATTATACTTAACCGTTTAGCAAATAGGGAAATCTGTAGTATATACTCAGTAAAACTTGTTATATTAGGTTAAATATCGAAATATTTATTAGCATGCATTTAACTATAAAAAAACGAAGTGAGTGATATTTATTTTATGTCGTTTACAGTGTATCCACTGTAAAAAAATCGATTTTTTTTCTCCTTTAGATTTTCCCATGTTTACGAACTCAAAAATAAGGCTTTGTTCTAAATAGTCTCCATATTCCAGACTGAGCGAACAACATATTGTACGTGTTTGTCACTCAATAATATAGAAACAAAGAATCTTGATAAATACACTCCGGTGTACGCAAATAGAGAAATGGCCGCATGTATCAATTTCGATATGCTATTGAAAGCAAGAGAAAATGGTGATAGGACATTCAATCATCTCGTCAATGGTAAAAAATGTCAAGATATTACCAATGATGGCGGAGTTCTCAAAATATTGCTGGATTCTGGTTAGTCACTCTATAACAAGTTTTTATATACATTCAACACTCTAATAATGATGACATAATATTAATTGAAGTTTAAATATCTATTAAAAAATATACCCATATGTAGTTTTTAGTTTTTGTATTTAACCATTTAAAATATTTTAAAAGAAAAATCTAAGTTAAATAATACATTAGAAAATCGACAACTTATGCACAATAAAATCTTCCTTGTACATTTAATAATATATATATATTTGATGACTTTTTATAAAATACATTAGCTTAATTTTGTATTTAAGTAGTTGATATTTATAGAGACATACTCTATTAAATTCTGTTTTTTATTTTACATTAATTTAATTGATGATTTATTATTGTTTCAGGAGTTGGAGGCGTTGTACCAAGAGACAGTGTTGTGTTATTACATTATATTGTATACTTATCCAATCTTCATGAGCCTTATGATGTATCCTATATTCGAGGTAAACCACCTAAGCGCTTTAATTTGGGAAAGGGTGAACTATTATATGGGTTAGAATTAGGTATACAAACTATGACACACGGTGAAAATGCAAGATTTATAATAAGCCCAAAATATGCTTATAGAGAAATGTGTAGTCCATCTCGTTTACCACCAAATTGCACTATTCTCGTTGACGTCCATCTTGTAAGTTTTTTTCCTTCAGATGATTTTCCAATATTTTATGATGAAAACAACAAGGATCCTGACAAATTTGTTATAAATCACGCTTTTATTAAAACATTACATTATGAAGGTAATGAACTATATAAACTTCAAAATATTGAAGTGGCTATTTTAAAGTATGAAAAGGCTAAAGACATATTGCTTTTAACTGGATGTGCCGATAACGAAGATGATGAAGAAATGATTAATTATCTGAATAAATTGTATTCAAATTTAAGCATCTGTTACTTAAAACTCTGTGCCTTTAATAAAGTATGTCGTATGGGTACAGAAGGAATGAAGTATTCAGAAAGATTTTCTAAAAACAATGTAAAACTGTGGTTTAATTGGGGAAAAGCTCTACGACTCTTGAAGGACTTTACAGGAGGAAAGGAAAAACTTTTGACAGCATTAAAACTTGAACCACAAAATATCACAATAAAAAAGGAATTACAACGTTTGGAAGAAGATAGAAAACTTTATAACCGTATTGATGCATTGGTTACATATAAAGATAATGATACAGAACGTTTACCATCAGAATTTTGGGAAATATTTAATACACTTCTAGATCAGTTTGTTGGTGGTTCTGATAATGTATTAACTGTTAAATTAAATGATAACTCTGAAGACAATGAATTAGCTGCACATATATCAAAATATCATAATCTTGAGCTTCTACGTCATCTAGATTACGGTGATAATTTTTTTATAATAAAAAAATAATAATCGTAATAATTATCTAGAGCAAAAATTATGTAACACTAATTATAACAAGTTACTTTTTTTTCTAAATGATCAAATGTAAAATCTAATTATTATGACTGTTTCTAATATTTTCATAAACATTGTATTTCTATCCTAGAAATCATCTTCAATTTATTACATTTTTAATTATTCACCAAAAAGCTTAACTTTAAAATTAATTGATTTACATTCGAAATTTGCATTATTTTAATGGTTTTAATAATTCTTTAAAGCATATAAGCATCGTTCTCTGTTATCTAACATAGGATATTATTTAATCGACGACGAACCAACTAAAGTTGATTCTTTTTTTCATTGAAAAAATTAATTTGTGTAGAGGAATAAAATTACGTAATTTTGTATAAAAATTAACTATGTAAGATATTTAAGATTTAACTTTGATTATATACTTTTGTTAAAATAAAATAAATACAATTAAGTTATAAAGTATTAAGAATTTCCACTACTATTATGTATACATGAATTTAATTATAAAAACTGTAATACTATTCGATACAGACAATTTAATTTTTAATTTGTGTTTAGCTTTACAAATACTAAAAATGTTTAATTAAACTATTTGTTTAGTTCGATAAAATATCACATTTTGAACCAAATTTACATCACAATGTCAAATGGAAAACTTTCCGTTATACTTTATATTTAATCTTTTTTTTTTTGTACATTATTAGATGTTTTGGTTCATATAACTTCCAAGCCAAACATATAAGTAAGTTTACTAAGCGGAAATATAAACATGAATATACAAAACAAAAAATAATAAACATATTAAAGAGATTTGACTAGGTGTATAATGTATCAAATGAGCAAAGGACATTGATAGATACAAAAAAGACAAAATTGTATTGTTAGGCCATGATAGTGCTATACAGGTAGTACTTAAAGGAATTATACTAGGGAAAAAAGGAAAAGGATGACCTAGAAACAATTTTGTATTGCAGACATGTAGAAATCATAGCCTAAAATATATCGGTTTCATAAAGAAAGAAGATAGAGAGGAATGAATGAGAATTGTTGGAAGGTAATACCTAAACAAGAGAAAACCCAAAAAATAATTAAGGTTATATGGAGTTGTTAGGATGTATTTGGTTATCACATTCAGTAAAATAAGCTATCTATACACTTAATATATTTAATCAATGTTATTACAAACTCACTACTATAAATATACATTTATATTTACTGTCTCTATATGAACTTAAGGATATAATGAATAATATAGCAAAAATGTGGAATTGTACTTTTAATAGTACTAGGGCTCTAATAGACATAAAGCAATAATGTATTTCTAAAATGAATGACCACAGTTTAATTGCTTTCTCAAGGTAAATTTTGATTTTATCAATTATTAAAGATTTAATAATAATTATTATTTTCTTAATTGTATGTTGTATGAAACAATTGTCTGGGAATTAGAAATCATATATTTCCTCTGTGGAAGCATTGTAAATGTAGTCGTCATTAATTTTGTTTTAATGAATACTAGAGGTAAATGTCCGAATTTCAGACTCCTACCAAATTATTTTGGTCGAACTTAGGAAAGACAAATTAGTTTGGTCAAACGTTGAAAATTATTGTAATTTAGACTAAAATGTATTGTGCAGTTTAGGATATCATGGTAGTCAATCTCTTACCACAAATAAATTATTATTGACTATTCATGAATATAATAATATATTATGCAGGTTTATAATAATTCACTCAGATAATTATTATTTTTTCAAAAAAAATGTATTAAATATAGTTTTATAATGAAGTATAAACCAACATAAAAATCACATGATAAGATATGAAAATAAAAAAAAGAAAAATTTCAAACTTTTAAAATAGTTTATTACCCTTAGATTTTTAAGATATCTTGTTATTAAAACATTGACTTTTGATTAATTCTCTGTTGGACCACACTATTCTATGTTTTACCAAAATCAATTGGTAAAAGATTAAAATTAAAAAACTTACAGTAATCTGTAAAACCTTAAGATCTTAGGTATACTTCCTTTAACCGTAACATAGAAACACTATACCTATTAAAGCAATTTAGTCATTTATATTTAATTAATTAATATACATTATAATTAAAATTTTATTAAAATAAAAATTACTGTGTTTGTCAAACTGATCCAATGTTTTAATTAATACAGTAATATAACAATTTTATATAAACAATTTGTATGAAAAATATTGACATTCTAATTTGCAAACAACTAACATATACTCTATCACTTGAAGCAAATAATGTTTGAACACAGGATCATATACTTCACATATTTCTGGTTTGGCATATAAAGTAATGATAGAATGCACATAAGTGGAAAATTCATTAGGTTCGACATGTTTTAATAATCCTGATAAAATATTCATAAGACCTGCATGACGTTCACTATCACTCATTGCTGGTAAATAAAATTTCAAATAAGTATCTGGAGATATACAGGAACTCATAATTTCAGCAGCGCTGCGAACCTACATAATTATAATATTATCCAAAATGTTTTTTTATTAATGTTTAAAGATCTTACATGAGTTGATGCTACATGGTTTGGTTACCGGCAACATTTAGTCATTGCAATCAGTAATTGATTCAAGTGTTGAATAATTGAGTTCTCAGCATTTAATGCAAATACACTTAACAGCTGGCCCGATTTAATATTAATGTCTTCTTTCTATAGTTTTCATACAAAAGAGGAATTTTCAAAAGTTGAATAGAGAAATTTCGACTCTAATAAAATAAATAACTGTTTTGTTAGATTTCAATCAGCATATAAGGGTTTAATTATTTTAATTCACTGTTTAATTTAATGCTTTTAAGTTTTTTTTTTTTTTTAAATTAATATTTATATTTTAAGGTTTCCTGTACATAATCTCCCTCAATTGGCTTTTGATAATGCATACCGTTTATCAAAAAGGGAAATCTGTAGTATATACTCAGTAAAACTTGTTATATTAGGTTAGGTATCTAAATACTTTTTATCATGCTTAAATCTATAAAATGAAATCAGTGATATTTATTTTATTTCATTTACAGTGTGTACATAGTACATAAATTCGATTTTTTTTCTTCAGATATCCACATGTCCAACGACTCCAAAAATAAGGCTTTGTCTGAACTAGTTCCATATTCCAGAAAGCGTTGCAGAAGAGACTCTGAGAACAGTATATTGGATTTGTTTGTCACTCAATAATATAGAAACAAAGGATCGTGATAAATACTCTCCAGTTTACGAATATAAAAAAATAGCTGAATTATTCAACTTCTATAAGATGGATCAAGCAAATGAAAATGTTGAAATGATTTACGGCCAACTCATGCATGGTAAAAAATATGAAGATATTTCCAAAGATGGAGGAGTTCTAAAACTATTGCTGGATCATGGTTAGTCACTCTATAACAGGTTTTTTATTAATTTTCAAAACTCTCGAGATGTTAACATAAAATTAATTGTAATTTGAATATCTATTAAAAAAATTCCTATATGTTGTTTTAAGTTCCTATAGTTAATCATTTAAAATATTTTAAAAGAAAATTCTAAATTAAATATTAATTAAGAAATCATCAACTTCTGCACCATAAAAACATCCTTAACCATTGGCTTAATTTAATTTAATGTTGTATTTATGTAGTTGATATTTATAATGTCTATTATATTCTGTTTTTAGTTTTACAGTAGTTTAATTGATGATTTATTTTGTTTCAGGAGCCGGAGACGTTATACAAAGAGACAGTGTTGCGTTAATACATTATATTGGATACATATCCAATATTCATGAACCTTTTTATATATCTTATGTTCAAGGTAACCGACCTAAGCGCTTTAATTTGGGAAAGGGTAAAGTATTACCAGGGTTAGAATTAGGTATACAAACTATGAAATACGGTGAAAATTCAAGATTTATTATAAGCCCAAAATATGCTTATAGAGAAATGGGTTGTCCGCCTCGTATACCACCAAATTCCACTGTTCAATTTGACGTCCATCTTGTAAGCTCTTTCCCTTCAGATAATTTTCCAATATGTTTTGATGAAAACAACAAGGACCCTCTCAAATTTTTAATAAATCACCCTACTATTATAAAATTACATTATGAAGGTAATGAACAATTTAAGCTTCCAAATATTAAAATGGCTATTTTACAGTATGAAAAGGCTAAAGACTTATTGCTTTTAACTGGATGTGATAACGAAGATGAAGAAAAAATGATTAATTATCTGAGTAAATTGTATTCAAATTTAAGCATCTGTTACTTAAAGCTATGTGCTTTTAATAAGGTATGTCGCATGGGTACAGAAGGAATGAAGTATTCAGAAAGATTTTCTAAAAACAATGTAAAACTGTGGTTTAATTGGGGAAAAGCTCTACGACTCTTGAAGGACTTTACAGGAGGAAAGGAAAAACTTTTGACAGCATTAAAACTTGAACCACAAAATATCACAATAAAAAAGGAATTACAACGTTTGGACGAAGATAGAAAACTTCATGACCGTATTGATGCATTAGTTACATATAAAGATAATGATACAGAACGTTTACCATCAGAATTTTGGGAAATATTTAATACACTTCTAGATCAGTTTGTTGGTGGTTCTGATAATGTATTAACTGTTAAATTAAATTATAACTCTGAAGACATTGAATTAGCCGCACATAAATCTAAATATCATAATCTTGAGTTTCTACGTTATCACCGTGATGATAATTGTTTTATAATAAAAAAAAAATAATCGTAATATATACCTAGAGCAAAAATTATGTAACACTAATTATAATAGTTACTTTTCTTCTATATGTTCAAATGTAAAATCTAATTATTATGACTGTTTCTAATATTTTCATAAACATTGTATTTCTATCCTAGAAATCATCTTCAATTTATTACATTTTTAATTATTCACCAAAAAGCTTAACTTTAAAATTAATTGATTTACATTCGAAATTTGCATTATTATAATGGTTTGAATAATACTTTATAGCAACTTTCAACGTTATCTAACGTAGGAAATTACTTAATCCACGACGATCCAACAAAAGTGATTCTTTTTTTCATTGAAAAAATTTATTTGTGAAGAGAAAAAAAATTATGTAATATATTTAAGCTTTAACTATGATTATATACTTTTTTTAAAACTAAATGAATGTAAAAATTAATAGAGTATTAAAAATGTCTTTTACATATTATGTATACTTGAATCTGATTATATAAACTAAAACTATTTTATACAGTAAATTTTGATGGTCTTGTAAGTGTTTTTTTATAAACAAGTTTTACTATGAGTAGTAGTTTGTGCTCATTGGATTTTTTTTTTTAATTAAAAACCTTTTTTTCTTGATTTTAAAACTTATTTATTTTAATATTCTGAAGTTTAATAATTGGATATTATAATTGCATATTTCATTGAATTCCATACACATATAAGTTATTATTTAAAAAAATTTTTTTTTAATTGTTTTCAAAAACAAGTCACAATTTTAACCATTTTTCGGCTTAATTTTAGATATAGTAAAATTGGATTATTTTAATGGTTCTTATATTTTATAGTAAATTGTAACGTTGAACATAATTTTTACTACAGAATACTAATAAATCTTTGACAAACAAACAAATATTGATTCTATTTTTCATTATACGAATACAATTAGAAATTATTTCATTTGTTTTAGTTCTTATAACTTCCGAGCCAAGTTGGGCTAATCAGCGGATTTACAGATATGAACATACAAAAAAAAATTGATAATTGTAAAAAGATAAACATATGCATGAAATTGACTAGGTGTATTTAGTATCGAATTAGTAAAGGACAATGGTAGATAGGATATTCTATTTAACAAAATACATCAAAAATTATATTAATATAAATTTATTATAGTAAATATTTATATTTCAATAGATAAACTATGTAAGTCCTGATTTCTAATTTCATTTCATAACTTAACTTAGACTCAAATATTAATTGTAACTTTACATGTGAATCTACAATATATAATATCAATATTAAAAATTATTTTGTGTTGTTGAAGTTAATTTGATTAATTTTTTCTGACAAATAATCCATTAAATTTTGAGCATAATGTTTATGTGAAAACACATTCACATTAATATGTTTGCTGAGAACTTCAGGTTTCATCCAAGAAAGCTCTTTTAATAAATCTGAAACACAAAAATACACTACAATTTTACTTATTCAATTATGGTTTCTAGAACTTGCTGCATTTTCAATTTTATATATAAATTTATATTTAGGTCTAAACTCACTAACGTGGTAGTGTGTTGATGCTCTATAAACCTGGATGTTTATCAGATAGAGATGTGTAAAATAGCGCAAAATAGTTAAATTATTGTCAATAATTAATATAATGTCTCTTTCATAATTGTAGACCTTACATACATGTTCACAATGATAGTGCAGAAATCTAAAAATTGTTAAACTTACAATTGGTTGAGTTTTTACTGCAGGTTGAAGAGAAATACATATATTTTATTGGTTTTATTTTTACCTTTTAACAATTTAAGTTTTTTTTTATTTTAATGTATATCAATTATTACCTATACAAGTTGTTGAATATCTTCATCATATAATCATTATTAAGAGGTTCCGTATATGTAACTTTTAGAAGATTAATGGCTTTGAAACATGTACTTCCTGGATTATAATTTAATCGAGCCAGAGCAACTAAAAAATTACATTATTTATTATAGTTCATTATATTTTTATCATTTAGAAATATTTTTAAACAATTTACTGCTGGCAATTTTATTATTTTGTCATAAAAAATGTATCAAACTTTTTAGCAGCAAAAACTAGTGTTTAATGCATCTAAAGCATACTCGATAATTTTACTATGATTATCATCTGTTAATACCATAAATATTGGAAAACTCTAAATCAACAATCAACATTAATTTAGATCACTTTTCAAACTATACCATAAAAAAGACATTTACTTGTTCTAAAATAATAACATCAAAAATAGTAAACTTTTTAGTAATATCCCATGAACAAAGACATGCAGCAGCTTGTAAACTTTCAGCAGTTTAACCAGGTCCTTACATTTGAACTGGAAATAAAATACCTATAAAAAATTTAATACAAAGAATAAAATTAGTATAATAAATTGTAATATTTTTGTTATATTTTCTATAATAAAACAATTTTACCACAGAGGAATCACCAGAGTTGTTTATCGATAATAATTTTTATATCCACACATGTATTTATGTTAATTATCATTTTCATAAGAAATTTATAATCCTCTTCAAGATTTTGTAATGTTTTTGCAGCAATTAGTTGATATATTTCATAGCAGTTTATAATCACATATTCTAGAGAGAAAATGAAAATAATAATAAATTAAATTATTTTAATTATAATTTAATAGTTTAGCACTATTGAGCTTTTAATATGTTTGGTGTTTATAAGTCATGCTACTTCAATAAATAAATACTGTTAAAAACAATAAAAATAATATTATAACTTAGGTAAATATATTTTAAAAATGATTGCTATAGTGGTATTACCACTGTCATTAAATTCATTAAACAATTGTTTACCATGAATTTTAAAAAGTTTTTCTTTGTTTTTAGTTCACACGTATTAATCAATCCTTAAATATATCTGAAAATATTAATTAATTCAACTATTAAACAAAATAAGCAAATTAATTATGTCTAAATACAAAATTTTATAGTTTGATGAGGGATCAATTTCTACGAGGAAAATTATATAAAATGTTTAAAATAATTCAAAATACATTTATATGATGAATCAACATAATTTATTCCTGACAGAAATAGTACCTTAAAGGGAAGCCACAGTAATATTTACCATCTCTTCATGTACTAAAGGATCTTATGGACAATATTGTAAAAATATGTTATCATACTTTGAACACTTTTAACAATTGATATTTGTTGAACCTACGATATACACAAAAGTTCGGTCAAACACAGAAAAATTATTGTAGTTCAGACAAAATATTTCCTGATAAAATAATTATATGACATACATGATGTTTAGTATCACTCATTACAATTAATACAAACTTCAAATTAATACCTTTTTACACCTTGTTTATATACCTGTAGATAAAGAGTAATACATAATTTTATCAGCTCTGTGAACATACATATATATATATACCGAGCGACGATCAAATTACATTATTTAATATATTTGATTGATAACGAATTTGCACATCTTTTATGGTTTAATGACAGATCAGCTAATTGAAAATTAAATATTTTATGCTATTTTTACCCTTTAAAATGCAAATTTCGAAAAATCCTTTCTTAGTGAGCCTATACATAGTATATATACTGAAAATTCCATATCCATAGCATCAGCAGTTCCGGCAAGACGATGATGAATCATCCAGGACAAGTCTTTTTATATATACAGATATAATCCAAAATGTTAATTTATCAGTGTTGAAATATCTTACATGAGTTGATGCTGCAAGGGTTTGGTTGACGGTAACATGTAGTCATTGCAATCAGTAATTGATTAGTGTTGAATAATTTAATTCTCAGCATACAACGCAACTTCAAATAACAGCTACATAAATATGATCATGACAATGTAGAAAAGTTAAACAAAATCCCAATACCAGCTTTGTTCTCCATTGTACGCAAAAAATCGGTTTCATACAAAAGAGGAATTTTCAGAAACGTGAATAGAGAAATTTCGACTCTAATAAAGTAAATTTACGGTTATGTAAAGTTTCAATCAGCATATAAGGGTTTAATTATTATAATTCACTGTTTAAATTAAGGCCTTTCAGATTTCTTTTTTTTTCAAATGGAAATTTAAATTTTGAAGTTTCATGTAAATGATATCTCTAAATTTGATTTTGATAATGCTTTGCCGTTTATCAAAAAGGGAAATCTGTAATATATACCCAGTAAAACTTATTATATTAGGTTAGGTATGATAATATTTCAGTCATGCTTATATTGGTAAAAATGAAGTCATTGAAATTTATTTTATTTTGTTTACAGTGTGTACATAGTACATAAATTCGATTTTTTTTTTCTTAAGATTTCTACATGTCATAACGACGCCAAAAATAAGGCTTTGTCTCAACTAGATTCCATATTCCAGAAAGCATTGGAGGAGAGACTGAGAGAACAAGATATTGGATTTGTTTGTCACTCAATAAAATAAAAACAAAGGATCGTCATAAATACTCTCCAGTTTACGAATACAAAAAAATAGCTGAATTTATCAATTTTTATATAATGGATCAAGCAAATGAAAATGTTGAAAGAATTTACGGCCAACTCATGCATGGTAAAAAGTATAAAGATATTTCCAAAGATGGAGGAGTTCTCAAAATATTGCTGGATCCTGGTTAGTTACTCTATAACAGGTTTTTTATTAATTTTCAAAACTCTCGAGATGTTAACATAAAATTAATTGTAATTTGAATATCTATTAAAAAAAATACCTATATGTTGTTTTAAGTTCCTATAGTTAATCATTTAAAATATTTTAAAAGAAAAATCTAAATTAAATATTAATTAAGAAATCATCAACTTCTACACCATAAATACATCATTAACCATTATTGGCTTGATTTAATTTAATTTTGTATTTATGTATTTGATATTTATTATGTCTATAATATTCTGTTTTTAATTTTACAATAGTTTAATTGATGATTTATTTTTGTTTCAGGAGTTGGAGACGTTGTACCAAGAGACAATGTTGTGTTATTACATTATATTGGATACATATCCAATATTTCTGAACCTTTTGATATATCTTATATTCAAGGTAAACCACCTAAGCGTTTTAATTTGGGAAGAGGTGAACTATTACCAGGGTTAGAATTAGGTATACAAACTATGACACACGGTGAAAATGCAAGATTTATTATAAGCCCAAAATATGCTTATAGAGAAATGGATTGTCCGTCTCATATACCACCAAATTCCACTGTTCAATTTGACGTCCATCTTGTAAGCTTTTTCGCTTTAATTAATTTTCCAGTATGTTTTGATGTAAACAACAAGGACCCTGATAAATTTTTTGTTAATCACACTATTATTAAAAAATTACATTATAAAGGTAATGAACAATTTATACTTCAAAATATTGAAAGGGCTATTTTACAGTATGAAAAGGCTAAGGACTTATTGCTTTTAACTGGATATGATAACGAAGATGAAGAAGAAATGATTAATTATCTGAATAAATTGTATTCAAATTTAAGCATCTGTTACTTAAAACTCTGTGCCTTTAATAAAGTATGTCGTATGGGTACAGAAGGAATGAAGTATTCAGAAAGATTTTCTAAAAACAATGTAAAACTGTGGTTTTATTGGGGAAAAGCTCTAATACACTTGAAAGAATTTACGGGAGGAAAGGAGAAACTTTTGACAGCATTAAAACTTGAACCACAAAATATCACTATTCAAAAGGAATTACAACGTTTCGAAGAAGATAGAAAAATTCATGATCGTATTGATGCATTGGTTAAATATAAAGATGATGATACAGAACGTTTATCATCAGAATATTGGGAAATATTTAATACACTTTTAGATCAGTTTGTTGGTGGTTCTGATAACGTATTAACTGTTAAATTAAATGATAACTCTGAAGACATTGAATTAGCCGTACATAAATCAAATTATCATAATCTTGAGTTTCTACGTTATCACCGAGATGATAATTGTTTTATAATAAAAAAAAAATAATTGTAATATTTACCTTGAGCAAAAATTATGAAACACTAATTATAATTAGTTACTTTTTTCTAAAAGATCAAATGTAAAATCTAATTATTAAGATGGTTTCTAATATTTTCAGAAATATTGTATTTCTATCATAGAAATCATCTTCAATTTATTATATTTATAATTAATTACCAAAACCGTTATCTTTAAAATCAAATGATTTACTTTCAAAATTTGCATTTTTTTAATGGTTTTAATAATACTTTATAGCAAAGTTCAACATTATCTTACGTAGAAAATTACTTTACCGATGACGATTCAACAAAGGTGATTCTTTTTTTCATTGAATAAATTAATTTATGTAGAGAAAAAAAATTATGTTAGGTATTTAAGATTTGACTATGATTATACACATTTTTAAAACTAAATGAATGTGAAAATTAATAGAGTATTAAAAATATCCATTACATATTATGTATACTTGAATTTCATTATAGAAACTAAAACTATTTTATACAGTAAATTTAGATTGTCTTGTAAGTGTTTTTTTTATAAACAAGTTTTACTATGAGTAGTAGTTTGTGCTCAGTGGATTTTTTTTTAATTTATAACCTTTTTATTCTTGATTTTAAAACTTATATATTTTTATACTCTGAAGTTTAATAATTGAATATTATAATTGCGTAATTCATTGAATTCCATACACATATAAGTTATTTTTTAAAAAAAGGTTGTTTTTAATTTGTGTTTAGCTACACAAATACTGAAAATATATAATAAAACTATTTTTACTGTTCAATAAAAAGTCACAATTTTAACCAGTTTTCCGCTTAATTTTAAATATAGTGAAATTGGACTATTTTAACGGTTTTCATATTTTATAGCAAATAGCAACTTTCATAATAATATCTACTACAGAATACTAATAAATCTATGACAAACAAACAAATATTGATTCTATTTTTCATTAATCGAACAAACTTTGCCTATAGAAAAGTTATACAAATTATAATGTAAGCTATTTAAGATATAACAATAATTATGTACTTTTGTGAAAACTAAAAGAATGCGATTAAGTATTATAAATTTCCATTACATATTTTGTATCCTTTTTATATAATTTGATTATAAAAACGTTAAACTTATTCTACGCAGACAATTTTGATTGACTTGTAAGTGTTTGTTTCACTAAGGAAAGTTTCACTATGGATAGTAATATGTTATCATAATTTAACATAATTAATAAACCTGTTTTATCTTTTTTTTACATAAGACTCAAAAGTTTTAAAATTTGAAATGTTCAAATGCATATTTAATTATTTTAATACACATATTAATTATTATTTTAAACAATTTTGTTTTTAATTTGTGTTATGCTTCACAAATACTGAATTATTTAATTAAAGTACATGTTTTTATTTTGATAAAATATCACAATGTGTAATGTTAAACTTTATATTTTAAATATAATACATTTATTTTGTATATTAGAAATTATTTTTTTTTTTACATATATTGTTTGTTTTAGTTCATATAACTCCTGAACCAAAGTTTGAAGTAAGGCTAATCAGCAGAAATATAGACATGAACATAAAGAAAAAAAATCAAAATAAAATTGATAATTGTTATAAAGATAAACATATGCATGAGATTTACTAGGTGTACAGAGTATCGAATGAGCAAAGGACAATGGTAGATAGGACATTTTAGTTAACAAAATATTTCAAAAATGATATTAATATAAATTTATTTTAGTTAATATATATATGTTTCGGTACATAAACTATATAAATGCTGGTTTCTAATTTTATTTCATAAATTTACATAAATATTAATTGAAACTACAATATATAATATTGATCTCAAAAATTAAATTGTGGAGGTTAGGTTAATTTGATTAATTTAGTCTCACAAATAATCCATTAAATTTTAAAAAAAATGTTTATGTGCAAACAAATTCATATTAATATGTTTAAAGCATCAAAAGCATAGCTCGCAAACTTTCAACAAATTCCCGGGTCCTTACATTTGAACAGGAAATTAAATACCTATAACAAAATTTAATACAAAGAGAAACATAAGTATAGTAAATTATAATATATTTGTTATATTTTCTATAATAGAACAGTTTTACCAGGGACAATTTGCTAGAGTTGTTTATCGATAAAAATATTTTAATCCAAACATGAATTTATGTTAATTATCGTTTTTATAAGAAAGTTAGTATCCTTTTCAATATTTTGTAAACTTTTTGCAACATTTTGACGATATATATATCATAGCAGTTTATAATCACATATTCTAGAGTGATAATGATATTAATAATAAATTAAATTATTTTAATTAGAATTTGATAGTTTAGCAATATTGATTATTTAATATGTTTGGTGTTTATAAGTCATGCTACTTCAATAAATAAATACTGTTAATTATATTTCATAAGTAAACATTTTTTAAATAAATACTGGTAATTATATTTAAAAATAATTGCTATAGTTGTATATTATGACTTTGGTTCTTTGTAAATTTATGTTTTAGTATTAATCACCAGCATCTGATGCAATTTTGTCAAGAACTTTTATTCCCAGAGAAAACGCTATTCATGTATTACCACTGTCATTAAATTCATTAAACAATTGATTACCACGAATTTTAAAAAGCTGTTCATTTGTTTTTAGTTCACACATATTAATCAATCTTTAAATATATCTGAAAATAGAAATTAATTCAACTATTAAATAAAACAGGCAAATTTATTATGTCTAAATACAAAATTATATAGTTTGATGAGGGATCAATTTTTGCGAGGAAAATTATATAAAATGTTTAAAAATACATTTTTATGACGAATCAACATAATTTATTCCTGCCAGAAAGAGTACCTTAAAGGAAAGCCACAGTAATATTTACCATCTCTTCATGTACTTAAGGATCTAATGGACAATATTATAAAAATGTGTTATCATACTTTCAATACTTTCAACAATTGATATTTGTTGAATCTACAATATACAAAATAGTTCGGTCAAACACAGAAAAATTATTGTAGTTCAGACAAAAATGTTTTGTGTATTTAAAGATGTCATGGTAGACAAGCTCGTTAGCACAAATACAAAATGAATATATATATATTTATTTATATTGCTATAATAAAGAAGAATAAACCACATGGCTGATCATGAATAAGAAAAGTAAATGAAATTTTAATTTTTTATTCTAAGTCTTCTTAGATCGTCTTAAAACTTTGTACTTAGAAAAAGGCCAAATTTTGGAAACAGTAATAAGATGTCTGTAAAACCTGAGATTCGTTAGTATTCTTCTTTAACAGTATCATACATACACTATACCTATAAAACTATTTAATCATTAGTATTTTATAAATTAATAAGCATAAAATTATAATTTTAATAAAATAAAACTTACTGTGATTGTCAAACTGATCCAATGTATACTTTATACAGTAATGTAAATTTTAAACACTTCCTAAGAAAATTGTCGACATTCTACTTCGCAAGCTATTAATATATATTCTATTACTTGAAGCAAATAATGTTTGATCAGAGGATCATATACTTCATATATTTCTGGTTTGTCATATAAAGTAATGATAGATTGCACATGAGTGGATTATTCATTAGGTTCGACATGTTTTAATAATCCTGATAAAATATTCATATGACCTGCATGAAGTTCACTATCACTCATTCCTGATAATTAAAAATTCAAATAAGTATCTGGAGATATAAAGTAACTCATAATTTCAGCAGCTCTACGAACCTACATATTAATAATAATATCCAAAATGTTATTCATCAATGTTTAAAGATCTTACCTTAGTTGATGCTACATGGTTTGGTTAACGGCAACATTTAGTCATTGCAATCAGTAATTGATTCATGTGTTGAATAATTGAGTTCTCAGTATTTAATGTAACTACACTTAACAGCTGGCCCGATTTTATACTAATGTCTTCTTTCTATAGTTTTTGTATAGTTATTATTCTTCTAAGTAAATAAATAAATTTATAATACTTGCCCAATCGTCTAGCTCACATATTATAACTAAGAGTAGCTTTTATACTTCATGAGTAACAAATGTACGGCAATCTAAATTTGGTCTCTAAAATGAATTTTTACATATAATATTATTTATAAAAAAATTGGTCTTGGCTATTATTTTATGTATATCAAATACCATTAAAAGTAGTTTTATGTTTAAAAAAAAAAAAATACTAACCATTAGGAGGATAATGATCTAAATATTCAGGTAAAAAATCAATTTTTTCTTTCAGTTGTACTTCGTTCTCATTAAAATACTGATGAGAATTTCATCCCAAAGACGTTCAGCTTTTTCATGGTTTGGTTGATGTTCATCATCTTGACTCTAATAAATAAAACATAGGCTGTCAAAATAAATGGTACATGTTTGGAAAAATATGAACATCTATCATGTAGGTGTAACATCTTATTAGGAACAATGCGGCATAAAGGAAATTGTATTCCAATATTTCGATCAAAAGGACAATCGATGAGCTATGTTAATTGATTTCCAGGTTTTTAACAGGTTTCATCCAGGAAAGCTCTTTTAATAAATCTAAAACATAAAAATTCACTACAATTTTAAATATTAAATAATGATGTCTAGAACTTTCTGAATTTTCAATTTTATATATAAATTTTATTTTAGAGAAAAAGTCGCTAACGTGGTAGTGTGTTGATGCTCTATAAACCTGGATGTTTTCCATTTAGAAACTTTAAAAATAGCCAAAAAGGTTCAATTATCAATTTATTTAATTATAATGTCACTTTCATAATTGTAGACCAAACATGTTTACAATGAATAGTGCTGAAATCTAAAATTCGTTAAATTTATAATTGGTTGAGTTTAGCTGCAGGGCAACAAGAAATACATATATTTTATAAGTTTTTTTTTACCATTTAACAATAAAAGTTTTTTTTTATTTTAATGTATATCAGTTATTACAAGTGTGTATATAACAAGTTGTTGAATATCTTCATAATCTAAAAATATGACTACTGTTAGTATTGTACAGTTGTGTAATGTGAGCTTCATAATGTATCATTAGGAAGAGGTTCAGTATGTGTAACTTTTAGAAGATTAATGGCTTTGAAACAGGTACTTCCTGGATTATAATTTAATCGAGCCAGAGCAACTAAAAAATTACATTATTTATTATAGTTCATTATATTTTTATCATTTATAAATATTTTTAAACAATTTACTGCTGGCAATTTTATTATTTTGTCAAAAAAAAAGTATCAAACTTTTTAGCAGCAAAAACTAGTGTTTAATGCATCTAAAGCATACTCGATAATTTTACTATGATTATCATCTGTTAATACCATAAATATTGGAAAACTCTAAATCAACAATCAACATTAATTTAGATCACTTTTCAAACTATACCATAAAAAAGACATTTACTTGTTCTAAAATAATAACATCAAAAATAGTAAACTTTTTAGTAATATCCCATGAACAAAGACATGCAGCAGCTCGTAAACTTTCAGCAGTTTAACCAGGTCCTTACATTTGAACTGGAAATAAAATACCTATAAAAAATTTAATACAAAGAGTAAAATTAGTATAGTAAATTGTAATATTTTTGTTATATTTTCTATAATAAAACAATTTTACCACAGAGGAATCACCAGAGTTGTTTATCCATAAAAATATTTTTATCCACACATGTATTTATATTTCTTGTAAATAATCTCCCTCAATTGGCTTTTGATAATGCTTGCCGCTTATCAAAAAGGGAAATCTGTAGTATATACTCAGTAAAAATTGTTAAATTAGGTTAGGTATCTAAATATTTTTGGCATGATTATATCTATAAAATGAAATCAGTGATATTTATTTTATTTCATTTACAGTGTGTACATAGTACATAAATTCGATTTTTTTTTTCTTCAAATATCCACATGTCCAACAACTCCAAAAATAAGGCTTTGTCTAAACTAGTTCCATATTCTAGAAAGCGTTGCAGAAGAGACTGTGAGAACAGGATATTGGATTTGTTTGTCACTCAATAATATAGAAACAAAGGATCGTGATAAATACTCTCAAGTTTACGAATATAAAAAAATAGCAGAATTATTCAACTTCTATAAGATGGATCAAGCAAATGAAAATGTTGAAAGGATTTACGGCCAACTCATGCATGGTAAAAAATATGAAGATATTTCCAAAGATGGAGGAGTTCTAAAACTACTGCTGGATCCTGGTTAGTCACTCTATAACAGGTTTTTTATTAATTTTCAAAAATCTCAAGATGTTAACATAAAATTAATTTTAATTTGAATATCTATTAAAAAATTTACCTATATGTTTTTTTAAGTTCCTATAATTAATCATTTAAAATATTTTAGACCTAGCCAAATCCTATTATTCAAAATTCCACTCAACGCTTCGCGCTCATTCAAACCCCATCATTAAAAGCTTATCCTCTACCATCATTCCTAGAAGGTTAAAAAGGCAATGGCCAAGAGATCTCCTCAACACCTAACTTAAATAATAAAAAAAAAAAAAAAAAAAAAAAAATATTTTAAAAGAAAATTCTAAATTAAATATTAATTAAGAAATCATCAACTTCTGCACTATAAATACATCCTTAACCATTGGCTTAATTATTTTAATGTTGTATTTATGTAGTTGATATTTATAATGTCTATTATATTCTGTTTTTAGTTTTATAGTAGTTTAATTAATGATTTATTTTGTTTCAGGAGTCGGAGACGTTGTACAAAAAGACAGTGTTGCGTTATTACATTATATTGGATACATATCCAATATTCATGAACCTTTTTATATATCTTATATTCAAGGTAACCCACCTAAGCGCTTTAATTTGGGAAAGGGTAAAGTGTTACCAGGGTTAGAATTAGGTATACAAACTATGAAATACGGTGAAAATTCAAGATTTATTATAAGCCCAAAATATGCTTATAGAGAAATGGGTTGTCCGCCTCGTATACCACCAAATTCCACTGTTCAATTTGACGTCCATCTTGTAAGCTCTTTCGCATCAGATAATTTTCCAACATGTTTTGATGAAAACAACAAGGACCCTGTCAAATTTTTAATAAATCACTCTACTATTAAAAAATTACATTATGAAGGTAATGAAAAATTTAAGATTCGAAATATTGAAATGGCTATTTTACATTATGAAAAGGCTAAAGACTTATTGCTTTTAACTGGATGTGATAACGAAGATGAAGAAGAAATGATTAATTATCTGAGTAAATTGTATTCAAATTTAAGCATCTGTTACTTAATGCTATGTGCTTTTAATAAGGTATGTCGCATGGGTGCAGAAGGAATGAAGTATTCAGAAAGATTTTCTAAAAACAATGTAAAACTATGGTTTAATTGGGGAAAAGCTCTAATACACTTGAAGGAATTTACGGGAGGAAAGGAGAAACTTTTGACAGCATTAAAACTTGAACCACAAAATATCACAATAAAAAAGGAATTACAACGTTTGGACGAAGATAGAAAACTTCATGACCGTATTGATGCATTGGTTACATATAAAGATAATGATACAGAACGTTTACCATCAGAATTTTGGGAAATATTTAATACACTTCTAGATCAGTTTGTTGGTGGTTCTGATAATGTATTAACTGTTAAATTAAATTATAACTCTGAAGACATTGAATTAGCCGCACATAAATCTAAAAATCATAATCTTGAGTTTCTACGTTATCACCGTGATGATAATTGTTTTATAATAAAAAAAAAATAATCGTAATATATACCTAGAGCAAAAATTATGTAACACTAATTATAATAGTTACTTTTCTTCTATATGTTCAAATGTAAAATCTAATTATTATGACTGTTTCTAATATTTTCATAAACATTGTATTTCTATCCTAGAAATCATCTTCAATTTATTACATTTTTAATTATTCACCAAAAAGCTTAACTTTAAAATTAATTGATTTACATTCGAAATTTGCATTATTATAATGGTTTGAATAATACTTTATAGCAACTTTCAACGTTATCTAACGTAGGAAATTACTTAATCCACGACAATCCAACAAAAGTGATTCTTTTTTTCATTGAAAAAATTTATTTGTGAAGAGAAAAAAAATTATGTAATATATTTAAGCTTTAACTATGATTATATACTTTTTTTAAAACTAAATGAATGTAAAAATTAATAGAGTATTAAAAATGTCTTTTACATATTATGTATACTTGAATCTGATTATATAAACTAAAACTATTTTATACAGTAAATTTTGATTGTCTTGTAAGTGTTTTTTTTATAAACAAGTTTTACTATGAGTAGTAGTTTGTGCTCATTGGATTTTTTTTTTAATTAAAAACCTTTTTTTTTTGATTTTAAAACTTATTTATTTTAATATTCTGAAGTTTAATAATTGGATATTATAATTGCATATTTCATTGAATTCCATACACATATAAGTTATTATTTAAAAAAATTTTTTTTTAATTGTTTTCAAAAACAAGTCACAATTTTAACCATTTTTCGGCTTAATTTTAGATATAGTAAAATTGGATTATTTTAATGGTTCTTATATTTTATAGTAAATTGTAACGTTGAACATAATTTCTACTACAGAATACTAATAAATCTTTGACAAACAAACAAATATTGATTCTATTTTTCATTATACGAATACAATTTGCCTATAGAAAAGTAATACAAATTATAATGTAAGATATTTAAGATATAACTACAATTATGAACTTTTGTGAAAACTAAATGAATGCAATAAAGTAATAAAGTATTATGAATTTCCATTACAAATTTTGTATCTTTTTTCTATAATTTGATTATATAAACGTTAAACTTATTC
Organism: Tuberolachnus salignus; assembly: GCA_956483605.1. NCBI lineage: Eukaryota > Metazoa > Arthropoda > Insecta > Hemiptera > Aphididae > Tuberolachnus > Tuberolachnus salignus. The sequence continues at coordinate 6,658,377 of OY101433.1, read as the reverse complement.
TAAGCAGACAATTTTGATTGTCTTGTAAGTGTTTGTTTCACTAAGGAAAGTTTCACAATGAATAGTAATATGTTATCATCATAGTTTAACTCAATCAATAAACCTGTTTTTCCTTTTTTTTACATAAGACTCAAAAGTTTTAAAATTTTAACATTTCAAATGCATATTTAAATATTTTAATTCACATATTAATTATTCTTTTAAACAATTTTATTTTTAATTTGTATTAAGCTTCACAAATATTGAAAAAAATAAATTAAACTACATGTTTAGTTCGATAAAATATCAGAATGTGTAACTTTATATTTTAAATATAATACATTTATTTTGTATATTAGAAATTATTTTATTTGTTTTAGTTCTTATAACTTCCGAGCCAAACTTATAAGTTGGGCTAATCAACGGAATTACAGATATGAACATACCAAAAAAAATTGATAATTGTAAAACGATAAACATATGCATGAAATTGACTAGGTGTATTTAGTATCGAATTAGTAAAGGACAATGGTAGATAGGATATTCTATTTAACAAAATACATCAAAAATTATATTAATATAAATTTATTATAGTAAATATTTATATTTCAGTAGATAAACTATATAAGTCCTGATTTCTAATTTCATTTCATAACTTAACTTAGACACAAATATTAATTGTAACTTTACATGTGAATCTACAATATATAATATCGATTTCAAAAATTAAATTGTGGTGGTTAGGGTAATTTGATTGATTTGATCTGAAAAATAATCCATTAAATTTTAAAAATAATGTTTACGTGCAAACAAATTCATATAAATCTGTTTGCTGAGAACATCGGTTTTCATCCAGGAAAGCTCTTTTAATAAATCTAAAACATAAAAATACATTACAATTTTAATTATTGAATTATGATTTCTAGAACTCGCAGATAATGAATTGGAAAATAGCACAAAAAAGTCAAATTATCAATTAAGCTAAATATAATGTCTCTTTCATAGTTGTAGACCTAACATGTTCACAATGATAGTGCTGAAATGTGAAATTTGTTAAATTTATATTTGGTGAGTTTAAACTGCAGGTCGTAGAGAAATACATATTTTATTTTAATGTATATCAGTTATTACCTAATACAATTTGTTGAATATCTTCTTTAATAATTGCTATATAGGTATTTTATGACACCGGTGTTATTGTTAATATATGTTTTAGTATTAATCACCAGCATCTGATGCAATTTTGTCAAGAACTTTATGCCCAGGGGAAATGCTATCTATATATAACCACTGTCATTAAATTCATTTAACTATTGTTTACCATGCATTTTAAAAAGTTGTTCATTTGTTTTTGGTTCACACGTATTAATCAATTCTTTAAATATGTCTGAAAATAGAAATTAATTCAACAATTAAACAAAATAAATAAATAAAATTATTAAGTTTGTTGAATGATCAATTTTTACAAAGAAAATTATATCATATATTTAAGTTGTTTAAAAAATCATTTATTTGATGAATCAACATGATTTTTTCCTGTCAGTAAGAGTACCTAATATTATACAGTAATATTTACCGTCTCTATATGAACTAAATGATATAATGGCCAATTTAGCATAAATTTGTTATCATACTTTTAAAAGTACTTAGGGTTTTATTGACTTTAAATACAAATTAATGACAACAGTTCAAATGCTTTAACAAAGGAAATATTTGATATTTTCATCTATTAAAGATTAAATAATAATTATTAATTTTGTAATGTAGAATGTATGAAATAACTACCTGGGAAATAGAGATTAAATATTTCCTTTGCGGAAGCATAGTAAAAATAGTGGTCATTAATTTGGTTTTAGTGAATACTATAGGTAAATGTCCAAATTTCAGATTTCATCCATATAATATCGGACGAACCTAGGAAATACAAATATGTTCGGTCTAACCTTAAAGATTATTGTTGTTTAGACTAAAATGTATTGTGCAGTTGTATCATGGTAGTCAAGCTCGTAGCACAAATAAATAATTATTGACTTTTCATGATTAAAATAATATAATATAAATATAAATAATAATCTACTCAGATAGTTACTAATTTTTAAAAAAAAATATGGATAATATAGACTTGATAAAGAATAAAACAACAAAAAAATAACACGATTGGTTATGAAAAAAATAAAAAACGTAATATCAATCACTTACCATTGTTTATTACCCTTAGATTTTTAAGATATCTTTTTATTAAAAATTTAAACTTTGAATAATTATCCGTTGGACCACACTATAATGTATATTCTATGTTTTACCAAAATCAATTGGTTAAAGATCAAAATTAGGAAACTTAATGTTATAATTAAAACCTACAGAAGATTCTTCCTTAACCATAACATACAAACGCTATACTTATTTAACTATTTAAACATTTATATTTAACTAATTAAAATACATTATAATTATAATTATATTAAAATAAAACTTACTGTGTTTGTCAAACTGATCCAATGTATACTTTTATAGTAATGCAAATTTTAAACACTTCCTAAGAAAATTCTCGAAAATAAACTTTGCAAGCAATTAATATATATTCTATTACTTAAAGCAAATATGGTTCGATCAGAGGAAAATATACTTAAAATTAAACAAAATCCCAATTCCCGCTTCCTTCTCTAGCGTACGCGAAAATTCGGTTCCATAAGAAAAGGGGAATTTTCAGAAATGTGAATAGAGAAATTTCGCCTCCTATAAAATAAATCACTGTTCTGTAAGGTTTCAATCAGCGTATTAGGGTTTTATTAGTTTAATTTACAGTTTAAATTAATGCTTTTTAGTTTTTTTTTTTTTTTAAAGTGAAATTTATGTTTTGAACACTGGAGTAAATTACTAACTTAATTTGGATTTTGATTATACTTAACCGTTTAGCAAATAGGGAAATCTGTAGTATATACTCAGTAAAACTTGTTATATTAGGTTAAATATCGAAATATTTATTAGCATGCATTTAACTATAAAAAAACGAAGTGAGTGATATTTATTTTATGTCGTTTACAGTGTATCCACTGTAAAAAAATCGATTTTTTTTCTCCTTTAGATTTTCCCATGTTTACGAACTCAAAAATAAGGCTTTGTTCTAAATAGTCTCCATATTCCAGACTGAGCGAACAACATATTGTACGTGTTTGTCACTCAATAATATAGAAACAAAGAATCTTGATAAATACACTCCGGTGTACGCAAATAGAGAAATGGCCGCATGTATCAATTTCGATATGCTATTGAAAGCAAGAGAAAATGGTGATAGGACATTCAATCATCTCGTCAATGGTAAAAAATGTCAAGATATTACCAATGATGGCGGAGTTCTCAAAATATTGCTGGATTCTGGTTAGTCACTCTATAACAAGTTTTTATATACATTCAACACTCTAATAATGATGACATAATATTAATTGAAGTTTAAATATCTATTAAAAAATATACCCATATGTAGTTTTTAGTTTTTGTATTTAACCATTTAAAATATTTTAAAAGAAAAATCTAAGTTAAATAATACATTAGAAAATCGACAACTTATGCACAATAAAATCTTCCTTGTACATTTAATAATATATATATATTTGATGACTTTTTATAAAATACATTAGCTTAATTTTGTATTTAAGTAGTTGATATTTATAGAGACATACTCTATTAAATTCTGTTTTTTATTTTACATTAATTTAATTGATGATTTATTATTGTTTCAGGAGTTGGAGGCGTTGTACCAAGAGACAGTGTTGTGTTATTACATTATATTGTATACTTATCCAATCTTCATGAGCCTTATGATGTATCCTATATTCGAGGTAAACCACCTAAGCGCTTTAATTTGGGAAAGGGTGAACTATTATATGGGTTAGAATTAGGTATACAAACTATGACACACGGTGAAAATGCAAGATTTATAATAAGCCCAAAATATGCTTATAGAGAAATGTGTAGTCCATCTCGTTTACCACCAAATTGCACTATTCTCGTTGACGTCCATCTTGTAAGTTTTTTTCCTTCAGATGATTTTCCAATATTTTATGATGAAAACAACAAGGATCCTGACAAATTTGTTATAAATCACGCTTTTATTAAAACATTACATTATGAAGGTAATGAACTATATAAACTTCAAAATATTGAAGTGGCTATTTTAAAGTATGAAAAGGCTAAAGACATATTGCTTTTAACTGGATGTGCCGATAACGAAGATGATGAAGAAATGATTAATTATCTGAATAAATTGTATTCAAATTTAAGCATCTGTTACTTAAAACTCTGTGCCTTTAATAAAGTATGTCGTATGGGTACAGAAGGAATGAAGTATTCAGAAAGATTTTCTAAAAACAATGTAAAACTGTGGTTTAATTGGGGAAAAGCTCTACGACTCTTGAAGGACTTTACAGGAGGAAAGGAAAAACTTTTGACAGCATTAAAACTTGAACCACAAAATATCACAATAAAAAAGGAATTACAACGTTTGGAAGAAGATAGAAAACTTTATAACCGTATTGATGCATTGGTTACATATAAAGATAATGATACAGAACGTTTACCATCAGAATTTTGGGAAATATTTAATACACTTCTAGATCAGTTTGTTGGTGGTTCTGATAATGTATTAACTGTTAAATTAAATGATAACTCTGAAGACAATGAATTAGCTGCACATATATCAAAATATCATAATCTTGAGCTTCTACGTCATCTAGATTACGGTGATAATTTTTTTATAATAAAAAAATAATAATCGTAATAATTATCTAGAGCAAAAATTATGTAACACTAATTATAACAAGTTACTTTTTTTTCTAAATGATCAAATGTAAAATCTAATTATTATGACTGTTTCTAATATTTTCATAAACATTGTATTTCTATCCTAGAAATCATCTTCAATTTATTACATTTTTAATTATTCACCAAAAAGCTTAACTTTAAAATTAGATGATTTACATTCGAAATTTGCATTATTATAATGGTTTGAATAATACTTTATAGCAACTTTCAACGTTATCTAACGTAGGAAATTACTTAATCCACGACGATCCAACAAAAGTGATTCTTTTTTTCATTGAAAAAATTTATTTGTGAAGAGAAAAAAAATTATGTAATATATTTAAGCTTTAACTATGATTATATACTTTTTTTAAAACTAAATGAATGTGAAAATTAATAGTGTATTAAAAATTTCCATTACATATTATGTATACTTGAATCTGATTATAAAAACTAAAACTATTTTATACAGTAAATTTTGATTGTCTTGTAAGTGTTTTTTTATAAACAAGTTTTACTATGAGTAGTAGTTTGTGCTCATTGGATTTTTTTTTTAATTAAAAACCTTTTTTTCTTGATTTTAAAACTTATTTATTTTAATATTCTGAAGTTTAATAATTGAATATTATAATTGCATATTTCATTGAATTCCATAGACATATAAGTTATTTTTTAAAAAAAATTTGTTTTTAATTTGTGTATAGCTTCACAAAGACTGAAAATATATAATAAAACTATTTTTACAGTTTAATAACAAGTCACAATATTAACCAGTTTTCTGATTAATTTTAAATATAGTAAAATTGCATTATTTTAATAGTTCTAAAATTTTATTTCAAATAGCAACATTCAAAATAATATCTACTACAGAATACTAATAAATCTATGATAAACAAAAATATATTGATTCTATTTTTCATTAATCGAATACAATATGCCTATAGACTAGTTAAAAAAAATTATAATGTAAAATATTTAATTTTAAATATGATTATGTACTTTTATGAAAACTAAATGAATGCGATAAAGTATTAAATAATTCCTTTTTATATTTTGAATGCTTTTTGTATAATTTGATTATAAAAACGTTAAACATATTCTATACAGACAATTTTGATTGTCATGTGAGTGTTTGTTTCACTATGGAGTAGTAATATATTATCATCATATTTTATCTTAAATAATAAACGTTTAAAAAATAATTGTTTTCTTTTTTCTTTTGTAGGACTCAAGTTTTAAAATTTGAACATTTTAAATGCATATTTCAATGTGTTTTACACACATATTAATTATTATTTTAAACTACTTTGTTTTAATTTGTGTTGATCTTCACAAATATTGAATTATTTAATTAAAGTACATGTTTTTAGTTTGATAAAATATCACAACGTGTATTGTAAAACTTTATATTTCTAAATATAATACATTTATTTTGTATATTAGAAATTATTTTTTTTTGTCCATATTTTGTTTGTTTTAGTTCATATAACTCCCGAACCAAACTTTTTAGTTGGGCTAATCAGCGGAATTACAGATATGAACATACAAAAAAAAATTGATAATTGTAAAAAGATAAACATATGCATGAGATTGACTAGGTGTATAGAGTATCGAATGAGCAAAGGACAATGGTAGATAGGATATTCTATTTAACAAAATATTTGAAAAATGATATTAATATAAATTTATTTTAGTTAATATATATGTTTCAGTAGATAAACTATTTTAGTGCTGGTTTTTAAATATCATTTCATAACTTAACTTAGACACAAATATTAATTGAAACTTTAAATATGAATCTACAATATATAATATCAATATTAAAAATTATATTGTGTTGGTTAAGTTAATTTGATTCATTTTTTCTGACAAATAATCCATTAAATTTTGAGCATAATGTTTATGTGAAAACACATTCACATTAATATGTTTGCTGAGAACTTCAGGTTTCATCCACGAAAGCTCTTTTAATAAATCTAAAACACAAAAATAGATTACAATTTTAATTATTGAATTATGATTTCAAGAACTTGCTACATTTTCAATTTTATATATATATTTTGTTTTAGATATAAATTTGCTAACATGGTAGTGTGTTGATGCTCTTTAAACCTGGGTGTTTATCAGTTAAAGATATGGAAAATAGCGCAAAAACGTCAAATTGTCAATTAATCTAAATATTAATGTCTCTTATATAATTGTAGACCTAACATGTTCACAATGATAGTGCAGAAATCTAATAATTGTTAAACTTATAATTGGTTGAGTTTTTGCTGCAGGTTGACAAGAAATACATATATTTTATTGGTTTTTTTTTTTACTCTTTAACAATTTAAGTTTTTTTTTATTTTAATGTATATCAATTATTACCTAATACAAGTTGTTGAATATCTTCATCATCTAAAAATATTACTACTGTTTTGTACAGCTGTGTAATGTGAGCTTCATAATGTATCATATAATCATTAGGAAGAGGTTCAGTATATGTAACTTTTAGAAGATTAATGGCTTTGAAACGAGTACTTCCTGGATTATCATTTAATCGAGCTAGAGCAACTAAATAATTACATTATTTATTATAGTTCCTAATATTTTATCAATTTTAAATAATTTACCTCTGGTAATGTTATTTATTTTGTCAACATCAAGTGTATCAAACTTTTTAGCAGCAAAAACTAAAGTGTTTAATGCATCTAAAGCATACTCGCGAGTTTTACTATGATTGTCATCTGCTAGTGCCATAAATATTGGAAAACTCTAAATCAACAATCAACATTAAAATCATTCAATTTTCAAAATATACCATAAAAAATGTAATTTACTTGTTCTAAAATGATATCATTAAAAATAGTAAACTTATTAATTATATTTTGTGCACAAAGACATGCAGCAGCCCGCAAGCTTTCAGCAGTTTTACCGGGTCTCCACATTTGAACTGGAAATATAATACCTATAACACAATTTAATATAACGAGTAACATTAGTATTATATTATATTATAATATGTTTTTATATTTTCTATAATACAACAATTTTACCAGAGAGGATTTGCCAGAGTTGTTTATCGATAAAAATATTTTTATCCACACATGTATTTATGTTAATTATCATTTTCATAAGAAATTTAGGATCCTTTTCAAGATTTTGTAAAGTTTTTGCAACAATTTGTCGATATATTTCATAGCAGTTTATAATCACATATTCTATAGAAAAAAAAAAAAAAAATATAAAATAAAATTATTTTAATTTGAATTTGATAGTTTAGCACTATTTAGCAATTAATATGTTTATAAGTCATGCTACTTCAATAAATAAATACTGTTTACAACAATAAAAATAATATTATAACTTAGGTAAATATATTTCAAAAATGATTGCTTTAGTGGTATTTTATGACATTGGTGTCTTTGTAAATATATATTTTAGTATTAATCACCAGCATCTGATGCAATTTTGTCAAGAACTTTTATTCCCGGGGAAAACGCTATCCATGTATCACAACTGTCATTAAATTCACTTAACAATTGTTTACCATGCATTTTAAAAAGTTGTTCTTTTGTTTTTGGTTCACACATATTAATCAATTCTTTAAATATATCTGAAAAAGAAATTAATTCTACAATTAAACAAAATAAGTAAATTAATTATGTCTAAATACAAAATTATATTGTTTGATGACGGATCAATTTTTACGAGGAAAATTATATACAATTTTTAAGTTGTTTAAAAATACAATTATGTGATAAATCAACATGATTTTTTCCTGTCAGGAAGAGTACCTTAAGGGGAAGCCACAGTAATATTTACCATCTCTATATGAACTAAAGAATCTAATGGACAATATAGTAAATATGTGTTATACTTTCAACACTTTCTCAATTGATTTTTGTCGAACCCACAATATACAAAGTAGTTCAGGCAAACACAGAACATTTATTGTGGTTCAGATAAAAAAGTATTGTGTATTTAAAGATATCATGGTAGACAAGCTCGTTAACACAAATATAAAATGAATATATATATTTATTTATATTGATATAATAAAGAAGTATAAACCATATGGCTGGTCATGAAAAAGAAATGAAATTTTATTTAATCTTTTACTATTGTTGTTTATTCTAAGTATTCTAAGATTGTTTTAAAACCTATGGTTCGTCAGTATTCTTCCTTAACTGTAACATACAAATGCAATACCTATTAAACCTATATAATCATTAGTATTTTATTAATTAATATACATTAAAGTTATAATATTATTAATATAAAACTTACAGTGTTTGTCAAACTGTTCTAATGTTGTACTTTGTATAGTAATGTAAATTTTAAACAATTCGTAAGAAAATTTTTGACAGTCTACTTTGCAAGCAATTAACATATACTCTATTACTTGAAGGAAATAATGTTTGAACAGAGGATCATATACTTCACATATTTCTGGTTTTACAAATAAAGTAATGAGAGATTCCACATGAGTGGATAATTCATTAGGTTTAACATGTTTTAATAATCCTGATAAAATATTCATATGACCTGCATGAGGTTCACTATCACTCATTGCTGGTAATAAAAATTTCAAATAAGTATCTGGAGATATAAAGTAACTCATAATTTCAGCAGCTCTGCGAACCTAAATATTTATAATATTATCCAAAATGTTAATTTATCAATGTTTAAAGATCTTACATGAGTTGATGCTACATGGTTTGGTTGACGGCAACATTTAATCATTGCAATCAATAATTGATTCATGTGTTGAATAATTGAGTTCTCAGCATTTAATGCAACTACACATAACAGCTGGCCCGATTTTATACTAATGTCTTCTTTCTATAGTTTTTGTATAGTTATTATTCTTATTAGTAAATAAATAAATTGATAATACTTGCCCAATCGTCTAGCTCACGTATTATAACTGGGAGTAGCTTTAATACTTCTCGAGTAACTAACGTACGGCAACCTAAATTTGGTCTCTTAACTGAAATTTTTACATTTAATATTATTTATGGCTACTGTTAAATGTACATCATATACCATTAAAAGTAGTTTTATGTTTAAAAAAAAAAACTACTAACCATTAGGAGGATAATGATCTAAATATTCAGGTAAAAAATCAATATTTTCTTTGAGTTGTGTTTCGTTCTCATTAATATACTGATTTCCAATTTCATCCCAAAGACGTTCAGCTTCCTCACGGTTTGGTTGATGTTCATCAACTTGACTATATTAAATAAAACATTCATTTTTTTTTTTAAGTAAAAATAAAAAAAAAAAACATACGCTGTCAAAATGAATGGCACAAGTTTGGGAAAATATGAATATCTATCATGTAGATTTAACATCCAATTAGCAACAATGCGGTATAAAGCTAATCGTACTCCAACATTTTGATCAAAAAGTCGATCGCTGAGAATGTCACACACCTCTGTTAATTGTTTTCCATTGCTATACATAATAACATAATCTAAAAAAAACACCCATATATTATTATATATTGTAAAATATTAAAATTAAAACTGTACTTAGTGATTGAATTGCTGTATTTCTAATGGTCGATTGATGATAATTTGTTGTTTTTAAAATAGGTCCAATAAGAGATTCGGCTACCATATGAAAACGTGTTTTGGTAGCATTAGCGAGTTCCATTGCACACAGACAACCATTTTTTTTCACAGCAGGACAAGAGTCCAATATGCTTTTTGTCAAAATACTAACTACATCATCCAAACACGGCAAAATCGACTGTCCGTTATTTTTAATAATATCCCTTAACAATTGCACGTACAAAAGTCTTATTTCTTCTGAGCTCTCTATCACAGTTACATTGCCCATACGCTTGTGTATGATAAACACAATAGGTACTATGTCTTCAACATTACCAATGGCTACCAAACTTCTTACCAATTGTATCGCCGATTCACGGCATGCTTCCGATGTATCATTTAAACACGGGTATATGAAGGTTTTGACGCCTAATACAAAGTCTGGAGATTCTTTAAACTTTTTGTCACTTACGATTGTCATCAATTCGTCCAAATTTTGTTTTCTAACCTTTCTGTTTTCACTCAGTAAAAGATTAAAATGTTTATCACACTCGATGAAATCGTCCCCCATCGTTCACAATTTTTAAATTATTTGTAGACAAAATTTAAACAAAAAACAAAATACGATAACAGTCGAGAAATGCAATAATTGTGGCTTTTGATCAAACAATTCAAATCCACCGGTTAGATTAGTGCCATGGAAATGTTATCACACTGAACTCATATAACTGATTGTATCAGCATATCGTAGATATGGCCGTGCTCTCCTATAGGTCCATCTACTGCAAATTTCCATTGTAACTTCAAACCGTGGTCATGTGGTTAAACATTAAACCTATGACCATAGAGGTTGTATATGAGACTATATCTGTTACCAAATAAACATTTGATATTCATTTTGTAATTTAACAAAGGCAATTGCCAATGTTGATACCGTCTTTTCTCTATTTATTTTAATCCTCATGGTTCGACGTGCCTTTAACAAGTGAATATTATTCAAATCATGTACAAAAACATTTTACAATCAATAATAAAGAAGAACATCTACACCAACTACTATAAACCCTTTGGAAGGCAGTTAAGTAGTGTTATAAACAAAAGTGCTTTATTGGATGAGGATTTGGCCAAACGTTTGGAAACCGTGTCACTTGTTGGATTTTCAAAACACAGTGGTTTCGAAGTCTTAAGTGCTTCTGTAAAGTTTGCAGATCGTATCACACACATAAATACAACTGAAGTGCAACCACTTATCACTGTTCTGGAAACTTGGTAAGTAACATAAATAATATATAATAATTAATTACCAAAAGAGGAGTTGAAAATGTTCAAAATTAATCAATACAATTACTAAAAAAACATGTCAAACTAATATATTTCAGTTGTTAACCGGTAATATTATCAAAACATTTTTGACATTTCATTCATCAAAAATGATTTGATAATATTATGTTTGTTCGTAGTAGTGGATATTTCTATTTTTTACTGTTTATCTTTTATTTGTTTTTCATTTTTTTTGATAAAAGGCTCCCTGGCGACAAATAAATTACTATGAGAAATAAAATATACAGTATCACTAAGATTTGATTATTTAAAATTTAAAACCTTTAAACCTACATAAAATTGTTAAATAAATATTTACAGTACTCTATTTGTACCTAAGTAATATTTCCTTAATTATTATTGAACTAAATGTCTAAACTACCAACATTAAAAGCTTTGACTGATAGGTGTTGAAATAAGTATACCTTACTTACATAAAGTTTGACCAAGAATAATAGATTAAGAGGACTCTTTAACCACATTTACTGTCTTAGTCAATCTAACAGGCATCATAGCAAAATTACATTAATTATAACATAAACTAAGGTGTTTAGGTTGAAATAAGATATAACATAAAGATAATCAAAGAATTTTTTTTCGAGGGCAGTCTTTGTTGCTCTTTGTCCAAATAATCGTCAAACAAATAAGTTACAGCTTTTTGAGAACAGTAAAAGCTAATATGCTTGCCGCTTTTTTTGTTTGGCAATATTTTAGAAAATACCCTCGAAAATATTTTCATCTTTAAATTTGATGGTTTTATACATAAGTTTTGACACAATATATCCCTGTTGTGTCCGTCCATAATCACTGTTGTAAAGGTCATAGATGTTCGTAACATTATTATTATTATAATTGTATAACTGATGTTGAATAAATAATTAATTTTAAAATTGTATACAGTTTATTGTTTAAAATACGTTTAGAAACCGAGAAATTAGCACACTTCCAGAATGGGCTTTCCTAACTTGTTATTATCTATGTTTACATTCTAATTTCAACCTAAGCACTACAATATATATTTTAAGAAATCTAATTTTTACATGTTGCCCATTAGTCACTTATTTTTATTCCTTTAATTTAGTTTTCATTCTAAAAATTGTATTTAGGTATCATAGTGAAAACACTATTTAAAGAAGCTTTCATTATAATATATAATATAAATAAATTTAGTTGAAATTGTATACATTCAAAGTTATTTCTTGATAACTTTATGGTATCTTAGAGTTTTTATAAAATCCTAAGGACACATCTGTTAAATTTATTTAAGAACCAGTACTCTTATAAAATAAAAGAGTTTATCTAAATAAATAAATATAGTATAATTTATATGATATCATTTTTTAGTGCCATTGTCCAAATTTAATGTATATATTATTCTGTTATCTTGCTCTGTATTTTGTTTATATTTGACTATCAGTTTGTAAAAATTGACTGTTTAGGCATTAATAAATAAATAATAATAATAATAATTAATCAATCCAAAATCACCATTTTAAGATTATTTTTTTTTTTAATGTAGATTCTGGATTCAAATATGGCAAATAAAAACATTCAACTAAAAACTAAAAGAAAGGTAACAAAGAATCAAAAATTTAAGGGGAAATTAAAAAATATGAATTTAAACAAAAATAATGCAAGATATGTCGATACAGAAAATGTTGATAACAAAATTGATTGTAATGATACAAATGTTCTTGAATTAATGACAAAATATCCAGAACTAAACCAAACATTTGAATATATATTATATTCTAACAAGTATAAACATACAATTACTGATGTAACAAATATTATAAAAATGCTTATGTCTAAATTGGATGAACTGAATAAGGACAATGTTGACCTAAAAAATACTTATGGAACTATCAATTTGAACTATAAAATTAAAGGTTTAGTCCAGAGTACTGCTATTAATTTATCTCATGTTGTTGATCAATTAAATGTGAATGAGTCTACATTTTTAAACTTTGCACGCAACTTTACATCACAGAAACTAACAAATGAAAAAGCTATAGACAATATTATATCTGTTGATACGAATATAATATCAAAAGAACCTACAATTTCTAATTCACCCATATGTTCACCTAAAGAAGTAAAATCTGAAATAATGAATCCTAATATAGATATATTTAGTCATAATTGCATCACTATAACACTGTCATCAGATGATGAGGACGAAGAATCAAATTGTTATGGTGAAAGTAAAAACAGAAATTCATCTAAAATCAAACCTAAAAACAACGATCAAAACATAGAAAATTATTTTATTGGGCCAGATATAGAAAATATTTTACTATATGACAATGAAGTAATTTCTTCGTCTAATACTACTAAGACTTCTAATAGTACTATACCATCATTTTCATCACATAATTTATCATCTTTACGGAAAGTTAAACAAAATAGGCAAACAGTGTCTAATGAGTCTATAAATGAAGCAAGAAGATCAGACTTTGATTTAAGAAAACGATTAATTGAACGAAAACGTAACATGTTAGTAATAGTAAAACAATTAAATTTACAGGGCCATAATATAGTATTAGAATTTGATGCAGTTTCTAAAAAACCATTAATAACTATTCATAAAGAACTAGCAAAGGTTTTAAAAATACATCAGATAGAAGGTATTCGTTTTTTGTGGAATACAGTTTTTGAAACTGTGGATAAAACTAATACTACTGATGGCACAGGGTGTATTTTAGCACATAGAATGGGCATAGGTAAAACATTTCAAATTATAGTTTTAATGTATACAATACTCTGCCATACCCAGATAAATATTAAAACATTTTTAATAATTTGTCCGTCTGGATTAATTTATAGTTGGATGGATGAGATATATAAATGGTTAAATGATATTGACAAAAATAAAATGATCAAAGTCTATGATTTACCTAAAACAAATAAATTGTACAATATAACAAACATAGCCACATGGAAATCTTATGGTGGAGTTCTTATTCTTAGCTATGATAACTTTAAATCATTGGTCAATTGTAAACAAAATGATTTACGCGAAGGATTTTCTCATACTTTAATTAATCCTGGGCCAGATGTTGTTATTCTGGATGAAGGGCACTATATTAAGAATACCAACACTAAATTATTAAAAAGTTTAACACAAATTAGAACGAAAAGAAGAATAATATTAACTGGAACTCCAATGCAAAATTCTCTTAAAGAATATTACACAATGGTTGACTTTGTTAAACCTAATATATTGGGTAATTTTAAAGATTTTACTACAACATTCATAAAACCAATTGATGCTGGTCAATTTATAGAATCTAGTGACGAAGCTGTTACTGTTATGAAACAGCGTACATTCATTTTGCATAAACTTTTAGAATACAGTGTCCATCGCATAGAGGATAAAAATTTAAAACCTTTATTTACAGAAAAAGTTGAATACACAATTGAAGTAAACATGACAGAGTTCCAATGTGAACTATACCAGAAGTTCTTACATTATAATAAAACATCTAATGATACTTCTAGTGTATTTTTACGTTTACATATCTTAACATTGATAACTTTACATCCATTAACATTATACAGATTGATACATTATAATACCAAGCAACCAGAGTTTGGAACTGTTGCATTTGATCAAAAGTTTACAAAGGATTTGATGTGGATATTAGATTATAAAGATGATTCTAGATTTTTTGAAGTTAAACAAAGTAATAAAATAACATATGTATTATCTACAATTGATGAGTGTCTCAAGAAAAATGAAAAAGTACTTTGTTTTTTAAAATCTCCATTAGCTTTAGATGCTTTGGAATACTTTTTACAAAAAGAAAAAAATTGGATTTTAGGAGATGACTACTTTAGAATGGATGGAAAAACATCATTGTCTATACGAAATCAAATGTGTGTAGCTTTTAATAATCCTGATAATCCCGCTAAACTTTTTATATTATCTATGGGCACTAGTGTCTTAGGATATAATATGGTAGGTGCAAATAGAGTATTATTACTAAGTACATCGTGGAATCCAAGTAATGATATACAAGCCATTTATAGATGTCTGCGGTTTGGTCAGAAAAAAACAGTTTATGTCAACAGATTATTAGCTAAAGGAACTATAGAGCCAAAAGCATATTATCGGCAAATTTCTAAACTGGGAATGGCTAGCAGTGTTGTAGATATGCAGCATATGAGTCGAAAAGTATCATATGGTCAAACTAATGACTTATTTACTTTTAATCCGACAAAAAATTATTCCACAATACTTCCTAACACCAAGGATCCAGTCCTTAACCAACTAATCAGGAGTAATATTGGATCCATAAGCGATTTAAAAGAACATGATTCTATGCTTGTAGAGTCTGTAGAAGATCAATTGAGTCTTGAAGAGCGTAAGGCTATTTGGCAATCATTTAAGAACAAAACATTAGGACATAAAAGTATGATTAAATCAAAACCACTAAATAAATTACCGAATAGTGTACAACAGAATACATATAACACAATTTTAGTTACTGAAAATATTAAGCAAGAATCAAATGATGATTATATGACTACAAATAGTTTTCAATGTGAAGAACAAGTCTCTCCTCCAATCGAAAATCAAAGTTTAAAATCTAGATGGCAAAACACATATGATAATTCTAATTCAACAAAATCACCATTATTTAAAAAGAAACACACAATATTTACTAATTCAGAAACAGAAAATCATAACACTACTACTGATCGTAATGAATGGCAAAATAATGAGTCTATACAAAATCAATTTAGAAATTTTCAAAATAAAACTTTTAATCGCTATAAGAGATATCCTATTACAAATAATCGCCCTTATCCATTAACTCCACCAGCAATATCAATTATAAGAACTCCATCGGCAACATCAACTTTAAGAACTCCATCGGCAGCATCAACTTTAAGAACTCCATCAACATCAACTCCAAGATATTCATCTATTGACAACAATTCAGTCCCTTCTATAAAGAGACCCAGGCATAATCCTAATTATCGTACACCAACTGAAAATAATATTCAGAATCGTTCTGGTATGTCTAGATAAACATTAGATAATATCATAATCATTAGTCCATAATATATAATGTACAATTGTTTAATATATTTATGTTACTATGATATACTTTTGATATACTTATTTATATTAAGATTTGTCTATGTATCAAATAGAAGATAAAACGTAATATCTTAATATTAAATTTATATTTAATATCTTTTCAAAAGTTGGTAATTTGATTTCTCTGTAAATATTTGTAAATAATATTATAATATTAATATTAGTTATATTTAAAATGTATATTTAGAATATTATATTGTAAATAATCACTATAAATTATAAACTAAATAATTGTAATTATTATTTTATTTTATAATTATAATTGTTCAGAAACACAAAAAAATTTCAAACATTTAATTTCAATGATTTATTTTTTTTTAACTTACTATATTTTGATCCAAAATAGGTTAAAATAAAAAAATGTACAACATTTTTACCCTCTAGATTATGTTACTCATTTATATTGTCAACAAATCTAACTCATGCCACTTAAGCCAAAACTTTTAAAGCAAAACTAAGCCATTTCTAATGAAGTAGTTGTTAACACATTTGTTGTATATTGATAAAACAGATTTGTTTAAGCTTGATATTAAAAAGTCATTTTGGCTAAAATTATCGTTTTGACACTCTTACACCCTTTTACCTATTAAGGCTCGATATATATACGTTTATATTAAATAATTTTTTGGTTATTATTTCTAATAATATAGACAATATATAATACAATTTTCTTTTTAAATCTTAAACATTAAACAGTCTTAAAAAAAATGTATTTATACAATAAAACATCAGACAACAGTTAATACTTCAACATAAAAATAAACACTATTTTCACCTGATTATAAAATATTTATATAATTAAAGAAATATTACAAATATACTATTAGATTAGATACTTATATATTATCAACTTGATTGCTGTCAAAATGAATTTACAAAAACTATGATAAATACAAATATATTTTATTTACCAAAGATGTTGTTTGAATACTAACATTTAGCAACAAAACTATTATTTTATGTGTTGTGAAACAGCATAGGTATTTAATTAAAACAATAAAGTGATACCTACATTATTAAATAGTTAAGTTGTTTGTTAAATAATTTAAAAAAATAATAATGATTTGCAGGAACGCTGGTTTAAGAAAAGATATATCATCAGATAAGACCACACGGAGAGATATTATGCGTAATGCATTGGTTGTGGAAGAAGATTATTTTGTTGCCCCACAAATCGAAAAGTTTAATTAAAATTATATTTTCTTGAAGTATTGAATTAGCAATTTTTCAATCAAATTACAATAAAAAAATTAATAATATATTATTTATCATAAAAATTATATTCATTTTCATAAATAATAATTTAACTTTATATAAAATGAGTTTAATCAACAGAATTTTGTCCATGTGTAAAACATATGCATATATGCAACCAATGTTGATCAATAGTGCTATAGACCATTTAAAATATGGTGCTACAGGTGAACTTTTATGTCAAAATATCAGAAATGAATGGTTATACAGCAATGTTACCAGTAGAGATGAAAACGTCTTTCAATTTTATAATACAGCACAAGAAAAGAGTAACAGCGATATTTTAAGTAAGGTCTATGTAAAATACATATTTGTATTGATTCTAATATATTTTTGAAATAAATAATAATATTCATATTTATATTCAAGGTCTAAAAGAATCATTTACAAATGCTAAACAATTTTGCAATAACCAACTACCATTCAGTTTTGCTGATTCCAGAAGCCAACAAGTAAACTTAAATTTGTTGGATGTTGGTGATGGAAATTGTTTTAGGTAACATATAATATCCATAACTACATAATGACAATATTTAAAAAAAAATCATTGTACTATCAATTGCCTATCAGTTTTAGACTAATTATACTTTAACAATTCTAAAGACGTGAGGCCTATGTTCTTTTTTGTTCTAATTTTTAATAGAGTCGCGCTACACCAGCTGAACAGTGCACACGCAGTTTACTGTTACCGTATTATGTCCAACTTTGTTACTTAGACCTTAATTTAATGTCAATGGAATTATGTGTTGTTTTTTTTTTTATTGTTAAATCAATGTCGAAAACGTAAAATCTACAAACCATCGATTGCTTATCTTCCGGAAGATAGTATATATAAGATTATTATGTTATTTTCTTAAACATTTTAAGTAATATTATAATCACAATAACAAACTGTCTGTGATTTATACTAGTGTTTAAATTATCTGCTTACCTGAAGCACCGTCGAACGGGATTACCTTTGGACTCCATGATTAGAGTCTACGCTAGAACCATGCCGCCCGGCTCGCCTTCTAACATAAATAAAACTGTATGGCCGTCAATTGAAATTGTTAACAATCAGATTATAGGCCAAAAATTACCAGTCTTCAAAAAATCTAAATAAAAGATCTTTGCCTCCGTTCACCGCTTAACGATACCTTCAAAAAAACCAAACCTAAGCGCCAAAGCCTTCTCGCCAACCATAACGATGACCAACATGAAACTATTATTCAGGAGCCTTCTGATACCACTGCAAATACACCGACGAAAGTGCCACTGCCGCCACCTATTTTCATTAAAGGCGTACTAAACTTCTCTGTTTTCTACTATTTACCGAATTTACGAGTTTAATTGGTCCGAATTGTGTACAAATCGACATCTATCCGCTTAAAGGTTCAAGCCGAAAAACCTGACGCCTATAGAACCCTTAAACCATTTCCTAAAGGATAACCACGCAGCATTTCACACACTTACCAACTGCAATCGGAAAAATCTTAAAGTCAATAAGGAATCTTCACCCCACTACGCCAGTATCGGAAATTTCCTCGGCAATTAAAGAAATTGGATTCTCGACTGGACGAGTCACAAATATCAAGCACCGTCAAACAAAACATGTTCTTCCCGTATTTTCCGTCGATCTCAAACCTGACTCTTCCATTAAAGATATATTCAATGTCAAATCACTCCTACACACGACAGTTAAAGTTGAGGAACCGCACAAACGCCGAAAAATCTCTCAATGCCTAAATTACCAATCTTACAAGAGCCTAAATGCTCCTCTTCACGTTGTATAAAATGTGGCGAGTACCACACGTCTCCAACATGTAAAAAAACACCAGGCACTCTCGCCACATGTGCCTTGTGCAATGAAAACCACCCTGCCAACTATAATGGCTACACTGTCCACAAAGAGTTCCAAAATCGCCGACGACAGCCATCCAGTTCGTCAAACTTCAACCAACAACACCGTCGACTTACCTGGCAATCATCACACGTAGCCAGTAAAACCCGATCATGACTCTTTCGACCACTTCTAACTTCTAAGCACACAAAGCTCTCCGTTAAATTCCTGCTTTATAAACTTCTACTAAGACTTATATGAAAATATGGAGTTCAACTATAGAGCGCAGCCAAAATATCAAACATCAATTTCATCCAAAGATTTCAATCTCCAAATCTCTGAATTATCTTCTATAACTATTCCAGGCAATCCAAACAAAAGACTCAAAAGTCAGTGATGTCGTGACCTGCTATCCTAACTAACTAATTGTATCATGCTGTAGTACCTCCACCGGGAAGCCTCTACAATCTGTCTTACCTATATTTTATTTATTTTTTTTTTAAATTTCATCAGTTGTTCTCATTGTGTAATAGATTGAATAAAAGCTATTTAAATTTTTAATATTATATAAATATAATTAAGCGGTCATAATGAAATCTGCAACTTGATATGCATTATACTCAAAATTTGCGTGTAGGGTGTGTACTGTATACACTATTATTCAACAGCAGGTAAATTTTTAAAAGAGGATATTTTTCTGGATTCCTTGAGTATTTACGATTTTATGGTGTTTGTTTTTTAAATTAATATTTTTAAAACAATATTACAAAAGGTATTATTAATTTGAAATCATGATGATTCTACAATATTTTTTACTATTTTACAATTATAATTAATTACATTGTTAATGTTTTAAAATTAATAACATCTAATTTTATATAGCCCAAGAAATTTTACAAGATTAAAATATATTGCATTTTGTATACCAGAAGAAGGTCAACAATATTTCTATCATTGGCAAAGACAGCGCAAAATTTGGTGGAGAAAAGTAAGAATAAGAATTGATTATAAGTGACTTTTCTTTCTTTTTTTTTTTTTTTTTGAGTGCATAAATTTTCTAGATAATTAACGTAATCTATACATAAATGTATGAGTTAAATCTTTTTAAAATTAGAATTAGAATTTTAGAGAAAAAAAAAATTTGTTCAAAATGTACAAAGTAAATTTAAAAAAAATGTATGTTAAAATATGTACTAAATATATTGGCAGAAATCGCTCTTCCCAAAATTATCTATAGCCTCCCTAAATGATTCAATAGTTTTCTATGAAATGCATAGATATTTTATATAATAAGCGAATATTATTACATAAACATCGTGTAGGATTATTTTAACCTCCCAAAAAATGTATCTCATCTCCGCCTGTGATGCACACGTTTTCATAATGTTAAGATTTATTCAAATTATTTTGTTGTTACAGTTTTCAGCCAATCCTGGTAGATTTTCATTAACCGAAATATGTACAGATGATAACGGACAAGAGAGCACAGAAATTAGAGCTGAATTTCCTTGGGGCCAAGAGACGATCGAAACCATACATAATGTCAGCACCAAAATGTTTGATAACCTTGATCCAGCTGATCAAGAAACATTTTTGGTGAGTGTCGAACTATGAATTTCTACACTGTGTCTATATAATTGAGCACAAGTCAAATTTGTCCAGAGTAGTGAACATTATTTTAGGTTCTTTAAACAGTATATTAAATTTATTTTTATAGATATGCATATACTTTATAAACAAAATTATTTTCTTAAAAACTTATATTAGATGTTATAGTTACATTTTAAAGTTAGTACAATATACAATAGTATTTTGACTAAACACTACCACAATATCATAATTTATTTTATTATTATTATGGTTGTATGTAACTTTCATACAAATCAATAATAATTTATAGGTCATATATAAAAATTGTATTAAATATATTCAGTTTATATTTGTTTATTAAAGGTAAATCAAATTTATATTGGAAAAAAAAAAATATTTTTCGAAATTTCATAGTCATAATAATATTATACTAACACAGTAGCACTTGTCAAACATGAGAACTCTAAGGCTTATTTTTGTCATTTTTAAATGTTACAGGTGTCTCAGGGTTAGATTTAACTTTATTGTTGCAATACTAAAAACCACAACAGCTTCAATCCATTAGAATTTATAACTGTGAATTTTTTAATACCCATATAGATTATAGGTATATGTTCCATGCAATTGCGAGTGATGTCTGTTTAGTGTTTATTATAATTATATCACTGTAAGTATTTCATTTTTTATCTTAGGCAAGAGTGGGAAAGCGAAAAGTCTTGCCCTACATAGTGGAAAGTGAAACCAGTCTCGAAAAAGCGTTCATGGTGATTTTGTGTGATGGATACACAGAATTACCCTATCATAACGACCTCAGGGAAGTGTTTCGGTTTCATAGAAAATTGGCTCCATACAAGATAATGTTTGCCGCACCACAATTAAGTCAGATTTGTTTTACATATTATTGTCCCAACTATAATATATGTAAAATATATAATTTTAATTCAATAAATAATAATGTGAATTGCAGATGCTAAAAAAGCTGAAGAGCTAAAACAGCTCTCCATATACTTAGGGCTCAGTTTGAAAAAATCTGGCGTGTCCACCCTGATTTCTCCTAACTTGGCAAAAAAATCCCTAGAGTTGCAGTTTGTGGATTCAGATTGTCTTGGTGTACCTTATACAGCTGTGCTCAACGAGACCACCTTGGAAAATGGTATTTTAGGACTGCGGAGTATCGAGACCACCCTCGAGGTAACATTACCTGTATAATGTGGTTATAACACAATTGGCATGGTAGTTTTATTTAAGATTTTAAAGAGAAAATTCATGTAAAAAAAATTAGAATGAACACTATCAAGATATTGCCTGTAATAATAATTTTTGATTTGTAAACCATTTAAAAAATCCATGATCATGTAAAAGATAAAATATATGTTGTTACTGGTTTCTGGGGTGATTCCCATACGCAGGAACAACTTATATAATACTCTAGATTTAGTGTTGTTCTTTTTCTGCATATTTTTTATTAATTGTTTTTATTTTATTTATATATATATTTTAATTCAATTTCTTGATAGTGTAGAATTGTTAATATAATATAATGTTATAATTATTTGTTTACAGGAAAAAATCCATGTGGCGAATTTGACTTCTCACGTAGAACTTCTCATCAAAAATTACTGACTATGAATTTCATTTTAATCTTATATAAAATTACTTGATTAAAATATTGTATATTATTTATGAAACAACAGAAACAAAAAGTTTGACTACTACTTGAATCAGTTAATAAATTAACCAATATTATTAGCATTATTTAGCTTATTTGAATTTGTTTGTTAATTTTTTTTTTAGTATTTATGTATTATCATTTATCGTAGTACCTACTTATAATAAATTAAAAATTGATAAGGTCTAGAAATATCTATAAAGAAATCACATTTATTGATATGGTTTTCAAAAATCTATAAAATAATCACTTTTATTGATATTTAAATCGCAACTCAGGTGCTAAAATTAATGCACAGAAAATTAAAATTGAGAACAATCTTTTTAGATTCGTAAGTAGATAAATGTAGTAATGAGAGAATTTTTTAGGGCTCATTATCTTTATTATCAATTTTTTTATCTATTTTCTGATAATAATAACATTAATAATTGATAAGGCCGATATCTTGGTCCGTGATTATCATAGAGAATATTATTATTTATTTAAATTTCGGGTGTTTTTTTTTTTTTTTCACTATTTTCAAGTTTTCATATTTGGAATCACGACGATCCACCTAGGTATGTAAGTATAACATTTGATATTTTCACATTTATCCATGATCATGAGGTATTCTTCGACTCTGAATATCTGTACTAATGAGATAAACACACTTGTCATTAGTTAGTAAGTACGTACTAACCCAAACAAATAAATTAACTAATTTACGATTATTGGCCCAAATGAGGTTATTAGACTATTATAATAGCCTTATTATAGTTTGGCTTGAATACCAATCCAACTCGATAATGATTAATAATATTTTTATAAATTCGAAATTTATTTTAGATAATATAAAAAAATGCTACTTAATTATAATTAAATAATATTAGAAAACTAGAATCAAACTGCTGTAATGTCAAAAATGAATATTTTGTAACTAATTATGAAAATATATCAGTATTTTGTTTTGTCAATTTTAATTTTGGTTCTGTTGACATTACCTAACTCTTTATAAATAATTTCATTAATATTTTGAAAGTATTTGGTTATTCATACAATAACAAGTCTCACTAAAGAAAACTTAATGGTTCTATGTATCTCTAGTTATTATTTTTTTTTTTTTTCGTGTTTAATATTTTAATATAACTTATTTTATTTTAGAAAATAATAAACAAATGGAAGATATTGAAACATATCCAGGATTTTGCACCAAATGTGGGTCAATACTACCACCTATGAGTATGGACGAATTTGTAAAGTGTTATTCTTGTAGAACGGTTTTTGGACCAGAAAGTAAGCAAACACAGTGTTATTATTTTTACTATCAAATTGCTGTTTTTACCATTTACCACATTAATGAATTTAAATTTGATCCACTATACAATTTTAAATAATTATAATATGTCCTATATTTTACAGGATTGTCGAACACAATTTCCATTAAAAATAAATAATTAAAAGAGAATATTTTCTTAATAGACCAATAGAAAAATTGTCTAATGATTACTATACCCTAACAATATTATATTAACTATTAATCCTTATAATGTTTTGGTTATAAATTAATTTGATATTATTCTTAGTGGGCTTCAAAACATAGCACACGTTTAAAATATATTAGTGTACTCTTTTCAGAATAAGATATTGTACCATGATCGCCAGAGTGACCTGTGATTGGCTGTCAATGTCGATGGCAATAGTTGTTGAACAGACGTTGTCGTTTTTGTGCAACACATCTTATACACAAAGAGTTATAATAACACAAGATTTTAATTTTTTTTTTTACTTATTTATCATTATTTTATTACATATTTACATGGAATTATTTGTAGAACTATCTGATGTATTTCCGGTAGTTGTGACTAAAGGGGTTCCTTCAACGATTAATAAATCATCTACAAAATGACATAACAAATTCAAATTGAATAATGCGCCCTCGAAAAAATACATTCTAATTTGTAAAACCGTTATAATAAAGGTGTGACATTTTGTTTACTACGTACAAATAGAGCACAGATGGTCGCAACACCGTCACCGCCAGAAAAAATCTGGGGACACATGGTATTTTTCTGTCACCCGGTACGTTCTTATTCTGAAAAGAGTATACTACTATATTTAAAACTTGAATATATTTTGAACCCCACTCAGAATAATATCAAAATAATTTATAACCAAAACATTATAAGGAACAATAATTACTTTATTGATTTTCAGTTTGTATAGATAATCATATAAAGCAATGTTAAACAATAACTTGCATGCATTTTCGAAAACTAAAGGAAATGTTTTTGTGATAAAAAAATTTGATTTTGCTCTAATAAAAAAAAACTTTTATTTAAGAAAAATAAAAATATATATAACCAATCATCAACCTACAAATGCATCCCTTACTGCTAAAATGGGGAAATGAAATTTTGCTTTATTATTAATTCAAATAAGTAAACAAATACATTCAATACTACTTATACTTAAGAAAATATTAAATAGAACATCTACACTATAACTCTAGATTCTACTATTATAAAATTTGAATTACAAGACCAAACTAAAAAAAAAAAAATGTTGATTGAAATGCACGAAACAATAAGATAATATTAAATTAAGTATTAATTATTGAGCGTACACTTAATATTTATTGTTTATATTGCAGTCTACGGAAATGCTGCATCTGTGTACGACATTGTTTTGAACTCAGTGGAAGATATAGATAATGTGGTAAAAGCTGAGCATAATAAAGTAAAAACGGAAGATGGTCCAATTGCCGAGCGGAGGTGTAATGCTTGTGGTCATAACCAGATGTCCTATGCTGCTGTGCAATTAAGATCAGCTGATGAAGGACAAACCGTGTTCTACACCTGTCTTAAATGCAAGTAAGTATATAAAAGAGATCTTTTATTTTAAATATATATATTCATTAATATTATGTATAATGCTTTTTTTTTCAGATTCACGGAAGCAGAAAACTCTTAATATAATCCTGTATACATGGAATGCATTCTTGTACATAACTCTTAAGTTAAATAAATTTGTGCTTATCATTTTTATTATTGTAAAATGTAATATAATGATACATACATAAATT
Organism: Tuberolachnus salignus; assembly: GCA_956483605.1. NCBI lineage: Eukaryota > Metazoa > Arthropoda > Insecta > Hemiptera > Aphididae > Tuberolachnus > Tuberolachnus salignus. The sequence goes on along the minus strand of OY101433.1, from coordinate 6,632,235 downwards.
GTTAGTTTTAAGTACTTAACACCAAAAGCCAAAGTTTTTACAAAAAATGTTTGTTACGGTTAAACATAAATATGAGATTTAGTCACTCTTTCGATTTTGTACAATTGTTGAATTAGTCAAATTCAGAAATCATTCCGTACTTCAAGGATTGCGATTCTCTAGTTGACTTTTGGCAAAATTATTTTTTTAATAATTTCATTTCTTAGTAAGTTATTAAAGGTTGAAAATTAAGATCAATTAAACTATGCATTTTCATTATGAAAATGAAAATAATTTAAATTTTTTGGCCAAGGCATAGTAAATACTCTTATTTCTTAATTGTATAATAGGTAATTTCGACCAAAACTCGACCAGGGAATTGTTATTGTTGAAGTTCCGAGCCTTTGTTGCTATATTATGCACAAACAGACAGAAAACAAATTGTTTTCTCAAACATATACTCACTCAAAAATATACTGTCAATACTCTAGACATTAATAAGTTGGTACCTCTGTTGCATTATATTATTTTAATGTACCCAAATTCAAACAATATTATTGAAAGAATAACTTCACCAAAATCATTTGTACTATTATGATATAAAATTATATTCAACAATAACAATTAAGGCCATCTTCACATGAGGCAACTCCCAAGCGACGCGACAGATAATCGAGTATCTTGTAAATCACTTCCTATATTAAATACTGGAAAGACAAACGACGCGTATTCTACCGGTCTCGTGCGACTTGCAAGGAAGGTCGGCCGAACACGCTTTTAACATCAAGTTAGTGGGTGAAGTTGAGAAAAGGCTAGAATGCTATAAACTTAGCATCAGACTTTTCTAGCTCTTTAGCTGCAACAAATAAACAGCAGTGAAAGTTCTTTTCAATATAAGGATGGCACCACATTCTTTTGATTTTTCTGTCTATAATAGTTATAATAGGTGACAACTACATCATCACTTGATGAATCTTCATTTGACGACATTGAAAACTTAGCAACAGGTTTATAAACAAATGGTGGCAGAGGTAGACTGAAATAATATTATCGCTTCACAGTAATTTCAAAGTAGCTTAGTGTGTGGCGATTGGTTTCTTATGGATATCTTACTAACAAGCAACTCAAACGGACAATACTCGAGTATCCGTCACGTCGCTTGGGAGTTGCCACGTGTGAAGTCACAATATTGAATAATTAAAAATTGATTCAAGGAAACATTGTTTTGATGGACACTCATAGACAATACAATCTTTACCAGTGATATGAAATCATAGGTTATATCTCCTAATTTCATAACACTAGGACACCGAACAGAGATCATAATATCCACTCACAGTTATAAAAGTGGATTAAAATTTGTTATAATTATATATAGTTATTATAAATGCACCAGAAGCAATTGGCTCATTTAATTGGACTATCAACCAAATGGCCTACCTGAAAATTGTTTTTTTTTCAACTTTTTAAATTTAAAAACCAAATATATCTATATATGATGCACATGTGTACAGTCAACACAGACGTTTTGAGAAATAAAAAACAAATAATCATACAAAATATTATTCCATTTAATCGTATATTGAATTTTCAAAAACCTTTATAATTAACTAGACAATTTCAAGCAAACATGATGCAGGTAATTAATAAATTATAAATCTACACCAGATACAATTCAAATTGAAATTAATAAGTCGTTTTGGAACAATTTGAAAAAAAAAAAAAAAAGAATGGACAAATCAGTCTCAAAATAATATTTAACAATAAAAAAAGTAGGAAATGTTCTTTTAATTAAATGTACTTTTAGTAAATTAATCAACTTCTTCCATGCGAGATGAATCTTCAGCATCAGCTTCATCAGTAAATGTTGATAATTCAACCAATGAAGGTTTTTCTTCAGCTACTGGCAAATCTTCATCAATTCCCAAACCCAATTTAATCATGCGGTGGATTCTGGAAGCATGGACTTGTGGATCTTCAAGTCCAAAACCAGATGACAACAAACTAGTTTCAAACAACAACATCACCAAATCTCTCACAGCTTTGTCGTTGGAGTCAGCTTCAGCTTTCTGTCTAAGTGTATCTATGATTGGGTGATCTGGGTTGATTTCTAAGTGTTTCTTAGCTGACATGTAACCCATGGTGGATGAATCTCTAAGGGCTTGAGCCTTCATGATACGTTCCATATTTGCAGTCCAACCGTATTGAGAAGTTACAATACAGCACGGAGATTCCACAAGTCTGTTACTGATGATAACTTTCTCAACTTTCTTGTCCAAAATGTCCTTGACAACTTTGCACAATTTCTCAAACTTAGTTTGATCATCTTCGCGTTTCTTCTTTTCATCATCGGTCTCTGGCAAATCTAATCCTTCTTTGGTAACAGACACCAAGCTCTTGTTGTCGTACTCTTTCATCTGTTGTACAACATATTCATCAATGGGCTCAGTCATATAAATAACTTCAAAACCACGCTTCTTGACACGTTCAACAAATGAAGAGTTGGATACTTGTTCGCGGCTCTCGCCAGTAATGTAGTAAATACATGTCTGGTTTTCCTTCATACGCGCAACATAATCTTTTAAGGCACATGGATCGTCACCACTAACAGAAGTGTGGAATCTCAACAAGTCTGAAAGTTTCTTCCTGTTTCCACTATCCTCGTGGATTCCTAGTTTCAAGTTCTTACTGAATTGTTCATACAACTTTTTGTAGTTGTCTTTGTCTTCAGCTAATTCTTCGAACAATTCTAAACATTTTTTGACCAAGTTCTTCCTGATAACCTTCAAGATCTTGTTTTGTTGGAGCATTTCACGAGAGATGTTTAATGGCAAATCTTCACTGTCAACAACACCCTTGATAAAGTTTAAGTACTCTGGCATGAGATCTTCACAGTTGTCCATGATAAACACACGACGCACATACAGTTTGATATTGTTCTTCTTCTTCTTGTTTTCAAACATATCATAAGGAGCACGTTTAGGAATAAACAACAATGCTCTAAATTCAAGTTGCCCTTCAACTGAAAAGTGTTTAACAGCTAAATGATCTTCCCAGTCGTTGGTCAAGGATTTGTAGAATTCACCATATTCATCTTGGCTGATATCATCGGGGTTGCGTGTCCAGATGGGTTTAGTTTTGTTCAAAATCTCCTCATCCAAATACTTTTCTTTAATGGTCCTTTTCTTTTTCTTGTCTTTGTCTTCATCTTTTTTGTCTTCATCCTCATCTTCACCAACATCCTCAATCTTGGGTTTCTTATCTTCTTCAGCCTCAATTTCAGTTTCCTCTTTCTTTTCAACTTCAGCCTCATCATCACTTACTTCCTTGGTACGTTCATTTTCAACAATTAATTTGATTGGATAACCAATGAATTGAGAATGCTTCTTGATGATGCTGGTGATTTTCTCCTGTTGAAGGAATTCAGTTTGATCCTCTTTGATTTCAAGAACAATCTTGGTACCACGGCCTAACGGTTCACCAGGATCAGAACGGATGGTGAACGAACCTCCAGCAGAAGATTCCCACAAGTACTGTTCATCGTCGTTGTGCTTAGAGACAACAGTGACTTTATCGGCAACCAAATATGCAGAATAGAAACCCACACCAAATTGACCAATCATAGAGATGTCAGCACCAGCTTGCAATGCTTCCATGAATGCCTTGGTACCAGACTTGGCGATAGTTCCCAAGTTGTTTACTAGATCAGCTTTGGTCATACCAATACCACTAAACGTAAAAAAAAAAAAAAAAGTGAGTAAAACAGCAGAAATATAGAACTGATTAATAGAAATACATACGTGTCAATAATAGTCAAAGTTCTTTCTTCCTGGTTGGGGATAATCTTGATGCTAAGATCTTTGCCGGATTCCAATTTGGACGGGTCGGTCAAAGACTCGTAACGGATCTTGTCCAAAGCATCAGAAGAGTTGGATACCAATTCTCGCAAGAAGATTTCTTTGTTGGAGTAGAACGTGTTGATGATTAGAGACATAAGCTGAGCGATTTCAGCTTGGAAAGCGAATGTCTCGACATCTTCGGATTCGGCGGGAGCCATGGTTACGTCTTCAGGCATCTGTATAAAGAAAACAAAAATTATCAAAACTGCAAAGTCACAAGTACTGCTGTTTAACGAAATATTTAAACAAGTACTCCCGGTAACGCCAGTTACGTTTAATGTATTAAATTTTCACGATTGACAGGACAAGTTAATCGTAAATATCGGATTACCAAATAAATATTAAATTAACAAATAATGTACACAGAGTAAGGTCGAACGAATGGATAAATTGATAAGAAAAATAATAAATAATTTTAAAAACGCATGTGGTCATAATAGGTTTTAAACGAAAAAATTTAGTAATCAAGTTACGAACAAAAAAAAAAAAAAAAAAAAAAACACCACGAGATAGGTAGGTGTAGATACTTACGGTTGATTATGGGGTTGTTGTTCAAGATGACTTTAGGCACAATAATAGTCTCGTTGGAAAAAATATGAGAAGTGTTGGGCGCTTGTGAAACGCTAAACGACAGCCTCAGAAATGACACCAAAATGACGGCGGCGACCGGTATTTATAATATCGGGACGGCCGATTCGAGAATGTTCTACAGACGCGGCGGAAGCGCGCTAGTCAAAATCCCTGGCGTCCCGGTGCGGACAAACACGTGTGACGCGCAACAGCGAACGGTGCGCCGCCGTTACCGGAACACGGGCCGCCCGGTGCGGTCAGGCTGAACGGTACGCACCGGTTCCCAAACCGGCAACAGTCGGGCGGCTGCCGACCCGGGCGGCGGCATCTTGATCAACGCGCTACTAACTTTCGTTTTTTGCCGGGCGGAAGAACGTCGAGAATCTTCTAGAACATTCTATGAACCGACCGGTGTGCATACAGAGTGATATAGTGGTTCGACGCGCCCGCCGATATTTCATTGTTCCCAAAACATAATATCCGTCGTCTTTACTAATTATTATAAACTTCTCGCAAACGTTATTTGAGGTTTTTAGCATTGTTTTCACTACGATGTGTGTTTTTTTTTTTTTTTTTCTTCAGGTTACGAACAACTTTTTAACCAGAAATAATGTTCCACTCGGGAGGTAGAGGGATTTCTGATCTAACGAATTTTTATTACGTTTTCTATCCCTTGTGATTTTCTTAACAATCAAGTCTCTACTTGTTGTTTTCAGTTGAAAATAATCGTAGAGACATGAAATGACATGATATGACATGACATGTTGATTAATTTATTGCACTGGCCCGTTTCTATAAGACGCAATTTTCAAAACGTTCCGACATTTATCGACTTGCGTGTAGCTCGATTTTCCGAATGTTTTTAGTTATTATTCGGTCGTTAACCGTTTGTTTTCTATTTTTTTTATTTTTTTGTTTTTTCGATTTTACAAAAACGGTCGAAAAATTGCCACGGGGTCAGGTGGTCAACATACTAAATGTTACGTCTACCGTAGATTATTTTTTTTATTCCAAATTGACGAATTTCCGTATTCGAACGTAAAATTTGCGTCGAATACAAATTGTATCTGGGAAGTATATCGTACGAGTATAGCCGACCATTGGTATAATGCACACGATTGTCGTACAGTATACATAAATCGGTAAAAAACCGATTGAAAATCGTCGGTTTTATTGTCTCGTCGACGCGTCAACAATTACGTTTCGAAAGTGCGGTAATATCACAAGAATCGTTTCCGATCGTTCCCAGCGTTGGTTTCGCCGGAAGACAAAATAAACATCACGACACGCCGAACGTCCGTAGACCATGGAAATACTCTATTAACAATAATAATAATACGGGGGGGGGGGGCTCTGCGAAAAAAATCAAACTTTAATCGCTTACAAATAGTTCAATCAAAAATTGTACAAACTATAACGGGATAATATTCCGTTCAATATTCGAAATGATATCCATCACGAAGACTTAAAAAATACCCGCCGTAATCGAATGTGCGAAGAACTACGCCTACAAAAAAATACCATGCTTAACTTATTCGCCGTAGATCGTATCATCAGCTCTTTCATCCAATGAGACCCCTAACATCCAAATCCGTCGTTTCTATCACCAATTGACCTAATCAATTAATTGCCAAGTCCCTACGAGGAACTTGAACGAATATAAATTAATAAATGCCATTTCCCGTAGAGAAAACAACTCTATTACGTTTTGCAATATTTTCAAAATATGTATAATTGTTATTATAATTATAATTATTATAATTGTCCTCGGTTGTAATTATTGCACCTAGCGGTGCAGATTGTATAAATCTTATTTCGACCGTATTCCGAAGACAATTTTCTTGGATAAATTCAACGGGTTCCTCCTGCGCGTTCCCGGGTCTGTCGTCGGACAAACCGAAAACGCATACATATAACTCTACAGATACAAAAATCGCGTATAGTTTTCACCGGTACCCCTTAAATTTTTTTATTTTCTTGATTTTCACCCCCGTGTGTAAAAGCTTAAAAAATTATTGAATTTCTACAAAAACGGGGTGGCGTCCACCAACTGGGGGGGGGCAGGGCTCCACTATACTCTACCGTCGCCACTCTCTTTATATATTTTACGGGCCAATTTCGTTTCGTTTAGATTTTCGATTTCCGAACGTTTTCATCGATTTTTACGGTAAAATTCACTCAGGGGGAGGGGGGAAACAAAAAAAAAACACCGTGTATAGGTTAGGGGTTAGTTTTTAGAAATAATAAATGCGAGTTTCGGTTTTTTATCAAGAGTGGTCAAGAGTTAATTTCAATCGACGTGAGGTCTATGATAATAATTATTAATTAATGAACCAACCCGTACGCGATACAATTTATTTTACAATATATTATGCAAATTGGCGATTTCTGTCCGTACGAATTCGTATAATTGGCGTTTATAAATTCGAATTCAGCCGGTTCGAGACGACGTTTATAGGAAATATTTTCACCGAAAACCGTCCGGTTATAAAAATAAAATAATCCATTACGACCACTCTGTATAACTGTACTGCGGACACGAGTATCGCGTGGGCCAGCAACGTGAAATCGCCGAAACCACCGAAACTCGCAGATGAAAATGGCGTTTCGGGAAAAAATAATAATTTCCACGGCACCGGGTGAATTGCGCTGAAAACGTTCTGTGCCGAACACAATTAGTATCCATAGCAATATATGGAAAGTGAAAACCGTCGACCGAAAAGATATTCGAATTATCTATATGTATAGGATACCATACGTCCGGATTTGAGAAAAGTAAACGTTTTACACGGCTATACCCATACAAAAAGTAATGTCAGGTGCCGGATCTTCGTGTTCACACTGTATAAATGTACAATATGGAATTTCAGTTTTTGTTCATATTTTTACCCGAAACATTACGACACATTATTGTCGCTGTTGCCATAAAATAAAAGATTAACGTATTTAACCTAATCATTTTTATGTAGACTATATGGATATAATTTTATTCGTAGGTCTCAGTAAAATTGTATTAATGAAATAACAATATTGTTTGATCTTCAATGCACCCCCACCACCCTCACTGAAACGTGACTTTGATGTCCGGATTTGGTCTAAAAACATTATGGTAACCCTATCTATGTATCTTGGTGACCAGAAAACAAAAGCTACGGAAATATTATTGGTGTTATATACGGAACTAATGCTGTTAACACTATGAGCAAAAAAAAAAAACAAAAACCAAATCAATATTTTTCTGCGCGCCCGGGGTTTTTTTTTTCTCTCACAGAGTAACGCTGACGTTTGGTAAAATCGATCCGAGACCTTTACGCCGTAGGTACCGCCCACCGGTATGCCGCCGCTGCATCGCCGGATAATTAACTCTCGGGAATGGCGAAATATTAAACATAATCGTTACGTTTTTACGGGTTTTCGAAAGACCCGCCTCTGATGACGGATGGTGTTTGCGAATCCATTGGAAAATGTCAATAAAAAGTATAAAAAATTCCCTATTTTACTTCTTCGGTGTCCGGGGTCACTGTCGTGCGCGCCGACACGGAGATACCAGTGACGGAAAACGATAACGGAAACGCAGTGGGAGTTTTATAGGTTAACACCCACCCCCTCCCATCATAAATATTCCCGAAAATTCGTTTGAGATAAATTACCCGAATTTGTAATTCAATAGTTATTTCAGGGATTCCCTCTGGAGACTTACGAATAAAATATATGGAACATTTTACATTTTTATCAAAAATCCTCCCAGGAATTGTTTTTCTACGTTCGCCGAACCGACAGAAACCGGCCGCGGTATAAAAACGTCAAAACCCCGATCGAAATTAAAAGAGATCATTTTAAAAACCGAGGAAAAAAAAAGTGACCGAGACGAGCGAGAAAAGTATAAAACGCCGGAGAAACAATAACGATAATCGGATAAAAATAAAATGAAACCCGTGTGTAAATAACTACAGAGCCGAGAAAAGAACGACACAATAGGGCAAAAACCTTCCCTCGGAACTTATGGAGAACCGAATAAATCGGATAATAAAAATGCCGTACGTCGTAGTCGCCCGCACGGAACACGGGCTGGGCGCACACCTTAAGAGCATAACTGCTCCGAGCTGCGCGGAACAAAATGTTCCGCGCAGCTCGGAACAAATTCCATTCACACTGACAGAACAGAACAGAACAAGACACAATAATTCTGGATTAATTTTTGTTATTAAACACCAGACGTTAAGATGAGTTCTGACGAAGACGACGTCATTGTGCCGCTTATGTGGCAATTTTTATTAAATAGTGAAAGTAGTAAAAAAAAACGCAAAATTTGGATGCATGAAATAAACAAAGAACAGTTAGAAAATAATACGATTTTAAATTTTTTGGCCGAATTACGTGAAGACGAGTTTAAATTCAAAAATTTCACTCGCAATAACCATAGATAGATTTTCTTAAAAATACTACATTTATTAATTTCTCTGGATCGTATGCCATTTAAAATTAATATGATATCATTTTTGTATTAAAATAACGTGTTCACACTGTGTTCGGTAATGTATTAGTCGTAAAATAAACAAGTGACTTTGGTTTTCGTATTTTCCTCGGAGCAAAAATCGAACCGGACCGATCAAGACCGAACATGTTTTGTTTTGTCTTGTCGTGTGTTGATATTGACTGATTAGTGTGCGCTCGTCAATTACTTTACACATGCTCTACTGATGTCCAAACAGCTCCGAGCTGATCCGAGCTGCTCGGAGCAGTTTTGTTCTTTAGGTGTGCGCCCAGCCTAAAGGAAAAAAATATGCATAAATGGGGGGGGGGCTGCTTAAGGGCAAAATTAAAGTGACCATACGTCCCGATTTTCGAATCTCTGTCCCGTTGTCCCCCAGGGAATCTTCGGGTTGCAAAAATGTATCAGAGGGTAATCATAGAAATGACGAAAATCAAATCGATTGTGTACACGACGAAAGGTCCGGGCGAGGGAGGTTAAAATCGTTGTAAACGTCGCCGGTTATCGGGGCGCTGGCGATTACCTTCAGCAGTGCACTGATCGGTCGAATCGCAGATATTTCAATGGGCCGATGATTCGAGTACAGCCCCAACATGGGAAGAAATGCAGATGTGCTAATAATTTATAATATTTAAAAACTGAAACGGTTCCGTGTATTCGTCGGTCGACTTATCGTCGAACATCGTTCGTCTGCGAGTTTTCTCTACTTATTTTGGGGACGACGATATTTGCTTATTAATATAGTTAATTTGGAAAAATAAATAACAATACCGAGCACTCTACGAACACCGCTAAAATAAAACGTCAACCAAACGACCGTTGGACAATATATAATTTTCAATAAATATATATATTTGTATATATATTTCTTTAATTTTTAATTTTTAAATGGAATCTGCAATTTATACCACTTGGGCACAATAAGAAGATGAGATACAGATTAGTTATATACAAATAATTAAAAAAAAAATACATCATATCCTTAATAACATTTATACATAATACGTGACATTTTTGAGGAAAGCCAGCCACCCATTAGTAACACTTTCATTTGTAATTTTCATTATATATATTTTTTTCTAATTAATATTAATATTTGGTGCCAACAGGTCACGACACCATTTCCGCTTTAACCGTCTCGGGAAGGTTGCCGGGGATTGTAGGATTAGCAAGGTTTTTAACAAAAGGATTGGGATGAGTTAAAGTGCGAACATGGAAACGTTTATAATATGTTTTAGCTTCTTCTGAAACTGAAGGCATTTTTAGGTCAGTATGTATAGTGAAGTTAGAGTCATAGGGAGGGGCATTTAATAATTTGGGAAGTGCGATATTTATATATATATATATAATTATTATAGCTAAGCTATTGATAAACGTGACCAATAATAATAGGTCTATCCAATAATATAATATGATATTCTCTGGTAATCGGCCAGAGTTCTCGATCGTCAAATCGCCCGGGTTATCGCTATCGTTGTAATAACGATAATCACATTCATATACTACTGGCTGTCCCGCACGGCGTCGATAAAGATTAATCCGTTGATAAATCTATTTATCGGTAGATGAGTTAGTGGGGTATTCGGCTTTTATCGATATTTATAAAAATATATCCATAAATATATATATATATATATATACATATAAAAACGAATGAGATTAATGGACTCAAAAACGACTGGAGGACTATTTTTACACGGTTTTTTTTTGTTGTAACAAAACGACGTTCCGCGTCGTCCGGAGAACGTTTATAGCTATTAAAATCCACACCCTATTCCGTTTTTAGGTATTTTTAGTACAAAAGTCGAATTATTTATGTTGATTTATGAGTTACCTTGGTAACACGGTTGAAAACAAATAAAACCGTTATTAATTATTGTAGTGCAATCCATGTGCTGTGCGAGTATGGTAATAAGTGAAAACGTGTAAAAACATCACTTTGTTTGTTAACAATATGATTATGTCACAGCAAAAAAAAAAAAAAAACAATAATAATTCTATGTTCGACACGAAATTCTGACTTGAAATTCAATTGCGACTTAAATGATATTTATTGATTAGCGGTTCAATGGCAAAGTAGAACACACATTTGGTTTGCCGAAAATGGACTTCCACCCACTTTACAAATATTTTTCTTTTTAAATAGTGACACGGGCAGGACAATAATACATAAAAACACAGCAAATACATTGCTGGGTCCGCTAATCTCTTTTAAAAGAGTACTTTCTTGCCCGTTCTAATAATAATAATAATAACCGTTTTCAATTCATTCGTGTCGCTAAGGTGACCAGAAAATTGAATTTCGGCAATCGAACGGCTTCAAACGTTTGAGACGCCTAATGTCTTGCGAGTTGTCGATAAGGTGTTTAGCAGTCACATCGGTGTGCAGTTCTAATCTATTCACATGTTTGTTGGAAAACTTTTTGATTTCGTCCTAGGTGGATATTTTCGGATCGCGGTGTATGATGTCGTATCCTTCAAACCGATATGCTGCAACTATTGTACGAAGAGCGATATTTTAACAACGTTGAATAACCCGAATGTTGGATTTGCTGGCACTTTTTGTTATCTTTTCGGGTCTTTTCCGTCGATTTCCATGTATGTTCTTTGATTTTTTTTATCGTAGATCATTTTGCACACCTTGGCGTACAACGCAATCGGTTTGTCTTCTAGTTCGTTGACGATCCTTCAGATTTATTCCGAATAACCGTATAACACTTTCATACATCTCATGAACTCCGTGAAATGCCCATTGCACACGGTTTAATACCTAAAAAAAAAAAAAAAATGTATATAATTCGACAAACGCGCCGGAACAATTATACCACGGAGGCATTATTTTTTAAACAAATTTTCATACCGATTGTAATGGACGATTTTTTATTGTAGGCGGCCCACAGCACGGAAATCAGATTGTCGAATAGGGTGGCGTAAGGCTGTTGGAGTGCAAACGACTTGTCGGACCCGAGCCACGGCGGGAACCCTAAAGTTATACACCGTGGGCGTGAACGTACACTTTTCGAATCGCTCTTCTTCGATTGCGACTGACTTCTGAAAGAAACAAAAAAAAAAAAAAAGCACGTTACGTTTTACGCACATCAACGCCAGCTGCAACCCGGTCGAAACGATTTTTATTTACTCGTTGTTGGCCGACAATGTTTCGGTTTTTCTTCTTTCAAAACAATAATTTCGTTACTGTAATAATTTTATACAAGGTGTGACAATAAAATAACGAGACTTTCTAAATATAACCTAAACTATTAACGTTATCTATAGAACGATTATTGAAATATGATTAGAAAACACTTATCTAATAGTACTATAGACACTGATGGCATTGATTCATTTTCTTATACGTTAGTAGCCTTGTTATTAGTGCGAGTTCGACTATACTGCCGAAAAATGTTAGATATAAAAATCGAACAACATGTGTTAACATTAAATTTCTTGTTAAGTTAAAAAAAACTGCCGCGGAATCGTTTCGTATGTTATGTGAAGTTTATGGTGAAGAATGTTTATCAAGAGCTCGTGTTTTTGAATGGCACAAACGGTTTTGTAGTGGAAGGGAGGACGTCGAAGACGATGATCGTTCTGGACGTCCTACCACGTCTTCAACAAACGAAAACGTTGAAAAAATCGACAAAATTAATTAATCAATATTATTATAAAGAGGTATTAATTAAATTAAGAGAACGTGTCAGAAAGAAGCGACCAGATCTATGGAAAAATGGCTGGGTTCTTCACCAAGACAATGCTCCAGCTCACAGTGCATTTTCAATTCAACGTTTTTTAACTGAAAAAAAAATGTCTGTACTTCAACATCCCCCGTACTCGCCAGACCTTGCTCCTTGTGACTTCTTCTTATTTCCTTCTTATTTCTTTTCCCATTTTCAAACAGTTGATGACGTAAAAATGAAAACGGCAGAACTTCTAAAAGCGCTGAATGAAAGCAGTTGGCAACACTGTTTTCAAGAATGGCAGCGACGTATGCAACAGTATATTGATGCTGAGGGAAGGTACTTTGAAGGTGATAATCATTAAATTATAACATTTTTAAAATAAACAACTTTTATTCAAAAAGTCTCGTTATTTTATTGTCGCACCTCGTATAATTTGACAGTTAATGGAATTTTAAATCGAGAGTTTCGAATTGTTATATCTTCAGTAACAACGTTTGTTTGTAACGACACGCCCCCGTAAAACTATGCGATAATATTAATGCCGAAATTGTTATTCGGCCAGAACAGTATGATGTCGATTTATCAAAGCAATTACAAATTGTTGAATTTGTACAAAAAAAAATAAAAAATATATTTGTCTTAAATACACGCGCTGATGTGTGCGGCGGCGGCGATGGGGAAGGTTGATTATTAAAGAACTGGCGATTGAATTTATTTTATAAAGTGTGTATACGGACAGGCGCTTAACCTGGTCTCTTCATCTTGAAGACAAGCGTAAGAAACTTAATTCCAGACTCTTTTTGTTAAGGCCACTCCTTCGTACCAACCTAACAATACCCATCAAAATCATTATATATAAAACCCATCTTCAACCAATATGGACATACGGTATCGTAGTAATATGGGGTTCTACCAAGACCTCAAATAAAAGGACTATTCAAGCTTTTCAAAACATCTCTCAACGTCTAATCACTGGTGCATACTGGTTTGTTTCAAATGCCACCTAAAATTCCGACCTCAAATTACCTTCCGTCAATGAAATTGCTGCTACCTATTACAAACACTTCCACGTCAAACTTCAACATATTCCAAACCAATTAATCAATGAGTTAGCTTCATTATAACTTCCTGGCAACCCAAACAGACGCCTCAAAAGGAACTGGTGCCGTGATTTGAAAACATAATTATCAACAAATTATTAAATTATTATGAGGTATCACAACTGTGTGATTCCTCTTCATGTGTTTATAAATGTTAATTGTCCATAAATTATTATTATTATTATTATTACTTATTGTACAAACTGTACAGATTGTAATATTTCAAATAAAGTCAAATTTTTAAAAAAAAAAAAAGTTTGTATACAATACATTATTTTTTCTCTATAAAATATCAAGAAAAAAAAAACAAAAAAATAAATAAATATTATTCATATCATCGTAATTTATTTGTATCCGATATTTAACTTTTCAGTAGACATCAAATAGAGCTTTCCTCGGCTGGTTCCGCCTATTGTATCATATGCGTGCAAAATTTCATAAACTAAATTATTAAGTTGGCTTGGTAAGGTTATCTTTAAAGGTAGGAATAAATGAGTTTTAAAAAGTAGTTATTCATAAACTTTTAAAAAAAAATGAAGTAAACTGTTAAGAAGAGGTACTGATGACACAAGGTGGAAATATCTATGGGTTTATTAGGTTCTAGAACAAAACTATGATATAATATGTATCTAAATCATTCTAAATACCAAAACTTCAACTTCCGCAGAATCGATGAACAAAAAAATTCTGTACTGTTTAAATTATACTTAGCAGAATATGTAACCAATACTAATAAACCAACACACAACGCCGTTCATTCTTACTTTCCAACTCAAAGAAAATTTTCAATCATAATTTTGTTCCAGACCTAATAAACCCATAAATATTTTCACCTCATTTAATCAGTACCTCTTCTTAACAGAGTTTACTTTCTTTTTTCTTGAATGTTTGTGAAAAATGATTTTTTAAAACTAATACTTCCTATCATCAAAGATAACCACCGCCACCTTAATGTCTGACTCACAATTAGATTTCTACGAGAACCACTCTACTATACATCAAATACCCACCTAGCCAACTTAGCTAATTTAGTTTATGAAATTATACACTTTCCATTATGGTTAGAATCCAGTATCTTCCAGTGTAAAAATGTATCAATTTGGATGAACTGATTTTGTAAATTGATGAGTGTTACGGTGCCATTTTTTTCTTTGGGCTATTCACTTTTAGTTCTTTAATCAATCTGAAAAAAAAATTACGAATTTAATACAATGAAAATTAATAATTGAATAATCGAATAATCTATTACTCTTCAACTCCGACTTTAGTGTTTACGTCCGTCGTTTTCTTCAATATTTTTTGTAAGGCGCCAATCATGTAATCTAAATTAAATTTACCAAATAGGTAATTTATTATTATCGTGCAATTAAGAATATTTGTGTTATAATGCTTTCAATTTATAAATAAATACCATTACCTTTGGACGATTTTATTTCTTTAGCACAACGATCTTGCGGCGGTTTTCTTCTACCCAGTGCATTTAAGTCGTTTAGATATTTCGATTCACCAGTGACCGGGTCTAATACGACTTTACTTGAATTTAATTTCTTCATGATGTCCATTTCGTTGTACGATGTATTGGCATTGTCGGAAATGTTTACTTCGGAACCTATAGATGAATAAAAACGTACAACTCTATTGCGACGGCAGAGTGATCGGCGTTTTTTTTTTTTTTTTTTTTAACAATAGAATATACACAATTTAAACACGGACGCGTTTAGTTATGCTATCCACTGTGATATATGTTACGATCAGGGTTCGTAAGTACACGCGTTTGCATATTTATTTTGCAATACAGGAAAACATGCAAAGTGAAGTACAAATCCGTTTCGTAAAAATAGTAACAGAAATACAAAAGTCTAATACTGTGTGTTATTGCATATTTTGGCATTTTTTGCAAAGAGTAGATTTTTTTAGAGTTATTAGGACATATTTCGTATAAATTGAAGATATTAACTCTTATTCACTTTCCCGAACATTTTTACATAGTCTTTAGTATTTGTTTCGGTTATATGAGTTTTACATTTAAAGAAAAAAAAAATAATTGTTGAAGATGAGAAAGCTTGGAAGACAAGTAACATAATTACAATTCAAATAAATACAAAAGAACTTAAACTTTTAAAAACTAATATTTCAATAAACTGAATTTTTTTTTTTTTGCGTATTTTTCATGTGTATATTATAATGTATGTTCAAAGTGAAAAACATCATGCTTATACATGCGTTGTTTAGTACATGAACTTACGAGCCCTAATTATGACAAATACGATTTTCTACCGATTGAAAAATCAAAAAAAAACGCACATAAAATAATACCCAAATGTTATTATATGCACTACTTGTTTTATCTTGGGAGTCTCTTCCGTTGAGTTCTATTTCTGTTTTTTGGGTTTTTTCATAGATAATTTTGCCCACCCTGGCGTACAACGCAATCAGTTTGTCTTCTAGATCGTTGACAATCCTGCCGATGTTTTCTGGATAACCGTATTCGACTTTCATACATCTCATGAACTCTAATGCCCATTGCAATTGATTGACACCTAAAAGAACAAAAATGTACATAATTCGACAAACGCGCCGGAACACAATTACACCGCGGTGGCATGATTTTTTTTTTTAAACAAATTTTCTTACCGATTGTAATGGACGGTTTTTTACTGTAGACGGCCCACAGCACGGAAATCAGATTGTCGAATAGGGTGGCATAAGGCTGTTGGAGTGCGAACGTCTTTTGGGACCCGAGTCGCGGCGGCGCCCTGAAGTTATATAGCATGGGCGTGAACGTACACTTTTCACTAATCGAATTGTTCTTCTTCGATTGAGACCGACTTCTGAAAAAAACAGAAAAAAAAAAAAAACGCGCGTTACGTTTACACCCGCCGCAATCCGTTCGAAACGATTTCTATTTACTCGTTGTTGGCCGACATTGTTCCGGTTTTTTCTTCTTTAAAAACAATAATTTCGTTACTGTAATAATTTTATAATTTGACAGTTTATAATTTTTAATCGAGAGTTTCAAATGTTTTATTTTAAGTAACAACGTATGTTTGTTAGAAACGCCCGCGTAATACTATGCGACTATATTAATACCGACTTTGTTATTCGGCCAGCACAGTGCGAGGTCGACATATTAAAGAAATCCCATTTTGTTAATAATTTTTTTATTATATAATTGCAATTTTTGGTTGTATACGTTGATCTGCTTGAGTAACTTAAATAAATCTAAACTTTGCTGGTAGTTTGGCCCCAAGAGCTTCGTCGTGGACATGTGATATCTTGTGTTCGATCCTGTCTTAATTGAATTTTAAATACTCGGATATGATGTGTTTGACGGAAAATTTGGTTCTGCATGTTGAGCCAATTGGTGGGTACTCTTAAGCCATAAGAAGAGTGGTTTTCGTGTGTAATCTATAATCACAGATTATGTAGCCGTATAGCGGAATACATTTAGTGTTCGCCCAATGCGTCTATGGGAACTATTAACAATACTTACCTATTTATTTACTTATTTGTTTTATTTAATTGACTATCACATGAAGTGTTGTTCCGACGAATTATGTATACTGGGAGTCCATTTTTTTGACTTTTTAGTAATGTTGTTATGCCAAATTAAACTAGAAATAATGACCATTTTTTCGGTGTGTAATAAAAATTGTGATCTTCAATCAGCCATCGATATTTTGTATAAAATCGAAATTTCACAATGGGTAATATTACAGAACGACGCGCATGTATTACGTTTTGTTTGAAAATTGGTAAAAATGCTACGGAAACATTTGAATCGATTAAATTATGTTTGGAGACGTTCCACTAAACCGTTGTGTAACTTTTGACTGGGGCAAATATCCATGAAATGCCACCACCAATACTATTACTTTTGTCCGAAACAAAATTAGAAATAACCGTGAGAGAAGTAGCCGATGAAGTTGTCATATCAATTGGTTTTATTGGTACTCGTCATTTGACGTTATCAGATGAATTTGGTGTGAAAATTTGGCTACGCCATTCGATAAAGTCGTGTTCTTCAATTTTCATCATTGGCCGGTTTACGTTTAATCGTACTGGTTTCGAGATAAAATGATTTGTTGCTCACGTTGTTTTCGTGTTCGATAACCTATTTAAGGGGTTGAGTATAGGCAATTTTCTATACTTTTTGAATAAATGGAACTAGGTAATTCCAATTCATTTACAAGTAGTCCTAAGCTTTATCACGTGTACACATTTATTGAGTAATTGTGAAATAAACAAAAATGTTTACTATGTATGCAGAAACCGTCTCGAACGATCAAGAACTACACGGTTAAAACTATATTCACCATAAAGAAGGATTAAAACATTTACTGAACGCGCAAAAAGCTGGAATATAGATTTTTACGGATATCGTAATCCCAACAAAATTATACACCAGGTTTTTAAGTGTAATTATGAGTTCTATAGGCGCCTATATTTACCATTTAAGTCAAGTGGAAATGTGAAAACTATTATGAAATATTCTATAATTATGAAGCCAGCAACCTTAATGATTAGCAAAATAATATAGATTTAGTAGGTGGTTTTTTTTTTAATATCCATATGCTAATATTAATTTTTAGTTTTATACTATTATCAGATATTTTGACTGAAAAAAATTAATATTAACAGAAAAAAGAAGATTGCTATTGATTTTTTGTAACTTTTTGAAAATGAATTGCGAATTTCGAGAAAATATTCAAAAAAACAGTAAAAAAATCAGGTGTAAAATGTCCATATTTTAATGTTTGACATGAAAAAACCGTTGGATTATTATAAACAAAATGAGTTTTCTATAAAAAAAAAAAAATAATTCAGATTTTTTAGTTATACCATTGATTATATTATATATAGTAACTATGTAGTATAATTTATAATCAATGGTAATACTAATAGTTTTTTGTAACACTCAGAATCAAAAATTAGTATATGACATATTATTTTATTTTCTACAATTCAAGTTAAAACATATATTTCTAAATAAATAATTTCTCTATAAAAATAATTAAGAATCATTTATTTTGTTTGATTTTACATTATTTTTTCCTTCAAGTTTCTTTTTAACTTTTCCTGTTGCGTTTTGGCGAACTTTATGATGATTCTGGTGAGTTCCTCCAAGTTTTCTATTGAACCTCTTTTTGCCTACCTCTCGTTTATGCCTTTTATTTTTGTTCTTCAAAAAATCTTTTAAAATGTTCTTTATCTTTATGAATTCGGGATCTTGACTTCCAGTATAGTTTATTTTATTATATATAGGATTACAAAATTCTTCAGCATCTAAAACAATGAATAATAGTAATTGATTGCTTGGTAATATAATATATATTTATTGGTACCTTTGAATCTTGAATCATCTATTTTGAAAAAAAATGCGTCTCTCCAAACACCTCTGGGCCCTAAAATTTTCCCTGAAGATACTTCAGCAATTTTATCATTAATACTGTCGTGATTTTCATCATAATAATTTTCTTCCACTTCAGAATCACTGGAATCATCAATAAATGGACTTTTACCAAATTTCTTTTGAGGTTGAGTAATTTTCGTTGCTTCATAATCATCTTGTTTTAATTTATTACTGTCTACAATAATATAAACATCAGTCTATAATACATTGTGGGTAGGAAAAAATTATGTACGACTAAAGAAAATATTAAATGAAAACTAGCACTGCTACTACATTTTCTTTCTTTGATTATAGTGATTTCTGTTTCTATTTAATGCGAGTTGCATAGAATTAAGTGAGTATTTAAATAAATGTAAAAAGTTCAGTAAAAAAAAACATTTCATATAATTGTTCCTTATATATATATTTTGTTCAGTCGCTTTTAAAATTTATTAAACAATTACACTTTTACTAACATTAATTTCACGCAATTGACAAATTGTTACAGTTCAATATTTAAATAAGATAGTTTTTTTGAGTAATTTAATGACAAAAGTGAGAATAATGAGAGAGTAACAGCTTTAGCATACAATTTGAATTCTATGCATATTTGGCTACAAAATTTAAATACTTCACTTATACTCTCTATTAATTAGCGGTTTAAAAATATCTAAAATACAGTATTACTCTGTAATAATATTTAGTTTAGTAATACTATTTTACTACATTTAAATGTCAATAAAATCATAAAAAAACTATTCTATTGGTTTATTTCAGTCTTTCTCAAAGTGGGCGATAGTGCCACCCTGTGGACGTTGAAAGTCTTTAGGGGGGGCGGTATAAGACTTGAAGAAATTTTGGGGGAAAGACTATGTTGGAAGCAAAAAAAAAAAAACGGTAATACAGTGCAGATTATATGAAATACGGATTTATCGAAAATCCAACAAATCCATCAGCACCAACGTGCCTTATTTGTCAAAAAACATTTTCAAATGAAATGACGAAGCCTTCTAGACTACACAATCATTTTAATAAAATACACTCAGATAAGAAAGATAAAGGTGTGGCATATTTTTAAGACATGGAAAAGAAGTACATAGCTCAATCAATATCATAACTTTTTTTCGGAGCTTCTAAGCATGACGATGACGGACTTTGTGCTTCGTATAATATCTTATTGTTAATTGCTAAATCAGGCAAACCACACAATAATGGGGAAGATTTAATTTTACACGCATTAAAAGAAATTATAACCACTGTGCTCCATAAACCAGCGGCAGATATTATACGAATAATTCCTGAAGGTTGAAAACATTGAAGATTCACTATGCAATTATCTGAAAACTTGTTAATTTGACCCCGGAGGCTTATGCCTGTTTTTAAGTGAATTCGAGTTTCAATTTTGTTATTAAATAACTTGTTAAAGTGCATCAGGTTCATCATTTACATTAGATAAGTTTTAATTTAATTTGAATACAAATATTTTTAAATATGTTTTAGATTAGGAATTAATGTTTGAACTTTAATAAAAATAATTTTAAATATGATCAAGTATGAGTTTTAATTATATTTGTATTGCTCTCATTTAAATATAAGTTTGAACTTAGATATAAGATATGGCATGTTTAAATATATATTTGTAATAACTACTGTTTTTAAGATACACTACAGGTGGTAAGCTTAATTTTTTTTGGGGGGGGGGGGGGGGCTCTAAACAATTTTTGATTCACAAAGTGGTCGGTGGATGAAATAAGTTTGAAAAACTGTGGTTATTTATTATTCAATTAATTATAAATAACTTTATATAAGGGCAATGTTAAAGAATCATAAACGTGTACATGAGGACTTGTGCTGAAAATGTAGCTCGAAGTATACCATATACGAGATTTTGAAAAGAATACTTATGACTTATGAGTAATAACAATTATATGTTAACTCACTTTTATCAGATGTATTAAACAAATTGGTTAAGCTAAATTGAGGTTGAGTACTAAATACATCTTTTAATTTCTCCCCAACTTTATAATATTTAACTGTATCCACAATAGGTTCCTTTGCCTGTTCTATATTTTGTTTTTTGTATTTTGGTGCTTTCTTTTGTTTTGGTAATTCATGTTTTTCTTGTTCATATTTTCGATGATCTTCTTGTGTTGGATCATATCTTACCATGTTAAATCTAGAATAAGATATTAATTATTATCATGTAATTGTATCAAAGCTGGGCAGTAACTAGTTAAAAAAAATAAAATGTCTGAAAATAAATTATTTTTTTTTTAAAATTTAAGCTAATTACACATTTTTTCTAATAAATACTGCGCACTATGTATTTTGTTGGGAGGAACCCCTTACACCCCCATCAGTAACTACACCACTGCCCATACAAGCCTTGTATAGTAAGTCTATAAAAGTCTAAATATTAGAGTACAACATTTTTTTATAAGTGTAGATATGAGTATTTTTAAAAAGTAACTCAAGTTATTTTCTTGAAAATTTATAATATAACTTATTTACTCAAATCAATTTATAATTAAAAATTGAATTTAACATAACTTAATTATTTTTTTGTTAGGATAACTTAATTTAAACTAGTTAAACAAATTGGTTAACTTGCCCAGCTTTTAATCTAATAGACACATTTACATATAATGTTTTTAATTATAATCAAAAATTAAATAACCTCACATTTGGTCTTCATTATGTTTTTTGGGTTTTGTAATTGATCGGCCAACCACATCTTCTAAAATATTCATTTGCTTTTCTATTTCATCATCACTCATTTTTTCTGTTATCTCTTGATCATTAAAAAATCGTTTATCCATTACAAATCGATCATCTCCTGTTGCTTTAGATGTTTGCATATGATACAACTATAATAATAAATTAATAGAAACAAATAACTTATAGATAATAATCTATTTCTATTGTCTAAATGAATACAAATTCATATTGTATAAAAATGCTAAACTTAATATTTCCTGTAGAGTAAAATATTAAAAAACTATTAATTGCATATATAATTCTTATTTCTGAATAATTATTACCTTTTTGCCAGTTTCACCCTCAAATCGTAACTTTAATTTAAAATTAGATATTAGTTCTGAATTTTCTGGCTCATTAGCATCATCATCATCATCATCAAACAGTGATATTTTTTTTTTGGTTAAATCTGGATTACTTTCCTTTTCTTGCTGCTGTTCACCGTCTTCATCAAACATGATTTTCTTGTTTGAAGATTTTCCCTAATAATATCAGGTATATAAAAAAATAAATAATTTTCAATTTCTGTGATACAAGTTTTATTTATATTATGAAATAATATGTTGTACCGTGGTTTAAAATATTTCTGAGAAATCTATAGAATGCAGCAATATTCTAATAAATTGTTTAAAAAAAATGAATTGTAAATAATTTAGCTAATTAATCGGTCAGTTAGATATCCCTAACAAACTAGCTGTAGAACTAAATTTTTTTACCGAGGTACTAAAGTATGATTTGCGGCTGTGTTTTAGTGTGTAGTCTCTCAGAAATTTTGGTCTATACTAAATATACACATTTGAATAATTGATAATAATTAATTAAAATACCTTATAATTAAGATATGATTAAAATGACAATTAACCTGCCCATGTTGCGAAGTATGTCTGGTTCTTTTATGAACTATAACGATAATGAATGTCTGGATGTTTTACCGAAACTTGTTAAATTATAATGCCTATTATATATTACCTTAAGCGCATTGGCAATAGTATACTTTTGGTTTTGTAATGTTTTCCATTTTTCGGCCAACGCATTTTGCCTTTTGATATCGGCTTCTTGTAGTTTGTCAATGCTATTGATGTCTGTAAAAACGGAAACGCTAATAACTACTAACGCGACGGGCAATACTTGTGGTTTAGTCGGAATTTACTTACCATTTTTATGTTTTTTTTTATTCACTTTCTTCTTCATCACTGAACCGATTCCTCTGAAAGCCGGTAGGTTTCCTCTGAATTCGGTTTTGTCAGCGGTGTAGTTTTGGTCGACCATGTTAGATTTGACGCGGCCAGCATTCATCGTCAAAAATGTTGGGTTCAAACGGGGACATCAAAACCAATTCAAAACCTTTTTGTACAACAATGTGCTCGTATTTACAATTTTAATTGATAAAATGATAACGTTTTCGTAAACGAAACGATCCGAGAAGACATTACAAACGGCTATAGCTTCAAACAGTTCATTGCCATTCCCAAAAACCGTTCATAGTTTCTGTCGCTGACGTATGCCGAATGCCGGAATCCTAACCACAAATCTCAACGTCAACGGCCATTTTGCATTTTTCATTTCCAGACTTTGTACTGTCGTTGTTTGTCTGATTAAGTCGCCTGCACCAGCCCGAACAGGATTTTCTTACCGGACACTCGTTTTTCATCTCAACGCAACGTAACTGACAAGTTAGTAATCAGTTCGTTTTTATTTTCGTCCTATTGTATAAGCTCCGTTGTTTGTTTCCACCGCACTGTCCGTCAGGCCGTCAGCGGTCACTTTTTTACATGTTCATTTGCACGATATTAACTGCGTTTCAAATAGTCATCAGAAAAATCATGGGCAATCCGAACGCAGAACGTACTTTCATCATGATCAAACCTGACGGCGTGCAACGTGGACTAGTCGCCAAAATCATCAAACGGTTCGAGACTAAGGGATTTAAATTGGTGGCCATGAAGTTTGTCTGGGTAAGTTACGATTGTCTTAAGACTGTCGTGTAGGCTAAAGCAAAACAATTGTCCCGATTTTTCGGATAGCAATACAATTCGAATAAAATTAATTTCTGCATAGATATCTGCCGGAATTATTTTTGTAAAGTCCTTATGTTCCTTAATACATCTTTGATGACAACCGACTCGTTATCAATGTGAGCATTAAAGCCATCAGAGATTTTCGGATTTAAAAAGGAACAACGCCGGCGCCACAGGTGTCATCACAGATGAATTTATGAACATATGGAGTATGTGTGATCTAATTCTCGACGTTTTTTTAACAGTTTGGTTACGAATCAGTATTTATTTTTAGACTATTTCGATATTTTTTTCTTAGATTTTTCCATCTTTTGTTCCGCAAATTTAGTTGTTTTTATTTTTAAGTAATTAACATATTGTATGTTATCATATTATTGGAAATAATTACTAATAATTTGACCTCAAATTTTCCAATATATTATCATTGATTTTAAAAATAATTTGATTCATTTTATTTCCCATTGATTGTAATTGCATGCATCTCTAAAATAATAATTAATCTGTAACATGTAACGACCACGCTAGTGTAGTTCACTAAAATAACTGCATGTGCATGTTCTAGTAACACACCCAATGTTATGTACATATCTGTAAGTGCGCTAATGATTCAGTTAGTATAGAAAATTTATGCGAACCCGCACTTATAGGTTGTGAAATTATAGTAATCAAGATTTTTAAACTTTGTGTAGATTAGTTTCATGTAAATAATTTTATATTTCTATTTTATTCTTAATATTATTGTGTGTATCGTCGTAAATATTTTACAATTATAATTTTTATTTATCAGCCGTCTGAAGAATTGTTGAAAAATCATTATGCCGATCTTTCCAGCAAAGCGTTTTTCCCCGGTCTTATTAAATACATGTCGTCCGGACCAGTTGTCCCCATGGTAAATTCATAATATATTTATATTACTATTTTTTATATATTAGTTAATGACTATAATATTTGTAGGTTTGGGAAGGACTAGATGCAGTAAAAACTGGACGTGTCATTCTTGGTGCTACTGACCCTAAAAACTCTAACCCGGGCACAATCAGAGGAGATTTATGTATCCAAGTCGGCCGGTAAATATATAACACACACTTTTCTATTTATTAATATTATTATAACTTAAACTATATTTCTATTTATTTTATTAATAGTAATATTATTCATGGATCTGATGCTGTAGAATCAGCAAACAAAGAAATTGCCCTGTGGTTCTCTGAAAAAGAAGTAATTGAATGGGATCAGAACAACTCTGCGTGGATTTACGAATAAACTCAACCATAAACATGGTATTACTGTATTATTTTAAGTGAAATATGAGCTTAAATTTAAACCCATGGTGCATTTTAAATAAATAAATTTATCAACAATAAACTATTATTTTTTTTTTTTTTTTTTTAGCTTTTACACTATGTCTACTGTTTTTCTTTTTTTTTTATCAAATGAAAACTATGTTATAGTTAACAGTTGTTAAAATTATACAATTGGAATTATATTTGTTTTACTAGGGTTTTTTTCTGTGTTTGAAACGTCTCAAAAATTATGTTATATCTGTTGTAATTCAGTTAAAAATAATTGTACTTGATATTATCACCAAATAATTAAAATACAATATCATCAATATCTAGACATGGTAAAATTTTCAAAATATTTTGGCTATTTTTGAGCTATTTGAAATGTTGAGTTTTTTAGTTTTTATTTAGTTTCATAAGAATCAAATTTTTTCGATCAAACAGAATTACACGCAAATTTGGCACAAAGTTCATCATAAGTTTTACTTAATGGTAAAAAAGAAAGAAGTTCTGCATTATGAAATTATTTTTTTTTATTAGGAATAAAAATTCAAATTTAGACAGAAAATTGTAAGAATCATTGCATTTTAAAACATGATCCTAGAAAATCCGTGGAAAAAGCCAATAAAATATATCTCGAAATATATGTATTAACTTGCATACATAAAATTACAGAATTTGTTTAAAAAAAAACTGAGTTTTTATCAGTTATTTTTTTAATCAGCTCCTGTATTTTTGTATCCATCAGTTTTAGTTCATTCTTCAATTTATAACTTTCAAATCTTGTTTGTTACTGCTACTGAACTGACCTTGGTAGGTACTGTTGTAGGCATTATCTGTGTTCTCCACAATTAATGATATGTATTTATATCAAAAATATATTATATAATATATATATATATATATCATATAGAATTATCATTCCAAACCATTTAAACGACCATCCAACTACCAATTTATCTGAAATTAAATTAGCAATTAAAGAAGTAGGCCTCTCAGTTTGTACAGTAACCAAGTTATTACACATAATTCTACTAAAATCAGCTCACCAATTATCTTTGTATTACTTTCAAAGATATCTTTAAAATTAATAATCTTTAGGCAAAAATTAAAACCCAAGATAATTACAAGTACTGAGTAGTTATCCAATGTCGTACCTGCCAGGAAAATGGCCACTCTAAAGCTTACTGCGCACATCCAACATTCTGTTCATACTCTGAATCCCGAGACTCAACAGCTAAATGTACAATGACATCACCCTGCCAGCTACAAAGGCTGTAGCAAGTAGACAAAGATTTGACATTCTTACCAAGATCCAAGGACTGGAGTTCAAGTTCAAGTGACAGCACCTTTGGCCAAATCTCCTCATTAACTCCTCAACATAGAACATATGTAAATGCATAACTAACGTATTCCAATGTTTTTCGTTAATTTAAATAGTACATAATTAAAAAAAAAATTTTTTTCATAGATTCAGCAAAAGTTGAAACGTCAATAATTTATATGTATCCGATATTTAACTTTCCAGTAGACATCAAATAGAGCTTTTCTCGGCTGGTTCCGACTATTGTGTATGCGTGAGTACATTTCATAAACTAAATTATTAACATGACTTTGTACATTGTGGCAGGCATTAAGGTGGTGGTTATCTTTAAAGGTAGGAATAAATAAGTTTTAAAAAGTAGTTTTTCACAAACTTTTAAGAAAAAATAAAGTAAACTGTTAAAAAGGGGTTTTAAAAGAAACACAGTTAAAAAAAATTATGTACTGTTTAAATTATACTTAGCAGAATATGTAACCAATACTAATAAACCAACACACAACACCGTTAATTTTTACTTTCCAACTCAAAGAAAATTTTCAATTATAATTTTGTTCTAAAACCTAATAAACCAATAAATATTTCTACCTTATTACAGTACCTCTTACCTAACAGTTTTCATTTTTTTTTCTTGAAAGTTTATAAAAAAATACTTTTTAAATTAATACTTCCTATCATCAAAGATAACCACCGCCACCTTAATGTCTGACTCACAATTAGATTTCTACGAGAACCACTCTACTATACATCAAATACCCACCTAGCCAACTTAGCTAATTTAGTTTATGAAATTATACACTTTCCATTATGGTTAGAATCCAGTATCTTCCAGTGTAAAAATGTATCAATTTGGATGAACTGATTTTGTAAATTGATGCGTGTTACGGTGACATTTTTTTCTTTGGGCTATTCACTTTTAGTTCTTTAATCAATCTGAAAAAAAAATTACGAATTTAATACAATGAAAATTAATAATTGAATAATCGAATAATCTATTACTCTTCAACTCCGACTTTAGTGTTTACGTCCGTCGTTTTCTTCAATATTTTTTGTAAGGCGCCAATCATGTAATCTAAATTAAATTTACCAAATAGGTAATTTATTATTATCGTGCAATTAAGAATATTTGTGTTATAATGCTTTCAATTTATAAATAAATACCATTACCTTTGGACGATTTTATTTCTTTAGCACAACGATCTTGCGGCGGTTTTCTTCTACCCAGTGCATTTAAGTCGTTTAGATATTTCGATTCACCAGTGACCGGGTCTAATACGACTTTACTTGAATTTAATTTCTTCATGATGTCCATTTCGTTGTACGATGTATTGGCATTGTCGGAAATGTTTACTTCGGAACCTATAGATGATTAAAAACGTACAACTCTATTGCGACGGCAGAGTGATCGGCGTTTTTTTTTTTTTTTTTTTTAACAATAGAATATACACAATTTAAACACGGACGCGTTTAGTTATGCTATCCACTGTGATATATGTTACGATCAGGGTTCGTAAGTACACGCGTTTGCATATTTATTTTGCAATACAGGAAAACATGCAAAGTGAAGTACAAATCCGTTTCGTAAAAATAGTAACAGAAATACAAAAGTCTAATACTGTGTGTTATTGCATATTTTGGCATTTTTTGCAAAGAGTAGATTTTTTTAGAGTTATTAGGACATATTTCGTATAAATTGAAGATATTAACTCTTATTCACTTTCCCGAACATTTTTACATAGTCTTTAGTATTTGTTTCGGTTATATGAGTTTTACATTTAAAGAAAAAAAAAATTGTTGAAAATGAGAAAGCTTGGAAGACAAGTAACATAATTACAATTCAAATAAATACAAAAGAACTTAAACTTTTAAAAACTAATATTTCAATAAACTGAATTTTTTTTTTTTTGCGTATTTTTCATGTGTATATTATAATGTATGTTCAAAGTGAATAACATCATGCTTATACATGCGTTGTTTAGTACATGAACTTACGAGCTCTAATTATGACATACGATTTTATACCTATTGAAAAATTAAAAAAAACGCAGATAAAATTTATACCCAAACGGTATTCTATACACTACTTGTTTTATCTTGGGAGTCTCTTCCGTTGAGTTCTATTTCTGTTTTTTGGGTTTTTTCATAGATAATTTTGCCCACCCTGGCGTACAACGCAATCAGTTTGTCTTCTAGATCGTTGACAATCCTGCCGATGTTTTCTGGATAACCGTATTCGACTTTCATACATCTCATGAACTCTAATGCCCATTGCAATTGATTGACACCTAAAAGAACAAAAATGTACATAATTCGACAAACGCGCCGGAACACAATTACACCGCGGTGCCATGATTTGTTTTTTTAAACAAATTTTCTTACCGATTGTAATGGACGGTTTTTTACTGTAGACGGCCCACAGCACGGAAATCAGATTGTCGAATAGGGTGGCATAAGGCTGTTGGAGTGCGAACGTCTTTTGGGACCCGAGTCGCGGCGGCGCCCTGAAGTTATATAGCATGGGCGTGAACGTACACTTTTCACTAATCGAATTGTTCTTCTTCGATTGAGACCGACTTCTGAAAAAAACAAAAAAAAAAAAAAAAACGCGCGTTACGTTTACACCCGCCGCAATCCGTTCGAAACGATTTCTATTTACTCGTTGTTGGCCGACATTGTTCCGGTTTTTTCTTCTTTAAAAACAATAATTTCGTTACTGTAATAATTTTATAATTTGACAGTTTATAATTTTTAATCGAGAGTTTCAAATGTTTTATTTTAAGTAACAACGTATGTTTGTTAGAAACGCCCGCGTAATACTATGCGACTATATTAATACCGACTTTGTTATTCGGCCAGCACAGTACGAGATCGACATATTAAAGAAATCCCATTTTGTTAATAATTTTTTTATTATAAAATTGCAATTTTTGGTTGTATACGTTGATCTGCTTGAGTAACTTAAATAAATCTACACTTTGCTGGTAGTTGGGCCCCAAGAGCTTCGTCGTGGACATGTGATATCTTGTGTTCGATCCTGTCTTAATTGAATTTTAAATACTCGGATATGATGTGTTTGACGGAAAGTTTGGTTCCGCATGTTGAGCTAATTGGTGGGTCCTCTTAAGCCATAAGAAGAGTGGTTTTCGTGTGTAATCTATAATCACAGATTATGTAGCCGTATAGCGGAATACATTTAGTGTTCGCCCAATGCGTCTATGGGAACTATTAACAATACTTACCTATTTATTTACTTATTTGTTTTATTTAATTGACTATCACATGAAGTGTTGTTCCGACGAATTATGTATGCCGGGAGCCCATTTTTTTGACTTTTTAGTAATGTTGTTATGCCAAATTAAACTAGAAATAATGCCCATTTTTACTTACTGGCAACCCAAACAGACGCCTCAAAAGGAACTGGTGCCGTGATTTGAAAACATAATTATCAACAAATTATCAAATTATTAAATATATTATTATGAGGTATCATACTGTGTGATTCTTTTTCATGTGTATATAAATGTTAATTGTCTTTAAATTATTATTATTATTACTTATTGTACAAACTGTACAGATTGTAATTTTCCAAATAAAGTTAAATTTTTTGAAAAAAAAATTTTGTATACGATACATTTTTTTTTCTCTATAAAATATCAAGAAAAAAAAAACAAAAAAAAAAATAAATATTATTCATATCATCGTAATTTATTTGTATCCGATATTTAACATTTCAGTAGACATCAAATAGAGCTTTTCTCGGCTGGTTCCGGCTATTGTATCGTATGCGTGCAAAATTTCATAAACTAAATTATTAAGTTGGCTTGGTAAGGTTATCTTTAAAGGTAGGAATAAATGAGTTTTAAAAAGTAGTTATTCATAAACTTTTAAGAAAAAATAAAGTAAACTGTTAAGATGAGGCACTGATGAAACAAGGTGGAAATATCTATGGGTTTATTAGGTTCTAGAACAAAACTATGATAGAATATGTATTTTAATCATTCTAATTAACAAAACTTCAACTTCCGCAGAATCTATGAAAAAAAAAATATGGACTGTTTAAATTATACTTAGCAGAGTATGTAACCAATACTAATAAATCA
Source organism: Tuberolachnus salignus (assembly GCA_956483605.1). Taxonomy (NCBI): domain Eukaryota; kingdom Metazoa; phylum Arthropoda; class Insecta; order Hemiptera; family Aphididae; genus Tuberolachnus; species Tuberolachnus salignus. The sequence goes on along the minus strand of OY101433.1, from coordinate 6,601,644 downwards.
ACACACAACGCCGTTCATTCTTACTTTCCAACTCAAAGAAAATTTTCAACAATAATTTTGTTCCAGAACCTAGTAAACCCATAAAAATTTCACCTCATTTCATCAGTACCTCCTCTTAACAGAGTTTACTTTCTTTTTTCTTGAATGTTTGTGAAAAATGACTTTTTAAAACTAATACTTCCTATCATCAAAGATAACCACCGCCACCTTAATGTCTGACTCACAATTTGATTTCTACGAGAACCACTCTACTCTACATCAAATACCCACCTAGCCAACTTAGCTTATTTAGTTTATGAAATTATACACTTTCCATTATGGTTAGAATCCTGTATCTTCCAGTGTAAAAATGTATCAATTTGGATGACCTGATTTTGTAAATTGACGCGTGTTACGGTGCCATTTTTTTCTTTGGGCTATTCACTTTTAGTTCTTGAATCAATCTGTAAAATAAATTACGAATTTAATACAATGTAAATTAATAATTGTTCGAATAATCTATTACTCTTCAACTCCGACTTTAGTGTTTACGTCCGTCGTTTTCTTCAATATTTTTTGTAAGGCGCCAATCATGTAATCTAAATTAAATTTACCAGATAGGAAATTTATTATTATGGTGCAAGTAAGAATATTTGAGTTATAATGCGTTCAATTTATTAATAAATTCCATTACTTTTGGACGATTTTATTTCTTTAGCACACCGATCTTGCGGCGGTTTTCTTCTACCCAGTGCATTTAAATCGTTTAGATATTTCGATTCACCAGTGACCGGGTCTAATACGACCTTACTTGAATTTAATTTCTTCATGATGTCCATTTCGTTGTACGATGTATTGGCATTGTCGGAAATGTTTACTTCGGAACCTATAGATGAATACAAACGTACAACTCTATTGCGATGACTGCAGAGTAATCGGGGTTTTTTTTAAATTTTTTTTTTTACCAATACAATATATACAATTTAAACACGGACACGTTTTTTATGCTATGCATCGAGATACCATCAAGAGTTGTAAGTTCATGTGTTTGCATGTTTATTTTGCTAGTAGTGCGTGTTTTTGCAGATTTTTTTTATAGTTATTAGCCTATATTTCGTATAAATTGAGGAAATTATTGTTTCTTATTAAATTCCTCAAACATTTTTACATAATCTTAGTATTTGTTTCGGATTTATAAGTTTTACAGTTTTCAAAAAAATAAAAAAAAAAAATTGGTAAAGATGATAAAGCTTCGAAGTCAAGAGAAATAATTATAATTTAAATAAATACAAACGAACTTTTGAACTTTTAAAAACTTATTTTTAATAAACTAAATTTTTATTTGTAAGATAAAAATGTGTTTGTTTTTTTTTTGCATTTTCCATGTGCATATTGTAATGTATGTTTTTTTAGTGATTAAGTGTATGCTTATATATGGGTTTTTTGTATATTAAATTACAACCCCTGGTTACGATAAATACGATTTTATACCTATTGAAAAATTAAAAAAAACGCAGATAAAATTTATACCCAAACGGTATTCTATACACTACTTTTTTTATCTTGGGATTCTCTTCCGTTGAGTTCTATTTCTGTTTTTTGGGTTTTTTCATAGATAATTTTGCCCACCCTGGCGTACAACGCAATCAGTTTGTCTTCTAGATCGTTGACAATCCTGCCGATGTTTTCTGGATAACCGTATTCGACTTTCATACATCTCATGAACTCTAATGCCCATTGCAATTGATTGACACCTAAAAGAACAAAAATGTACATAATTCGACAAACGCGCCGGAACACAATTACACCGCGGTGGCATGATTTTTTTTTTTAAACAAATTTTCTTACCGATTGTAATGGACGGTTTTTTACTGTAGACGGCCCACAGCACGGAAATCAGATTGTCGAATAGGGTGGCGAAAGGTTGTTGGAGTGCGAACGTCTTTTGGGACCCGAGTCGCGGCGGCGCCCTGAAGTTATACAGCATGGGCGTGAACGTACACTTTTCACTAATCGAATTGTTCTTCTTCGATTGCGATTGACTTCTGAAAGAAACAAAAAAAAAAACAAAACCGTGCGTTACGTTTGTATGCACGTCAACGCCCGCCGAAATCTGTTCGAAACGATTTATATTTACTCGTTGTTGGCCGACATTGTTTGGGTTTTATCTTCTTTATTCAAATCTACAATTTTGTTATTGTTAAAATAATTTTATAATTTGACAGTTTATGAAATTTTCAATCGAGAGTTTCTAATGGTATAACTTCAGTAACAACGTTTGTTTGTTACAACACGCCCGCGTAAAACTATGCAACAATACCGGGATTGTTATTCGGCCAGAACATTACGAGGTCGAACTACCAAAGAAATTACAAATTGTTTTATTTGTACAAGAAAAAAAAAAAAATAAATAAATTTTTGTTAAATACACGCGCTGATGTATGCGGTGTAGATGGGGGGGGGGAAGTTTAATTATTAATGAACAGGCGATTGAAATTATTTTGTAATGTTTCCATACGATTTATTAGTTTTTTCTCGATTAAATAGTAATGTCGTAATTTTTTTGTAACTTTTCTCGGCTTTTTCGGCCTATTGCTTAGGTATTTTTGTATAATTTTTTATATGCTCTGAACCTAAAATAATGAACTATATTTTCCTGTCGAATGAAAATATATGTAATACTGAGCGTTTAGTGTTTAAAAAAAAAAAAAAGTGGTACAGTACTGAAATTCTTTGGCACTCGTCCCTTTCCATGGGTTTGGGTATGAAAATCAACGACTAAATAATAATTTGGAAAAAAAAAAAAAAACAACGGGCTCGAAATCTACTATCGGTGATTTATGCAGTTATCAAATTGTGGTGGCATAAAAAAGAAAACAATTAAATTAAATTACCTATAGCTAAAGTTCGAGTTGCGCCACTGGCGTACTATCTCGACGGTTAAGGTTGATAAGCGATAAGATACGAGTGGTTGTTTAAAATTATTATTATCATTTTTTATTTATAGGTGTGGTACAAGATGGGCAGCAATGGCCATTAGTCATTTTCACATAAAATTTGCTTACATGCTTTTAAATATAGTTATTTGTTAATAAATAATTATAATTTTGGTTATATACAGTGGTCTGTTTGAGGAACTTAATTAAATCTATACATTGCTGGTAGTTGGGCCCAAGAGCTGCGTCGTGGTCATGTGATATCTTGTGTTCGATCCTGTCTTAATTGAATTTTAAATATTCCGATATGATGTGTTTGACGGAATGTTTGGTTCCGCATGTTGAGCCAATTGGTGGGTCCTCTTAAGCCATAAGAAGAGTGGTTTTCGTGTGTAATCTATAATCACAGATTATGTAGCCGTATAGCGGAATACATTTACTGTTCGCCTAATGCGTCAATGGGAACTATTAACAGTACTCTCCTATTTATTTTCTTATTTGTTTTATTTATTTGACTATCACATGGGGTGTTGTTCCGACGAATTATGTATGCCCGGAGTCCATTTTTTGACTTTTTGGTAATGTTGTTATGCCAAAATAAACTTGAAATAATGCCCATTTTTTCGGTGTGTAATAAAAATTGTCATCATCAATTAGCCATCGAAATTCTGTATGAAATCGAAATTTCACGATTGGTAATATTACAAAACGACGCGCATATCAATTGCCATATCAATTGGTTTAATTGGTACTCGTCAATTGACTTTATCAGATGAATTTGATGTGAAAATTTGGCTACGCCATTCGATAATGTCGTGTTCTTCAATTTTCATCATTGGCCGGTTTACGTTTAATCGTACTGGTTTCGAGATAAAATGATTTGTTGCTCACGTTGTTTTCGTGTTCGATAATCTATTTAAGGGGTTGAGTATAGGCAATTTTCTATACTTTTTGAATAAATGGAACTAGGTAATTCCAATTCATTTACAAGTAGTCCCAAGCTTTATCACGTGTACACATTTATTGAGTAATTGGGAAATAAGCGAAAATGTTTACTACGTATGCAGAAACCGTTTCGAACGGTCAAGATCTACACGGTTAAAACTATATTCACCATAAAGAAAAATTAAAATATTTTTTTTAAACACATTATTTCTTCTTTCAAGTTTCTTTTTAACTTTTCCTGTTGTGTTTTTGCGAACTTTATTTAACGTAATTTTATATTAGTGGAGTATAGTGATAAAATGTAAAGTAAAATAATAAAAATTAACATTTTTCGATAAATTTTATGTATTCCTGTTAATAAGCAAAAAAAAAAAAAATGTATTCCTAGTTTTCGTAAAATTGAGGTGGTCCGCGATCTATAAAATATTGTCGAAGTGGTCCGTGGTGGTAAAAAGGTTGGGAAACAATGCTTTAGATAAAGTCGTGCTCTTCAATTTTTTCCATTGGCCGGTTTACACTAAATCATACTGGTTTCGAGATAAAATGATTTGTGGCTCTCATTGTTTTCGTATTCCAATACCTATTTAAGGGGTTGAGTATAGGCAATTTTCTCGACAAATAGAATAAACGAAACTAGGCGATTCCAATTAATTTACAAGTAGTAAATAGTATTTCATAGTCTCAAGCACTATCACGTGTACACATTTATTGAGTAATTGTGAAATAAACGAAAATGTTTACTACGTATGCAGAAACCGTTTCGAACGGTCAAGAACTACACGGTTAAAACTATATTCACCGTAAAGAAGAATTAAAACATTTACTGAACGCGCAAAGAGCTGGAATATAGATTTTTACGGATATCGTAATCCCAACAAAATTATACACCAGGTTTGTAAGTGTAATTATGAGTTCTATAGGCGCCTATATTTACCATTTAAGTCAAGTGGAAAAGTGAAAACTATATTCTATAATTATGAAGCCAGCAACCTTAATGGTTAGCAAAAGAATATAGATTTAGTAGGTGGTATAGACTTTTTTTTTAATATCCATATGCTAATATTAATTTTTAGTTTTATATTATCAAATATTTTGACTGAAAAAAATTAATATAAACAGAAAAAAGAAGATTGCCATTGATTTGTTGTAACTTTTTGGGAAATGATTTGAGAATTTCGAGAAAATATTCAAAGAAACAGTAAAAAATCAGGTGAAAAATGTCCATATTTTAATGTTTGACATGAAAAAATAGTTGGCTTATTATAAACAAAATGCGTTTTCTATAAATAAAAAAAATAAATAATACAGTTTTTTTGGTAATACCATTGATTATATTATATATAGTAACTATGTAATATAATTTATAATCAATGGTAAAACCAATAGTTTTTTTGTAATACTCAGAGTCAAAAATTAGTATATGACATATTATCTTATTTTCATACAATTCAAGTTTAAACATACATTTCTAAATAAATAATTTCTGTATAAGAATAATTAAGAATCATTTATTTTGTTTGTTTTTACATTATTTTAAGTTTTTTTTTAATTTTTCCAGTTGCGTTTTGGCGAACTTTATTATGATTCTGGTGAGTTCCTCCAAGTTTCCTATTGAAAGCGATTCATTCAAAAAACCAATATTTTGCGTAGGGTTCATCGTTTTCCCATTGAAATTTTTAGTTTTATACTATTAATCAGATGTGTCGAGTGGAAAAAAAAAAAAAAAAATAATGAATTCTTAACCGGTGTTCCGCGGAACACGGGTATTTCGTAAAGTTAAAGTAAGCGTACCACCAACATTTAATAATCAGTAGAAAAAAATCGATAAAACAAACGGAATTTTTATTTTCATCGTTTCTCGGATTACGGCAAATCCGGATGTTTCTCAACACTATTGAATATGGAGTGCGCGGGAGGAGGAAACACCGGAGTTCAATCGCACCGGTATACCTTATTTTAGTAACTGATATTAGCTAAGTAACGATAGTTTACGGGAAAAGCGTTTTTTTTAATTTTTTTTTTTTTTATATATAAATTGAACGTTTCAATACGCTTAAAAAATGTACAGTTTATTCAGCTTGTATTTTATTGATTTTAAGTACAGAAGAAAAACAAATAAGTATATAGTTATATATAGGTACATATAATTATTATACTTTATATATTATATAAAAAGAAAAGACAATAAGACAATAATAGACAAAAAGTATAATTATAATATTATTAAACGTAATATATTATAATGTCCGCTTACAAAAAAAAAAAAAAAAATATTAGCTAAAATCAACAAAATTAACAATGTACATTTATATATATATATATAATTAAAAAAAAAAAAATATCTGAAACGTGTCGCGAAAATGAAAATCGTCGATTTGTACAATAAACGCGTCGTATGATTATTATAATTATAATTATTATTGCAATAATTGTACGGCGAACAAAACTATTATTAAAAAAAAAAAAAAAAAACAAAAAAAAAATGATCGATATTTACAATAAAAATGCATACTATACAAACATACACGTATATATTACAATAAGTAAAGATTTAATGTAAATTAAGATCGTTTTTCGGCGCTGTTGTCGTGTCTAAACGGAGGAAAATGAAAAATTATAAAAAGGGACCGTGGCTCAAATCTAACCCGCGGTGGCCGCGGCCCAGCCCGAAATCTTCGCGGACCACGGCCGGCCCACCCTGTATGATTTCATAGTATTGCCGTTTTGAATGACACGGGTTTTTTTTAAAATACAAATAGAAATACGTACACGTGTAGAACTCGTAGTTTTATCTGTGCATCCGATTTAATTTAAAATCATGCAGGTATCGATATATTGATTTTTTGCAAAATTATGGGAATTTTTTTGATAACCTCAAATTGCAACCATGGCCCCAGCTTGACGTGCCCAGATAAAATATCCCGGCCCCCCTCCACTGTTAACTATTATGAAAAAAAAAAAAAAAGCTGTAATTTCTAACTTGAACCTTGTTCGTTTTTGGCGAGTTGTATGTGTGTTTTTATTTTTTTTTTTGCGCTGAATTTATCGTTTTTTCTTGTTCTTTTGCACTGTTTGCAGATCCGTGAAAACTATTTATATACAATGCGTTATTTACAATAACGTGGCGATTTAAATAAAAAAAAAAAAATATATATAGGAATAATCTAGGGAAAAAAATTGTTGCGCCAACAACAATATAATAGATTTTGTTCGCGACCCATGGGCGTGCGCCTGGATTTTTACAAATTTTTTTTTTTTATGCGTGGGCAGATACCAAAAAAAAAGAAATGATAAAATAATTGTAACTTTTTCTTATAATTTCTGTTTGGTCAGCGTGTTGAAAATACATTTTAATTTTCCGTTCGGCCGTATTGGCACGCCCGTGTCGCGACCTCAACAAATAATCCTATTCTAATACGTTAAGGAACATTTAAAACATTTCGTCTACTACCCTGCAAACTACAAAAAAAAAAAAATACATAAAATTACAACTTAAATTACGAAATCGATCAAATAAAATATTGGTACGATTTCACATTATACGTAATACATACAGACTTACAGGAAAGCTGCGGACAAATAATTATTATAATAATAATTTGGAAAAAAAAAAAAAAAAAAATGTGATAGAATAACTTATAACTAATTATTGTAATAAGAGGGAACACGCGATTTGTTTGGGTACTTGTCGGTTTTGAGCTGGTAGAACACACGCGATACTGATCTCGTGCGATTTTTTTGTGGCTTTTAAAACACCTAACCGTATATATTACGTATACCGGGTATACCTAATACCGGACTCGGGGAACAATTTCAGTGGTTTTTTTTTTTTTTTTTTTTATACATTTTTCATTACGAATAATTTTCAACCGGATGAAAATACAAAAAAAAAAAAAAAAAGATAAGATAAAAAGGCGGGCGGTCGTGGACAACGACCGATACACGGACGGGGCGCTGGCGTGCCGCGTCAGTACCACGACGTGTAGAAAGGCGGGTGAGTTTGCCGGGGCTGGTAATAGGTGGCCGACGTCGGGCTCATCTGGCCGCCCATGCACGCGGTCGGTAAGAGCGGCGGCTGCGGACTGATCCGGGTCGGGTTCATGGGCGGCATCTGATGGTGCCCGCCGACGCCGTGGTGGCTGGCCAGCGCGGACCAGCTGGACGGGCTCTGCATGGACACCAGTTCGGACGAGGACACGGTGATCAGGCTGTCGCCACCATTCGTTCCTGTGGACAGATGCGCGCAATGATTATTACACCGTCCATAGTATACCTGTATATATATTTATACAGGGCGTGCATAAAGATGGTTTTTTCACGGACTATTATTATTTATACAATTCATTTTTTATAAATTTACAGATAAAATGTATTATAATAAATATTTAAGGGAAATAAAATTGGGGGTACATCCCCCTTCGATTGCCCCCCTCCCCGCCGATCGGTACCACGTAAACACTATAGTGAGTTTATTTTTCACGAATTTTCATATATCATTTTTTAACGCTCCGTCAAATAAATTCTACCGAGCATTTGTGTAATATTATATTATTATAATTTACGATTCTATATTTAAAAAAAAAAAAAAAAAACAAAATTTAAGAATGTCTAGAACATTAAATCTTTACTGTGGTTTTATACGTACTTATACGAGTTATGATGTATCGAAAATAACAAAGTATAATAATATATAAAAATATATTAGAAACAGACATCTGTAATATATTATAATAGTATTAAAAAATTTATATCCGTGGAAAATCGTTTGTAACATAGTATATTGTCTGAAAATTGATAAGTCGTAAAAAAAAAAAAAAAAACCGTCTAACGTCATCGGAACTTAATGTATTTTCAAGTGCGACTTATCCATTTATAACATATAAAATATTTCGGTTCGTAAAAAATGTAAAACCGTTTTTCAGAATAATATTAAAAAAAAAAAAAATGTATTATTTTAGTGAATAATTTCGTTACAAAATACATTTGTCCAAATGTTTTACGGAAACTGATCGGATCGGATCGCGGTGAGTTATTGGCCACGATTGCCCGAAGCCAATATATGCGTATGCGTTGTTATAATACACACACGTGACGATGACCGGGCATACACCCTGTATATTTATATAAATTATTCGCGGTGACGGTGTGCGGACGACTTACCGTTGGACTGACCCATGAGCGTGATGTTGGCGGACACGGGCGAAAGCTGATGGTGCGTGATCATCGCGGGGGCCGTGGAACCGATCTGATAGGTCTGGGACGCGGCCGAGAGCAGGCCGGGCGACGGGGCCTGGTGGCCGCCGCCGCCCGCTCCGACGGGCCCGACATGCAGTTGCGAGAGCTGACCGCCGCCGTTCAACTGTCCCATCTGCAACGCATCGTAATGTATTTATAAACATTATTGTATTGTGTACGCGCGTTTAGGTAATATATAAATATTGTAGCATAATACAAATTATTACATAATTGTATTGAATGTGTGTTATAATATATTTATATTATTATGTACGGACCGGACGAGCGCCTCCGCACTGTTCCCGCACCGCACAACGATACGGGTTATAAATAATACCCCCCCCGCCGACGCCGACGACGACGACGGTAAACGGTGTCGGGGCCCTCTTTTTACGACGTCCCGTTCTGTCGGCCGTCCGGTTATTGTACCCAAATAATAATATACGACGACAACCCTTTTCGAGTGGGGTGGGGGGAGGGAAAGGGGAATGAAAATCGTTATAATAATACATTATTACTATTATTATTATTGTTAGCACGTGACGCTGCTGCGGTATGCGCGCCGCCGCCGATGGACGGGAAACGAACGACGACGCGACTTGTACACGACGCCCGAAATATATACCGATGAAAAACGATGCGCACGTCGTGCGGTACGCGTAATTTATAACATTCGAGACACACGACGTATGGAGATGCAGACGCACATAGGTCGCCGGACAGGTCGCGTGCATCAGCAGACACGGGGGTCGACAAATAACCACCGAAATAGATCGCCGCGGGCCGACGGAAGTGACGCGTGCGGGTTCGTTGCCGCGTGACGGGCGCGAGACTCACCTGGGACGCGAGCAGCGACGACGTGGACGCGTACAGCGGCGTGGTCGGGTACGAACCGGCCGCGGCGATGCCGATGTAAGATGTGGCCGTGGCCGCTTCCGTGCTGATGTTGCTGTGCGGCCGGTTGTCGCCGTGGTCGATTAGCGACGTGGCCCCCAGACCGCCGTACATCTGCATGTTGTTCTGCTGCTGTTGTTGTTCTTCCTTGAGCATTTGCTGTTGTTGCTGTTGCTGCTGCTGTTGCTGTTGCTGCTGCTGTTGCTGTTGTTGTTGCTGCTGCTGCTGTTGCTGTTGCTGTTGCTGTTGCTGCTGTTGATGATGATGGTCGTCGGCTTCTGGAAACAACGAAAACCGTTTGATAAAAAACGCCACTCCGTTAAGTTTTAGAGGGTAGTCGGGGGCGAGACAACCTGCCCCTCCATGATTCACGTCCCTCTCACTTTAAGGATTTTTTTTTTTTTAATTTGGCCCGGAATAAAATTACGAAAACGTCGGACGGGTGCCAAAGCGCCGTGGCCGTAAACGTTATAGAAAATATAGAGACCGCGTACCTTTGTATCCGTCGGGCGTGTTGTACGGCTCGTGCAACTGTTGCGGCGACATTATGTACGCGGGCGTGGACGTCGAGTTGGGGCCGGACGGCTGTTGCTGTTGGCCTTGCTGTTGCGCGGACGGCGAGTACCCGAGAGCCAACCCCATGCCGTAGCCCCCGGAACCCGGCGTCGAACTTCCTGTGTTGCTGGACATTTGCTTCCTCAGCCTGGCGCGCCGGTTACTGAACCATACCTGTGTACACATCACGGGTCCGACGGGTTAAAACACGACTTTATGTATTTACTTCTAAAATCTATTACTTCCGAAAATCCAACAAATCCGGAATTATTAAAATTTCGTATTTTTACGAGTAAAACGTTTGCCAGGTCAGCGAGTAAAATATATTATAAAAATTATAATATAATCTATGGTTTTTGTTGTTGTTGTTGTTGTACTTGTTCGCTTTTAAACGATAGATTTTATTTGTGATATTTTTCGAATTGTAAAAAAAAAAAACGTATATAATGTTTTACAAATCGGATGCTATTAACAATTACATAATAATAATAGTTTTACGAGAAATGAATTAATAAATATAAAATCACATATTTAGATTCTGATAATCTAAACCCGGAAATCCGGATTTACAATAAATGCCGGATTTCAAATTTCGGAATCCAAAAACCCGGATTTTTCACATCACCAATCTTAAGACGTATTAATGATAGACGACGATGACTGTTTCGAAAATTCTAGAATTTTTTCAAGTGACCGCCCCCCACCCCGACCAACATAAGTTGTATTTAAACATAAAATTAAAACACCTCCCCTTTAAAAAATTCCGTCTGAATACGCGCCCGGCTATATATCAGTGATGTAATCCTAAATTTTTTAGTGAGTGAATACGTTTGAAAAAAAAATAACAAAACATATCGTGGAGGGTTTCGAAATTGTTTAGATTATGACAATGACGAAAACTGCCGTTGGGTAAATATTTCTGTTTTGTCAACGTTTTTTTCGCGGTTTACTCCCGTGATTAAGAAAGAGCATACAAGGAAAATACAAAAAAAAAAAAAATATATATTAACTTTCCCGGCGTACAGAAAGTCAACGATTGACGCAATATTTCTGTTCGAAAAGTCGTTCACGGAATAAACTGAAGAAAAACGGAAGAATACAGGTTTTTGTCATTGTAGATTTTGATTTTTTTTTTTTTTTTTATAGATTCTGAGCGAAACGTCATTTTCCCGTTTGTTTGGTATTTTTTTTTAGATTTTTTGTAATATATATTAAACGCAGCTAGACGTAATTAAAGTTTGAAAAATTGACCCCAATAGGATTTAACGTAAAAAAAAAATATGGCGCGATTAGCACCCCTCTCTCTTTGTACGTATAATTTTATCAATGTCCAAAATACAAAAAAAAAATACAAATTGAGTAAATAAACTAATTAAGTAGTATTGTATTGTCGAAAATTAATTATTTCCGAACATAGACGCACAATGAAAAAAACCACCTTCATCGTCTATACCAGCGTTTCTTAATTTTTTTTTTTTTATCCGCGGAACTTTTTTTTATACCCACTTTTATCGTGGAACCCCTACTTGGTTTCAATAGTTTTAATTCGACATTGATCTTTGTAAAAATGTCGCTGAAATAGGCGGTTTTAAGTAGTCAAATTTGATCAAGAAATCGATCTTTTAATTCGAAATTGTGTCCAAATAAAAAGGACGCGCGCCTCGTCCCTTAGCTAAAAAATACGAGTTAATGTCTTTTCTCGAGATAACCACTTGTCCTCAGTATATAAAATAAGAGACGTATGTACACTTCCATGTCCTCATATAGGCGTTTGAATGAACGATTGTTTAGAAGCCGAGATTTTATGAAGTTTATGATTTTGGCGAGCTCATCAATAGCATTCTTATAACTATTTTTTACAGCGAGTACCTGCCTTATGTATCATGCAGTGGCCGCTTAGAACAGTTTTTGGCAATATATTTTTTTCTCTTCAAGAAAATAATTTAGAAGACTAAAATATTTCAACTCTGGTAGTACGTGCTGGTAGAGATTTGAAAGGTTTAAACACAATGCTTAAGAAACACTAGCCTGTAACCATGTGATTTGTGTCACCCGTGACGCGGATATTTTGTTTTTTAGTTAAATCCGTCGAGATTACTTGAAATTAATTGCAAACTCAACGTACAGTGGTATACATTGTATTAAAATTAAATACAGGAAAAGAAAAAAATAAATAATAATAATAAAAAAAAGATATTTGATAGCTCCCGCCTCCGACCCGACAATTTCCGTCTACGGTCGAGTGCGGATCTCTCACCTGTATCCTGGCTTCCGTCAGTTTGGTGCGCTGGGCCAGCTCCTCTCTGGTGTAGATGTCCGGGTATTGGGTCCGTTCGAACGCTTTTTCCAGCTCGTCCAATTGCAACGCCGTGAACGTGGTCCGGCTCCGGCGCTGTTTCCGCTTCAGCGGTATACCCGGTTCCGAGTCGCAGTCCGAACCGTCCGATGTTTTACCTATATACAAAAATTATAAAAAAAAAAAAAAAAAAAATAAATACAAATCACTCGTAACGATTTTACGAACAAGTACGATTAACAATATAATTTCGTACACATATTCAACGGTACGAAAATCCGACCGATCCGGGCCCCCCCCCACCAAACCTTATCGACACGAAATCTTAACGTCTTTAGTTTTTCCGCGGATACATTTTTTATACTATTATATTGACGCGTCACGCTTATTATTCGAGAAATCGTTCTATATTATTCACGACGATACAAAACGTTATATTTTTTTTTTCGTAACGCGAAATACACGGCGGAGAATTATATATATATATATAGGTACCGAGTTAAAAAAAAAAAAAAAAGAAGTTTTTATAGAAATATCAAAAAAAAAAAAAAAACGTACATTATTTGTACTATAAAAAATGTTGTAACTTGGAAAAAAAAAAAGAATAGAAAGCGAGATATTTGATAAAAAAATTTGTTAACCCGAGGGGGGGGGGAAACAAACACGTACTAGTAGAACTAACACATTTTTCGTTTTTTTTTTTAATTTTTCTCTCTTCGTTTTTCGAATCTTATGTATTATTTATCCGTACTTTACGAAAACGGAGGATCTCTCTTTTCACGAATTTTTACAACAATTTCCATTTCCATTTCTATCTCGTTTCAATTAAAAATGCTCGCGTAGACTCTTTTAAACAGTGTTTTAAACTATATTACTGTATTAGTTCAACTAAAAAATGCAAGATAGTGGAAAAAAAAAACGATGTGAGTCGATGCGATATAACGAAAAAATGTCGAGGGTACGACGACTGTTGAGACGAATATTGGAAACGGAACAGAAATTCCCTTATATTGATCTTTCCTACACCGATTTTGTTCGTCCGACCGACGTATAGCCAAGCGATAAGAACTCTGAAAACACGTTTGAATCCATCGCGAGATGTCGACCATGGAGACCATATTTTCGAATTTCGATTCGTGATTTCCAAAAAATCAATTTGTTTCGGAAATGTATATATATAAAAAAAAAAAAAAAAACAACTTAAATCTGGCAACAAATATTCCCCGTCCCGTTTCGAATCCCCATATAATTACAGACGGACGGACAGTACTGCTTTTGTTATAATCGTATAAATCACGTACGATTACTAATAATAACTGGTACTTGTTACTTATAGAGTGTAAAGTATATATAAATCGCGACATTTTTTTTTTTTTTGGTGCGCGCTGGATTGGTCGGTTAATTTTGACATTTTTTTATTTTTTTTAAATTGTATTTTATCAATTTTATCAGTTTTATTATATAACGATGGTAGGTGTATCCTCTACGCGTATTGTATTGCGTCGGCCGCATTTACATCTTTCTTTTTTTTGTTGTCGTTAAACAATTTATAATATTATTAGTCAAAACGTATTGGCATTACACTAGATTTCGCGCCGTTTGTTCGAATATATATATATATATTTTTTATCCGTCGTAATAAAAATATTTGACTAGATCGTATTCGCACGTAAAATAATATTATTACTATGACGGGCCGGGTCACCGCGCGGTAATACGCGCTGACGACCATGTCGACCGTGCAATTAATCGTTCATCGAAATTCTATCAAAATCGTGTACGCATATAATGGCAGCCGTATAATTTTATAAACTCGCGGCGGCAGGTGTAATATATTTATACAGACACACACACGGAGGACAAATAAATAAATAATAATAATAATAATAATAAAAAAAAAAATAATAATAAAAAATTGCGCAATGTCCGAGCAAAACGTAACGCCCGATGCTGTTTCCGCCGAGACATATTTTGTTCTAAGCGACCGACGCGAGTCACCGCTGATACGGTTTTGTAAAAACGATTTTTTTTTTTTTTTTTTTTTTATCAAATTTCATCGTTATAATAATATATGTTATTAATACAGCTCGGTTTTTAAAGCATTCTTTTTTTTTTTTTTTCTATGCGAGGTAGAAATGTAATTTGTATACATAAATTCGTTTCATGTCATTCTGATTCTAAATAAAACAATTTTCTCTCTTTTTCCCCCTCCAGATATTTTCAATATAAATTATTTTTTGCAATTATTCAAGTTTTTGGCATTTTATTAAGTTTCTTGTGCCAATTTTAATTTAATTAATAAGAAATTAATAAAACAGCGTGCATAAAATACGCAACAATCATTTCCGTGAATGTAGAGCGTTCGTTTTATGTGTACAATATATATTTTGTTTGGTAATATATTAAGTTTTACAACAGACAATCTGACTAAATATATGGCCGTTAATTCTTTTTTTTTAATTTTAAATATTTTTTAAATTTAATTTTATATTTTAAATACATTTTTGGCCATGCTTTTTTTTATAAATAAATATGCTTCTGTTTTGCTTTTTTCCAACAGCTTTTATTGTTATTTATTGCGCTTGAAAAACCCGAGCTCTTGTTATTAGGTATACGCACTACTAGTAAGTGTTGTATTTTATCTGGATATAGATATATTTGTATCTTTTATCTTATCTAGATAAATCTATCTATTTTACTATAATAAACCTTATACTATTTCGGGTAGGCGGGGGGGGGGGGTGTTTGATGGGAAATTTAGACGGGATTGTAAAATACATTGCCGAACATGATTGCCAATATTACTGCTACGTCAGTAGTATAAAAACCATTGTCATTGCTGTTGTAGCAGTGATCTTCTAATGGCCCAATGGTCACTTATGATAGAGCAAGTTGTTGTTCTTTTGACAAGTTATAATTTGTATTATATGGCAATAATGAAAAAAGCGATGTTTTGGAGTGGGTTCTGGTAAAATGCTATGTTATTCCATTGTCCGTCACCGAGATAAAATACGTTTGTGCGCCACTGAGTGTCGGTGTATACCGGTGGGTAAATATCATCACGATTCCAGAATACAACGATCGTCATCGAAATTTCCTATAAGATTACAGAACATCAGTGGTGGTCATACTTGACGTTCAAGGGCTGGGGGTGAGGGCTAAAATAGTAAAATACTCATTGTTAAAACGACTGAGAAAAGTACGTCTCTGGATAATCGTGTAAACTGTGTAGAAAAGAAATCGTGTTCGGTTAAAACCGGAGAAGAGATGTTTGCTTGTCGGCCTGGCGGAAATTGATTACGGACACACGGATTGAAAAGTGCGGGCGTATAGAATAAATAACGTCGATTGATTGTTCTAAAAAAATTCTCTAAAACTCTGTTACGCGGTCGATATGAAAAAAAAAAAAAAAAAATTTACCAGATAAATTGCACGGAGTAGTTAATTTCTATTGATCGTTTCTTATAATCCGCGGTGAAACTCGGAATGTGTATATAATCACAATCGACGGAACCGTTTGTCTTCGGGGTCGGGCGGGAAGCGATCCACCTGTCGGCCGGACTCCCCGCCTCTGAAAAATCGCCACCGCCGCAGATTACATACGACGGGGGCCGTGTGATGTGTCGTCGTCGTCCGTACATATATTATTACAACTCGCAATAAACCGTAATAACTGTGTAGGGGGATACCGTCCGACTAAACGCGTAATAATAATATACATTATTATAATATATGGCGAGACGAACACACACGCGCGCGCTCGCGCAAAACGGCGTTCGAGAGACGAAAAAAAAAAAAAAAAAAAAAAAAAAATATACGTGTCGGATGACCGAAAAGCGCGTAATTTCGGCAGACCGCAACCGGCGGCGGTTGGGTTACACAAAGAGACCGACTGGCGGCGGTGAACATTTGCTTGTTTTTGTCCTATACGTGTGTGTGGTTCACTTATATAGCGGTGTGTGAAATGAGAGAGAGAGAGAGAGAGAGAGAGAAAAAATGAAAAAAAAAAAAAAAAAAATAAGGTGGCGCACGCGGGTCTCGCGGCGGCGGCGGCGGCGGCGGCGGCGACGGCGACGGAGGGAAACGAAAAATCATTTTTCATATAATTTGGCGGCAAAAAAAAAAAAAAAAAAATTACATCGTCTCCTGCGGGGGCGGCCCTTTTGGCTTTCGGTGACGTCGTCGGCGGCGGCGTACCTATAAAAATAATACGGGCGCGCGCGCGCACACGGAGGGCGCTTAGAATTTCGCGGCACCTAATGGTTTTCATCGCCGTAATAGTTTATTATTATCATTATATTATATTGTGTACGTGAGTCGGCGGCGGCGGTATAATAGGTCAGGTCTAAGACTAATGACGTTTTCGCGGTGTGCGAACCAGATGATATTCGTACGTCACGGCGGTATTTTTCAGGTAATATACGCAACGTGGTGTTCTTTATCGGCGATACGACACAACGATGACGGACGATTCGCAGGCTAACCTAACCTAACCTCAACCAGACTGTTATTTGCGGCGCGCTCGCGGCCCCGGCCGGCGTTACGGTAATATTTGCGGGGGGTCGTCGTGGTGGCTAACCGAATTTGACCGGCCCAAATATTCGTTACGGAAATCTAATTATCAGTATACCTTTTTTTTTTTTTTTTTTTTTTTTTTTTTTTTTTTTTTTTTTTTTTTTTTTACGTATCACTGGGGTTTTGTGAGTCGCCCCTCCCCCTCCACAGGCCCCCAATACGAAAAGACTCATTTTCGACTGTCGGCACAACGGCAATTACACATTGTATACGTAAAAAAAAAAAAAAAAAAAGATTTACTAATAATTACAATTTTTATAAGAAATATTTAAGTCGGCGTATATTGACATTTGGTTATTTAGTGGTCAATTACGTTAGCCACACGACGACCCCAGACAAACATTCTTCGCGATTCGATGTCGTAACGATAATTTCAATACCATTCACATCCCGGGACGACAATATGCTCGCGAAACGATAAATCCAAATTTTTAAGTACTTTTTACTCGTACGATATATATATATATATATATACATTTTTTGTTTTTCGAATTGTATTTAGAGTATGTACTTAGAGTACATCACTCGGACGATATTTCAATATACGAATACACATACTCCTGATAAATATTTAAAAAATATCGCGTTTCGAGAACACGCGCTTCAATTTCCAATAAGGAATAATAATTTTTAAAAAAAATGATAAAACTGTTTCGAATAAATATTCGATTTTAAATACGAATAATTTCGATAACTGAATATACAATACACCAAGTAATCCATGTAGAAATGTTTAAAAATACGTATTCGAATATAGTTAAAAAATATTCGAATACCTTCGCTCAAATAACCTTAACACAAGTCCGATATTCGGATATTCTGTTATTAATAATGTTTTATAGAGCCATATGCCATATTAATATTATTCAATTGTCGTACTATCTATAACGAAATACTGACAAAATGTTTGCGCACTTCGGTACTTTTTCCCGAGCAAAGTATAGTCTATTGAGTATTCGGATATGTGTCCGTACACATAGTTTTATACAAAACGTCAATAGAATAACATATATAAAAAAAAGTTATATACTTAAATAAAAGAAATACAATAACGGAACACGGACGACCGGACGACGCAATACGACCGAATAATACTTTTAGAATGCGCAGTATACAACGATATAATTTCTACTAAAAGTGCAACGCGATATAATATACGTTATTCCTTAACCGAATCATAATACAATAGATTTATCGATCGAATAAACGAAAGAAAAAACAATTTTATTTTTGTATATTATTCTGCACTAAAACATGAAATATTCAAATACGACTATACGTAACATTATGCCGATGGTCACAATACTGTATTATAGATTTGTATGGAAAAAATCACAAATATACCGATTCCCATCCCCTCCCCCCCGAAGTTTGGTACCTGTTTTGACATTTCGCAGATGCATTTTTGAATTTCAGTAAGTACTAAAAAAATAATCGTTTATTACTGCATTAAAGTTTATTTTTGACGAGCTAATGAGTGGCCTAATGGTTGAAAATGGTGTCGTTACGATTACGATAGCAAATTATAACGTATAGGCATATTGAATATTATTTATTTTTTACACGTTTTGCGTTATTTTCGAAATACAATCGATCAACGGACAATATACAGAGACACTGCGACTTTATATTATTCAATAGTTTTACAAGCGAAAAATAGACCTCCCTCCCCAAGCGAAGCGATGAATATTATATTAGTTTTATTAGGGTTTTTTTTTTTTTTATCTCTTAATATAAGTTTTAATTTCAATCAGAAATCGATAATCGTTAAATTCCAGGGTGGTATCAAATTTTTTTTATATATTAGTCGGTACGTCATTTTTTTTTTTTTTTTTTGATTTTCATTGTTTAGTTTTTTCTTAATAATAGAGAAACCCCGAGAACAATTACGCAATAACGGTATTTGTATTTTAGATTTTCTTTTTTGTTGTAATTGAGTGAAACAAATAATCGTAGAGACTTACCGAATAGTTATACGATATAAACACGGAACAATTTTCAAAATATCCTGGCCTTTTTTTAGAGTTGAAAAAAACTATTTGAAATTGTCGAGAGTTTTTTTTTTTGGTTTTGTGCGCGAATGAAGTAATTATTTTTTAACAGCGTTTTAAGTCCAACTCAGTATGTGAAACTTCGTAAACAACAATGGAAGGGCATCCCCGAAACGTATTTTAGAATGGGGGCAGATTTAAAGCCATCTATTACAATTTGTATGTATGCACACATTTTGAAGTCTGTTAATTGAAATTCTACTAACTACCTACTAAAATATCTTTTATTGTGCTAATAATTTAATATTGTATGTTTATTTTAAGGATAAAAAAAAAAAAAACATGAAGTGAAAACACAATAAATAGACAAATTTTTTCAATACATTTGTAATCCGGCGCATCTTCTCTTCGGCCTCGCAACACGGGCAATAATTGCAATTTAATTTGTAGTTACAATTTAATTAATTTAAACCTATCGAAAAATGTTTGACCGAACTTCACTCAGAATCGTTTTTTTTTTATTTTTATTTTTTTTAATAACGTATGTAAACCGAATCGGGTACCCTATATATCGTATGACTTCTCGGCTTCCCACCTATTAGTTTTTTTTTTTATTCGCCACGATAGTATTTTCATTTTATGCCGTATTATTATCGCGTCGTGAAAATATACCGACGCTGTATTATTATTCATCACGTAATAAATTTAAACGGTATTTTCTATAATATTTTAGACTCGTCGTCGTCGTCGTCGATGACGTCTATTTAAAATTAACGCGTAATAATATTTTCACTTTTAATGTAGGTATAAGTAGTTTTCTATACAATGTATAGCTGTAGTGTATTGAATAATTCAAATACAAAATACACGAATTTATTATAACAGTAACATGACATAGGTTCTCCCGAAAATCCGTATTTTGGATTTCACAATTCGCATGGTTTGTGTTTTTACAACATTTTTAATTCGGATTAAATCCGGAAAATTGTTGTTTTTTTATTTTTTTTTTTATAGATTCTGAACGCACCGTGGAATATATGTGTACTATTGGTTTTACTATAATGTGTTTTTATCTTAAATTTTCTACTAGAAATCTTGCTCCAAACACAGATGACATAAAATGCTTTTATAGCGTTACGGAATAGGTACATCGGGGTGGTATTTTTTTTTTTGATTTTCCTCGTAGTTTCCCCGGACATAATGAGAGGAAAACCGGGAATATTTACACAATACCGCTGTTTTCTATTATTTTCGATTTTGTATGTTATTGTTGTAATTCGGTTTAAAAAAAAAAAATCACAGAGACTTGAAATGTTCACTGAATACTTTTACTAATTTTACCCCTTTCTAGACATGGTAATACTTTAAAAACATTCTGGCCATTATTGTTTAGTTTTTATTTGGTTTTATGCGAGTTAAATTTGTTTAGTTTCTCAAAAACGCTCGAAAATTTCGGCACAAGGTTCATCTTCAGGAGTTGTTCTTTTGGCCTTATAAAAATATTGGAAATCCGCAAGCACATTTTTGTTTCTTTCCCTTTAAAAGCGTTTGAAGTTTTGATTTTAACGGAAATTGTAAAAATCGAAAAATGTCGAAACAAGCGGAACGATTTAGGTTGGTTACGTAACATGCAACGAAACATAACATTTCCGTCTCGTGTGACTTATCTTCTGCATCAGAATACCACCGCGTTCAAAAGTTATTGTTGCGACCCGCACTCGCTCACGGAATAAACGCCGCCGACAACGCGGTTACCATTATAACATTTTTTTATTATTTTTTTTTTTTTTTTCACTACGACAATATTATATTTAAATATCCCTGGCATATTGCGAAATTATAATAAACGCGGAACAGCATAGCCAGTAATAATATCAAAGACATACACGCACACGTTTGAACGGACGCCAAATACTGCAATAATAAATTTGTTTTTATTACTATATCGCTTCATTAGAGGACAAACTCGAAGATAAAAAAAAAAAAAAAACAAATTAAAAATGCTTTCGCAAAAAACGTGTTGTGACGACCAGAACGATCAGAAAAAGTGTCAAAGTCGATACTAATACGACGCCGTTTTATCGCACACTATAACGAAAAAAGTTCTTTTGAATGTAATAATAAAAAAAAAAAATATTTGTTTGTCGATTACGGCAAATCGTTTGAACGGTTTGATTATGTTTTACAAACACCGATTTTGATGTTCGAACCGAACTATTTGAATATTAAAGTACTAAGGCGTTTTGGAAAATCATAAACACACTGCCCAGCTATCGTAAAAAATAAACCAAAATAAATCCCGTCGCGTCACTCCGTAATACATTTTGCTCGTCAACGAAACCGTTTCGATTTTCGATAAATTTAAATGGCAAAATAAAAATAAAAGTAAATACGACTTACCGTCGCTAACTTTTTTCTCTGACGCTGTATCGTCGCCGTCGTGGCCTCTCAGTAGTCTGGATATCGCGCTTATAGACGGAGCGCTTCCCCGGTCGCACAATCCTTCTCTAATTAATCTATATAAAATAAAATATAAAAACCATTATATTTTTGCTCAAAAATAGGGACACGCGTTCAAATCCCTACGCACATTGCAGTATGTAATACATATTATAATAGCGGTGAACATCCTATTCACATATATATATATATAATAACGTGATCAAGATGTTATTCTTTATATTATAATAAAATTCACACCCACGCAGTGGGTACTTGAATATATTCGAGTGTCGATGGGTATTGTATATTTATATTATATTGTGTGAGTACATTTGTAAGCCTAACGCAATAATAATAATAATAACAGTGGTGGTATTATATATCGAAAAAAAAAAAAAAAAAAGGCAATAAAATAACATTCTGGACCTATTTATACTGCTGCAGTCTGCAGTAACAATATATACGGTTTTCAATGAAATCCCGCAGCACGAGGGACCTCCTACCAGTTGTATACGTCGTGGAACATAATATACGAAACCGTATAGTAGTAAGTATATATTACGTTTTTATATATATATGTCTCGCCGAGATAGAGAAAAAAAATAATAAAAACGAAAGGGACGTAAATGAAAAAAAAAAAAAAAAAAAACGGTTAGTTTCTGTGGATCCACACACATATATATATATATATAAATAGAAAATTGCAGTTATTTCCGAGAGCGACCGAAAAAAAAAAAAAACAAAAAAAAACTATCGGGTGTAAACACGTTATGGATACCATGATGTAAAAATGTAAAATAATTTTTGCAATTTATTTATAATTGAACCAATCCGAAACGTCTTAAAACAAATAGTTTTTTTCCAATGAAACCGATAATCACGAAATTGCATTATTTGATACACAAATAGTAATATTATTGGAATTTATTTTTGAAAAACAACAATTATAAATCGGGTACACATCAAATGGGTTTTACCATTATATTATAAAATATAATAAACTATATAAAAATATAATAACTATTTACCTTATTAAAAATTAATAGTTAAACAGATAATAGACGACTTATTTTCAATAATTATAACGGGCAATTTCAAAATGCTTTACGTTAACCATACGCCCCGTCATCAATATGTATTATAAAATATATAGTTGGTACCAGTTTAATATTTTAAACCAAAAATCCATTAATTTATACTACATATATTTTTCCTTTGCTTTTTGCAAAAATTATTTATTGGAAAATGTTAAATTCTAATGTATTACAATATAATATATATATATATATATATATACTAGGTTGGGTTCATATATACCTAATACTGTTACATTATGATAATAATGCCAAAACAATAATTGTGCAATCGCGGCGAAAATAATATTCCGTTACGTCATTCGCGACGCGATAAAACCAGAGGCGAAAAAAAAACAATGGCGGGGCCAAGTCGCAGTTGTCTACGAACATGTACTGTGACGTTACGTCACGGACAATCTATCGTACGTATATCTAATATCTGCGGGTAATTTATACTGCAATTTTTCAGTTAAGCCGGTCGTAATAATGTTTAATAACGACCCGACGGGAGGGGATGCTACGTTAAGTATATTTCCACGGCAAAACCGATACGAGTTATTGTAAGTATAATGAATATACATATAACATCGAGAGAGAGATATATATAGAGATATAGAGATAGATAGAGATATAGAGATATAGAGAGATATAGAGATAGATAGAGATATAGAGATAGATAGAGATAGAGTGATAGAGAGACAGAGATAGAGAGACAGAGACAGAGTGATAAGGATCACCTAGAGATATAGGCAATAAAGCAATGATTATTTATTTTTTTCTCTGCAATTGCACGTACAAGGGTCCGATAAAATATTATATAATTTAAGTCGGTGGTTTTTTTTTTTTATGCGTTCGAGTAGTAATTGGACGGCGGCGAACGTATTACAATATATGGGAAATATTTCTATATTTCGGTGCCCCCCCCCCCCCGATATACTTTAAAGGCTACAACCCGGATTATTATTAATTTACGTCGATACGTGCACACGCGGTATAATATGTTTTTATCGTGTTGTGCGTCGCGACGTCTTGAAATGTAATGGCCGAGGCGTACAAATACGAACACCTACCGAAGCGTCAGGAGGAGCACTACCTAAGTTTATTGTAATATTATATATTATACGGAGACGCAATAACAATGCGCCGAAGGGAAAAAAAAAAAAAAAAAATCCGTAGATGAATAGTGACAAAAAAAAAAAAAAAAAAGACCCAAAGGTCATATATATATATATAACAGAACCGTTATTTATGACTCCACCCGTGTGTACGACAGCAATCGTACGCAAGTACGTATATAGACAAGTGTATATAGACCGCAGTCAATAAATTTAAATATAATATATATACAACCCCTTTAGCTGCAGTGAGTGTACGATTATATTGAAAGCAGTAGACGTTTAAGGGTGCACCGGCTATACAGGGTAAAAAAAGTCTTGACCCTTCGGGGAGAATAATGAAAAAAAAAAAAAAAACAACACGTTCCATTGACAACTGATGACTGTATTAAGTACGTATACCTAGTAAACGTTTATATATATATATATATACGTACGTGGGTTTTATGTGTCTTGTATTATTATATTGAGAGGGGACAAAAAAAAAAAAAAAAAACACCACCGAGAGCACGCGTCCCTTATATTATTTCGAATATAAATTACAAAACATATAAATGTATTTTAAAACTATATCTATTAAATAATAATATATAAATCATAGTTCTATTATATATATATATTTATTTATTTATATGTATAATATATATATATATAATGTATGTACCGCAAGAAAAATAAAGAGCAGTTTCGTTTTATACAGAAATTTTAAGAAAAACAACGTTTAATTTAAAACACTAACCTTTTATTATCGTGATATTGGGCGGGCTCATTGTCATTTCTGAAACACAAAAACGGGATCATTCTTTTAGAGCTTTCAAATTTTGAAATACAGTAAAGAAATCACTAATATAGGCATATAAAATATATAACATCACAAATTACACTATTTTTTTTTTGTTTTTTTAATTTTTTTGTTTTTTTTTTAAATACATATAATACGCGAGTCGACGAATAAAATAAAATATATGTACGTTTATACCCAACTAAACCTCTAACCTAACCTATAATAAGTATATCCGATTCAATATACTTGTTCGTATATTATAATTGCATAAAACGCCCCGCGGCGCAAATATAAATTACGTAAATTGCATTTACGTCCGCGATTTTATACCGGGAATAAGACAAAAACGTGTTAATATTATACCGCGTTTCAAATATATTCCATATTAATTTTATCATCTAAATGATTACGCGTCAAAGACTACTAGGAAAAAAAAAAAAATAATAAAAAAATACTCCGCTATTGGCCACATCATCTACTCGTAATACGAACGTATATGTAATATTATTTCGCCTTGGGGACTTATATTATTACGATCGAAGGTATTTATTAGTCTGATTTTAATTGTAAACTGCAGTATATTGTAAATGATAAAAATGTCGGTTCATTGCGGAAGACGAAGAAATGAAATATAATAGATTTTAGGCACGTAAGCACACGCAGCGCATAAGTTATGATAATTTTCTGTTTTTAGTGAAACGTTATACCTATGCCCAATAAACACATTTTGAAAGAATAAATATATAAATTTGCAGCGAGTGTTTTGATCTAATAATTATACATTTGTATACAATTTTTATCGTTTAGAACCAATATTATTATGATTGTTCGTTCATCGTGTCAATAATTGCTAGTAACCAAAAATAAAAAATTAATTTGATAAAGAGACAGACATAACTGATCATATGAAATCGATCGCGTGATAATTATTATTTTTTTTTTGTTACCACAATATTGACAATTTAGGAAATTACGACATTTCCTATAGGAAGTTATGACAATTCTTAATACGGTTAGGTCATTGTCTATTAAATGTTATCATTTCAGTAGCTCATTATAGACAATGTTATCACGTATCGCTTCCCTACTCTTAATTTGAAATTTAATATTGAAAATCTCTCGGCGAAAACAAGTTGAATTTTGTCGTTTACAAATTTGGTGAAATAATTTTTTTGTTTAAGCTGCGTGCAGTGCAGATGGGCGGCATCCGGAATCTGCAATTCCAAATGACGTGCAAGTTTACCCCGTACAAATCAAAACGATTACAATTATATTGCCGATATCGAAATTGGCTTCAAAGTGATGATGAAGCCTAGCCCCCATCACGAAATAACAATTTTGATAACGCGCCAAATCCGAGTTTATACACTTGTATACGATATAATATTATATGTGTCGATTGCCAAACTGTATACTACTGTATAGTCACTTTAATATATTTATTCCCGTCTTGATATATATATATATATATATATAGGTATAAGTATGAGTAAGTCGGTGAACACAAATTGTAAACTATATGGATTTTGTTCGGGAACACGATTTTGACGAGGGGAAAACTTTAGAGATTTATGAGAACAAGAAAACAAAAATAGCTATATAACTTATAAATATATATATATATATTAAGGTATAATTATAATACCTACATTTTTATGAAATATCTAATGCCCAAATCCAATGTCACAACTAAGGTAAAAATTCTGGGGGGTGGGAGGGGCTACAGTCCCAAAAAAATGTATAGATATTTTAAGGGGAAGTATAATGCTAACGCGGTCCCCCCCCCTTCGTGTGGCTGTTCAAACGTATAGATTCTTTATAGATACGTTGGAAATTCAATGTTGAAATTTGTATATATAGTGTGTTTTATACTCTGCCCACATTTCCTACAGAAAATCGGATAAAACACGAACGGAAGTATCTATACGATATTGTAAATCGCATTGTAAAAAAAAAAAGAAAAAAAAAAAGGGTAATGATTGAGACACGAGGCATTTATAACGCATAAAACATTTGTAAACAATATTGGGTTTATGAAAAAAAATGAATAGAAAAACTGGTGGGAGGGCTATTTGAAAAAAATGAGAATGGGGGGGGGGCTTAGCCACACTTTATACCCCTCGAGTTACGTCTGTGCGTCCAAACTGTATACATACAATATTTACCTATATATATATATATATATATATATATAAATATATTATAAATTATATTTTGTTGTAATTATATATTTACTATGATATTATAAAAATTATATACGTATATCGCTGTTGCAGCTATACACACATATACATATATATATATATATATATATATATATGTATATATATATATAGGTACCTGTCACGTATTTCCCAGCTGAAAATTCCGGGGTTTTCCGTCTTGTACTCCTCTATGCGGCGCTCCACGTCCGGCGTGGCCACCCTCGGCTTGCTGCCGCCGATCACGCCGGGCCTGATGCTGCCCGTCTCCTGGTACCGGTTCAGGATTTTCGACACGCAACCGTGGGACACGCGCAGCTGCCTGGATATGACGCACGGCCGGACGCCGGCCGCGGCCATCTCGACGATCTTCAGCCGTATGTGGTTGGGCAACGGCCGGCCGTTGATGAACACGCCGCCTAACTGGTTCACCCGGCCCTGGCCTGTGGACATACGGTGCGCACGGGCATGAGTACAACACGTAATAAACGATATCGCGAGGATTTTTTTTTTTTTTTTTTTTTATATATATATTATCATAAATATATTTTTATTTAGGTACCGATAACGTTTCGCGATTCCCTCTCACGACCCAATAATAATAATATACCGGCTATCGTTATATGTAGGGTGCGCGTTATAAAGTGTTTTTTGTTGTTGTTGTTTTTTATCGAAATTAGACGACGTAGTCGTTGACCGGCGAGTTGCATAATAAAAAAAAAAAAAATTCAATATTACAGATTATATATATATATTCGATTACCGCGTGCTTATGGTAATAATAACCCAACACCCAACTATATATTCACCTACACGATAACCGATAACGCACGTTTAAGACGTTCAACGGGTTTACACGACGTCCGGTGATAACATTTTACGATAAAATAAAACATTTTACATTAAAATACTCGCCTTGAAATGGGTATCCGGTAAAACAGGGCCTCATCATGCCGAAATTGGTAACTGTCATCTTTCCGTGACCGTGAGAGAAGCGTTCGTAAAGCGGACGAACATCGAAAACCAAAACTCGCGATTGTGTTTATATAATAATAATAAAAATATTGTAATTTTGAAAAAAAAAAATAAAAAAAAAAAAAAACAAACAAACGCTTTTATATTATGGTAATATAAAATAATAATAATTATCACAAAAGTGTTGCGCGTGCGTGCAACAAATAATTAATATATTTATATAATATGGTCGTCGTGTTACACTCGCGGAAAACAAAAAGGTATCGCCGGTCGTCGGCCGACCAGGAAAAAAAATAAATACGAATAAACAAACTCGAAACGAAAATTCGTCGACGAGATTATTTACAACTCTGCGATGGCGAGGTGTACCGAAAACGCACGAAACGCCACGGCATTGGTGTCCCGAACAAGACTGGATTCGGTGTGCCGGCGCACTGGCGTTGGGCGTACGGCCCGTGCCCACGGGGCGTGGAATGTTTACCCGCCGACGGCCGCGGACGGCCAATGGCGGGCCGCCGTCCGGAGTGGGGATTTTCCCGGTGCTCTCCCACCCCGGCGCCGACGCCGCCGCCGACTTTTTTATTCGCCCTCGCACTTACGCTGCGCCCCACTGCCCGACACCGCGCAACTCGTTCGCCGCCGCAC
Source organism: Tuberolachnus salignus (assembly GCA_956483605.1). Classification (NCBI taxonomy): domain Eukaryota; kingdom Metazoa; phylum Arthropoda; class Insecta; order Hemiptera; family Aphididae; genus Tuberolachnus; species Tuberolachnus salignus. The sequence continues at coordinate 6,573,000 of OY101433.1, read as the reverse complement.
ATTACAATAATAATAATAATAATAATGACAATAATATTCCCACACGCCGCCGCCGTCGAGTTATTTTTATTGAAATGATAATAAAACAATATACGCGCGGCTTTGACGCGTGGTACGTCATAAAAAAAAAAAAAAAAAAAATAGTTAAAAATATTATTATCATCATCTCGGATCACGAGATTGCAATATAGGCAATGATCAGTGGCGAGTATCGGCATAAACCGATATCGTATTGAGGATATCGGGTTTTTTCGACTTGATATTTTTTTGGTTCGGGAATATGGGGGAAAACAATAGGGTTTTCGAACGACATATCAGTTAGTTTCAATATCGGCTCACAGTTTTCTATTACAAAAAAAAAAAGTCATATCGGCTCACCGCTATAGTATAATATAAGTGCACTATGGCTATGGCGATGGTGAGTATTGTACGAATTTCAAATTTGATTATGGGCACGCACGAACAGAAATCTGGTAGGCTCAGATTCGGATAAAAGGGACTGATAACTTAGGATAACTTGGGCCCTCGAAAAATGCCCCCCCCCCGATAAAATATATGTGAATTGTAATTTTTCTAAAACCATATAGGTAGGTACAATTTTTAATTGCACATATCATGATTATATATCAAACAATATAATCCTTAAACAAATTGTGAAGCCCAACGGTCGTTTTAGAAGTTGACTCTATAATAATAAATCGACGCAGATCGAAAATAGACCGAATGAAAATGACGGGATGTAAAAAAAAAAAAAAAAATCTTATTTGTGGATATTTTTACATCAAGTAGGTTTTATTTTGCACATACCCGCTAATTGCATATTTCGAGGTTTCCGGCACATTTGGCGTGCACGCTGTGCTTTTTTTATTCGCTGTGCGAATATACTCTACCTTTTAGTATACAGGTTAAATACTAAATATTTGCACAACCTACTGGCCAACGTCGCTCAAGAAAAAACCTGATATACTGGACATATTTGTCTCAAAAATTCCGAGTAATTTATACTGCTCTGTAAACAACATCTTAGACTTAAACTCGGATCACTCTTCTGTAATACTCAATGTCGATGCGACTCCTCAAACAAATTCAGTTAGTCACTCTCTTTTCTCTAGCTTTTCGTCGACTCTCCATTGCACCGTCGTACGCATCAAACCTAACATTTCATTACGATTTCCACATGAAAACCATCAATGAAGAAGCACAATTATTTTATGTGCGCTTCCGTATGCGACTTCTATCCCACCAAAATCCACTTATTAAAAACCTCTCCTCTCTAACTCTCCTAGGAAATCCTAGGCGCAGGCTAAAAAGGAAATGGTGTCGTGACCTTATACAAGTTCCAATTTAAAATATACATCTATATATATATATATATATATATATAGAATTTCAATCAGTAACAATCAAAAAAAAAAAAAAAAATATATAACTAATATAAATAATTCATGTTAAGTGTTGCCAGTGGGCGGCTTCTTATTCAATTTTTCACGTTCTGTCTTCTCTTAGCACATAAGCTTATTGTGCATTATTTGTATAGATGGTTTATTTCTAATTAATAATAAAAAAAAAAAAAAAAAAATGTTTATCGGATATAATAAAAATGTTTTTACTGCTTGTTGAAATGTCTATTTGAGCCGTCTTTCGGAGCATATTATAAAGCATATTTATAGTTTCGTTAGATTTTCTCTGACAATTTGACGGACCGCGGGTGTTACACGGTCAATATACAAAAAAAAAAAAGTCCGACTCGAACGAGTTTAAGGGGATAATTTGTTTCCCGGACTTTCTAATTTTCATCCCCCCCGGTTGACAATTGACAACAGGCGAATAAAAAAAAAAAAAAAACAGAAATTCCATTTATTGTTTATGGTCCAAATACATCCAAGTATATATACTCATTACATCATATTGTAGTCGCACTTTTTTTATTATTATTATTAATATATATATATATATATATAATTGATAGAAAATGTATATATTATAATATCACTATCGAAGAGAGGGTTTCTCGGACTCGCAACAACCTCTCTGTTTCCTGCCGCTTCTGTATTTTTCGACAACGGTTATAAAAAAATATTTACACCTATAAACTGCAGTATATGACGTGTCTATATATATATATGATAATACAATATATACTATGAAAATGATTGTATAGTGTATGTGAAGATGCATTAATGTATATATATATATATATATATATATACACATAGGTACACGTTTAGGATGCATCCGCGGAGGTGGTAAAGTAATATAATAGTAATAAAAATAATCAAACAGGAGTAAATAATAATAATAATAATAATATCAGAGGTGTATAATATAAGGAAAAAAAATGTAAAAAAAAATATATATATATAAGAAAAAGATTTGTAAGATGAAATCTGGCAGTAAAAAAAAAAAAAAAAATAAAAAAAAAAATGGTGGATCGTGACGAATCGAAAGTAAGGACTTTCACGGGAAACGAAGCTAAACAAAAGGTTTCGAGATGTTCAGCGGACCGTGCACGCATCGAGTGCTGCACAGCCAACGCTCAATACCACACAGCCCGACAACTCGTACCATTTTTATATATATTTTTTTCTTCTTCTACTCTTTGTAGCCCATTATAATACCAAACTATAATGGTCTAATGTATATTATAGCCCATTATTATTAGCCTATGGTTCCCTTTACCATATATATATATATATATATATATATATATATATATATATATATATATATATTTTATAATATGATATTACGTCGAGAAAGTGCGCGTATATATATTTTTATATATATATATATATATAGATATAGATATAGATATATTATTATCGAGCGCTCGGGTTTGCATGTGTACACGTGTTGATACTGGGAAAACTGCGGGCAAACCCCGTAGCTTTATATAAAAAAAAAAATATTTCAACTGATTATTCACAGCCGTTATATTATTGATGCTGTGGGATTTTAAACGCTAAAAAACTAATAAGCATTATATAAAATCTCGAAAAAAGGACCTCGTAAACGCTTAAATTCTAACGTCCTCTCCCCCCTATAAAGCACCGTAACGTTTGAAACGCAGTAAAATAATTAAATATAATTTTGCAATGATGTAGACCGTAATAAATTAGTTAAAATATATGGAAAAAAAATAAAAATAACCTATAAATATAATTGAAAAATCGAAAATGTCCAAAAACCACGATAATAGTTTCAAAACTAAGTTTGTCTTGTTGTTACAGATTAGTAGTGAGCTAAAAAAAAAAAAAAAAATATAATAAAAAGGTACAAATTCACAGCCAGTGGCGTGGCCCAAGAATTTCCAATGGGAGGGGATGTACCTGGATGCTTGAATAATGAAAATAATACACATATCAAGATTAAAATTACTAAATAAATACTCGTAAATGTTGTATTTTTAAGCAAATTGGGGGGGGGATGTATATAACCCCTAACTTTCGCCCCTGGGCATGTCACTGTTCACAGCCTTAAAGTTATAAAAATATCATAATATATTAAATCAATGGCAAAATTAATACTACTCGCGCGGGTAGTATTTAGCGATGATGAAAACTATAAATTATTATTGCCTTTTTCAACTCATCTTAATGCCAAAATATCGATTTAGCTTGTGGTTGAAGACAACGCATTATTATAATATGCGATTTTGATAGAAAAATTAATGTATAAATTTATATAGAATTAAATGCTCGAAAAGCAATTATGCCGAACAATTTAGGATATCATCATATTACACAGACTTTTTTTTTTATAAATTACATAGTAATTGTTCTATATTAATTATGTTTAATAATTGGCTAATTTTTTTTTTTCCATAATGAATTGTGTAATAATTTCGTGACCGAGACATGAGAAAATCGGTCGTGTACGCCACCGTGAGCCCGGACGTTAAGGTTTTACCACGCCATCATATTATTACAAGTGTGCGTGGGTCGATTTTTTTTTTTCTTTTTATCTGGATACTATTATTATACGTATTGATTTATGTTTTGCCCGTAGTATAATACGAGTACGTGTTTTTTTTTTTTTTTTTCATTATTATTGTAAAATACGTAGTTATTCCGAATTCGCATTTTTTTTTTTTTTTTTTACACCCAAACAACCTGCTGCTATTTTTTCCCTCCCGCTGCGGGTTCAGCAACGCGCTATAAGTATATTTGTTTCTTTTGAATTTTTTTTCATTATTTTTATTGATCGTCAACATGCCTCTACCTTTTGAACGCTATTATACGTACAGTAGTGTGTTTTATTTGGAAAAAAAAAAAATCTGCAGCGCGCGACGACAAATTGCCCAAACCTCCCAAGTCGAACACCAGAAGTATGTGTATACGCGTATGCATCATATATGTGCAAAAAAAAAAAGCAAAGAAAAAAGTATGTATAGTCGTATTGTTTGACCTTGCGCAACGCCCGTGTTACCCTTGTGTTATTTATTACGTTTTTTTTTTTTTCCCATTTATAAGAATGTCAAATAAGAAATCTACACGACTTGAGGACAAATTGGTTATATACAAATGTTATTATAATATTATAAAATCGAAAATATCCATGAAAAATGCAATATATATATATATATTGAAAAAAAAAACAGTCTTTTTTTTTTTCTTTGCCAAAAAAGTATATTATTATATGTAACGTGTAAAATTTTTCTGTATCATATTCGTCGTCTGTATACAAACTGCTCCAAAGCTAAAATTCAGAATCTTCTCGATAAATTTTGATTAAAAACGGCGACGGTAATGGTTTTTGTTTTCAAATTTGATACGCCTTCCCTTTTTTTTTTTTGCTTATTTGTAAAACATATTTTACATCAATAAAACTTCTTCGCAATGCATCTTGTCACTGTACACGCTTAAAAATAAATACATCATTTTTGATTTTTCCCCCATTTTGCATACATAAAAACTGCATCGTTAGGTATATATATATATATATATATATATATATATATGAATTTTATTAATCGATATTCCGGACCTATTAAAATAATAATATGACAATTTACATTATTTTTTTTTTTTTTTTACAATTTATCACTATTTGGCCAACCGACATCGCTTCTCGGGGATGCAGGAATCTTAATGTTTCGCGTAATTTATATAGATTTCAATGTGAAAAAAAAAAAAAAAATGATTTTAAATACCTTATAATTTTAAATTGTTCAATTAAGTAGAGTGATGGTGATAATAGTATTTGGTTTTCAGTGCCAATATATCTCCATAGATAATAATAATATAGAGGAAACATAATAACAAATCGTATTATTTACCATAATAGTTGAGATATATATATTATACAGCGCGGACTCGGTCCATTATACATAATGATGGATATATTTAAAACAGTCGGTGTTTATAAGAGTGTTTCGGGTAAAATGTATTAAAATCACGGCCCGTGTACGAGAAATGACCTGTGACTGACTGGTGTGAAAAATGACGGAATATTATTATGTTTGTATCTACTGCACAACAGGCCACAGCGAATAGAAATCGCGCGGCTACACTCCATCGATTTCCTTCAAACAATATAAACGACTATAAATAGGTATAGTACATGACTTCAGATAGGTTTAGGTTAGGTTTATATATATATATATATATATATATATATATATATATATACACACATATACAGGTATTTTTGTTTTATGTTACGTGGATATGTTTTCAATTGTTTTAATTTTTTAAGTAGGTATAAGGTATATGCGTATTCAGTTTCACAAATTTCAGGAAAATTACAACCGAAAAAAAAACAACAACATTATACGTATTATACATGTACACGCGATAAAATCAACGCGATTTATTGTGAACGAATTCGGAGTTTCTACACGCACGTGTAGTCGAGGGATGCTTTTAGATATTTGAGGATATCCGACGGGAACAATCGCCCCTACCCCTGTCTACCGATTCGTTCTATGATAGCCCGTCTCATAGTGTACAAAATCAGTAAATATAGTAAATACACACAACCTACATATAAAATATGGTATATAATACTCAAAATTGAGATTTTTCTTCATATTTTAGGGTTTACTATGACGCGCAGCGGAGTATTTTCAAATTTTTCCGGGGGAGAGGTAGGTCCATGGTTTTTATGTAACTATTATAAACTATGCGAGTTTATTTATTGCAGTTACGTGTCTACAGATTTTTTGGATGCGGGGTTCAATTAAATATATATAAAATATTATATATTACCTATATGATATTATATTTCGCTGTATAAAATAAAAAATTATAAATAAAAAAATAAATTCCAGTCATCTCGTCGCAACGTGGAAACCGTTGTCACAACGGCACGACTATAATGTATATCATTTCTATACTCATTACTTATTTGTTCTGCAGGAATTTTTTTTTCTTTTTTGAATCTGGTGGGGGAACCTTGGATCCCCCCAGTTAATACGCCACTGATGATGCGTGTGTTTATTTATTTATTGCTTTTTTTTTTGTCCGAAACACCTTTTCTACTGGACTTCCTGCTTGGATTTTCAAATGTAGCACCTTTTCTGATAGCATTTTGTATGTAGTTATTTTTAATAATCGGGAAAAACCGAGAAAAAACGTAGGAAAACCGGGAAAATATGTACCGGCAATTATGGTTTCATTATTTTCGATTTTTTCTTGTAGATATACTTCGGTTAAAAATAATCGTAAATATACCCGAAATCTTCACTATATTTTTAATGTTAACCATAAAAAATTCTGTCAGGTCAAAAACCCAATCCCACTTAAAAATATTTTGTATACACCTATATATTATTATGGAGGAATATTCGACAACTAAATAATGGATCGCCTCCAGATACGCGCCTGACTTTATAGACATTTAATTTACTATTATTATTATAATTGTTGCGCAGTAAAAATCAAAAATTAATCGTAATAATTTGTTTAAAATAAAAGGAGATCGTTTGCGCTAGCTATTACATTATGTACAACTATTTATAATTAGGGACAAAAAACGTATACATTTGACCCTGTTACAACTTCTATGACAAAATGCGCATTTATGATTAATTGTTAGATTTGCTTTGATTTTTGTTTATTTCAATACGGATCTTATTATATACATGGATGCAGGGCCGGATTTAACCCAAGAATAGCCCTGGGCACATTTTTATTTTTTATTTAATAGCCCGTTGTAAGGTTATTTAGATAAAATATTTACTTTTTCAACCTTTAATATTTTTCACAATCTATTTCTAGCTATGTAATCTTAGTGATAATTTCCAGCTTCCAATTTATAGTTTGATTTTCTTTGAAAATGGTTTCTCGATGAGTTAGGTTAGGTACCTATCTATTAGTAGAATATCAAAATAAGTGTTTTTCTACACCGATTTGATTTGTTTTAACCTGAACGTAAGCATATCGAACGCGTTTTTTTTTCCGGTTTCGTCTATGCTGTGTGGTCGTTATCACGGGCGTAAGTGTTAATGACCTGAAAAAATTCGAAACCAAGTGATTTGAATTTTATAGAATATAGAATTGTATATTACTATGCTTAATTTTGTGATGCTTTTACGTATTATAAGACAAAAAAAAAAAAAAAAAAAAAAAAAAAAAACAAACGAAATAGCTTGTCATTTACTAGCTCTATAGGCACGCGCTTACCTCGCCTATACGTGAATCCCAGGCCTGTAAGGATGTGATGACGCGGTGGAAGAAATGAGACATTTAACTCGACGCGTTACATTTGGATATCGTATTACAGTTTTTCTAAATATCCAGGAAGAACAGAAAAAATAAAAAACAATATTTATATCGTTGATAGCAGACGATTTTTATGACACGCCATTGTGATGACTTTTTGATTATTCTCAGCGGTCATAGTAAGCGTCTTGAAAACAATATCATAAAAGTTTTTTCGCAAATTTTCGTGATTGGCCGTGATATGGTTTTTAGGAAACGATATATTACTTCGAAGATTATTATAATTAAGATAAGACTATAACGTTAAAAGAAGAATACCTATATATGGATATAAATATAGCATCGTACAAGAATTAGTGCTACGGGAAAAATCTAGAATAGCTTTCTCAAATTACATTATTATTATTTCTTGCAAATAACCGCAGATTTCGGATTTTGGAACTTTTATTATGAATTTGTCATATTACAATCAAATCGTAGTTTGTGTATAATAATATTGATAATATTTATTGATACAGTTTATAAGACTGATAGTAAATTGAAATATTTTTATTTTAAATAGGCAATGGAAAAATTCAAATCCAAAAAAAAAAAAAATAATATCGTTTTTAAGTTTTTTTTTTTAAAAAGTATATCGAAATAGTTTAGTTGTTTCGTAAACTTCATCGCACACCCGTTCAGCACCGTTTCAATATAATTTTTCGTAACGTTTCAAATACCTACCGTAATAGTCACTGCAGTTCAATTTCAAAAATTTCGTATCGAAAAATAAATATTATTATTACAACTATATATTAATAATGGTGTATGCACGGAGGGGGGGAGGGAATTAAACGTTTATTGCTAATTTTTTACTAAAAAAAATTATACATTACGTATACATATATATATATATGTCTGATAGTTAAGTACTAATATATTTTTTTCGCAATGCGAATTCAGAAATAGGTATTGGTATATAGCTGCAGATAATTGGAGATCATTTTATAGACCTTCGGTAATTGAGTTTTCTGGTAATTTGATAGAAAATGTCGAAATCTATGACAAACGATCCGTTACCATAGGAAACAATACCTATACAATATATATATATATATATATATGTATAATTTTTTGGTTTTGACGAAATATATACAGATAATAGCTATATTACGAATATAAATTATTATTATGCCCGTGGAGTTTCTAAATATATTTTGTAACTTACAAAAAACGCATAGATAATATTATAGTGGTTATTAATTGAATAGTGTAATAATACGTATAATAACGATTTGCCTAAAACGCTAAACTCAAGTTTAGTGATGCGAAGTATGTCGTTATTCGATATTAAAACAATTATATAACGTTCGGTATTGCAATATGCATTGTAGATTTTCAACAAAATATGTAACGAATAATATTTTTCCGGCGGGGTGTCGTATTTACACAGCTAGTTTGTCTATTGGACAAAACGAATTCTGGACACTCATTGTAATGATACATTTTACCGGCCTTGTGTTGTACACGTTTGTAAAATACAAATATATAATATTTACTATATTGTACATTTAAAAGTGAGATTCCGACTGAGATCGGGTGCGTACCTATATATATATATATATATAAAAATAGTTGTCAGTAAATAATAAAATAAATTAAATTATTTCGATGAGTTGTTTCTCGTTGGTTTTTTTTTTTTTTTTTTTTTTTTTTTTTTTTTAATTTTGTCAATTTTCAATTATTCTGTACGAAACACCGGATAATGAATTTGTCTAGAGACGACAATTAAACAAATTGTTTGTATAGTCGGTTGAGATAACAATTGGCGATTGCCAAAAATGCCGATTCGATACGATTATTCGTGACTTTTCGTGTCGGTTACGTACGCGTCCGTTTATTACGAGTTGTACAAAACAAATCGTGACGAGACACGTTTTTAAAGTTAATCGAAGACCACGTTAATGCCGCCAATTGAATTCTTTGCGTTTGGAAATAAGTAATTCTATATAGGGGGAAGGAACACAAAAAAAAAAAAAAAAAAAAAAAAAAAAAAAATGACGGAAAAATAATCGTCTTAAAAGAAAAGGAAAAAGACTGCAAACCGTAACGAGTGGCAAACGTCGGACGACCTATTATTATATAACGTGCGTAATAAGCGGTGTTTTTTTGCTGCGCGCGGGTTATGACACGTAAAACATTTATATACCAATATATTACCTTATTATAATGTATAAAAATAATAATAATATACAATGACGTGAACTGTTTTACGGTCGATTTAACGTATAATTAAAATCCGCGTGCAGTTAAAACGTCCGAAAAATATATAATAATAATAATATACAACCGCGCCGTAAACATAACGGCGAAAGGATATTTTCTGGTAGTGGGTACATGCAGCCATATTATATTATAACAGTGCGGAGTGAATGTGTGTATATAACGTACAATTTTTGTTTTTTTTTTTTTTTATCATATTATTTTATTTCGTCCGTGTTTGCGGTGTACGAAACCGTTAATATATTATTACGGGCCGGTAAGTGCCGGCCGGAGGCGGCGTGTTTGTTGCTCGCCGTGTTTTCGTGTCGAGTTACCGATGTTTAACTATTATAATATTATATACGCCTACCCGGGGCCGTCCGCACGCCACCGTCGTCGTACAAATTAATATAATAACGTGCGATACGGTTGTACGTGTGGAGTATTTCGAAAGATTGTAGGACTCTCTAGAGAAAAAAAAATTAAAAATGTTTTTATATATATACACAGAGAGTATATTTAGTAGAGTAAATACCGATTGACTATAACTTGGTTCGTGTTAATCAATTTTGTCGTAAACGGGTATTGACCCGAAGGAGTACACTGCCAACGATGTCTGCGCTTGCCTAGGGTTGGAGTTGGAGTTTGAACTATTAAGGAAACTTGCAGTAGTTATATATGGCATAATTTGAATTTTTTTTTTTAAAATTTGTTAATTTATTTATATGTGTTTTATATTGTCACAGATTTCAACAACGAGTATATATATATATATTTGTTTATGATGTCTTATTAATACAACCAATAAGTCGTGCGGTACATATACCGGTGGGAAAAAAACAACACATTGGATATAAGATAGTTGAACCATTATATTATGACGTCTGCCGGCGACGTGCTGTTTATTTTTGTTTTTTTTTTTTGTTCTATAAACCGAGGTTTTTTTTACCTACGTAAAACGCGAAATATATTCGTAGAAGACGGCCGAAAATCTCCCGGATCGCGCCTACGATCAAGCGGCGAGTGAACGGCGGGGCCGCCGAAACTCTACCCCTCCCCCTCTCAATCCCGTACGCGGTAAAACGAAAATTTAAAAATTCATAAAAAACACCCTTGAGCGACGGACGTGAAGGGAGGTGAAAAACGAAAGAAGAAGAAAAAAAAAAACCACCCCGAAAAGAAGCAGGAAGCCGCGGCGTAGAACGGCGGGTTGACGCCGCGGCGACGACGGCACCGCACGTGTTATATGTGTGGCACGGTCGCTTTTAAAAAAAAAAAAAAGACACGCCGCCGCCCGCAGGCTCGAGCGTGTCTACCGAGTGTAAAATCGCGCGTTTCACGACATTTTGAAACGCACATTACGTGGGTAAACACATCTTGTTTAACCGCGTCCGTCGTATACGCGGATACAAGCTATACAGACGTATCAATATTATATATATATATATATAAAAAAAAATATAATATAACGCCCGGCGCATAGGATTCGATCCGCCGCGGAGATCGAGGAGTAAGTGAGGAGAGTACGCATTATTGTGCGTGTATGCGACGCCGTTGACGTTTACGCGGCACGATAATGAATCGAATCCGGTCATTTCGTAATCGACGTATAAATATGCTCCGTAGACGATTATACGATATTAAATCGTTAATTTTTCTTTTTTTTTTTTTTTTTGTGTTTTTTAACCCGCACCTCTTTTGCGGCGCACGATATGACATACGTATTGACGTGTTTCACACTCGGATTCGTCCAAACGGGCGCGCGACTCGATTCGATTACAATCAAAACCAACAACAACAACAACAACAACAAAAAAGAAGGTATACACGAATTGCGTCCCACTATACTATTCAGGTCAGGTGGTACAATTTTTTTTTTTTTTTTTACCGTTTTCAGGGGTTCTCCGTGATGCACTTGCAAAGTAGGTCTACCGAGACATTTTCCCAAGGCTCCGCGCTTACGTCGTGCCAAAACTATAGTCATGTAGTATATAAAAATGTACCCTAGAGGTACAAATCTTATTACTTCTTGAAATCCTATGCATAAAAATCATCTTTTCTCTCGGCAAGTGTGCGTGTTGTGAGCGCGTAGATATTATTTGGGTACACGACTTTTTATGCGCTCGTAGAACGGCGTCAAAGAGACCGACACCGCCGCCGTCGTCGTCGACCCTTTGCTCGTACCGAGGTGACACACTGACACACGACCCTCAGCCGGCGGTGACGTAACGGGAGACGGGAATACGATCTTGTATAATATTTCGCTTGTATTCGATACGTGATAACGGTCTCCCACGATAAAATAAAATAAATACGAATCGTGAAAATACAGAAACACGCTCAATTTTCACCTCTACAAAAGGGCACCACCGCTTAAGAAAATTGGGAACCACTGTATTAATCTATTTACAATTCCAATGATAAATAATTATGTCAAATATAAAATATTTATATCGTCTAACTACACATTTTATAAAGAAAACCCGAAACATTATTTAGTATATATAATATAATATTAATATATATATACAGTAGTCTCGCTCGATAATTCGAAAAACTCCATAAATCGAACTAAACGCTTGGTCCCCTGCGAAAACCTCTACAATTAGAAGAAAATGCATGTATTTCGATCCCCTCGGTATTTCGTAATGTCTGGCGGTGGGAGACACTTGATAATTTGAATTTTTCTGACCAGAATCTCTATAATTCGAATTTCTTTATTGTATATAAGCTCAAATAAATTTATTATACACACACCTAATTGCCGTATTCGTAATCAAACTAATAACGATGGCGATAAAATATTGTCGTAGTATATCTTAAATTGCTAGAATTTAATTTATTTTTCGACTTAAATCGCATCATTTATCGTTTATCACCAAATTAAACCTCTACAATAGGCAAACAGTTTTTGAAATCTAGTAAAACGTAGTCGGTCTGAATATGGGTCCCGTAAAGTACAAGTGTTCGTCGCTCGGCGATTAAAAAAAAAAAAATTGATTTGCGGCAGTTGAAGTTGGTTAAAAAAAAGATGTTGCTCTACGTTTTTGTAGGCTATCAGTAAGTTAGATAACGCTATGGACCAGATTGTAGCCAACAGTTTATCACAAAAAACAAAAAAATAAAACAGATTTCTTTAACAACATATAATAATATGTCAAAATAAACTAAATAAGGTATATAATGCATGTATGTAATAACATTTTTCACATCTCTATAATTCGAATTATTTATTTTTGCCCCTCGATTATTCGAACACTCGGTAAATCGAAAATCTAACTTGTTAATCGAATTTTCAGATAGGTCCCCTAAATATTTCGAATTATCGAGTGCCTCCTACTGTATACCTAATATATTTCTGTCTTAAATACGGCCGAGAAGGGGGCGTTTTAACACCTAAAACACCCTCCCCCCCCTCTAGATACGCATTTGATTACGACTTAATCGGGTCGATGAGTTTACAAAATTTGAATATGAACGTAATGAATTTATAGGTTAATGAAATCGTATTGTTTTAGTAGTTTTAAAACGCTTAATTTTGGGATGCTATTGTGTTATTACTAAATCAATTTTTTTTTTTTTTTTTTTTTTAAATGGCCCCCGCCATCGCTTAGCCCTAGCCCTAGGCACGTGCTCGTTAATCCAGGGCTGGGTATATTGCATACTATTATACAGAGCGTCGACGACGACGTGCAATAATCTACGGGACTGGAAGTGAGAAAAGGGGGAGGAGTTGAATAAGCAACGGCGGAGCGCGTTGAAAAAAAAAAAAAACACTTTCACTACCACAGACACTCCGGCGATTGGATAATGTCGTCGAAATTGTCGGTATTTTTTTTATTATTATTTTTTTTTTATATAGGTATATTTATTTTTTTTTATATTTTCTTTCCCCTCCGCCGCCGCCGCCATCGTTTCAACCTGCGCTCAGGTGCTATTAACTCGGTATGTGACACATGGCAGCTAGACATTGAGGCACTGCGTGTGTCGTTATAAAAATGCACGGCATATTTTATCGAGTGGGCAATACACTTTGCTGTTGCCGCCAAGGACAGCTCAATCTTTCCCACTCTCTCATTCTTTCTTTCTCTCTGTCTGTCTTTCAACGATTTTTTTATTATTTTTTTTTTTTTTCGTCCCGTTTGTTTTCGTTGCATTGTGCCGCGCGGCTCTCCCCGCTACCGTCCGTCGTCGTTGTCGTCACCGCTCTCCCTCGACACGAATCGGTGTGTTTAATTTTTTTTTTTTTTTTTCTAATCAATTACGCAAAAAAAGAAAAGAAAACAACAACAACAACAACAACAAAACTCCATGTATCGAAATATTTCGACAATGTTGTAGATACATTTTTTACGAATATATTAGTGTAATACAATACACGCAGCGTATAAGTGCAATTCGTTTATTGACTGCACCGTTTTTATTATACGCGGTCATAGCGTGCGCGTGCGAGTGTACACATAGTAATGTATTAAAAAAATGGCCAAGAAACGCTCTAAAAAAAAATTGCCTTTTGACCACGATATGCAATTAAAAATCAACTGACAATTGGAATAACGACAAAAAATGCAAATAAAAAAAAAAATTAATAAATAACAGTTTAGCTATGCTAAAATATGCACTATAAAACCAATAAAATTATCTAAAAATTCTAAAAAAAAAAAAAATAAAAAATAATGCCAAATAAAAATTTCACTTTTGAAGTAAATGTTGCTGCTTGATTAAAATGATGTAGATAGCTACTAGGAAAACACTGTCTTAGAGCACTAAAAAAAAAAAAAAAAAACCGACTTTGCATTGAAATCCATTTCTTTTATAATAATAATATTTAGTTAACCTAACCTTATACACTTATTATTATTTTTCGCAATGTTTTAAAAAAAAAAATATAAAAATATTTTCGGATAACAACGATTATACGTTGTATACGTCTCGTTCAAAATTCTTTAATTTTACGTAATTTTTTATATGTGAAAATATGGTTCAAGTTGATAAACTAATCACAAACGTTATTTTTAAAATACGCACATACCGTTTAACTGCGAAATAATGTTTTGAATTTTGAAATATTATTTTTTTGCATTTCTCCACGGGTGAGAACACAGTAAACTGTATAATATTAACATATGCGTTTGACACTGAAAAGCAACAGCAAAACTATTTACTGACGTCCAATAATATACGTGTTTTTTTTATTATTGTTATCGTATATTTTATTCCGAATGTATGGTATGCATGTACAGCAATTTATTTCAAACCCTCTTTTTTTTTTTTTTTTTTTTCTAATATAATAACCATATTTTTATACGGGCGATCTATATAAACTTACACTTATACCCCATGCGGGCCATTGTATTATTTGAATACCATAATATGCATGCGACTATATTTTTTTATATAGGTATATAAAATATTATGTTTTTAACTATTGAGTAAAAAAAAACATCTAAGTTATTACTGGCTGCGGTGACGGTAACGATAAAAATTGTGCTCGTGATTTGATACGTCGAGGCCGATGTAACACGTTAGTTAAAGCTCAAATAAATCGTACATTATATTACTATAATATTTGTGCACAAGAATGAAATCTCGTCCATTAACCACTATCGTCTAAAAAATATGCTCTGGTCTTGACCAGACTCGAATCGCGGTTCACCGACACTGATTAGATATACAAATAATAATATTAGTACTAAATCCTACACAATATTACGCGCTGCTATAAATTCCATTTGGTACTGTGCTATACTAACGATTAGGACATTAAAGGTATTGTTAATATTTCTGTTACAATATTAATACCCGGTGTATCGAGTATTTAAGCCCATTTACGATATATGTCGCGGGGTGACGATAAAGAAAAAGAGAAAATAAAAAGCTAAAATGCTGAATGCAGATATTATGGAAAATAAAAACGTATAGAATACAATAGTCAGAATATAAATGTGTCAGATAATAAAACGCTAGAACAGTAGAATGTTGGAAAATAATTTGTTTAAAGAAAATAAATGTGCCGGAAAACAAAATGTTAGAAAGTAAAAAAAAAAAACGATTTATAATTCTGCAATTCAAATACGACTGTAATTTAAAATATTCTGATAATTTAGCGTTCTGAATAATGTTAGGATTCTTTCATTTTGTTTTGTACAATGTAAATTTGCATACTTGTAAGACTTCACCCTAACCCAACCTGACCGTTTTATCTTAGTAAGGTTAGGTTTTTAATGTAAAAAAATTCATATTTGTATGATAATATATAGATGTGATGGAATCGCGCGAGTACAATAAAATATTCGTTTCGATAGTCATTCCGATTTTTGATTAATACATAAGCCTATTTTTATTTGTATAATAATAATAATAATAATAACAATAATAAGTGTTATTATAAGTAATAGAATAATTTTGTTTTTCCTGTATATAGTTTTGTTTCGTTGTTATTTATTTTTTACCATATATCTCGCGTAACTCCACACGAGTTTTTATTTTTTTTTTTACAGGTTATCTATGTGTACTATGTTAAATGTAAAACGTGAATTGGCAAATCGTATATAAATAATATTGAAACATTTTTTTTTTCTGCTTTCGCACAATGCAATATACGTATTTTTTTTTTTTTTTTTTTTACCGACTGATAACCGTTGATCCGTAACCTCATATTATTATATTATACACTCGGTACGCTCAAACACATACAAACGTCATACAGCGTATTATACTACGGCTGCCTAGTATATGGTATAGTTAGATAGGTACCTCCTCTACCTATATACTGTGGCGATTTGTTATTTTGTATAAATATTATAATACGCGGTAAGTAGTAGCAAAAAAAAAAAAAAAAAAAAATAAAAATGCACAGTACATATTTACGTACTGTGTACGTACGCTTGTCTATAATGGATACGTGTACACGTACGAATTCGTACGGGGGAAAATGGAAAATGGAAAAAAAAAAAAAAAAATTATATACAGCCAACCGGCGACGGCGGCAGGAATGTAGACCAGCCATTATCACTAGTCCTTGGGTTTTCGGATAGATAATACTACGCCGAGGCCGCCGTGTCTCGTGAACCGAAATATCATAGTTGGCTGGGTGGTATAAAATATATATACGCCCGTTACGCCCGATGAACCCGCTAACCTTGGGACAAACCGACAGCCATTGTAATTTTATATATATAAAATAGTTGGAAAAAAAAAAAAAATAAAAAAAAAAATGCTTGAACTACCGCCGAATAGGCCGTAAAAAATAAAATAAAAAAACAACCAAAAAAATTATACGAAGTGCTATCTATATATATATATATATAAATACCTACATATTATTATAGTTGTGAAATAAATATGTATATTTTAAATTTGCGTTGACGACATACTATTATTATATTTGCCCGATGAGAAATATGTACGAGCGTACGTATGCATGTACACAAATAGGGAATGTGCTAAAATAACGATTTATCAAAAATATATACTTCGGATCGACTAGAAAAATAGTGGTACCGTCTGTTTGGTCTCGACGACTTCCACCGCGCACTATCCAAGTCTCGTAGTCCACCGCGATTTACGAAGATTTAACAGGGGTTGGACACGTTTTTCGTGTAAATGTATTTGTATAATACATTAAAGTACTCGCTCAAGACGCTTTCCCGCATAAGACGCCGTTTTCCATAGGTTCCTAGACATTTCCTATACGAGTCAATGTAAACTAACCAACCCGATAAGGCGCTTGGTTTTTCTATATATAATCGGATGAGACGCTCTTTTGTTTAATAGACGACGATAAATTGTAGTAATTGTGTAATAATAAAAACAGACATTTTTCTCGGTTACGTGTACATACTGTATTTATCGTTTTATTTTATGGCACTATCCATTTTATCGTATTACGAGGTCTAGTGTAGTGCAGTTCGCTGGCAAGTGTGCATATAATCGTTTTGTGTTGTAAATTCGTTATAGCTAGTGGTATAAAACGTAAAGCCCTATCGATTTCGGACAAACTCAACATTTTAAAGAAATACGATGAAGGATTGACCGAAAAAAAAAACAAAATGATATAGCTCATTAGCTACGAACTGAGGATATATCCTTCCACATTAAGAACTTTTTTGAAAAAATAGACATGCCGTAGAACGAAGCGGATTGGTAGGTGGAAGCAAACGACAAAAATTAAAACACGGGGAGAGTTGGAAAATGTTTTATTGGGGTGGTTTAAACAAATTCGTAGATTAAATTATCCAATAAATGGAGTTGTTATCACAGAAAAGACTTAAGATAGAAAATGTGTTACCCATTAAATTATGTTCAATAATACAAATAATAATAAAACAATAAACTCGATATTTTAATCACCCAATTTTTTATCAATCCCCGCATAAGACGCTTTTTCGCTTTAGATATTCTGAAGAGCTGGTCTCTTAAAGAGCGTCTTAAGCGAGTTTAACTGGGTATATATATATATTAGTTTTATTGTGATGTTCTAAGGTAGGATCTATTAATAGATATGATTTATTATAGATACAAGTATTATAGAAGGAAGACATTTTTGTTTACTGGTCTTTACTAGTAGGACGAGATGGAGGAAGCGGCCGCGAGAAAAGATTTGATTTAGGAGTGTGCGCCAATAGAGGACACCGATGGAATGGGATGGTGTAGGAAGCTACGAAGAAACAAAGAAACAGAAGGAGAGATTCATAGACAAACAAATTATATTTATTATAATATGAATTTGTTTTGATAATATTGCAACTTTTTTTTTAAAATTTAATTTTGCGCGGGTATATCGTAATAAAATTTGTATCCAATTATTGGTGGATGAAACGTTAGGCGTGTTTTAGCACTGTAACCGTGAGTAAACTGTGAGTACTGATTTCATTTTCGCGTGCTAGTTTCAGTAACTTGGTTACTGAGTTTATTAAATTGTTTAGTGTTTTTTGTAATCGGCAAATGTATGGTTAATAAAACGAGCTGATCGAAATTGTGCATTCCCGCTAACAAATATTTATAATAATTAATAAATGTTTTTAGATTTTTTAATCTATTAAGAAGGCACATTAAACAAATGTAAGCACTTTGATCACTTGAAAGCGACTTAGATACGTATTACAACATTTTATTAAATTAGAACTTATATAATTATTTATTCTAAAGCTCCGATTTATTGCGTTGTGCAATACTCGTACCTGCTGACTAATTGGTATTATAAAATTTAAAATATTTTTTAGTATTAATTACTTGAGTAAACGATGTAACGAAAAAACGATAGTTTTTGACGATATGTAACCATTTATTAACCGCAATAAATAGAATCAGTAAACTGTTTACAACGCCAAAACACGCCAATATTGGAATTTAAATATTATATACCGGTTTTTTAATAAAACGTCCTTCACCGAATTGTTTCGAAGACGAACGTTTTATAATATAAATGCCCTTGTTAAACTCTGCAGTATTTCCGCCAGCATTTATTTTTTCGTGAGTAACCTTGTATGTAATTGCAGTCAATTAACGAATCAATTAATTATTTATTATTATAATTCACCTCGAGTTAACTATATAAAAAAAAAAAAAAAAAAAAAATGTGTGTTATATAATTTAATTAACGATTATAAAACGACGGATAATATAGAGAAAAATGAAAAAAGTTATTTAATTTGAATTTTTCATCAGTCCCGGAAAAATATTATCACTTATTAATAATAAACTGCGCGCATGTATTTGTAAACATGAGTAATTTAATATTTAAAAAAAAAAAACACACAGTTCTTTTATCAACATTATACGAGAATATTTTTTTAATTTCGAAACTAGTACAAACATGCAGTGTCGGATGCAATGGGGCGGGGGGGAGGGCGGAATTCACGAGATCGCCTGACCCACGGTTCATTTTTGCTGGCAAAATCGGCCAGGGCTTATCAAGCCCTGAAATTAATTGTTTAAACGTTATCTTTTGTATAATAGACACAGGAAAGTTGTTCGGCGTTTTCAATTATAATTACTACTGACTATATTTAAATGTAGATGATCTTAATATTTAGCCTTAAAAAATGTTCTCTCGAAAATAGCTGACCCAGCAGAGTTCCCTGTCGTATACAATATTTATGAATATATGCAATTATCGATTACTGCAGTTACAAGGCAATGGTATTTATTCCGCTGTGATAATATTATTAATCGTTAATTATTAATAAAAAAAAAAAAAAAAATGTTTTCAAGTAACCTTAGTGAGACTGAACGATGTCAATAAATATTACACGGTACTAATTATGTAGGCAAGTATACAAAAACGATGTATTTTACAATTTATAGGACCGACGAATTTATTAATGCGTGTCGAAAACACCGATTTTTAAGATGGACCATTCAATACGTCATCATCACTGATTTTCGATACGCTAATACACGTGTCAATTTTCATTGATTCATTTCTTTGGACTGGTGCAGCCACGCACATTATTATTGACTGTAGATTATAGTGTAATAAATTCAATTGATATTTAATTATAAAAAAAAAATAAATAATAATAATAATATTAGTAATGGATAAAATTTATAATTTTTAACCGTATTTATTTGTTTATTGAGCTAAATTAAATTAAATTTTCGTGTTTCGGATTAATATCATTTTTATGGTCGACCCATTATTATATAATTTAACTACATGCATATATGGTTTACTATAGAATTTTTTTTTTTAGAATCATTTAATAATCTATACGGCCTGTATTCGTGGAGCTTTTGTTGCGCACAAATATTCTAAGTGAACAAACACTATACCCGAGTATAATTTAGTAAAAATAAAAAAATAAAAATAATTAGTTTAACAAATAATTTTAATACAATTATGTATTACGAAACTGCAGTTGAAAAACGCATAAAAGTATAAAACTTATAATATAAATTGCTTTTGGTACTAAACCGTCACTAATGGTTTGAAATAATAATAATTTGAACTGCAAATACGTGTACTAAAAATTTAATGACTGATAGTATAACATAAAAAAAAAAAAAAAAACCCCATAAATATTCCATAATAAAAATTAATAATTTATTATTTAGTTTTAAAAATATAGCGTTGTTGGTATGTATAAATTATACATATCTTTTTAACCGATTCATTTTTCGATGCAAACGTATAAAATATATTAATAGTATGTAGGGTTAGGTTAGGTTAGGTTAATACCTACCTATTGTATGTATTAAAAATATATATAAATATATTAATTAACTTACGATTAAACTCGATCTTATATATCGATAAGAAATATATAAATATACTTTAGGTACAAGAGGTAAATTTCAAGTGGTTATATATAACCAACATTTGTTAGATGATTATTATAAACCGTGATCAATTGTATTTATAATATAGGTTACCAGTCTTAATGAAAAATGTAAGTATCTATATAATCTATGTTTTGACAAATATGAAGAATGATGATTAATAATTTAATATGAGTAAAAAAGAAATGAAAAAAAAAAAAATGATTTTAATATAATATTCGAAGATAAAAATAAAATCGTTTACCATCTGCAGCTTACAGATGTCTAGTTAGACACGGTTATACAATGTTTTGTACTAAATATTTTTATAAAGTAATTTTTTTTTTTAAATTAAAAAACTTATATACACAGCCCCAATCTTTAAGTAAAAAAAACTATTTCGATTTTTGTATAATATTTTTTTCACATCGGGTTATTCTATAATTATTTCGATAAAAGCCCGCAATTTTTTTTTTATTATTTAATTAAAATCTATTTTTTAAACGTACATCTACCTATATATATAAAATAATAATCATGTTTTATTATTTCCATATCTACAGCTATACAATAATAATTATTATTATTTTTGTATGGTTATTAGATTATTGATTTTCATCGATATAAATTTGTTTTATTTTATTTTTTTGGGAGTGAAAATATAATACATCAGTGTTCTTTATTAAATATTATAATACAAAAAAAAAAAAAAATATGTTATAACTCGACTCGCTGTATTTACTCGTAATATTTCCGACGGTACGCTTATATATATACTCGTATATATGTATATATATTTTTTAACGAAAACCCGACGTATTACAGCTATAATGTAATTATAATTTTCCAAAATAATTTCGGTTTTATTAGTCCTTCGTAGTTTTATAGTCCAAATACGATATGGTTGTACGACAAAAAACCAACAACAATAAATACCTTACCTATCGAGCATCATATTTTTATACCGGCCCGGTGCGTTTTTCCGCGGACAACATCTGAAAATTTCTCATACGTCGCGTCAAATATAATAATATTCGGTCATAATCATTACGTCAAAATACAGTATTAGCTTCCACAAAGGACAAAGGAGAAAAAAAAAAAATACACGTAAACGTAGCGTTTTCAACACTGATAGTGCCTATACTTATATATATATAGTATTATAGTATTGATATATCTATACCTATAATATAATACCTACTCTGCGTTGCCGCATATGTCTTGGTTTTCTCGGTGGTCATTGGACTGAATCCATTATCACGATGTAGCCTATTGTATTTTTCCCCGTTTTATTTTATTATTTATTTTTTTTTTTTTTTTTTTTTTTAGTTTAGTTTTTATTTATTTATTATTTTTTTTTTTTTTTTTTTTTTTTTTTGCAGCCAGTCGATGTCACAACTCACAGCAGGTGTGCGGGGGAGAGACGCGAGGGGCGATTCATGACAGCTTTCACCATCGCGCGGTCACTCACTCGAGCGAAGAGCTCGAATGTTGAAAATGTTAAAAATGAGCCTTGGCCGGCCGGCAGATCCACGCCGCCGCCGCCGCCATTGTGAAAACAAAACAATAGATCAATTGATGCGCGAACCAAGTGAAACTGAACGTTAAGCTAATGTAATATACCTATAAATATGCATTATTCGTGCCAACAAAAGTATATATATATATATATTTACGCGTACATTCGTAAAAAAAAAAAAAAAAAAAATACAAATTTGTATTCATTAAAATATCCGACGAGTACAGTACACGCCCGTATTCCTGTTGCGCGGTTATATAGCAAAAACAAAAAAAAAAAAAGGTTTTTTATTTTTCTTACGAACACAACGCGTAAAATGAGTTTTCAGTGTTACGCATAGGAGTGTTCAAGGGGCAGCTGCCCCTCCCACAGGCTTAATATTTTTCTAAATAAAGTAAAGCGAGGGAAATTTAATTAGTTGGGCAGTCGTTGATAGGCAGGCAATCTTAAATCGTGATTCGTGATTGATAACAAATACGATAACATCAACCACGATTTGTGATATCAACCACGGACAAAATGATCCAGTTCTAGTTGTTCGCGTGAATAAACATTTTCAAAATTGAGTTCAATCAAAACAAAGTTACGTAGTACAACGCGGCAAGACGGACCAGATGGACTACTAACAATACCGATTGAACAAAACATAGTTTATCGTATAAATATCGATGATGTTTAAAATATCAACTCCTCCAGAGAGAAGAACGGTACTCTAGAATATTAAGATTAAACGTTTTGTTTTTATATTGTTAATCACTTATTTAATTTTTACTTGTACAAAATAATATTTCATAATTATTAACGAGATGATAAGTATTAAGCAAACTTTGCTTCGTTAAGAAAAGTTCTTTGATTGTTAATAGTCACATAAACGTAACAAGATTATAGAACGGGCATAGTATAGAAATTTTTATCTATACAATTGTAAATATTCGAGTACAAAATACGATTGTGGATGTACAGTTGAGGGTAATATTTTTTAAAATTAAACATTTTACACTAGTTATTATTTTCCTGAAAATGTGTAACTTTTAATTTAGTCACTCAAATTGGTTTTTGTATTTTAAAAATAAACTTTAACATTTATCAGCGCAAAGGTATTAGTATTGATTTTTTCTGTTGTTGTTGTTGTTGGGATAACTTAACTTGAACTAGTTTTAAATAAAAAAAAAATCCGTCAACTCGCCCGGGTTGGTTTTTTGTGATCTATGTGATAAATATTTATTAGTATAAAATAGGGAAAATAGGATATTTCAACATTATACCCGTAAATCTAAGTTTCATCACCTGTTATAATATTTTTTAAAAAGTCTATGTCAGTTACTGCTCTTTCAAAAAGTTCTTGAGAGATGGTCTTTCGGTTTTGTTTTTGTTCATCGGTTAAGAGACGAGGAAAAAATTTGGCTGCGATTCGGCTCATACCCAATTCTTTGGTTAATATTTCTTGGCGAGAATAGCAAAAGATATTCCGACGTCTTCTGCAACTTCTCTGCTAGTCAATCGACGATTATTTTGAATAATTTCACGAACACGAGCAACAGTTTCATTTGTTTTACTGGTCGAGGGTCTACCAGGTCGTTCGTTATCCTTAACGGATGTTCTATCTTCCTTAAAACGTTTATCGGGGTTTCGTTATCTTAATTTAAATAAATGTTATTAACACAGTCCGGGTATTTTTTGTACACATCTCGTATTTATATTATATATGGTAAATTGTATTCATCGTTCTACGGCCAGACCATAAGCATACAATTCACCAATTCGTCGTTAATAATTAACAAACGCACATAGGAAATGATAAATTATTATCTAGTCTCTCTCTGGCCCGTTAATTCATTTATCTTTATTCGTTTTATTTTTCCGTCCGACATATTATTATTATTATTATCCATGGAGTTGATGCGACCAGCAGCGTATTGTAATAATACAGTACAATTTGTATATACATACATAAATCTATATATATATATATATATAATAATTAGTGTTCTAGTCGATTATTGTTATTATATACACTGGTCTTCCGCAGCGACTGTCAGTAACAGAAAAAAAAAAAAAAACAACCGGCAGCCATTATTCGTTAGTTTATAACATACGTAATAAGCGAGCGACCAACAACCGGTTGTTAAAAAAAAAAAAAAAAAATGTCGTATACGAGAGGTGACAACGGAATAATAACTACGATAATTATTATACACGCACATATATACACACGACCGCATTGTTTGATTGGTCGGAATAACGCGAATAGAATGGGGTTTTATTTTATTTGTATTATTATTATTATTTTTTATTTTTTTTATTTTTTTATCGCGCAATCCCCTTCGGACGTTAACGTCATCGACTCATGTGGACTTTGCGGCGGCCACTATTTCACTTTGACAATAATTATTATTGTTATTGTCGCGATATTCCGCGCGTATTAAAACCGTCGTATTTTTTAATAATACCGAACGGTCTAAAATGTTGCGCGGAATTATTTTATTAGGAGATGGGTGCCGTCTGGGCACCAGTTACCGAACCGAATTCGGCGGGCCACGCAATATTCGGGCCGGTCGCGTATTGAAATAGAATGCCTTCGACCATTTCAATATTTCTCTTCACACTGTGGAATTGGCCCGAACACGCCACCGAGACACGGTGTAGATTAACGAGGGCCGTTCCCTTTTTTTTTGGACCGGCGAAAATCCTAAAACTCGCGGTCGGCCGGTACATTTCCTATCCGTTATTCTAAAGGGGCCGGTTAGGTTAGGTCCGAATCGTATGAGACGTCATCAATAGTACATCAGTCGGCTTCACGAATTTTGACATTTCCGTGTAACCAAAAGTTATATTATTATTTTAACGATAACTTTTATATATATATTTTACAATTATCTCATTTTTTTTTTTTTTTTAGATTAGCGAAAATAAAATTCACTATAGGTTCAAATAATGAGGGTTTGTGTTCTAACAAATAGATCCTGCCCTTCCTCATTAGGTACTTGGATATTTATTTTATTGTTGACAAACCAGTAACTCTTATTTAATCATTTAGTCAAATCATAGTTTGTATCTTAGTACACATAATTTAGTACGTTAAAAAAAAGTGTCGCGACGTTTTTAACGGGACATTTTAAGGTGGTTGGATCCAAATGATATGCATTATAATAATATGCATCATTGCCGATAACATTACTCGATAAGAAGAGGCACGGCGTAGACACTAATCGTGCGTATTCAATAATCGTCGTCTTAGAAGAAAAACAATTATAACTCCGGGGATTTTATGAGGTATCACAACTGTGTGATTCCTCTTCATGTGTATATAAATGTTAATTGTCTTTAAATTATTATTATTGTTATTACTTATTGTACACACTGTCAAGATTGTAATTTTTCAAATAAAGTCAAATTTTTAAAAAAAAAAAGAAAAAAAAAGAACTCCGGGGATACGCCACTGCGGGAAATTCCGGGACTGGCGTATCCAGGGGTGTACGTGATTGTATCGCGCTGCCGACGACGTCGACGTCGTTTAATTAACTTTCCGCGGGCACCGGTAGGTAAACACCGTGCGTAATCGACGGGACTTTTTGTATTTTTTTCCTCCCTATGACCGTCGGCGGGCGTCAGACGCAGCAGCAGAGTACGCCTATAGATAATATTATATATATATATATATATATATATATATATATATATATATATATATAGGAACACGGTGTTCCGATCACAATGAACACAAGTCCGGGGTAAAATATTTTTCTGTTTGTGTATATATATATATATATATATATATATATAAATTACGTCGGATAGTCTCATCCGCGGAGCGCTGCTGCGGCGTACAGGCGGTAGGTACACATCGACAGCTCAGCGTGTGACTATAACAACGACGACGCGGACGACGATAATAACGATAATAATAATAATAATAATAATAATAATAATACAAACGATAATAATAATAATAATAATAATAACGATAATAATAATAATAAATAATATAAAGTATACGGATACCGTGTTCTATACCACGGGTGTAAATGAAACAGGAGCACCCGGGTAATTACACGGCAAAATTACCGGCCCGACTACTGTACGCACACCTTCTACGGCCCATTGTGTTCGTCGGGCGCGCGCGCACACACACGCACACACGCACAAACACACACACACACACACACACACAACAAACTCATCTCTCGTAAAGTCAAAGTGTGCGTGTGCACTATACACTCAAACGTACCTATACCAGCCTATAATATAATATATATATATATATATATATATATAAATTACTCCTCCGCCGCCATCGGAGTATGTGTTTCTCGACGAAATTGTTTCGGCCTGTTGCGGAGGGAACACCGGGGCTCTTCCTCCTTCTCGTCCCGTCGTCGTCGTCGTCATCGTCGTCGCCG
Organism: Tuberolachnus salignus; assembly: GCA_956483605.1. Classification (NCBI taxonomy): domain Eukaryota; kingdom Metazoa; phylum Arthropoda; class Insecta; order Hemiptera; family Aphididae; genus Tuberolachnus; species Tuberolachnus salignus. Next base: position 6,545,914 of record OY101433.1, on the reverse strand, counting down.
TCGTCGTCATCGTCGTCGCCGTCGTCGTCGCCGTCGTCGTCGTCGTCGTCATTGTCTGACTACAAATGTGTTAAAAGAACACACTATTTATTGTGTTCGAGATGAATTTTTATATATTATTATTATTATTATTATACCCGCCTATACTACACACGCGCACACATATTATTATATACGTACGTATACATCATACTCTATTATACACCTATGTATTATTTATTATTTTTTTTTTTTACTCCCCTCTCTCTCTCTATATATATATCGTAATATAGTCGGTGTATATATATATATATATATATATATATATATATATATATATATATATATATCAGTTCGGTGTGCAGCCAACGGCTACATATCGCTTTTGTATAACGATCGTTCGCGTTATATTACGAGATATATATATATATATACAGATATACCATAATACAACTTATAAGTATTTTATATTATTATTCGATCGTCGAACGAATCCCGGTAGAGGCGACGGCGACGACGACGATTTTCCATTACAATATAATATTATCATAAAATTCATCGTATTATTATAATCTCGTCTCGTCGCCGTCACTATTATATCGATTGCGACATATATTCCTAGCACCGCGGATTGTCGGCGTTCAGAGAATCGGACTAAACAAAAATTTAAACGCTAATATATATAATTTATTATTTTTTTTTTTTAAACTGAACAATTACCGCGAGTCCTCCGCAATTCAAGCGCCACCGACGAGTGTTATGAACGATCGTCGTCACGTTTTGTGAAACGAGTATAACGAAAATCTACATTTTTTTACGATCCTAAAATATCCAATCGCAGATATTTACATGAATCGTTTCCAGCCCCTTATCGACCCCGTCCTAGGGTTTAGTTATGTTACAGGATTGAATTTTTTCACGGGGGTAGAGGTTACCAAAAAAAAAAAAAAAAGAATCGCGTTCCTAATTTCGTACGCGTATAGAGGCGAAATAGTTTGCAAAGAAACGAGTGTTCAAAATTCACAATCTTTGGTACTCGTCGACTGACCGATAGACCGAAATCGATTTCGTTAGCTAAAGTTACAAGTTTCTTATCCGTTTTACAGCTATATAAGTTTTATTAAAAACTAAACATTTTCGATATTTTCAACGCATGTAATTCACTTTTCGTTTCCCGCCGAACTGGCTTGATGACAACACTCATCGACAGACTAATGTGTCTTCGTATAAATAAATCACTGTACAAAGACGATATAGAAAACGTGTCTAAAAACGTCAGTTTATTTTTTAACAAAACTATATCGTAATGGATATTCCGAAAAATGTCGACAGATTTTGTAGTTCATGTGTATACATAAGAACTAAGAAGTATGAAGTTATATTCTGCACGAATCTCTGTATAAATATATTGTGTATCATTTTATGTTTTCTAATAATTTATGTATTGCATAATACTACACGTATACGTATAATACCTATATTATGTATTTTTTTTTTTATTTATAGAACGATATACGAATATGTTATATAATATATAGTTGTTCCGTAATATACTTCTTCTTCTGTTAAATTTGTTAACCAGAGCTTATTTTATTGATTGACCGTTCGTCTTCCAAACATGTCCGAACCATTTTAGGACGTTTGCTTTTTATAAACGATAGAATATTTGGCTTTTCCGTAATATATCGTAGGTAAATTATAATAAAAAAAAAATATATATGTAATATTAAAGATCATACTATAATCAATTAAAATCCTAATCCTGTGTTAAAACGCATTATATCAATATACCGGCAAATGTATTCTAGAAAGCTTGTGTATAAGAACAATACACGCGAATGCAAATCTTGTACAGGCGTTAAACCGTTTTATTTCTTGTTTAAACCGATGGCCCCGGGAGAACCGACGTGACATTGCGTTCGCGCTATAATAAACCCACTGAAATTTAAATAGCGTTGAATATAATGTTCATCGTAATATCTGGATTGATAGAAAAACAAAACAAAAAAAAAAGGGCCTCTGGTACTTTGTCCGTGAATGGAAAAAATAAAAATACTTCCATCACACTTCAGACACGAAATATACATCAGACATGAAAATATTATGTTTTAGTTATTTATTTCCTTTTCACGTTGTTATAGGTAAAAATAATTGTTTTTTTTTTTTTTTTTTTTTTTTTTTTTTTTTTTTTTTTTTTTTTTTTATTAAAAATATAATATAATGGCCGTTACCCATTGTCGAGATGAGCGTATATTATAACCGGTAGCGTTATTAATCTAAGTCAAAATAACACAACCGGTTGTTGAACAAATGGCTATAACAGACAACCGCGGGTACGGTTTATTGTACGAACACACACTATTTTTTTCTTTTTTTTTTTAATTATAATAGGGCTTTTTTCATTTCCTTTAAAAAATTGTTTTTACAATTGTTGTACCAAAATTATCGACGTTACCCATACAATGGCAGACAAATATACCGTGTATTGCCGCGGTATACCTATAGTGAAGCTCGGCTCTATCCCCGAGTGTGGATTGGTGAGTTTAATATATTTCTATAAATATTTTCAGACATCATAATATGTTGGCACTACAATGTATACCTATTTTACATATTAAAATCGGACCACAAAAACTACAAACAAATAAAAATAAAAAATAATAATAACGCTTAATCGGATAAGTATAATTAAGTAAAATTATCGTAATTTTGTTACTCTACAAATGTCGGTCCCTATTATCAGAGATGGCAAACACACGACACGCGCAACAATTTAAAAAAATGATTAATAACAAATTTCAAAATATAGAATAACTCGTGTTTTTTTTTTTTTTTTTTTTATAAATTTATTCGATGCATATTGGATTTAGGTTTAACGAATGCAAATAAATACCCGTATAGTATAGATAATTTTAATTTTTCCAAGAGGTGATATTATACTATTAAAATGCTCTCGTATTTATAATCGTTTGGGGAAAAAAAAAAAAAAAATAAATAAATTAGGTTATTGTTAATATTTTTTCGTCGTTTAGTGTTGTACTGGTATGCATATTATTAAAACGTCCAAAAAATAAACACGTTCTACCGATATTAGGTACCGCTAACTAGGTATAATATATAACATTAACAATGAAAACGGTTGAAAAGATTGTGCATTTTTCGTATTTTCTCTATGCTAACAAATACTAAAAATGTGAGATTTTTATTGTAATATAATACGTTATATATACTAGGTACTATATAAAATCGCATTTCTTTTTATATGGATAGTATTTTTAAAATTTTGTTTAATATAGATAACAGGACTATCCTAACCGTTCAAACTCCTACCGGGAAAGTATTCTTCCCTTAACGGATTCCAATACGGATATACGAGGTCTAATCAAAAAGTATCGAGACTTGATGAGATTAATCGTAAACCGGGTTTAGGTATGAACTTGCACGTGCTATATTTATCTACCTTTATATGTTGGATAAATGTATTAGACATAGGATCAGATTAAAATTGACTCAGTCGGCTGCTCGGTGCGATTAAGTAAAGCGTATTTCACATCCTGTCGGATTTCGTTATGTTTGCATTTCGGAGTTTGCATTAAATTTTACCATAAACTTGGAAAAACTGCTATTGAAACCCACAAAATGTTATTGTTAGCTTATAGAGATGAAACCATGTCCCGTGCTCGCGTTCTTGGATGGTTTGGACGATTTAAAAAGCGTAGAACAACTGTGGAATGTGATGAACGTTAAAGGACGTCCGTCAACAAGCCGCAATGAGTTATTTTCGACTACCAAGGTATTGTCCATCACGAGTATGCTCCAAAAAGACAAACCATAACAAAAAAGTACTACATTGATGTTCTTCGTCGTTTTCGAGACGCTGTACGTAGAAAAATACCAGAGTTTAAAGAGTCAGGCAGTTGGAAATTGCATCACGATAATGTCCCAGCCCATTCAGCCCATGTTGTGCCGCAGTTTTTGGCCAAACACGATATCCCAGTTGTTTCTCAACCCTTCTATTTGCCTGACCTAGCTTAATGTGATTTTCTTTTTAGTCCTGAAGATAAAAATGGCGCTTAAGCGTAAACGTTTTCAAGATGTGTTTTCAAAAATGCAGGAACGTTGGAGAACTTGTATAGATTCAGAAGGAGTGTATTTTGAAGGAGATTGAATGTAAATAACTTTATCTAATAAATATGTATATTTTTTTTAACAGTCCGATACGTTTTGATTAGACCTCGTATATTGCAAAAAAAAAAAGAAAAAAGTCTATTGCGCGGGTATTTTGTACAATGTCGCAATGTTCCTCGTACAGGTTAGATAGATTTTTTTTTTAAAATTTAGTTTTGGGTCTAACCCCCTAGATTTGTATATATATATATATATATATATATATATATATATATATATAAAAAAAATATGCTACAACAAATTTTGGGTCAATAAGGAAATTCGAGTACATTAATTTACTCATAGTTTATCGATATGTTTAATAATTTTAAAAATATCTCTTAAACGGACAGGAAAATTGACATTTTTCACAGTGGGCTTTTTAAATATATAGATCAGCATTCGTATATTGAAGATGTGGTGCAATTAGAGGGCGTTATTACTCTTTTTTTTTTGGAAATTAATCTTCATCCCTAAATACGTCACTGGTGTATATATAGAGGAACTAAACGAAAGAGCGATCGATTGGAATATTTGAGTTTTGTAGACCAACCGTGCAGGCCTATTTAAAAAAAAAAAAAAATGTTAATATTATAATAGATAAACGCATAAAAAAAAAAAAAAAAAAACGCATTCGGTAAAATATACCGTTTGACCGGCGGCGATCCGCATCTCAAAGCATTTATATTCATTTATTAATATATCCCCGTGTCGAGGAATCGTCCGAGATTCTTTTAACTTGGTTTTAGCCGTTATCAAAAAAAAAAAAAAAAAATAATAATAATAATAAAAAACACACTCGTTGAATATATTGTATTATTTTATACAGTCAATTTTTGACACGACCCGCGGACAACGGTTTACGATATAACTATAACAATATACGACGACGAGCCGTATCGATTAAAAAACGCGATTCGATATAATATTATTATGTACGCGACGGCACCGTATAAACACGCGCCCCCGTACCGTACATTATTATTGAGGTACCTAACGGGTTTTTTTTTTTTTTTTTGTTTTTTGTCGGACCGTTTCAGCGATCGACGGACTTAACTGCAGTTTTTGCGTATTCTTTTTCCTTTTTTTTTTCTCTCTCTCTCTCTCGCCCCCGTCGTTTATTGTTGCATCACGGTACAACACGGTCGCGGTCTTCCATTAACGTCATTATTATTACTATTATTATCGGGTATTGCTGTGAGCAGATAACACATTTATAATACAAGAGTACCGGTAATTATATACGGCGGCCCCGTCCGTGCCGAATCCGCGGGACGTTGCGTTTTATAAACGCGCGACTCGCGCGCGACCGGCAAAAGAAGACCGCGGCGGCGGACACGTCGTGCATACCTACCTCTAATCGTCGGTTTTTTTTTTTTTTTTGTTCTTTTTTCTACTGTCTGGACACGATCGGCTACCATTTCGCATTATTCGTTATTACTATTATAGGTATATACGACTGCCGTGTACGGCGGCGGCGGCGGCGGTCCGTCGCGTGTAAAATAAACAGGAAATTATACGGTTTGAAAAGTGGTACCGTCTCAGACGTTATATCCGAGTAATTCGGATTCGTACCGGCGGCTCTTCCCGTTCTGGACGGCCCATGCAAATTCGATGATCGATTACCTCGCGATATATACGCGCCGCGCGAAACGTTTTGTATAGCTAACACCAACAACAACAATAATAATAGTAATAATAGTAATAATAGTAAAAATATATATATATACAAGTACTACATGCGCGTTATGCACTTACTTACTTCCACGATAATACCGTAGTGTATACGTTATAATATAACGTATTTTAGACGCGGATCGCGGTAAAATTCGTCTCTAGACATTGGTAATGGTGTTATGATGTCATATACGAGGTGTGATCCGAAAAATACCGGGACTAAAATTGTATCTGCGCTAAAAATGAACGTATCGGAATTATACACGTGTCGAATAATAGTAGGGATTACACTCAATCACGTTATTCCAGGCACGGGTTAATTATTATATTTTAGTAATGACCGACAATGAAGTCGTATACTTTGGTTTTGTCGTGTCGAATAAACTCGAGGCAGCGTGTTTGCGTTCAATTTTGCGTTAAACCCACGGTAAATCAGCGGCGTGAAACTTTTGAAATGATTAAAAAAAAAAGCGTTCGAAGATGATGCAATGAGCAGGTCTAAAACATTTGAACGGCACAAAAGGTTGTTTATTGGGAGGTCGTGGGGCCATTAACGATGACTGGCTCGCAATTAACTTAGTGGTCGACCTTCAACCTCAAGAAGTGTGGTGGCAAAAGTTCGAGAAATTATACGATCAGATCGACGAATAACGATAAGATAACTTTCTAGTGGGTGTAACATTTTTTATGGATCATGCCAAACTATTTTAACTGAAGATTTGTGCATGTTACGTTCAGAACAGTTCTAGAAATCGATCGTGGTTGTTGGTACCACGACAACGCGCCTCCTCATTCGGCCTTATCAATCCGTGAGTTTCTAGCTGATAAATAAATTCCAGTTGTACCTCATCCCCCTAACTCACCAGATCTTGCCCCTTGTGATTTTTTTTTATTTCCAAAAATTAAAACTGACCTCAATGGACAACGATTTGATGATATTCGAACAATAAAAGAAAATGCGGCGGAACAACTTAAAGTTGAAGAATTCCTACATTGCTTCAAAAAGTGACAGGAGAGATGGGATAAGTGCATAGCAACAGACGATGAATACTCTGGTGGAGACTAATATTTAAAATAAATGATTTGTTTATTTAAATTTTTAAATAGAAATAAAATCCCAGTATTTTTTTATCACATCTCGTGTATATATATATATATATATATATATATATATCATAAGTTTTAATATTACTTAGTTCTTAAATATTATATTAAACTGTCTACAGTGTCCACGTTATGCTAATATACATTTTATTAGTCATCGAGTTAATTTAGATAATCTAGATAACTCATATGTTATTATGTAATAATCCAATACATTAAATATAATATTATTCAACCATACAGAGTGTTTATTCTGTTACTCTCCTAATTCATATTTAGATCAGTAATCAAAATCATATTTGTGTTCTACGTCAACAACGCCACTGCTGAGGAAGCTCCGCCGCGCAGGATAGGTAATTTAATTTAATTTAGAATTATTCCTACACTCGTAGAAGGTAATTGGTAATTCAAATAGTTAATGGGATTAAGTGTTAAGTAACTTCGTACTCCACTTCCCCGCATATTATTATACTTATTACAAAGTGGCGCCCAACGCGGGGCTCGAACCCACGACCCCGAGATTAAGAGTTACGTGCTCTACCGACTGATAATATACGCGAATTTATACCTATATGAAAAATTAAATTTAAAAAAAAATGAATAAATAATATAATATAATTGCTCCTCAAATCGTCTCAGATAAGTGATAATAGACAAGTGGAATTTATCCGGATAAAAAAAAATTATAATTTACTATTTTTAAATTGTCAAGGACACGATTATATATGAATGATGATATATATGACTTTTGTTTTTTCCAATATTGAAATTATTAACTGTTACTTTAGTCAATAAACCCTTATATTTGAAACGATTTTTACATGTTTCAGAGACATTATTGACGTTTTTTCTCCAAAAATATCGGCCGATATATGCCGATACTCACCGTTAACTATAATAGCGAGCAAGCGACGGTTATAATAATTCTGTTTAAACGCAAAGGGTTGTAAAATCATTAGCTATAGTAACCGAAAATTTTTAACTAAAAGTAAAACTTTTTTTTTTTTTTTTATGCCCTGGGGCTTTACTATTTAAACGACCTGATGGTCTTTATAAATATGTTTAACAGTATATATTTTACATACTAGATGTACTTAATTTAAACACTTAAACTAAGACGCTTAAGCCGTCTAATATCTTTGGAGTTGTCTAACAGTTGGATGGCCATTGGATTGATATGGCGATATAATCTAATCTCGTGTTAGCGAGCAAACTTTTGGATTTCTTCTGCTATTGTAGGCAGCATCATATCACGGTGAATGGTATCGTTTCTTTCAAACCGGTAGGCTGCAGTGATGGTCCGAAGAGCGATGTTTTGGCAACGTCGTATAATATCAATGTTAGACTTACTGGCACAACCCCACAGTTGAATGCTATAGGTCCTAATTGGTTTTATAATAGCTACATATAGTAGACGTTTGTTTTCTATAGTTAACTCAGAGTGGGATCCAACTAACCAATAGAGCTTCCGCATTGAAAAGTAAAACTGAATTTATATTTTCTATAATATGGATGATTTTTTATTTTTTTTGTGTAAGTATATTTATCTAGATAATCTGGATAATTACTTAACCAAGATAATCCTCAGATATATATAGAAAATAGACGTGCATCACTTCTATAGAGCTTATAAGTTCGCGGTTACAAAAACAAAATAGACCATGACGCCATAAACATCATGTCATTCGTGCGATTGACGGGACATTCAAAAAGAGAATAATATCATTTTAATACGTAAAACATTACATAATTATCGGACATCCTATAATACGACTTTTTTTTACGTTATACCTAAACAAATTTAAAATTTAGACCGGACGGGTGGGAAAAGATGTGAGTAGGAATACATAAAAAATCAATGTTTTTAAGTGTATATTATCGGATTTTAAAAATATTATTTGCTATTTGAAAATCAATTGTTGCGCCATGTATTTTAACAGTGTTGTTAATCCGCGAGAGATGTTTTATTTAATTGTTTGTTAGTTTTTTTTTTTTTTTTTTTTTAATTCTTTTATGGCACGTTAAAAATGTTGTTGTTACAATATGATGTACGGGTGCACGGGCAGAAACAGACCCGCCTGTAAATGTTGAGCGATCTATTCCAAAACGAACCGTACGAAATAACAATAATTAAAATGTATGAAACGGTAATAAAATAATAATGATGTGTAATACTGTGTAATGTGCGATTTCGTGTAAGTAAACACTATACGTTTTTTTAGATCCATCGGTCAATTCTGTGGGAAGTACAATTGCTACCTAATAACTGTGCCTACTCGTACAAAATCGTACAATATCGATTAAACCTGATCATTTTTCCACTACAATATGTTATTCATCGTTTATTCATATGCAAAATAGATGCAAAATTTCCAATAAAATTTTATATTCAAACAGAAAACAGTTGAGTAGATTTTTACCTTACTCTATAAGAACAACTAATTTAGGAATGTTTAATTTGTCTGACCGATATAAAGCGGTATAACCGTCAATGTAAAAATTACATTTGTTTCAAGTAGGAACACACGAAACAGAGTTTATATCGTTATATAATTTGGACAAAAAAAAAAAAAAAAAATAGAAGAAAATTAAACTATAATCGTTCGACTCTGGTAGAAAACAATTTAATAGTAATTCTATAATGTAATTATTTCGAAATAAAAATAGAATACATTGAACTGTATTCTTATAGTATACGAGTGTAGCGATATATTTTTAATTTATCTATGATGATCTACTTTATAGTGGGTATAGTAGTATATAGTTGACCATTATATAATAATCACTCATCTTCTCTCTGTTTAATAATAATTGTTCCTTTATGATATATATATATATATATAAAAAAAAAAAAAAAAATGGTTCAGCCCAATAAAATGTAATATTCCGTCAACAATAGAAAAACATATATACATGTACGTCCATATTGCCTAGATTAAAGATCTACAAAGACACGATTGTGCGTGTAGTATCCTTACCCTTTTGTTGCCGCGACCAATAAATTGTTCTTATAGTGAAAGATTCAACATAACAATAATTCAGTCGCTAACCTCAGCCTTCAATCTAATGCATACAATAATAATATTATGTGTATAGGTATGTAATATACACCAAATAACGCGTATATTATATTATTATACATTCCGTAAATATATATTATTATAAATAATACGCGGTGTGACTCATTCGTGACAATCGGCTGGGGAAATAATGAATAACACGAATTTAAAAACAAATTATTATTATCGAAATATTATATTCATTTTTTTTTTTTTTGTTTTTTAATTGCGGAGTATGCAGTTTGAACTTATATGCGGGGGAAAAACGCCACTCGATATAATACGATATAAATTGTACAACACAACCCATCCCCCTCTTGTCTCAACGAACAATCAGAATTTGTTTCAAGTACAAAAGTGCGTAAGTTTTAGAGTTTCCTAGGAGATTTTTCGTTTTTACTAACCAAACAAATGTTTTTCGAGATACGTCCTAATAAAACTATAATATTGTTGTTGCACTTCCGATCTACTTGAAATCTTGTGAAATAATTTCTCTAAAAAGACTCGTACGAGTAGTACGAGTGGAAAGTCTGTTATCCTTAGTTAGTCAACTAAATAGTTATATAACGGTTTATTAATTAGTTCAATGCGACCTTATACGAAATACAGGTTAATGGTGTGGTGGTATATTTCGATAAAATGTGTGTGTGTTTTTTTTTTTTTTTTTTTTTTTTTTTTTTTTTTTTTTTACGTTAGGTACCCTAAAATATTGTGTTCTCATATTGTTATTCCAATTATTTCGTGTTTGTTGTGCGCCGAACACAGTAGGTGGAGTCGATCAAACTTGTATAATATTTCGGACCGCAGACGTTAACTTACATGACGCATTGTTCACGGTGCTTACACGTATAGACCTTTCCCACAACATCACTTCCTTGGCGGTATGTGTAACACATTTTTTTTTCTCGTTTTTTAATTAATGATGTCTAGGGTAAAAATTTCAAAAGAAACGGCTACCTGTTACCTACACCCGTTGTCTTTTATATTATTGATGGACGCAGCGCGGCGCGTTCAAATATACCGAACGGTATACACAGAAAGAGCTATAGACGGAGAATGTGTAAGTGTACAATATAATGTAATATTAAAAAAAAAAAAAAAATTAAAAAAAAATAATACCAAAATATATATACGCGTATGGGATAAATGTACTAAAGGAAATAAGCGAGGCGTCGGAGTACAACGTTGTATATTTTTTTTAACGCGATACAATAACTTATATCAAATTATTTTTTATTATATTGAACTTGAATTTGTTTGCAATTTTAATGATAAATCTAAGAAGCGCCGAAAATGTATTTTATAGGTTATACACAAATTGGTCACGAATCGATCTATTACATTTTATAAATCCGATCTGGGTCTAGCTGGTGTATTCTAATACAGTTATTTTATTAATGATAAAAAAAAATGAAATATATACGTTACGGTTAGTGTTGAAAATTGGATAATGTCGACATTAGCCAATGTATTCTGGATAATGTCGTAAAAACCATAATGTTAGTGACTATTAGCACAATTTTTAATAATACGAACGATATTTAATAATTTTTAATGTATAAAAACAAAACAAATTACATTGTTTTAGTTTTTATATTTTTGAATTTGTAGTTTTACAAAGGCTGTCACCTTCCGTGACACTGAATTTCAAAGAATTTCAGACGATTTACATTTGCATCTATCACATTTACCCTTAAATGTGTTAAAACTTTTGTATCCTTCACCAACTTGACCTAACCTATACAGAGTGTTTATAAAAAAACATTTGTAATTGTTAAGTTTAAAATACTCGATTAACTGCATATTATAGCATATTAAATAAAAATATAAGAAGGAAACATAATTTTCACATTTTTACTTTTATGATAACAACAAACGAATGCCGCTAAAAATTCTAAAATACATTGAATTTAAGTTTTATACGTCTTTTGACGTTATACACGTTTTAATAAATGGTATATCAAACATATTGAAAATATAAAATTAAATTAAAAAATTACTTTGTCGGAAAATCTCGCAGGGATGGTAGCTGCCTTCCTTGCCAGGGCGGCAACGGGGCCCCCGTGCGTACGTTAAGTTTAAGAATTCACACTACCGGTATTTATGGTTTTAAAACTAAAATATTTGACTTTGATAAAACAATAAATGTTTTCTGAATCATAGATCAATAGGTAGGACGAAAATATAGTGAAATACATAAGTTTTTCGGTTGAGATAATAAGCGGAAACGCTGATGTATTTATTTCATTTTTCGGTACTTAAATATCCATACTGTTATCAAAAATTATTTAAAATACAAATATTATTAATATTTTTCATATATAATACCAGGTTTTTTTTTTTTTTTTTTTTTGACACTCTAAATAAGGCATGGATAACAAACGTTTCATATTTAATATATATATTTTGTTTTCACGCGTGAATAAAACTATATTGAGTTTAAGTAGCATAAATTTTCCGTACATCTCGATGATAATTTCAAAGATATTAAAAAATATTAAATTAAATGTAACATAACGATTTTACAATATACCGTTAAGTGATTTTATTTCGACGGTGTTTAAATGTAATTTTATTTTAAAAAACTAATATATCGCCATTTTATTCTACTCCGGTAAATCATAATCGTTTAACCATAAAATTTTGGTATCTTCAGTGTGAACATAACAATTATTTCATACATTTGACCTTTCGTAAATACATTAAACGGCAGAACTTTGGCTTATTGTTTTTTTTTATTGAACACATCTATAATATATTATACTGCTGCAATCATTTTATTTATTATTATTATTATTTTTTTTTTTTTTTTTAGCCCGGCGTGCGATCATTCATTCGATGTTCGTTATGCAAAATTAATTTCCTGATACGGATACTTTATCAGAATTAAAAATTAACCGACGAAAAGCGTTATTTAATTTTGTAATCTTTTTTGTACGAGCCTAACCGACCGGCCATTTATAATATAGTATTATTCTCCAGAAATAGTGCATATTATTAGCAGGTGCTTTAACTTAATGTTTTAACGAATTGTATAAATTTAATTCGTCCAATATAAAGGATGATTATAATGATTACGTTATTTTTATATTTTTATTTTATTTTCATTTCGACTCCGCCTACCGCTAGTTGTCGGCGGGTTACATTACGATAATTTACGCCGACGGTAATTTATTTTTATTAAATTATATTTTATAAAGCGCGTACAATAAAAAAACAAAAAACAAAAAAAAAAAATAATAAAATGGTTGGATAGTGCTATTACTGCTCTCACGGGTGAGCCACTGTTGTTGGTGGGCAGTCGGGAACTACTCGGGGGGGACTTAATCAAAGCGGTGCGATGGTAGAAAACGGTAAGACACCTGGAATCGGAAATTTTCCAGATGGCCTGGTTAACAGTTTTCGAATAATAACGTTTTTTTTTTTTACAAATTGGACTTTTGGAATTGTTGAAAAAGATACAAAGTGTAATCGAGTGGTTGTTGTTGACGGTGTTGTGATATTAAAGATACACGCGTAGCAATAGTGTACAACATTTTAGAAGCATAAACCATGACGAAATTAAGATATTTTTGAATGGGTTCAACGATTCTACGATAAAAGCGAAAATGCATGCCCGCCATAGCGGATTTGTAAAATAAAATAAAAAAAAAAACAAAAAATATAATAATTGTATACGATGAATAACAAATTACCGTTTTCCGGATGTTTTTTGTGTTTTGCTGCAGAATACTCGTATTAATAGTTATACATAAATAATCCGACGTGACCTTAAAAATAAAATATAAATATTTTTGATGATATTAACTATTATAATATACGACGTATATAGGAATATACATTTAGTATTTGGCTAACTTTGAAAGGGGATTTTTCATGTTATTTTTTTAATATTTTCTTTTTTTTCAAGGTTTATTATTATCATCACGTGACGGGATACACACGAGTCGTGTGTTCTTTTCGCCGGCGTTTTAAAGCGGTAAGCGAATTTGTTTTGTACGTCCAACGGAACTACTGTCAGTGTCAGTGAGCATGTGCTCCCGATGAACTTGTGTACGTAGAAGACCCGATCATTAACAACACCGTGTAATTGGCCACGAATTTAATTAGTCCTCCCAGGGTGGTCCACGGGTGGATGCCTCTCTCCTTCTTCGCCTTCTGATTTTTTTTATTTTTTTTTTTTTTTTTATGAATTATTATTTTCGGTTTATTTAAAGTGGTATTTCAACTATAATAATATTATGGCTGTCGTTAATTGGGGTGTCGCGTTCTACGGCCGACCAAACAAATTCGAAGATTCGGTGAGCCAATTTGTAATCCTGTCATTTTTCATGCACGAGAAAATCCGAACAGCTGCCACCGCTGCAGCTCAGCTCTTTCTCCGCGCGGTGATTTATTGTCCTATGTTTGCTAAAAAAAAAAAAAAAAAAAAAAAAAAAAAAGCGGTAACGCCGTATAGTCGTTTGAAGATAATATCGAAACAAATAAAAAATGAAATATACGTATATTTCATCGCTGATTTTATCGAGTACCTTGGCCAACCTCGATATCGTCAACGTTTAGTTATTGTCATGCAATAAGCATGGTTTTCAATGTTCGGATTTACAAATTTAAAATATTATTTCCATAAAAAGATGAGAGTTTAATAGGGACCAGTATGAATAGGAAGAATATTAAGATGTCCCGTACATTTGGATCGGCCCTAGCGCCGTACACGGGAAGAAAAATAATTTAATTTATCTAAAAATATGTGAAATTATAAATAATTGTTATAAAAAACGATTTTTTACGCGATTTATCATCATAATATATTTACAAATTAATACAAAGTAAATGCAACGATAAACCGTTGAAAATAAAATACTATTTTGAGTGGATCTCGGATAAATGTTTTGTTGTTAAATTTATGAATATTTTATTGATTTTCAACTACAAGATATTTTAGAATTTTCCGTGATTTTAACGGGCTATGAATACTTTGAACGCTAATAAAAAAAATTATGACATTACACTCGACCTGTTTTCTTTGACCGGTACGGAACGATAATAAAATTATCGCGACCGAAAAACTTGTGTCAATACATAAAATGGAAAAAAAAAAAAACTCGACGTTTTGAAAACCTAACACAAGTGATCGAAGAAAATTCATGTACTAATATTAGTTTTTGATCGAGTCTTAAATATTTCATAATACTTGAAAAACAAAAAAAAAAAGCAGCAAAATGTCGTTAACGATCTCTTACGAACATATATATATATATATATATATATATATACGAGTATATATCGAAGCTCTATATTGTACAGTCGACGGAAATCGTGGTAAAAAGCTACCACGAAAGGCCAAACGTGGATTTAAATAGCCGGTTAAACTGATCTATAGTAACACAATAGATTGTTTCTATTGAAAACGGACGATCGGTGGCTAGTGTATGGCGGAGTGGTGGGAAGAGTGGATGCATAATACTCTCTCTATAAATCGAACGCAACACAATGGCCTATAGGTATATAGTGGTAGCGGTAATAATGGTATTAAAAAAAAAAAAAAAAATAAAAAAAAAATAATAAAAAATGACAATGAAATAGCCTAATGAGAAAATCAGAGTATTCTGCCATCCGTGAGAAAGCGGGATCCGACGAAGCCAAATATTAGTCAGCGTTATTCATTTTCGTAGGATTTTTTTTTTTTGATTTTTATATTTTGTATATACATACCTATCTATAATATATATATAGATTTTTTATTTTTTTTGAAACATTGACCAGAGAATTTCTCGTATATATAAAGTATCTGTTATCTCTCTGTCACGTGCTCGCGCGTTGTGTGCATTGCCTATGTAAAAATCCATCAGAAAAAAAAAAAAATATATATCAATAATATTATTATATTTTATTATTAAAACTCCAGTGATATTGTAAGACAATGATTATTTTATTTTTTTTATTATTAATTTGGAGTTGTATTACTGAACAAAATATATTAATTATTATCAACACCGAAACACAAGAGTGAAGCAGTAAAATGAATTTGTAATACTCTTGTGCATACGCGGATTAAAACGTTTTAAAATTAAAATAATAGAACGTATTGTACATTAAAATAGGCGTAACAAATTAATAAAAAGTAACACCTATAGGTACTTATTGAATGGTTTTGTAATTTTACTATGAAAAAAATTGTTATTTTTTTGTTGTAATATTGTAATTTTTTCGATCACTAACGAAATAAAGCCTACATAATTCGCACCATGGGTGGGCCACTGTTGTACGGGCGAAATTGGGAAAGTTATAAAATCGAAATTAACTGACAGAATGTCGTGGTGTTTTTGAGTTTTTCGTCATAATCTGATCTTCAGACAGATTTTTGATATTTATAATAACGGCTAAATCTTGTATTCAATTTTCGAGCAATTTTGAAAACCAACAAATGTTATCCTCGTGAAAACTAGAAAACTCGATAATTTCAAATAGCTATATAATAATAACACAACAGACGCCAGATTATTTAGAAAATTGTACTACGTCTAGAAAGTGTTTATATAAGTATTCGGCGAAAGTTTCAGGTTTCTAAGATTATTTTAAACTGAATTACAATGAAAAAACCAACCAACAGAAACCGCGTTATTGAGTCAATATTCCCGTTTTTTCCTCGTTCATAAAAAAAAGCACAAATAAAATCGAAAACACCTAGATGCATCAACTAGACCAAATTTGCTACTGGAAACGAAGTCTGAAATTTGATGTTCGGGGCAATATTTCCGGTCGTAAAGTTATCTATAGACACAAAAAAAAAAAAAAAAAAAAAAAAAAAAAAAAAACAGGCGCTATAATGCTGAAAGGAGTGTTTATATTGTAAAAATGTCAAAAAAAATGTTGGATTTTAAATGGTAATCGTATAAACTACTAGTGGGAATCGGTGATATTAAATGATATTACGTTATTTATATTCGATATGCATAATATAATATATTTAATATATGAAAAAATCTATTTTATTTATTCGAATCGAATGATATTATTATTATTATTATTGGTCATTTTCAGTCTAACCGGAAAAACACCCACACGGTGAAACATCTTAACAATACTGTTTCGCATAAACTATTATAACGAACGACTCAAATATATTATATTTGGCGTTTCTATACGTATATTATGTTATTATGTACGTATATTACCGAAAACAATTTAAACCAAATAACTGATATTTATTTATTTATATACATATTTTTTAGAAGATTATAATAATTATATTTAAATCCAGTAGATCGCGCCGGTAAACGATGTCGAACGAATGCGATACAATGAATTATTATCATTATTCGCGTCGATATCGACCGTAAACGGCTGTGAAATTACTCGTTATTTCGTTGTTTAAATCGTACATCATTATATTATTTCCAGTATAATGATATTATGGTACACCCACGGTAATAGATATTTTGCTGCGAACGGATTTTCGCTTTTGAAGTGTATACCGCGCTCGGTGCGGTGGTATATACCTACAGGGGCAGTGGTGTTCCAATAGAGTATACTGGACCGTATACAAAATAGAAGAAATATATATATATATTTAATAAATTAATATCGATTTTTAATTTTGTTGATTTTGAAATATCAATTTAACTAATATGTCGACATCGAAATATTCCATAACTTCCAAAACCTGTCAGTAACATCAGTGCCTTTATTCTAAAATCGACGATAATACGCCATTCGCGGTCAAAAAGAAAAAAGAAAAAATAAATAGTATCCGTTCCAAAAATCGAACAAAATTAAAAAGCGATATTAATTTATCTAATATATATTTCTTCTATTTTATATACGCTCCAGTATACTCAATTGGAAATGATATTAATATCATTAAAACCAATGACGTGAATGTACTGGGACATATTTTGCACCATGTGGCGGCGGGCCACTGTCGTAAGTTTGAAAGGTAGGGTATAGAGGGGAATTTTGATCTGCCCGCGGCAAGGATTACGCGAAACACACAAGGGTGTGTAACAGACGTTTAAAGAAATTTAATTTTAAATTTTAGTAAAACTCTCAAAAGCCCTGACATTTCCCTGATTAATTCGAATACCAGGCAACGGTGTATTGTACACATCATACACGTCATACGTAGTAAATAATATTATAATAATGTATTACTATATATAGTAAAACGAGCGTATGAATGAAAGTATAATAGTAATAATATGGGTAAGTACACCTGTGTAATATATATATGAACGTTTTGCTTGGTTGCCGGTGAAAAGTTGGTCTTAAACACAGGCAGGGACGGAGTGGGAACCTAATTCGGGCCACCTCGGGACTTTTTATTCTAACGAAATCCCTCACCAAAATGCAAAATTCAATCGCCTGGCAGTACACTTTATTTGATGTTTAATTTATTTTTTGCTAGTCTCCCAACAGTTTTTCTAAAAAATTAAGTCGTATATTTATTATATCATTATTATAATCGCCAGATTTCTGGTAAAAAATGCGTTTATGGGTATAAAAACACGCACGCCCATTAGCTGGATCCGCAGTGCTAGTCTATAATATCTAAGAACACTGTTGGAAATTGTATTAGTTAATTTTTGTTCTGCTCCTTCAAATAGACCACCGGATCACAATACGATTCAGGCCATTTGGAAAATTCCCATTTCTAGGCTGGCCACTCCGCTCTGTATGCAAGGTGTTTATTATTTATCTAGTGGATTTGTATACCTATATATAAATGCGTCTAGCCGAATAAATATTATTATACTCGGGCTAGGAAAAAAAATAGTATTTATATATTTTTATACAGTCGAGCTTGGTTAACTCGAACAATTTTAACTCGAAATCTGTAACGACTGTAAACATATACGAATGTGCGTCGTTCGAACGTGTGCACAAGCACAGATACATTATAATAAATCGAGACGATTTATCGAAAACCGACAAGAGATATCAGCGATGAATTTTGTTCAGCTTTAAATAAAACCGAACGATTCGCAGCGAATGCTGCGCAATCAACAAACAACGATTGATACTTTTTTTTTTTTTATAAATTTCATGTTATTATTGATAAAATAATACATAATAAACAAAAATAATAAATATTGTACAGTTTTAGATAAAACATTTTAAAAATTTTGTTTTTTTTTTCTGGCTAACTTCATGGACAACTCGACCTAATAAGCACATGGGCTACGCAGTGGCGAACCAAAATCAACCCTGAAAAATCATTTCATGTAGTATTCACAACCCGTAGTAAAAAAGACTCCCCATCACTGCAACTCCAAGGAGTAGATATCCCCAAAACCACACAGGTAAAATACTTAGGAATTATACTTGACAAACGATTAACTTGGGGCCCACACTTAAAGGCAATACGCAAAACATTAAATACCCGTCTACACTTTATACAAATCCTTACTAAGGCCTATATGGGCTTATGGCGTTCAAATCTGCGGCTGTGCAAAACCATCTCAAACTCGCACTATCCAAGCTTTCCAATCGATAGTTTTACGTCTCATAGCTACAGCCTCTTGGTACGTAACAAACAAAGCGCTACACAAAGACCTACGATATGATACTGTTGACCGGCTAGCCAAAAAATACTACACCAAATTTCATACAAAACTACAGTACCATTCAAATCCTCTCATCCAGCATTTATCTTCAATTACACTCCCTGAAAACCCCCTGCGCCGTCTCAAAAGACGCTGGTGTCGAGATCTATTAAACGAATTTAAATTTCGCGTTCTGCAAGGTTCTATCACTGGATAGCCTCCCTCACCAAGCAACTACGTTATTGTCATTTTATTTTTTTCTCTATGTACAAAGTTATTCTATTTGCTTATTGTGTTTTTTTTTTTTGTAAATACAGATTGTAAGTTTTTCTAATAAAAAAAAAAAAACTTCATGGACAACACGAAACTATTTTGCCGGTCCCTTCAACTTGGAGCTGACCAAATCTGACTGGGCATTACGACAACACTAGTGACGCGCACCGCGCGTTCTCCGCGTCGCTCCTCGATACATGAATACAGTGTCCGCGTGTCTATTATACAGGGTGTGCGGCGCAGTGTCATCCCTACCGCTTCGAGTACACGCGCGCCATTCATACGGCAGTATTATAATACCTATACATAATACAATTATTATTATTATTATTATTATTATTATATTTATAATATTATATTATATTATTATTATTATTATTATTATTATAATACACATGTATTATATACACACGCACACGCACACGCGCACACCGGCCATTGGCATTGGTTAATATAATAATAATAATAATAATAATAATAATAATAAGACGAAAAGACACTTGTTACTCTTTCACTGTCTTTCTCTCTCTCTCTTTCTTTCTGCGTTCACACACTCGCGTCGGTCCATTGTTGTCGTCCGGGCGTAATCATCACGCCGGCAAACGATACTCGAGTCGAACCGCCGCCGCGGCCATTCCCATGGACCGGGAGAAAAAGAAGTAGAAGAAGAAGAAGAACTATCCCGGCTATACCGACGTATAATATCTACACGCCACGGCAAAACCGTCGTCGAAATCTCCATTATTATTATTATTATTATTATTACTATTATTATTATTATACAGACGATTTTTTATTATTATTATTATTATTATCATCGCCGACTCACTCGTCTCACTCCGTCTTTCTCCGGCTATTATTTTTCGTCCCGTCGTGTCTCGTTAAAGACATATGTATATAGATATATGCGTATCTCCGTCCTCGACACCTCGTCGCCACCGTCCTTGTTCGTAGTAGACTTCCCCATCGTGCATTTATCGTCGGAATACATAGATTATTATATACGAGAGCACATACACACACACACACACACCCGGTATATATATATATATATTATAGGTACCTATCACTCATAGTAATGTTGAGGCTTTTGTCAATGAAGGTACACTGATCCCCCCCTACCCGCTTCAAACGGCGTCCGAACTTACAATAAACTAATTTATGTTTATTAAATAACGTCTTATTACGATAAAAAAAAAAAAAAAAAATACATAATAAGTTCACAGAGCGCTAAAAATCCACCAAAAAAACGTTGCAATAAAATGCTATATTTTAAAAATTAACGTATATTATTGATTAAATAGACGAATATATTGTAAAATATATTTTCACGAATTATTAAATTGTTACAAATATATATATTCTTGTATTATTAAAATATTATTAACCGCCCCCCCCCCTGTTGAATTGCGTTTAAAAAAGTACGATGTTTTCTTTTTTGTTTATAGTAGCAAGATAATATTTATAAGAATTTCCTTGTAGATTTCTATACATCCGACGGCAGTATTATACTACGCTAAGAAGACCCGTTTTAAACAAAACGGAATTTGATTATTCAAATTAGACATGAAAAATTGAAAATATAAAACATGTTTTTTTATACATATTAAGAGTACGTTCGATATACCACTAATCTGACCTAAATGTATGTTATTGTCGTTATTTCGATATATTACCCATGAAATCGTTTTCCGCATACTTCCACGATAGTAGACGTATATAATACGCGTGCGTATCGTGTATCGATATTGCCGGGAAGAATATCAATAATATATCGACAAACGATTTTTTTTATTTGTGATTTAAATTTCTAATATGTTTAACCGCGACCCAAAGTCCACAATTAAACTTAAAAAAAAATATTCCAAAACGAATACTTTATTAATAATTATATTTCCCGGCGTTACGGTTAGTTTCTAAATACATTACGAGCGGGGGGTGGGGGGTGGAGGAAGGGAAAATAAAACGATTTTAAATGGGATACCGTTTTGATGTTTAAAAATTATATTTATTATTTGAATCGGATTACAAAGGAAAATACGACGAGTATATTTCTCATGCCAGTAGTCGTAATGAATGGCGCAATGAAACGTTATACAAGAATTGTTTTCCCGATTTTCTAAAAAACTTGTGCTGGCTAACCGATTGGTAAATATGTAATTATTATTATTATTTTGTTTTTGAAACGAATCCAAGGGCTGTCCGGGCGTTTATTTTCGTTGCAAAACCCGATACTTTTCAATTCGACTCGGTGCAATGTACGGTACCTATACATATATATATATATATATATATATATATATATATATATATATATATATATATATATATATACACATATACATACACTACACTACAGAGTCTAAGTACGTCCGGCGAACCGTTAATTTTAACATGATTAACCCTCCTCCTCTACGACTATAAACAGACCTATTTTTCGCACATTATATGTTTGCAATACACACCTACCTACCTACGACGATGTGTAAAACGAACACGAAAAATTCCATTCGGGGATAAAATACAAATAATAATAATACCAGTAGATAATTGTACATAATACCTGAAAACTGACTGCGAAACGTCGAGTCGACCTGAAATTTTTTTTTTTTTTCAATACACGCCTCTATAATAATAGTAATAATAATAATTTTAGTTGTAAAATAACTATACACCCGATGTATAATCGATTATCGTCTTTTTTTTTTTTTTTTTGGAAACTTTGCCGACAGAAATAAAATTGCATAAACGCGTGTGGTCAATAGAAATAATTCGGTAGATATACGTGGACAAATCGATATTGTATATAAATTATTATATTTTTTTTTTTTTGATTTATCCCTATATTTTAATTTTCTTAAAGAATGTGTTTCTTTTCTATTTGGCTGTGAAATCGGAAAACAATACACCCACCAACAGAACACATTAATTGTCATTTGAATAATCCACGAAAAAAATAATGAAAAATAGCGATGATCGACGATCGTTGAATATTTCAACACAATTCCACTTATACTGTCTTCGACAAATTCGCCTTTCACCGAAAATTACGTTCAAGATAATATGTTTATGATCGCGGTTTATCCTTATAGGTTAGGTATTATATTACGATATACTTTCTAATGTTTTCGTCCGAAATCTCACAAATCAATCATCTCGCCGCGACAAACAGGAAAGTGTAATTTTAAACCCACGAAAAATAATATAGTTTTTCGTAAAATATTTTTAAATATAAATATAGAATAAATAATATTCGTTAAAAAAAAAAAAAAAAAACTAAAAGTAATAATAGAAAGAATGTTATAAACGTTTTAAATTGTTAAGTATAACTGAACTGTTTATCTTATATTGTGTAATATACCAATAATTGCCGAGGATTTTATTAAACAGGATAAAATATTAAAAACATTAATTTTCTTTTTCTTTATACAAATAGATTTCGAATTTTATGAGCTCGACATAATTTTGAGTTTAGATGTATATTATGCATACACATTACATTTGGTGGGGATAAAAAAATGTAAATATAGCAACGAATATATTCAATTGGCATAATATGAAGAAAATCTGTGCGTTTATAAACAACGAAGTTTATAGTTGATACATAAATAGGTTATTCGGTTTAGTTAAAATTTCACTTTCGGTCTGTCCTTTTTTTTTTTTTTTTTTATTTAATTATTTTTTTATTATACGGGGAAAAAATACGCGCGAATAAGTATTAAAAATCAGCCTAACGTTTTTCTACAATTATATTAATAATATATAGTGTAGGTATTTACCGTAATTTCGAGTAAAGCAAATATATAGAAAACGTATTTCATCCCCCATAGTGTTTAGTGCATTAGACTACGCGCAGAATATTTATGATTTTTAAAATCGTTAGTTTTGTATTTTTTATTTCAGTTTCCTGTATACCGTTAGAATTCGTTAGGAAATATACTCACACATAAATATATAAATATATATATATATATTTTTTTTTTATTATACGCCTGTATGCGTTGTCAAATATGTACGATAATATACGACCGGCTCCGAGGGAACGCCCCTCGCGTTCTGGAACTTGCGCGTGATTTTTTACACATCCCAAAGAGTTTCCGGCCACCATATCCAATCGGCAAAAGAGTTTCCGCTTCCTGACATCCAGTTACCGACCAGAACTAATTATTATATACGGCAACATCAAACGCATATGCGTTCGTTTGCTGATTTTTTTTTTTTTAAATAATAATAAAAAAAAAAAAAAAAAAAAAAAAAAAAAAAACCAACAACAACACATACTACGAGTATTTGCAATACATGTAGGTTATAGTGGTGTGCCACCGGGTTTAATTTCAGTATTATTAATATAGTAAAATGCAATAATTTTGTCAACCAAAACCGTGGCCCTTTCTTCCGTACAGTGTGTACACAGAGTGTTGAAATTTCGAAGGACTAACAGTTATTAAGTTTCTCGGATCTAATAGTGTCACGATCCGTTGATTCTGTTAACAAATCCGGAGTTTCGGAATCGTAACGCGATGATTAAAATCTATGTGTAACATATATATATATTATAGTATACGTAGTGTCTGCTAAACCAAGGATAACTAAAACCGCGGTTATTGACACTTTTGGGCATTACCCTATATATAGTGAAAACGGAGAAATTAATAATTATCCTGCGGGCGAGTAAGGAAATACGCAATAGAGACGATAAAAAAATAATACGTAAATACCGCAAAAACAATTTTTGAAACAAATAGCATTCGTAAAAATGATTGTCGTTAAAAAAAAAAAAAAGAGCCGTAGACGAAATTCGTATATACTTTTCGAGCGTTTATGTACGCAGTCGTAAAATTGTATTCGCATAAAATCGAACATGCCTATAAATAACTCAAAAAGAACCAGAATATTTTGGAAATCATACCACGTTTGGAAAATTCTGACATAAGTATTCGGTGAACATTTCGGGTCCCAAACATACAAAACCGACGTACGAAATAGTACAATCAATTTTAAAAAATGACTTCCATAATTCACCAACTATGTCTAAAATGCTACAACAAAGCGCCTAATATAAAGTTTTTGATTACAAATTTTTTGAAAGAATGTCTACAGAAAGAAAACATTAAAACTGACATATCATAGTAAAACCCGTACGTTCATCGCTCTGTTCAGAATCTAAAACTAGATTTTTTTATACTGCGAGTCACCCTTTTCGGCCAAAATCAA
Source organism: Tuberolachnus salignus (assembly GCA_956483605.1). NCBI lineage: Eukaryota > Metazoa > Arthropoda > Insecta > Hemiptera > Aphididae > Tuberolachnus > Tuberolachnus salignus. The sequence goes on along the minus strand of OY101433.1, from coordinate 6,520,896 downwards.
TATTTCCCTTATGCCCAATTCGAAATTTTAAATTTGACTGTTTCGTCAATTGAAAAATATAACTAAAGGAATGATATTATTAATTTTATAATCAAATAATTTAAAGGCAATTAAATATATTATTTTATTTTAAAGTTAATTAATTATATATATATATATATATATATATATATATATATATATATATATATATATATATTTTAATCACAAACCGAATATTGTAAAACATTTAAATTATTAAAATAAAAAAATAAAAAGTTTTTAGGACATCGAAATTCAATAATACATTTACTCGGTGTTAAAATAAATTAGCAATTGATTCTCGTCCATATTAGCGCAAACGGGAAATTATACGATTTTAGATGAGATTGGAAACACTAAAAAATGATTGATTTTGAATAATATAAATATTTGTATTGATGCATTATACATATAAATACAATTATGTAAAATAATATTATATGGCCAGTGGTTACACAACGAAATTGTTTTTCAAACGTTTTGTTTTGATTGATTTCTATCTTACGTTGTGTTTGTGTAAAATGTGTTGGTTAGTTTATTTTTGATTTTTTATACATCAAAGCATGACAATGAGAAATAAGATGGCTCCACGTCGACGAGCTGTCCGAAAAGAAGTACCTATAATTATTTGTTGCGAAAAAAATGCACACGGTTTTTTTTTCTATCTGTTTGTTACGTTTTCTACAAATAAAGTATAATTTCCTATACGTACAAAATATAATAATGCTAATGAAAAAACTAAAAAAAAAAAACTTAATTAAACTGCCGTGGCTATTTAATACATTTTTTTTTAGTTAAAGGTACTATAACTATTCCACTTTCTCGTTTTGAGTTTTTCGAAGCGTAATTTTCGATGAAAATGGGTTAATGGTTTTGCTTATGATAATATAATAATACGAGCGTGTGCACACCATTATTTATTATAGTACCTATATCGAAGACTGCGGTTCTCAAAACTGGTGGAATAGATTTGTCGGCATTTAAAAGAGCTATTTTTGTGTTTATCGTTTCTCAGTACATTAGTATAACTCCGGTGTCTTACCGAAATTACAAAACGGAACACATATACATATATTTATTTAGGCATTCTCAAACTCATAACTATTAAGAGGATGTAAATTTACTAACATGCCGGTGAAATAAGTCGAATACGGAATATCAAAACAACTTGGAGTATTAATTACTAAAAAAAAAAATTGATTTATTACACTGTATTGTCTACATTGAAGATATATAGTAAAATGTACGTTTAAGGTAAATTGAAAAAATGATGTGTATTTAACATATTAGGCGCTTCTGTCGGTCTATGTGGTTTTCACGGAAATGACGTAATATTCGTTTATATCTTACGCTCTTAAATCGTACATCCCTCGAAATCCTATAGATTCTCCATCCCCGCCAGACCATAGACACAGTTTGCTAGTTTAATATTTTTGTCGTCTAAGCTCCGTGCATACGAAGTCGATTCTCCTACGCTACTTTCCCCGATGAATTTTAGAGTTCCCTCTCTACGTCTTACGAGACGTCATTTTCCTTTCTCTATTCCTGTCTCCTCCTGTAATTGTCCGCATAACTCTCCTTTACATCGCAATATGCGACTCGCGAACGAAGACCCTCCTCTCTCCCCCACCCCCCCGGGGCTAATTCTTTGTTTAGTTAATTTGTCGTCACCGTAATAGTTTAGTTTAGTTTTGGAAAACATTTGCTCGCACTTGCACTGCCACAAAGGTCCACGTATAGAGTATACCGGCGCGCCAACGATCGTAAACCTCGGGTTAAACCTCTAACGCGGTAAAAGAGAGCCGAGCCGTATAAAATATACGACGACGTTTACCTATTTATATAATAATAATATGTGTAAACGGACGAACGAGCGGGTGTAAAAAGGCGGGGAAGAGTATATTTATATAATATTATAAATATAGAGTATTTGAATAGCATTAAAAATCGGTTTTCCACGGCGTAAGTAGCATGACGGCCGTAGTCGCCCGTCGTCGTATAGCATCTCTCGGCCCGAGAGACCCCCGCGGTAACCTGCGGCACTCTGGCGATAAAAAAAAAAAAAAAAAATCTGCCGGCGTGCGGCGCGCGGCGGAGGCGGCGGCGTTCCGCGGAGGCCTGACAAATTTTACGACCGGCCCGGCGGGAAATTTTAACTGTTCAGAATTCGATCCACGGCGGTTCAGGTGCTATCGGCGCGCGGTGTCTGGCGATGACCCATATATCCAGTGAAAAACGAGAGTGGTGTCCTTGAATGTGATGCTGTAGGAGGCGTACATAAAGTATATATTATTATCGTATTTATATTATTCCGATCCGGACGAAAACCGTGACCGACGACGGAGACTGGCGACGAGTGAGATTTGAACATTGGAATAACGGGGCGCGCGCGCGCGCGAGAGTATAATAATATAATATTATATTTTATTACTATCGTGTCGCCATAGGCATCGCAACGGGCCGAACGTGGAGACAGAGAGAGTGAGAGAGAGTGAGAAAGAGAGAGAGAGAGAGAGAGAGAGAGAGAGAGAAAGAGAGAAAAAAAAACCGAAAAATCTATGTAAAGGCAAAAGGGTTCGTCGGGAGGAACTTGGCTTGACGTCCGGTCGTAAATAATTATATCGGTCGCGGACAACCGTAATCGTATACCGGTGGTGTATCCCGGTATACGTATATAATATTATAAATTATTGTGTAAAACTCGGAAAGAACGGGAGACGTATTTACAAGCGCCCGCGTAGTTCTTTATTTTCGATATATATATTTTTATTTTTTTTTCTCTCCTCCTTTTCTTTAGGCTCCTCTTTGAATTATCATCGTCATTGTCGTCGTTTTATTGCTGCAGTCGCGCCGGGAGGGTACCTATAATATTCACCTAACGATTTCGGGTGTACAAATCGTTAACAGTAGGGACGCCCATATATTATTTACGTACACCTACAAAAAATATGTGACGACGAAGACGATTCCCACGCTCTTCCGGGTTCGATAAATTTTATTATCAACACGTATTTGTATATTATTGCGTATTATCCCGGATAGGTCGTATATATAACAGTGGCGTATCTGGGTAAAAAAAAAAAAAAAACTATTCTGTGTGTACACACAATAATAACTCAATTAAACAATACTTAACAAATAAACGAAAGAATACATTATTATTTTAATCGGTTAGTTTTTTTAGTTGTGCAACCCAGATAATGCGAACAAGTTGACAGTGCGTCGAGAAATTATAAAACGGGAAATATTTTAATTTTAAACCAAATGACAAAAGATTCAAATTACAATCCGGGCGAATTCCAATGATTTATCATAATTCGAGATTTCGAAGTAACGAACTACGAAATAAGATTGAAATATTATCGTGATATTAATACCTATTGACACGATTGTCAATATGTTTCCAAGCCGTAAAATGAGTTTGTGTAAATACACAGAATAATTCGGTATACATGGAATAAAATTACATTTACTATTCCATCGTAGTGTTTTACCCACTTAGGTCACTGGCTCAAAACTGGCTACTTAACCCCTCCCCCCGTATATTGTAGAACAATCAAAAATATCGAAAACACGCGAATTTCCGAGTGAAAATCGTAAATATCGAATTTAAAGGCGGGGATAAACGCGCCGTATTGGTATGTCATTTGCCACGGTTTGTATACCGTTTAATGTACCGGTATCGACGTTGATACCGAAATACGGGCAGGTTTTTTTTATTTTTTTTATTTTAAATATGTAATCCCGATTACGGCCGGCCAGTGAGTGCCATTAAACGGTCAGCATAATAATACCCTGCTCCTAATCCCCCCGGTGGGTTTTTATATTTCTCTTTTTACCTTATTCGACGAAACACGCCCAGCTCGTTTACGCGTGAAACGACTTCCACCCCCCCGAAAACGGCACGTCTCCCGGACGAAATAAAATATTACAATATACGTACGGGCGCGTGTACGGTAATTTCACGTACATAAATCCGAAGAACTCGCACATAACAGTTTTGCCGCGGTATACAGGGCGATTGTTTCGTCGTTACCGGTTAAATCCATATTTAATGGGCCGAAGAACAACCAAAAACCTAATAAATACACGCGACAAGAAACCGACGAAATATGCTCTTTGAAATTCTTAAATACGCAAAAATACCTAAATACTCTATGGTGTATATAGTATTATAATACACAGGCACGCTCATCCCATATTCATGGGATATTAAATTATCCCCTATATTCAAATTTTGATTTTTGGAATTTTTAAGTGTACAGTTTAAGACGATATTTTGAATACTTTGACGTTTGTCACATTGTTAAAGGAGTGCATCCTGTGGCGAGAATCTATACATGTTTTAATGGAAATTGTGAATGGGATGATTTTTCTGAAATTGTTGACGTATTGTAATCGAAATTTGAACGATATGTTTAAATACTAAGGATAACTACGTGAAGCTCGCCTATTAACGAAATGGAAATATTATAATTTTAACATGAAAATCGATGAAAAAAAAAAAAAATGGTTTTTATTATTTTATGAGTAGTTTTATAGTTTTGGTTGCCGTTTAAAAATCATAGAAAAAGTCGACTGTGTAACTCGTACCCGTTTACAATGTATTTAATATTAATCCTTGGTATTTAAAAAAAAAAAGTAGAATGATTCTACGTTTAAATGTCGATTACAATACGTCGAAAACGTGTCTAGGGAAAAAAAATCTGCATCGCTAAACGGCCGTATAGTAGTTATTAGGTAAAGTAAGACCAAAAAAAGTCGGCCGTGTTGTAAGAAAATCGAAATATTGTTTAAAAAAAATAAATAAATCCCCCTGTATACGGGCGATCGGTTATTTTGGCGGCGGCGGCGGCGGCGTGCGAGTGAGCTGGCGGGCAGGCGGGCGGGCGGGTGGGCGGGCGGGCGGGTGGGCGGGCGGGCGGGCGGCGTAAATGTCGTCGTCGCCGTGTACACACGTCGGCCGGCCGACGGCAGAACAAATCGGTTGTTTGAGGTAGCGGCGGCGGCGGGCCGGTCGAAAAAGGGACCGACAACGACGTGCGCGTTTTAAAACCTCACTCCGGCTGCCGCGGCATATATTGCGAAATTCGCCTCGTCGTTGTAAACACACGCGCGCACGCACGTTAACGTCGGCGGGCGTTGGTTTCACGGCTATTCGGGCCGGTGTTGTCGGTCTCCCGGCTGTCTGGCGGCGACCGACCGTATATTATATATAAATAATAATTCGTATAAAATATATACACACGTCATGTGACCCACAACGTGCACCGCGGTGGCGTACGCCATCGGCGGGCGTACCGTATACCGGACGGCGCGCCGCGGTAGGCGGGAAACGGGAAAGTGTACGTATAATAATAATAATAATAATTCAACGTACGCCGCCGCCGCCGCGGCCGACAGACGACGGCCCCCGGTGGGGGTGGCGAAAATAAAATAGAGACAAATATATAATAATATATAATAATAATACATTATAACCGTCGTCGTCGTCGGTAAAAATAAATGCGGCGGCGGCGGCGGCGGCGGCGGTGGCGGCGGTTGCGTAACCGTTTGTCACTGTCGTCGAGTCGCCGCCGCGCGACTGCAACGAGCCGCGGCACACTCGTCGGCGTTGTGGTGCGCGCACCGCCGCCGCCACGTTTTCGTCTCGCGTGACGTTCCGTTATTATTATGGTCTGCGAGTTACGATTTGTCGGTACTTTTCGCTATTAATTTTCAATATTAAATTTAATTCGCATTATGTGGACAAACGAAACGATATTATATAGGGCCCTATAATGTGAACAAAAAAAATAAATAAAAATCATCAACAAGTAAAAGTTTTACTACGGAAGTCGCGCGTAGCGAATTACGATGCAGGCATCCCCCTAGAGCGCCCTCAAAAAATTACCCTAACCTGGCTAGAAATAGTGTACAGATGAATCGTATAGTTGTCCCAGTTTCGAGTGCTACAGCTCAAAAGGAGTTTTTCAACCGAGAGTAGAATAAAAACCTACAGCACATCAATCGAATTGATGATCTGCTATCAATCGAAAGAGAAAAAAAAAAATGCGAAGAGTTTAAACGAATCCGGACGAAATTTTTAAACAAATTTGCACGCGATATGTCGAGAATTTCTTTCAACATAATAACATTATCTCGACACGAATACGTAAAATAAAAATTATACTGTATTTCATTTAAATTCGACTGCGTTTTTTTTTTTTAGCCACCAGCTATGGTAATCTACGAGAATTGCTCTATATATTTATATGAAAAAAATAGGTAGTCATATAGAATACAATCAATAATATATAAAAATCGCTATTACGTTTTTATGGCGTATTGCGGCATTCACGTCACTCTAACTGTCCGATCAAGGAACACATACGATTGTGATACCTTATTATTGCATACAGCACTTTTTATTAGTGGTGTAGGTATGTCTAAAAATAAAATATAAAAAAAGCGATAAAAATTACCTATGGGAATATTTCGTACAATTTTTTTTTTTTTTTTCGGATATTTATAACGATATTGCGTATGCCCTTCAAAACTGTTATTTTGATCATTGCCGACTTTTTGTTACGAAACTTTATCCGTTGGCCCGTACGATTGTTTTTTTTTTTTTTTTTTCATTTCGTGAATAATAAATCAAATTTATTACAACATATCCGACGCACGAAGAAATATTTGTTGAACGAAAATTCGTAGGATCCAATATATACAAAAAAAAACAATATCAATTAAACAAAAGGTACTGCTCATACGGGTGGGCCACCGTGGTAGGTGGGAAGTTAGGAAAGTTTGGAAAGTTAGGACGCGTAGTGGAATGCAATTTATATCTGTACGAAAAACTACAGACCATTGATAACGAAATGTGCTTTAAATAAATGTATCCTACCAAATCGACTTTTCAAGATGCAAAAAAAGTATTTCCGAAATAAATAAATAAATATTATTACTATATTATAATATTGCTAAACAACCGTATTCATATAAATCTTTATAAATTTAATGAGTCTATATATATTTCAATATTTTATGTGTAAGTATTTTTTTTTGTTTTTTATTTTTTTTGTTAAACGATTATCTATAAATATCGTAAAACCGAATTCGATATAATGTCTGAATCGCCGAGTTCGACCGTGTCGTTAATCGCGACGAATTCTCTAGGAGTAAATGATTCGCGGCTAGAAATAAATGGCGAGGAAAGTTCATCTACTGCGGAAAAAACCATTACCGACACGATTAGACGATCGTCGTTGTCGGAAAACATAACCGATGAAATTGCACTTAGTGATTTAAAACTATCCACAGAAAAAACCGTTGAGCGTAAATATCCGTTTACGGAAAAGTCCAAACGCGAGATGGCCGCCAAGATTCGTACGCAACGCGAAAAAGAATTCGACCAAATCAAAAAGATTAACGAGACGATTACGCACGGAGCCGAAGTTATCAAAGTACTTTGTATTATGATTTATATACGATTTATTATAATAACGTGTTGATCAATTTTATTTCAGAATCGTTGGAGAACTACTCTTCCAATAAAGATAGAAAGTCTTAAAAAAATTAATAACAGCCAATGGTACCTGGACAGAAATATTATTTAGTATGTATTTTTTGTTTTAAACATATTATGCATGGTAAATTTTAACTTTATGTGTATTTTACTTTTGTTTTATTGTTTACTAGTGATGGCATAGCCGGAAGTCTACCACTCATTAAAAAAATAGAGGCGCTCGAGTCAAATTTAAAAAAACTCGAGGATGATATGATAATGGAAAAAAATGATAAGGAAAATTACGATACAACAACAGTCAAAGATAATCAGAAACATATTACCTTTGCAGGTGAAAACTGCGATAGCGATATAATAAGTGCAAAAGAAACAATTAAAAACGATATTTCGAATTCAGTGAGACTAAATAACCTTATTTAGAGTTTTTTTTTTTTTTTAATATATACAATTTGTATTATATTTAGACGGCATATCTCGAATGTGAGGATAAATACGGGGATTCATCGGATAAATATGTTTATGAAGTGGTTCACAACACGGAAACTAGATTAACTTTTAATCCGAAATATATACAGTTTAGAGTTAGCTAAATACCATAAAATATAGTATAAAATATTTAGTATATTTTAATAAAAATATGCTAATACTAAAATATACTTATTTTTCTTTTGTTTTTTTTTTTTGTTTTAAATTTAATTTCAATTGCAGATAACGAGTGTGGACTTGAGCACGGTAAAAGATAAACAGCAAATAAAAGTCGGTAACCGTAGTAAAATCACCGTATTATGCCGCTATAGCCATTTGTCTGATCCGAATTCTGTACTTCTAGACAGCATGGACGTTATCAAAGTACACGATTTTAAATTTAAAAATTCTTAATAAAATTGTACACACAAACCGAAAAGGTAAATTATCAGTGGCGTATTTAGGATTTTGCTGCTCTGAGTACACATTTTTTCATGCTCTCCCGGCCTCCGTCGGTTTGTATATTGTATATTATATAGTTGGTTCTAAGTTCTACTTTGTAAACCACACCACTAAGCACCAGTAAAATACATGCAGGTTTATGATTCTGGAACTGTAAAAGGAGTGCCCAAATAAAATTATTGGTATATTATCAATAATATTTGTAATTCACGTGTAATTAATATATTTATTTAATGGTAAAACAAATAAATACCAAAGGTTACAACACGACGTAGAGAAGATGATTATTATATGGCGTACACAGTACACACGTTTATTAGTGCCGTGATTTTGATAAAATCAAGTCGATTATATCAAATGGGACCTATTTCAAAATAATATGATAGGGACAATTTTTTATTTTAAAGGCGTGCAATATGGCTGATATGCCGCCACCACTATAATGCTTGTCAAAGTTTACTGCCCCCAAAAAAATGGTTGATCCCCTCTATATACGTCACTAGAAATTGTACATTTCCGGTGGTTATAGGTGAAATCGGTCGCTTGGTGTCGTTTGCAGCCCGGCTTAACGATCGACTATCCTGTAACTTTTCGACCGATACGATTACCGAATTCCAGAACCTATACGAGTTTGAAAGGAGTACATTTAGTGTTCGAAACCGCGAGTAATAACCGACCGGACGTAAAGTGCGCGTTTCGCGTTCCAATAAGGTTTTGCGCGGTTAAACCGGAACCGGTGTTGGTTACCAAAACGATAAGGTAAAAAAAAAAAAAAAAAAAATGCGACTATGTTATGCTCTGCGTATATTATAACTGCTCTGAATGACCGTGTTTGTTTGTTTTAGTTTCCCAGCCGTACATGACTCGACGAAAAATATACAACTTAAAAAATACCTCATCTTGAAAAACAATAGCGGTGTCGAATGCGTGTTTAGCGTATTTACAGAAACCGATTATTATCGAAATACGAATATTGACACCGGTAAATATATCAACACTATTATATTAAGGCGCGTGTTTTGTAAATTGCGATAGTTATTCTTAAAAATTACGGTTTTTTGCGATTATGGATAGTGCTTGGCGCCTCGAGCCTGATTAGAGAATTTTCGAGGCCCAGGACAAAAGAAGAAAAAAATTTATTATAAATGGAAAATTAAATTATAATTAGTAAATGTAATAACGAGTCAATATTAGTAAATTAAACAATATTTGAATGTTGGTATTACAGGGATTAATTCAAAGTTAAAAGAATAATTAAATCCAGCAGGTGGATGGGCCCCTGATCCGCATGGGCCTTGGACAAATACCCGTATGTCCTCTCGTAGATAAGGCCCCGGGCCCCGAGTATTCCATTATACGTACGATCACTTAAAATTGTTTGTACATTATGGTGTGTAATTATTATTTGTAGACGACTCGGCTGGATTAAACTCCGTAGAAACAGTACAAGACAATAATATAAATATATTCCGGAAAATTATTACGACAATTATTTGCAAGACGTTCCAGTACTTTGTATGGAAAAATCACATTAAAGTATTGTTACCGGCAAACGGAACCGTTAAAGTTCCAGTCGTATTCAACCATAACTTTGCTTATTCGTCAATTTCCGAAAATTACATAATTGCATTTGATAACACGGACTACGTAATTCCAAATGAAGTAATGATTTTTTTTCCCGACGACTCGTTTTATAACTCGTATTTCGAATTACCTACGCAATAAATTGTATTCGTTTTATCAATCGTATAGAGAGTAAACGTTATCGGTCATATTAGATATAATATATTCGTAAAACCCAACGTGATCGATGTCGGACTGTGCTATTTGACGAGTTCCGTGCAGGTGGTCAGTTTTAAATTGCACAGCAACAGCCGAGTGGTAGTGCCGTTTGAAGTAAAAATACCACGAGAATTGTGCAAACACGTTGAGCTAAGCCAGACGAAAGGATACCTAAAAGCTGGGTCTTCGTTGGAGATTTCTTTGCGGATTTGTTTGAAGTCGGTTTTTTTTTTTTATCGATACCGATTATGATTAAGTGACGTAACTGAGGGCCAACGATAATTTGGGGCCCTCGTGTAAATTGAACTCTAAGACAAAAAAAAAATATATCGAAGAATTAAGTTTATTTTTGTGGGGGGGGGAGGGAATTTTTGTGTTACGCCACTGTTGTAATTAGGGCTAGGAATTTGTAGCATTCGCATATATTTTTCTTAGTACTTTAGCATCTAGCTTATCAAAAAAAAAAATTTGATTCATACACTACAGAGTTAAAATATAAAAGTGTTTGTTGCATTATCTTATGATTTTCATGAATTAATGCATTTTTGGTACTTAAGTGTCAGTTTATTAGCTTTTTTTTATTCATTTTTTGTTAATTATATGCATTTTCGACATTTTAAAATTGTATAAACAAACATTTGTATTTACATTTTCTTCAACCAATTATAACTTACCCTATGCACTTTTATTAATAGGTACCTGTATATTTATCAAATTAAAGTAAAATTATTCTCATAAATGACGATATTATAGACATAGTTATTTAGTAGAATTTCGTGTACATGGTGTAATATTATCAATTAAACAAAACCATTTTTTGTTTATTGTTTCACATAGACAATATTAAATTGTATTTAGGTGTTCTAAGAAATTAATGTTTTTGAACATATAAAACTAATGTCTTCATTAGTTAGTTATTTTTCGGTATTTAAAACAATAACTAACACAACTAAAACATTGTTTGGTCATTTTTTAATAGCATTTTCATGTTTAAAATGCATTTTTTTTTTTATTTGTAGCATTTTTTTTGTATGCCTCTTCTGTAGATTTTTATTGCGTCATTTCCCTAGCCCCAGTTGTAACTATATAACGTAACTCGTAAAATAATACCGTTTTAAATTGTATAATACGCAACTCTTGTAGGTTGAATATTATACGGGCCGACTGTAGCATGTATTTCAACGGCGACACCGGATTTCTGGATTTCCCGGTCCGCGTCCATCCGTCCAACTCGAGAAAGCATTACGAAGTACGCGTCCTAGCGGTAGTCACTACCCCGCTCGGTTTAAAACTGACTCCCGGTACTATGGATTTCGGAACGGTCAACACGACGGAAACGGTCGTCCGGATAGTCACGTTGACCAATCGTTCGCGAACCACAATGGTATATGGATTTTTGAAATTACCAGAAGTAATTATTATACTCGTATTTATTTTTTTTTAAATACAAGAATTCAATTTTACCAAAAAAAATTTTAAAAATGGCGATTGTACGGTTTTAGAGGGTTTCCATACTTCCTAACGCGTTCGGCAGTATATTGTCCGGCGAAAATGTTTTTCTGCACGTTCATTATAGCCCCAGAGCAATAGATTTACCTAAAAACGCGTTTACGTTCGAAGACGATTTCAAATTGACGTGTTCTACGGTCGCCGGTCTGAACGCAGAGAAATCCAATTCTAATGTTAATACGGCCGAACGAACAGTAAGATGTGTAATCAATGTGTACTTCTGAGCAAAAATAAAAAAAAAGTTTATTAAATTATTTTAAAAGTCTCGTGAAACTATCACGGAAGAAATGCAAGCCATTTCAAATACAAATCAAACATCGACAATAAGGCTGAATGAGATAAAAGAATTGGATCACGGTGCAGATAAGTTAATATACCATCCACATATACGTTTAATATATTTATTTTCAGCGTTTAATCCTAAATTAATACGACGCAGGATAGAAATTGTCCCGGTGTTGAACGACAAAGCGGATGTGAATTCACTAGACGAAAATTCTATTCTAAAAGAAGCTACTGTAGAATGCCACGCGCGTATTCATGATATTCCCGTCGAACTTTCCGTTCAAAAAATCGTATTTGGTAACACCTCTTTCACGTCTTATTCAACACACACGATTGAATTAAGGTGAATTTCAGTTAAATAAATAAATTAAAAAAAAAAAAAATATATATATATTAATAATAATAATAACATTAATTTGTATGTGTATTCGAGAGCTTCGAATTTAGCTTCAACCGTAGCACGCAACACGAATTCGTATCCTGATTTTAAAATCAGGTTTGAGTTTTGCTCGAAAGATCCTTGTATAGAATTTAAACCAAACAACGGAATATTACAATCGAAAGAAGTTTGGTTTTTTTTATCTAATTACCGTTTTGTTATTTATTACACGTTGCAATAACTATCCGTTTAGGTTATTAAAATTATTGTCATATTACGACCCAAGCTTAACGACGAACTCGAAAATATACTTAAGGAGTGCGTCGACTCTGAGGTAATAAATAACGAAACTGAACGCATTTTAGAAGACAAGAATTCTTTCATAAATGAAGTAAATACACAACGATTGTCTCTTTTGTTTTCTTCTTCTTCTACATATTCGCGTAGCGTTAATCGATATTTATACCGGAGATGGTTTATCAGGTTTACGATAATAGATCATTTCCATACGAACAAGTCAAAATGTTTGAAGCCAATACAATGTTCTATTGTTTGATGTTGGACAAAGTGGAAACGATTGCCGCCGTGTGCTTTGTACAATTTGTAAATCGAAAATCAATAGAATATTTTGGGTATTTATCCAAATTATTTCTATGTTTTGTATATATATATATATATAAAAAAAAGTTTTTTTTGAAAAAATCAGCAATACTGTACGTAGTAATTGTACCTAATGATTTGTTAATTTCGGGTTTACACTTGATTTCGATCATCGAGAACCAATAGACTATACAATAATAATGTTTGTTTAGAAAAAACTGTTATATTTATACGATTTCGTTTTAAAAAACCTATTGCTTTCCTTGTGAATCCATTCTCGGATTCATGAAGTGACAGCACACGTAAAATATCTAAATATATTTCGATTTTTGATATGCGTAAATTTGTATGCCGTCTACAAGATTTGACACGGAATCGTTGAAGCTGAGTCTTGTGTGTCCGATAACAAAGCCGAAAATCGTCTTGTTTACCGATCGCATAAATTTCGGTAAATGCACTACGGACGTCCGTCATAACGAATGGTTATTGATACGAAACATAACCACGGACCCGGTCCCATTAGAGATTTCTCTGCCGAACCCGGTCGGACCTTTCTTCTGCGCTTTCGTAATACGTGGCTAACCATTATTATTATTATTATTATTCTTAGCAACAAATCAAATAATAATACGAAAATAATGACGACGAATTACGACATTTCTTATAGGCTTTAAACGGCCAACAGTTGCTCCTACCCGGCCGTACCACGCCGATTAACATTTCATTTGTACCCGAACGCGAAACGACAGTGAGTAATAGTTACCTAACTCCCTCTGGTTTCGTACGGTTTTAGTATAAAATAATTCGTTGTGGTTATCGTACCCGAAAAGGAAAACGAAATCCTGGAAGTCACTTCGGGAACGATGCGACTCACGGTCAAGTTGTACGGTGACGGCGTCTGGCCGTCGTGCAGAATCACACCCGACGATACATTCAACGTAATACGAACAACGGACGAACGCTTGAACAATACATTTATTTTTCGGGTAATAACATTTTTTTTGTTTTTTTTTTTTAGTATTCAGTTATCTTATCGCGTTTTAAATATAAGTATATAATTGTTTCGTGTACCGTCGTCTAACGGTTGTCGATAACACGTAACACTACATATTCGTCATGTTACGTGTAATCGAGTACTTTTTTTTTTTCCTATCTTCAAATAACGCTGCACATGGTCGATAACGATTGATTTCGAATATTTCACACGTGTATCGAATCAAAATCACGTTCCGCAATAGGAAAACGATGTTATTATTGTTTATATACTTGGTGGTAGGGGTAGTAAATATTTAATTTTTAATTTTAAGAGCGCGTACGAATCTTGAAATACGTTAAATATTGCGAAATAACGAATAGGAGGTATCCCGGTAGCTGTATAATAAATTATATAGAATATAAACGTGTTACGCTGCAGTAAAATGTATCCATTCATCATTCAAATAACGTCCGGTCTAATTTAACGAAATAAAGATAAAACGCCGATTACTACGGTTATGCGTCTGGCTTTCTAGACCTAAAATCGACTAGAATATCAGGCCTCAGACAGGCCTCGATTTAGGCGAGTACCTTAGTGACTCATGGCCTTCATTTTTGAGAGGCTTCATTTCGATTCACTATATATTTATTAGAATATTTGCTTACTGTTGAACATTACATAACTAAAAAATTGTCCTACGACGACATCATTGATGAATTTGCAAAGGAACGTAGAAAAAAAAATCCATGTTTTTATAATAAGATACAATTAAGTGTTTGAAATAAAGTATACATTTTTTTTTGGTTTTAAATGGGGATGGCGTCTCCAGTCCTAAAATCTGTAAATCAAGCCCTGGCCCACGGAATCCCCTTAACAACAACGATGAGAAAAAACCGTAATATTTATTTGAATAAAACTATCCGGATTTCGACACGAGATGTATAATTTCTATCTCGGACATCGATGATAATAATAATAATAATAATAATAAAATTAATAAAAACGAATTAACTAATAAAATAATTGTCTTGAGAATAATTCCGAATAACATAATAAATAAAACGGTCGGATCTCGTTTATTGAGATATTTTCTGAAACACGTTTTTGAATTCTTTATACCAGTGTATTTTATTATTGGGAACACATAGTATTTTATTATTACTATACTGGTATGATATACAATAACCTAATGGACCAGCATTCGAACACACAATACATTCAAATGTAATAATAATATACAATAAAGCGTATATTTTTGTTACCAAAACACATCATTCCATTTTCCTTGGTGACACCGGTACCGACGAGCGTCTTGAAAATTCTTCTCGAGTGTATAATAACATAATAATATTCACTAAATAATAATATAATATATTCTATATTGCAATCTAGTTTTTTTTTTAAAAAACTATTTATGTAGAATTCTATGTTTTCGTTACGATTCAAAATTGAATATAAAGAGAAAAATAACGGGTTTTTCAATTGAACCCCCTGTATACACGGCGGGCCTATAAAAAAAAAAAATATTTAATATATGTTCAGTGGCGTACGCAGGAATACATTTCGGGGGGGGGGGGAGGGAAGGTGAAAATATGTAAAATATTCATAAATATCATTTTTTTATGTACTCATATATATAAAAATTAAGCGTACACCGGATTTGCGTGTAATGCGCTTTAAAACCACATAGCCGATTTTGATAAGTTATGCTCATGCGTGTGATTTGGTACAACTTGAAATATAGGATAGTTTTTTTTATCTCGATAAGTAACCGTCAATTTTTTTTTATTGCAAATTTAAAGATTATCTATAGGAACAGGGTGGTATATATACACAAATCAATAATTATTAATACGTTACTAGGGAAACTGTCATTGCTTAATTACTAAAAAATATTTTTTTTTTTATTTTTTTTTTTTTTCCGTTATTCTATAAGATATAAAAGACAAATACCACTCACTCGGTCACTGATCAACACCCAGATCAAATCCGCTGGACCTAGAGATTTGGTGGTATATATCGTACGGTGTAGGTGGCTAACAGCCCGAGAATGGCAAACGACAAAACGATCGTTTTCCGTATTAATTTCCATTTTTAGTAAAATGCCGCGAAGAAAATGTAACCGCGTAAGAACCGCGATAAAGTTGGGCAAGGGGTAGGGGTTTAATCCACGGGTAATTCCAATTTTTCACGGACAACTAGTATACGTATATATTAATCTATTTTATTTATTAATCTCATGGGAAACTTTGCAATAACTATTCAGTTTTTATTTTTAAATCCTTTACTCCGCAGACTACGTCCCTTGCTTACAAATAATAAACATTCTAAATTAGAAGTTAAAGTTCTTATATATAAAACACTACTGAAACCATTGTGGACCTATGGCCTTACTGGTACTGCAAAAGTATCTAATACCAACAAAATCCAACAGTTTCAGAATATAGCTCTAAGAAAAATTACAAATGCTCCACCTTTTGTGTCCAATTATACCTTACATAAAGACCTCGCAATGAAAACTGTGGCAGAAGAAGCTGTAGATTTCTACAAACGCTTTCATAATCGCCAACAAACCCGCCAAAATCCAGTGATAAAGAGCCTCTACACTCAAACTATACCGGGAAACCCGGGGCGTCGACTAAAAAGGAAATGATGCCGTGACTTGTTATAAATAATAAATAATAATAAAAAAAAAAAAAACAATGAAGTTTAGATTAGTTATCGTTAATTCCCAGCCAAGTGTCACCAATGGGTGATTTCTTAATTCAAAATATTCGTGTAACTATTATGATATCACATATACTTATTGTGCTACGTTGTACAGATTGTGTATACCAAATTGTAAAATAAAAAAAATCTTTTCCTGATATTTCGAATGTTCAAGCCCCGCCCCCCCCTGTATGTAAGTTACCAGGAAATGATTTGAATAAAAATTGTTGAGTTTTTAAATTCCCGCTGTCGGGTTAAATTATAGAAGAAGATCGTACGATTAATTTATGATTATTATTATTCGGGTATCCTCGCATTGGAAATTCCTGGGGGCACACACCACTGATATTATTATTATTATTATTATGGTATTCATCGTCATTTAATATAGAAATGGGTTCGATATTTTGTCTATTTACTTGTATGGGTTTAATAGTCGTTTCTGCGCGTTACAATTTCGGACTATTCGGCGATCATTATTTTAAAAACACAGTTTAAAAAAAAAAAAAAAAATAAAATAAAAATAAAACGTTTGACCTAATGCACGTTATTCAATAATACGCGTTGTCGTTCCGCCGATATTTCTGCGTTTTATTTCCGTCGTTATTATTATTATTAATTATTGCCGTACGATATTACAGGTACGTAATATTATGTAATTTATATAAATAAATAATAATAAAAAAAAAAAAAACGTCTAACCTTTATAAAATAAAAACATAATTACAACTAAGTGGGCGTACCGTACAATTTCAAACGTATTTCGCACGCAATCATTATGTTATTACGATATAGCACGTGAAAATCTGTGGACAGACATTGTACGATTATTTTATATTGTATCGTAAAAAATAGATAAACATTTTTCGGAAGATAAAAAAGAACCGACGCTGCCATATTATTGCGCGGCAAGTTTAAACAGCGGGGTCTCGAAATAAAATTTTGACATTACATCTGCGAAATTTATGATCCGAGGCGAGACTTCTGATCGAAATGTTCTGTTCGCAGACAGACCAATGCATTGCAAAATGCAGAGTAAAAAGTATTAAAACACAATTCCATTCGTTTGGTGAGAGGGGGGTGGTCGTTTAGAATCCAAAAAATACCCACCCGGAAATGCCTCAAACGTTAATATTGTTATAAAATTGCGGCGAAAATCGAAATTACTTGTACTGCAAATTGTTATAACGCCACAGGTGACCAACACCAGCGGCGTCGGCGTCTGGTTCAACGTGCAAATGGAATGGGCGAAAGAACGCTCGGAACCGATATCGGACGACGAGGCGTCAGAGTTGCTGGAAACGTTACGGACGTGGGCGCCGGAGGACGGGCCGCCGCCTCGGTTCGACGGGCCAGACTGGACCGAATTGCGGGAAACCGGCGGCAGCGTGTTCGACTTGGGCAACGGGGGCCGGCGACCGTTGCGGTTCCGGCTGGACCCGGACGAGGTCCGTCCCGTCTCGGTGACGTTCAACCCGCCGGCATTCGAGTTACCGCCGGAGGTGACGTACCGGCAGACGGTACCGGGAGACGAAGGCGAAGGCGAAGGCGACGACGAGCAATACGACTACGTCAATCCCGCCGAAATATTTTGGTGTCGCGTCTACGCGGCCGTGTTCAACGTACACGTCGGCCGCAAGGTGCTCGGCCGGTTTCACGTGATCGGTTTCGTCGAGATGAAACCCGAGGCCCCCCGGGAAACCCCGTAGATATACAAAGGTGCCCTGTCGACTGGAATACCCATTCCCGTCGACTGGAATACGCGGTTTATCCGAGAAAGTAATAAAGAGCGTTGTACAGTTTTAATTCTAAAATTACGTCTTATGATTCGTCCACATAATTGAAAAAAAAAAAAAAATCATTTTTATATTATACTAAATTACGTAATTCTCCTTATGCGTTTCAAAATTATTTTGTTCGGTTCAAAAATCGTTCCGTTAGGTTAGGTACATTCTTATAAATTTATAAACTATAAAAGTTCATGAATAAGAAACACGCCTAAGTCAATGATAAAACCTAACTTAGTTTATTATTATTCTATTGGGCAGGTTGGGTATTTAAGAAAAATACAAAACGAATCGTCCATCCGTGTCATTAGCTGATGTTTATACAAATCGATTCCGCTCAACAAAAAATACAAATGTAATTTGATTGAAAATAAAAAAAATATATATATAACATCAAAACCGTTTAATGAAGAACATTAGAAAAATGTTAAGTACAGTCGAGTCATCGGGAGTCCGATTAACATAAAAAAAAAAAAAAAACAAATAAATGACCAAAATTAATTAGTAAAATGAAGATACATTTTCAAAGTCCGTATCGAATTGACCGTCTATTTTAAAATATATCTTATGAACCACTTGTGTAGAATGAACAAGCCAGGATTAAGGGAGAGGAGTGGAGCAGGAGGGCATGGTTTCGGGGCCCAATTATTTAAACGAAATATTATTTAAATGCACAAGTTCAAAGAATACAATTATTTTTGTTAGTAAATTAAAAAATAAAAATGTTCGTAACTTCATACCACGAAAAAATACTAAATGTGTACAGCGATATCAAGTGACGAAGACGATTTATTTCTGCACTCGCGAGTGCAAACTTTATAATTTTACATTCACTTTAAAAAAAAAAAGAATAAAAAACCAGACGTTCTATCGGCGTTGGTGGATGAAATCGTTGTTTAAAAGTAGAAGTATTTATGACGGTAGTGATTTACTCAGTGATCTGCGAATAGAATATGAAACACATTTACAAAATTTGTGTTGAATCTCTTTTCAAACATTCAATGAACTACTTGAAATGATATAAACTCCAATTATTGAAAAACAAGACGTAAAGCTTCGAAAAGCTATTCCATCGAAAGGAAGATTGATTTTACATTACTAGTGGCCATTGGAAACTCATATTTCAGTTTATCTTACGTTTATAAAATAATCAAACCAATTATATCGATAGTTATTCCAGAGGTTTGTCAAGGAATAGTGGAAGTGCTAAACGATCATATCAAGGTAAACATGAACATTTTATTTCAAATTAATACCTAATAACACATGGACTGAAAAGTCCCGAGTCTAACAAAGAAAACACGGTCTTTCATTAAAAATTGACTTTATTCATCAACATAATCTCCATAAAGAGCAACACAATCATTCCAACCCCGCTCTAACATTTCAATACCATTCTTGTAGAATGATTTATCTTTTGCTTCAAAATAGGCCTCAGTTTCACTGATAACCTCTGAATTCATTCGAGCAAAATTTCTTACCGGCGAGCATTTTTTTTGAGATCTGCGAATAGCCAGTAGTCGCTTGGAGTCAAATCTGGAGAATACGGTGGATACGGAAGCAATTCGATTTTTAACTCATTTAGTTTTGCCATTGTTTAGAATCATCAACACGTTGTTGTTTTTGCTCAACGGTGAGCAAAGGCGGCACCCACTTTGAACAGAGTTTTCCCATGAACAAATGATCATGCAATATAAAACCAACACGATCTTTTGATATCTTTAGGATGTCAGCTAACTCATGCAACTTTACTTTGCAAACATTTAAAACGATTTTGTGGATTTTTTCAATGTATTCTGGTGTTACCGCCTCATTTGGACGTCCACTGCGTTCTGCATGATCACTGTCTCTACGACCACGTTTGAAGTCAGCATACCAACGTATTATTTTTGTTTCTGATGGAGCGAAGTCCCCATAACACTTTTCAAGCCATTTCTTCGCTTGAACGGTATTTTTTCCTATCAAGAATTAATGTAACATTAAAACACGAAATTGTTTTTGATCCATTATTTCGAAAACAACAAAAGTAGCGTCACTCTTAGCACAATAACTCAGACACTAATGAACAGATTGTCATGAAATTTTAAGAGCTGTCTTTTGCAGGTTAGCACCAGCTAAAAATAAGGCGAATTCCAAAACACTAGCGCCATCTAAGTGTCGGGACTTTACAGCCCATGTGTTAAATCTCTGAACTCGTTAATAACTACATCAGAGCAAATTTCGTCCACACTATTAATACAATTCCTTTGATTGTACCGCTCTTTTATCGAACGTGAACGAACCATTCGATAGAGTTCGACGAACGTTCGTGTGTCGTTCTCTACACTGCAACGAACGATGCCGAATATGCCGGGTCACATGTGTCCTCGTCAGAATTCGTTGTATGCCGTGGACGCGGCTTTACATAAATGATTTTTTTTTTTTTTTTTTCTAAATATTTTTTCTATTATTTCCTAAAATACTCTTACTTACAGTAATCGGGATTTCAATCATCACTCACCGTCGTGTGCCCGTATGCCAGCGACATTTTATCGGTTTTTTCGGTTTGTCCAATCGGATTTCTATAGGCGATTCCGAATTACGATAACGAAAACTGAGCGTAAATATATACGAGTAATATTATTATTTTTGCCTGGAAATTATTATACGGATAATATTCGACTTGTTGTGCTAACGTGTACGGATTGTACAATAACTTATAATAATAATAATAATAATAAAAAAAAAAACATAAAATATAACAAAAATAATCGTAGCCACACACATATCATTTTCGTAAGGCTAATTCGGACGATATTGATAACAGGTGTAAACATATCACGACCCGGACCCCGTCTATGAAGTTTTATACATCTGTTATTCCGGAATTTTTGATAAATTTTTTTTTTTATTATAATTATAAAATGTTTCAGCACACCTAGTACTATTACAACTTTTTAGTTTTTACAATTTTATTTGTTACACATTTAAATGATTATAAATTTATTAATGACATAATTATTAATAGTGTGAGTGATATAATAATGTGTTACATGTATGAATATAATAATAACGATGAGGTCTAGTATATTAATAATGATCTTCATTTTCTGATGATGAGTCTTCTGTGTCTGTTAAAAGAATGTCCCAGGGAAGTCGAGGCCGCAGACGTCTATTGAGTGTTTTTTTTTCTATATTGTAATGACGAGAGCACTGTCCAAGTTTTTTAGTTTGGCGTGGAAATTTTTAAATTGGGTTTTAATCCATGTATTTATCAGGGGTATTTTCGTGTCATTATGGATATGGCGATTTCTCATGAACCACGGTGCTTTGAGACATATCCTTAAGAATTTATTTTGTAAGATTTGTATTTTATTTATTTTAGTTATAGAGGCAGCGGACCATACAGGACAGGCATAAGTTATCAGTGGTCTGATTATTGTGGTGTAGAGAAGGAGAGAAGATTTCATTTGGAACGTTGATTTGTAATTTACTAAGGGGTAGAGAATTCTCATCCTGGCATATCCCTTAGTAAATTTTTTGTTTATGTGAATATTCCATGTCAGTTTTTTATCGAGGAAAACTCCAATGTATTTTACTGAGTCATCTTTTCTGTTCCATTGTATGATCTGGTTGTTTATGCTTATATTTATTGGATCGTTATATCTTTTTAATGTGAATATTTTAGCCTCGCTTTTAGTCGGATTTAGTTTCAGCTTCCATTTTTTGAACCAGGTGATGAATTTTATACATATTTGTGATTTTTCGTTTGTTTTACGTGTATAAATAGTTGCGTGTACGCTAGGCGTCGGCGTTAAAATGTCAATAGTTTTGTAAATCGAGATGGTGTTTGCTGCTAACAGTGATGTGACATAAATCCGAAAACAAATGATTCGATTTCCAAAATCCGAGAGGTTGTATTTTCAATTTTAAAATCAAAAATTTGAGTTTGACCGTTGAGATTTTTGTTTTTTAACAAATCTTAAAATATCATATCCCCTAGGCAATTTTTTTTACATTAAAAAATCATTTAAATAATTTTATTCATTTTAAAACGAGCTAATCCATAAAATACATGTAATAATTATCGAGGGCAACAAATTTGGATGTTATCGTCGTTTTTTTGATTTCGACTTTGCAACGTACTTATGCTCTCGACGAACAATTGCCATGGTATTCTATTACAGGGTGCGGCGGAGCTGACTGTTGAGTTTTGACGAGCTATAAATAACGAACATTAAAACTTAGAAAAAAACGGTTTTTTTTCTTCTATTAAAACTATTAGAAAATCCTATTTTTCAAATTATGTATTGAAAATCTTTAAGATGGCGGCTGTCGGCAACAATACATTGCTACTGTAGGCGATTCCTGAAGTTTTGGCATGGTTTTCGACACGTTTCGATTGGTATGGCCGCGATTTATTCAGTGGTTCTCTCCTTTAAGTCACCTATGATAGGGGAGCGGCGTTTGAAAACCTTATCCTTAAGGGACCCCAGAGGAAAAATTGATTAAAAACGGCATAACTGAGCAATCCAAAAGAGACCACTAATATAGGCCTGCGATTATTTTATCTTAGACTAATGACCCCGTTAAACTCGTCAGTCGGCTCCGCCGCACCCTGTAGTTTTATGCAATTAATTTTCACGTGCGCTCTTGTTTTTTTGAAAAAATTGTAACCCCCCCCCATGAGCATTGCATAACTACACCGAATACAATAAATGACGTTTACAGTATTCGATCACACCACTACGCAGTAATTGAGGAACCTATTCGGCTTGGTTATCGAAAACATATTAAATATCCAATTATAGTGGTTTGTGACACCGTTTCATATAGACAATTATCAGACGCACATACAGGCAACAAATTAATTTTTATCGTTTTATATGTTTTTTTTTTTTTAGCGTTTTTACTAAGTGACATGAAAATTACGCCCCTCCCGCCACTTATACGAACGACGAGACCCTGTGAAATTGTTATTATTCAATTTATCATTATAAATATATTTTAATATATTATAATAATATCAATAATAAACTGTACTATGTTCAGTTTTATCGTCATACCTTATCATGATTTCTTATCATAATTTCTTATCATAGTTTCTTATCATTTATCCAGTCTTGTTATTTAAAAATTTTTTTTTTATGACGTAGGCTCGTAGGTACCGTCGGCGTTTTGGATTTATCGAGTCAACTGTCCCCCCGGCACGACCGTTCGGCCAACAATACGATGACGTTCGGTTTGCTACGTTATGGCTTGTGTACCAAACTCAAATTGACCGTTTATTGCCCACACCGAGTTGTACTCTCAACGATTTCGCGCTGTCCCACGCGAAGACTGTTATTTAACGATTCCGTACGATGGACGAGCGCCAAGAGTACAGCGCATCAAACCCAGAAATCGATTTCGAAGTCCAAGATACTGAGATTGTATTCGCTCGTGAAACCGGAAAAAAACAAACTCATATGCAAGTGGATTTTCGTAATAAACTAATATGCCGCCCAGTAGTCTACCCAGTCGACGCTTGTCGCTAATTGTGTTATTATTTGTTTATTTATTTCAGGCGCCGTGTGTTTTTTACTGGTTTCTAGCGCCGTTACGATGGCAATCCCGTTCTCGTTTGGACGTATTGTGGACATAATATATAAGTCTGACTCTACAGAAGTACAATCTAAATTGGTCACGATATGCGCTATACTACTTCCTATATTTCTAATTGGCGCCGCGTGCAATTTTGGACGTATCTACTTAATCAACTCGTCCGGTAGGTGACAAGTAATTAGTAACAATTATTGTGAAACATTTTGCATTTAAGGTCATACAACTGATCTTTAGTAATAGAGTTCATTATAATATTTAGTACTTGTCTGTGATCTGTCCCGTCGGTGCGCCGAAATTTTTTTTATTTTTAGTATTTTAAACGCCTGTAACAACAATTAATTAAATCACATTGTTATTTGTTTTTTTCACTACTTATAATGAGTTTAGTGTAAAATGTTTGTGCATTTCTGTTCGGTCAAACCAAATTTTATCCGTGTAAAACAACGGGGCGATAAATTTATTATGCGCTCATTGGCGGGGCTATAAAAAAACGAGTACGACTATTTAATAGTTGATTAAAATATCTGTTTTAAAATGGTCAACTTGTTTCTAATGTAGGTATATTCGTATACCTATCAGATTACGAATATCAACCACATGTCAATGCATAAAAGAAGTGGAATCGTTGAATTATCATTGAAGATCTACTGTTCTTTCTTGAATTTTAATTCTTATCCAGTGACATCAAATTATAAATTGGGTACCTATATTTGCAAAGTTATTATTTATTTGTCTTAATTTTTAGGTACCCGTTTATATTGTCCGCAAAGTCATACTTTTTTTAGTTAGCTATATCTACCACTATCTTTACTCTACTAACTATTATAAAACATTATTTATATATAAGCTGTGTTAGTTAAAATATTAAACCATATTTATTTTAGTGCATAAATAGTTTTCTACTCATTTTATGTAGTTTTAAAAGATGATAGTTAAAAAGAACTTAGTATTTAATATATTTTTGTGCTCTTTTACTATAATTTTAATAATTTTGTCCATTGTCAGGTTATAAAATAACAAAAAGACTTAGAGAATTATTATTTAAATCTCTTCTATCTCAAGAAACTGCATATTTTGATCGCCACAAAACCGGAGAACTTATTAATCGACTTTCATCTGATTGTTTACTTGTGAGCCAAATTGTCACATCAAATATATCTGACGGTCTACGTTCTACTATAATGGTTGCCAGTGGCGTTTCTTTCATGGTATACATTGAATTGTTTTCTTAGATATTTTTTTACAGATTTTTTTATTATTACTATCTATGTATTTAGTTTTTTGTATCTCCAAAATTAGCTTTGGTTGGCTTATCGATAGTTCCTCCAATTGCTGCCTTGGCTGTGGTATATGGACGTTTTGTTCGAAAGATTACTCGATCTGTACAGGTATGTGTATTTAAATATATTTACATATATATATATGTATTTATTTAAGAAGAAAACTAATTCAATATTAATTATATTTAATCATATTAATAACTATTTTATTTTTTAATAAGCTTACTTATCTGTATTTTGCTAAATTCGTCTGTGATTCCATTTTAAATCAGAAATCCTTGATGACGTATCCGGTAACATTGTCACTCTTCATGTTAAAATAGTCATTTTATAGATGGCTTGATAGATTTTTTTTTTATAATTTTTGTACACCGATTACTTTATATTTGATGGCATCTGTGGGATTTCAAATACACACACCATTGATGCAATCGCAAAATAATTAAGAACATATATTATATCTCTAAAGTAAAGGGAGAAAATCTGAATCTGAACGTCATCAACCTCAGATTTAGTATTACTTCGTGTTGTTTAATTTTTTTTTTTATAAGATACTACTATAAGAATTAATTTGTTTATATGGGTACTTACAGTATGTTTGTCTTTTTAATTAAGTTATAGCAATAATTAAGATATTAGGAAGTCAGGAAGTTAAAGAATACCTATTTAAAATGCAGGATTCATTAGCTGCTTCGAATCAAGTGGCCGAAGAAAGAATATCAAATATCCGAACAGTAAAATCATTCAGTCAAGAAAAAAGAGAAATGTTACAATATGGGGAAAAAATGAATGATGTATTGAAGCTTTCTATTAAAGAATCATTAATGAGAGGATTGTTTTTTGCTATGGTAAGTCACATTAATGTTTCAACAGTTATGTATTTAATTATTATATGTTTATAAATTAATACATGTCTATAGGTACATAAACTGTGTATTATTTGTTAGACAGGATTTTCCGGTAACTTCATAATCATATCAGTGTTATACAGTGGTGGTTTGTTGGTCAGCGAACAAGCCATTAGTGTTGGTGAACTGAGCTCATTTTTACTGTACGCAGCATATACTGGTGTGTCTATTGGTGGTCTATCTACATTCTATTCTGATGTTAATAGAGGTTTGGGCGCATCATCAAGAATATGGGAAATTATTGACCGTAAACCGTTAATCCCAATTTCTGGTAGTTATTTAAATATTATTAACTTGAACATATGTCTACAGTACATGAAAAAAAAAAAAATGATTTTATAGGTGGACTAAAACCGTCGACCAGTCCTAAAGGTGATATAAGCTTTCAAAATATTGTATTTAGTTACCCAAATCGTCCGGATGCACCTATCATTAATGGGTTGGACCTAGAAATACCTAGTGGTCAGAGATACGCATTAGTTGGTCATAGTGGCAGTGGGAAAAGTACATTGGGCAATTTATTATTAAGATTATATGATCCGCAAAATGGTCAAATATGTTTAGACAAAACAAATATACAATTGTACGATCCAGTTTGGTTACATAGTCACATTGGGGTTGTTAGTCAAGTAAGTGATAATAGTTTGACTATTGAGTATTCAAATTGTATTAATGGTATACAATGTATGTATTTTACTTGGCATTCCATAGGAACCCGTTTTGTTTTCTGGATCAGTTAGAGAAAATATAGCTTATGGCCGCGAAGAAGTTACAGAAAATGAAATTATTGATGTTGCGAAAGAGGCAAATGCTTATGATTTTATTGTTAACAAATTTCCAGATGGATTCAATACACTTGTAGGGGAGCGTGGGGTTCTACTGTCTGGTGGCCAAAAACAGAGGATAGCTATTTCAAGAGCACTGTTAAAAAATCCTAAAATTTTATTGCTGGATGAAGCTACAAGGTGGGCAATCATTATCATTGCGTAATGTATGCTATAAATAGAGGCCAGAATAATATTCTCTTGAAATAGTCAAAAAAAAATTCTCTTAAGTAATTGAAAATATTCTTCTAATATGGTTTTATATGCAAAAAAAATAATAAACGCTAACTGTTGTTTAAAGGTTATTCAATATGATAAAATTTATTAGTGTAATGAAATAATTTTATTTTTATTTTATTTCCCAAAAATTATTAAAACATGTTGATATTATTGTTTGAAAATTGTACAAAAGAAACTAATTTATATATATATAATAACACATAATATAGCTTTTAAAAAAAACCATTAACTTAATGTGTTATTTGATTAATTAAATTAAATTCATCTTTTTGAAAACAATTAACTATAATGTTTTATTCCATGTGCTCTGGTGTCATTTTGGTACGACGGTCCGTTAAAATGCTTTTATAAGTACTGAATAAACGTTCAATATCAACTAGAGTCCGATATATTCTTTAATAGTCTTTATTATATAAAATATACTTTTATATTAAAATATTCTGAAATATGCACAAAAAAAAACAATTGTCATTGATTTATATTATTCACAATTAGTATACATTTCAAACCCCCGTCTAACTGCATAGACTAACAAAAAATATTCAATTGAATATTATTCCGACCTCTAGCTATAAATAATATGCGGTTTCATTTATATAACCATTAATTTAGTGCGTTGGATTCGGAGAGTGAAAAGCTAATTCAAGAAGCATTGCAGAGGCTTTCTAAAGGAAGAACTGTACTGACAATTGCACATAGGTTATCGACCATTAAAAACGCAGGTAGAGTTTATTTGTTTTTTTTCATTTATTGGCTTCTGATATATATACATTTCAAAGAACATACAACAATTGTTAGAATTTAAAAAAAAAAAAAAAAAAATGCCCACAATTTTGCAAAATATTTTATTTATTTTACTCTTATAATAATTTATTAATTAAAATATATATATATATATTTTTTTTCCAGATAAATTAGCTGTACTTTTCAATGGAAAAATTGTTGAATTGGATTCGTATGACACTCTAATGTCTATAGATAACGGTTTATTTAAAAAACTTAATAAAAATCAAATATTGACAAGTTAATGAATTTTATCAAGTATGGTAAATGGTTGTATTATATTAGGTATATATATATTTATGTTGAATCTGTTATTGTTATACATTATATTTTCTCTATTTATGTAAAAAAAAAAAAAAAAATTAAAAAAAATAAAATAAAATTTAATTAAATATAAATGTTTCTTTCTTTTTATTTTCAATAAAAAAAAAAATGTATATATATTTTTATGTATCCATATAATGCACAGGTTCTCAAATCTATTTCGCTCACCGATCACTTTGAGAATCTTCAATTTTCTAGTGCCCCCTCCCCTAAAATGTTTAAACTCACCACCATCCGATGTTAAGCATCTCAAAAACAACTATTGTGCAATCATTATTTTTAAAACTTGCCATATCTTTGTTCTGAGTTCAAACTTTCCACTTTGAGCAAAACTGATATTAAGAATACCATGCCATTTATTTATATCATAATTAATAATGATGTGAGCTTAGATCGTATTATACAAGTATTTGATCCAAGCGTGTAAGGTCTTTTTTTTTGTTTTCAGTTACAATTTCATGCTCGGACTTTGATGTCATAATTGTACTTTGAACAAAATACTTGAAAAACTCTTTAAAACATTAACGGTATGTAGGTATCTTTACGCAATTGTATTTCAAAGAGTTTAAACATAAAATATAATGATTTAATTCAATACTTAATGTAGATGCTAATCTAGAATACATCCAATCAAATATTAATATAAAACTAAAGACTGAAAAAAAAAAGCGAGTTTTATTTTTTTGACTTTGCTTTTATACTGATATCTATCAATAGAAAAATTGACTGTGGTTTTTAACATCTCAACAGATATCTAGAAGTACTAATTATTGTTAAATATTTTTTCTGTTTTTTGTAATATTGTATGAAGTTCCTCCAAAACTTGTTTTGCAAAATTTGATTTAGGGTTCTCTTTATTTAATATTATTTCAGCTATAATCCATATTTATAGATTTTAAATCTTGTTTTGTGATTTCTGGCCGTTTTTACATTTGTATATATTGTTGCATTTGCATTGTAATTAATTATATTCCAAAGGTCTATGCAAGATTTGTTTATTGTGCTATTGTTATTTTTGTTAATTTTATTATTTAACGGTTTAATCATATTATTATTGTGAATTTTGTCGAATGCTGACTGTGTTATTTGGTTATTATTATTGTTATTCAAACAAGAGGGGAGATCATAACTTTAAAAAAAAAAAAAAAAACTGTTATATTCAGTACTAATAATATATATTAGTTCTTATTGTCGATGATATTGTTTTTATTTACGATGTTCGACCGTATGACAGATAAATTTTTTTGTACAATTTAATAATTCGTAGATTTCGGGTGTTGATATTTTCAATTCCGTTTTGTGTAATCGGGTGCAAAGTTTTGTGTGCTTGTTCTCTGGCAACCGATGTAATAAACGCGCCTCCTGTGGTAATTGTGTGTTTGTCATTATTATTGAGAATATGGTCGTTTTCGTAATACTGTAGATATATTTCTAAAAGAATTACGCCCAACGGACTGCCCGTGATTGACCGTTGTCGATAATGAATTGCACCGTCAGTAACGACGCGATTAAATCAATTGCAATCGTCAATCAACGAGTCTTTGTGTAGCGTTCATTGTACAGGGCAGTGCAGACCCGACGGGTAAATTTAAATCACGGTTGTAGATTGCAGTACCGCGCCGTATCTACGACCGTGATTGTACCCTATGCATTGGAAATTGGTACTGTTTATCAACCGTACGGTATCAATCAGTGTGATAACAACACTGGCGCGAATTTTCAAAAAAAAAATAATACAAAAAGTAGGCTGGCGCGGGCCAATGTTTGCGCGAAATTATCGAAATTATCAGGGAATTGTAGTGGTGGGGGAGGGGGAACCGGGACCGTCGTAGTTCCCATTGCCACCGTATCAAATACGATAGCAAAATGATAGTTGATAATAGTACACGGGAAACTGTGCGATGCGTTGTGTGTTTATCTTGCCGTCTAGAGTAGGTAATCTATTGTTGTAATTATTTGTTGGGAACACGAACTCCGTCTGATATCTTTTATCATCATAGCGTTCACGGCGTTAGTCACGGTTTGACAATTATAGCCGTTTTGCGGTATCCGCCGCTCATTGGTTTTTGACCACGTCCGTCCCATCCGGTACCAACGAAATCGAGACCCGTCGTTTTGTTTCGCGAGCGCGGCGGCGGTGAGCTGTACAGTCATATCCCGAATCGCATTCATACGCGTACCGCACCCGTCAACTTTCTTTCGTTCCGCGTTCGTCTCTCTCAGATACGCAACAACACAAGATGGCACAAGCACCGTTCCTCAACCCGGTAAGCACACGGGCACCCATAATACGAACGCAATATGGTTGATTAATTTATGTGTATAACTTGACCCGAAATTGTTTGACGTTTGATTAGATTCTTCCGTTTATTGGTCCGATACAAAACGGTTTAAAACAAGGCTCAATAATTAACATCCAGGGATCATCGTTTCCGTCTTCTAACAGGTAAATAATTATTATTCATTTTTATTCCACTTAGATCGGTATGCTTCTTTTTTTTTTTTTCATTTTTTTTTCTTCCCCACACAATTATAATCGTTTTGTTTAGAATCTGTTTCAATTTACAAGTCGGTCCTAACGTTGCTCCAAGAGACGCTGTCGCCTTGCATGTCGCTTTGGACTTCAACCGTAACTTGATTGTCAGGAACAGTATCGAAAGACATAATTGGGGCGTAGAAGAAACTCACGGTCCGTCTGTGAATTTAGTTAGGGGACAGACTTTCAAGTTGGACATATTGTGCGATGTATATGAATATAAAGTGAGTTAGATAAGAGATTTACATATTTTAAATATCAAAAATTCACGGATACACTGGATAGACTGTTAGTGCCTTAATGAATAAAATAAATTCATTTTTATAGTTCATCATGTGCATGTTATAAAATATATATTAATAACTTGATATTACTAAAAATTATCAAGTAGGTCAAATATATATATATATATTTATCAAGCAAGGAGGTCGGTTGTTGACTTATTGTATACAAAATTATGTATTTAAAACATTTATAAACTATAGAAAAATAATTTCCTAATCCTAGAATTATGTGCTATTTTTTTTTTTTACTTAAATGTTAAAATGTCAAATTGCTGATACATATAATAAACTTTACTCAATGCCGGATTGGCCCCCTGGTGCTTAGGTGCAGTCGTACAACCTGGGACCTGACTTAAATGTATGTGTGTGCATTTTATTGTCAGTCTGTGAAAAAATTTTCTACCAAACGTCTTGCTCCGATTTTCATGTTATTTAATTGTTACCAACACTATGTGTAAACGTTGTTTGTAAATAAATAACTTTTTTTTATTATTCTAGATTGCATTTAACGGCGTCCACTATACAGAAATGAAACACAGAATACCATTTACAAGTGTGTTCTATTTAGCGGTGGACGGAGAAGCACAATTGCATAGTATACAAATAAATTCCAGTGGAAGTGGAGCATTTGTTGGTGGTCCAACAGCGCCTGGACAAATGCCTATGCACGGACAAATGCCTATGCCCGGACAAATGCCTATGCCAGGACAAATGCCCATGCCAGGACAAATGCCCATGCCAGGACAAATGCCCATGCCAGGACAAATGCCCATGCCAGGACAAATGCCCATTTCCGGACAAATGCCCATGTACGGGCAAGTGCCTGTGCCCGGGCAAATGCCCATGTATGGAAACAATACACATAACTACAAGCCATCAGTTGGTTATATGCCTGGAGCTCAACCCGGAAATACTTCAGTAGTATACAGTTCTTATCCAAAAAACAAAAAACAATCCAATAAAGCATTAAAGTATGGCATACCTTTGGCTGGTGTTGCCGGAGTAGGTCTTGGAGCCTATGCTTTGCATGAAGGACTTAAAGGATCGAGTAGCAGTAGCAGTAGCAGCAGCAGCAGCAGTAGTGACAGTGACTAAATATTAAATGCAATCAATACTCTGATACTAATTATTTTTGCTTAAATGTAGTTTCAATTAAAGATTAGAAAAAATATTTTATTTTATGAATGAGTTTTCAAACATTCCGGTCCCTCGACTTTGAGAAATTCAAACAGTTTAATATTACTATGAAGAAATTAATACTCATTAAATTCAAAAATTAAAAACACAAACATTATGAATAGTTTGAGTAAAAAACAATTTTAATACTATACTAATTAAAAAAAAAAAGAAAAAAAGAATACTTATATATTATTTTTGTATAAAGGCGTACACAAATTTATAATATAATAAATAATATAATGAATGTATTTTTTTAATGGAAAACGTTATATTTCTATTAGTGTATTCAAAACTATTATGTATTGTAGTGTTATTAACCTATTACTATTGTTGCACAGCTTTGATAAAATTCGAAATTGTGTATTTTATTATATAATTTCGATTTGTTTAATAATAAATTATTTTTAATAACGGTCTATTTGATAATTGAATTAATTAAATAGTTTAAAAGTGGCCGCGGCTCGATGTATTAATATTATAATTATCGTGATCATTAATCACAAATTAATAACAATTGTCTATATTGATTTATTTAAATTTGATTATTATCCCTATAATAAAATTCCTGGATTCGTATAGTTTTTTTTTTAATTTGAAATTATAGTCTCTACGCTCGGTTGTTAACGCGGATTACGAACGCGTAGGCCAATGGACCAAACGAATAACTAAATAAATCCGGAGCTAATGCGGATATACACGGTTTCGTGTATTATCTATACGCACTGAAATCGTCGTAATTGGGCCGTTGTTCGTGGGAATAACCGCGTACTACTTGACGTGCGTACCGGATATTCAAATGTCGAACCGTTGACGCGGTAATCCGGTAGAAATAAAGTGAATAATTTCAATCGACGTATTATTTTTTTTTTTTTTGTAAATCGGTAAATAATTCTCGAAACGGGTTCCGTTAATGTGTGGGGTGTGGCTAACGATATGCGCAATACTGTACTTACGCCGTAACAACGCGGCGGCGCGTCTGTACGTTTCGCCGAGCGACGTGATTATTTGTTGCGTTATCTCATCTCGTCGTCGGCGGTACAAACAAAACGCGGCTCGGAAGAATCGCTCGGTTTATTTTTTTTTTTATTATCGTTTATTTATGCGATTCGCGACAATAGTACACTTACAATAGTACATTCGGCTAGTACGCGGTTCGTGTTAATATTGTGTCCCCGGCTCTATAGTAAACCCGGTCGATCATTCCGGCGGCCGGCCCCCCCGTACGTATATTATTAAGAGTGACACCCCGTGTGGACACCGTTACACTTTGGCCGGCGAACGTAAAATAATAATAATATCCGCACTGTACGGGAAGACGGAGAAAAACTGCCCGAAATCCGGCTGTTGGCGGTTGTTTGCATCGATTACTATACAAGAGTTTTCGTTTCATTTCGATCGCCGGCGGCGGGTTTAAGTACCGATCGCGAAATGTCAAAATATTGGTTCACCCGGACCGTAAGTATTACGTTAATTTTTTTCCCATAAAACCGTTCTCTATGCATAACGATAAATTTTCCACCCGACCATTAGAATCTTCCGTACATCGCATATATAAATAAGGGCCTGAAAGAATGTTCGATGATCAAAATAAAAGGAGTATCGTTCTATTCGACGAAAAGGTGAACGTATTACATATATATATATTTTTTTTTTTTTTTAACATATTATATTTTATTGTTCGTGCGGTTTTTTTCGCGTGCAGGGTCAATTTCTATTTTCAAACCGGCCCGTGCACCGACCCTCGCGATTCCGTAGCGCTGCGCGTGACTTTGGATTACACCCGTAACCTGGTCGTCCGGAACAGTATTCTGGGGAACGACGTTGGCGTGGAGGAAACTGACGGCCCGGCCATTTCTCTGGTCAAGGGGCATCGGTTCGAAGTGGACATAGTGTGCAGTAAGAACGAGTACAAGGTAGAGTGGGTTGGACCGTTCAAAATATGGCGAATATTTATCGCCCGTAATACAATTGTAGCAATATAATAATCTATCAATCCGATTCGCTTGACCAGATCTCCGTCGACGAAAACTTTCACGCGACTGCACGGCATAAAATACCATTTTCGAGGGTGTACTATATAGCCGTCGACGGCGAAGCGCAATTGAAGTCCGCACAATTATTTTTGGGTCACGACGATACGCATGATGACATCACGTCAAAACCAAAGTTGGCCGCGCATGTCAAATTCATGTTTGAGCAATGTGGTTACGTCTTGTCGCCCAAACACTCTATGCGCATGCACGAAATGATGCTCCCACCGGAAGAGGAGCAGTACAGTTTTGCATGCAACTCCTATCCCAATCGTTACCATTTACAGGTAAAACGACAATACGCGTCTTGACAAAATGGGCTACACTGATACGATTGTTTTAGATTGATGTATTTAACATGTTCATTAACATTTTTTTATTTTTTTTTTTATATTTATTTTCGGGTTCACTAACTCCATACAAAATTCACATAGTTCATAGATAGTTTGAATTCTTTATTATCATATTAACCTTCAGTGGTTCGGATTACCTATTCCGTTGCGCGGTGTAAACATTTTCCATAATTAAATATAACATGTTTTTCTAACATTTATTCGCGTTTAATACAAATTATATTCTATATGGAAGAGTTGGCTCGTTTAATTAAACAATTTAATCAGTACTGTTCAATTCTACAATATTTTTTTTATTTTAGTTAATTTTAAAACCAAAAAAGAAAGAAAGAAGAAGATATATTTATTTTTATCAAATTTATAAAATTACATTTGTATCCTTTAATTTTTATTTAACATGTTACATGTTACGCAATTACGTTTCGCATATCAGAAAAACCGTCCGGACATACTTGTACTAAATTACCTCTGCATATTAGTTTTGCACAATTTAGTGCACACATTTGGCGTTTTTCTATCGCATTGGCGACCACAAAATCGCATCACCCTCAACGCCAATGTTCCACCGTACTAACGGAAAACGTAAAATCAATTTTATATTATCTAATAACAACATATATACAGAAGGTAGATAAAATGCCAGTAGTCGTACACCACCCGAAATAACATTTAAAATTAGAGTTAAACATATGGCATATGGCTAAGCCAAACCAAAATGTTGAACTTTTACACAATGTTTACACAGTTACAGTGATCTGATTATTCTTTTGTTTTTAGTTAGGTTTAACCGAATTGGTCACTACCTTTTATTAATGTTGGCCAACAATATTTTCTTAATAATTTCTATATTGATATGTAAACGTAATTATCAAAAATAACGCTATAACGTGAGTTGATTGAACTGTGTCAATAGCACACAGGTCGATTAAAAGTCTTTTAAAAATACATTAAAAGTTAGTGAACAAGACATTCATTTTTTAACTACAGTTTAAAAATCTATTTTAGATGACTTAAACAATGGTAGGGAAATTGTGTGTTTAATACCACAAAGAGCATCTGCATTAGACAATAGATTTCGAGAGTCGACATTTCTATCAGAAGAAAGAGAAACTGGAAACAACTTTAAAATGAGTTGTTAATGTCAGATCCGAAAATAGAAAATGAAGCAGAATTAATCTATGATTCAATATTAGAAAATGAAGAAGATGTTGAAACATTTGATACACACTGTGCTCCTCGTAAGAAATTGCGATCATAAATGATACATAGCGATGATGATGAATTCCAAAGATTATTCACTAACTCCTCAAAGTCCTGCGATCATAAACTTGAAGAGTACAGAAATTTGAAAATCAAAATTTCCTACGATCAAGATCATCATTTAAATTGGTGGAAAGAAAACGAAACTAAATACTCAGCTGTATCATTCCCAGCCATAATTATTTCTGAACACATATTACAATCGAATCCAAATTCCGAAACATTGATGGGAAAACTAATTAAAGAAGACAATTTGTAAACTGAATAATACATATTTCTATTATTTCCATAATTTTCTACGTTTACATTTATAATTTACATACTTTTAGGCTAATACATATTACATAATTAGTAATTGATATATATTAATATAATTATAAATATATGCAAATCGATATCAATAATTAAAAATATTTCGTTGGCCAACAGTACATTTTATAAGTATTTCCGTTTAAAATTTGTTCAATGTTCTGGTATTTGAATACTTATTTGTTTCATCAATTCGGTTGCATTGACTGTTTCAAATTTATACCTACCTCATTTATAATTCTAAAAGGATATACTATTTGTCTGTTCTTATATACCTTACTATTACACTAATCGGTGGTCAGCATAAGAAATTATTTGACAAACAACTAAAAAGGCCCACTAATGATCCAAATCATTGAACATTGTAAATATAATTTAATTATTTTTTTATAGTTTATCCGTTACAAGTTGTATTATAATGCACCTGTGTGGGCATTTAACATCTAAATGACCCATATTGTATTGTTTATTTTAATATCAGAAACGTAAATTGAGGCTGATTAAAAGTGCTCTGAATCAAAGACTAAACAATTACAAGTTTACCAGACAAATTAGGCCCGTAAGTTCATGCGACAATACAGTAATACCAAATTGTATTGTTTATTTTAATTTCAGACAGGTAGATCGAGGCCGAAAAAAAATGCTCTGTATCAAGGACTACACAAAGTCAAGTTTAACGAACAAATTAGACTCGTAAGTTCATGCGACAATACAGTAATACCAAATTGTATTGTTTATTTTAATTTCAGAAACCTCAATCGGGGCCGATTAAAAGTGCTCTGAATCAAGGACTAAACAATGACAAGCTTACCGAACAAATTAGCCTCGTAAGTTCATGCGACAATACAGTAATACCAAATTGTATTGTTTATTTTAATTTCAGAAACCTCAATCGGGGCCGATTAAAAGTGCTCTGAATCAAGGACTAAACAATGACAAGTTTACCGAATATATTAGCATCGTAAGTTCATGCGACAATACAGTAATACCAAATTGTATTGTTTATTTTAATTTCAGAAACCTCAATCGGAGCCGATTAAAAGTGCTCTGAATCAAGGACTAAACAATGACAAGTTTACCGAACAAATTAGCCTCGTAAGTTCATGCGACAATACAGTAATACCAAATTGTATTGTTTATTTTAATTTCAGAAACGTCAATCGGGGCCGATTAAAAGTGCTCTGAATCAAGGACTAAACAATGACAAGATTACCGAATATACTAGCCTCGTAAGTTCATGCGACAATACAGTAGTAA
Organism: Tuberolachnus salignus; assembly: GCA_956483605.1. NCBI lineage: Eukaryota > Metazoa > Arthropoda > Insecta > Hemiptera > Aphididae > Tuberolachnus > Tuberolachnus salignus. The sequence continues at coordinate 6,483,264 of OY101433.1, read as the reverse complement.
CAAATTGTATTGTTTATTTTAATTTCAGAAACGTAAATTGGGGCCGTTTAAAATTGTTCTGAATCAAGGACTAATCAATGACAAGTTTACCGAATATATTAGCATCGTAAGTTCATGCGACAATACAGTAATACCAAATTGTATTGTTTATTTTAATTTCAGAAACCTCAATCGGGGCCGATTAAAAGTGCTCTGAATCAAGGACTAAACAATGATAAGTTTACCGAACAAATTAGCCTCGTAAGTTCATGTGACAATACAGTAATACCAAATTGTATTGTTTATTTTAATTTCAGAAACGTCAATCGGGGCCGATTAAAAGTGCTCTGAATCAAGGACTAAACAATGACAAGTTTACCGAATATATTAGCATCGTAAGTTCATGCGACAATACAGTAATACCAAATTGTATTGTTTATTTTAATTTCAGAAACCTCAATCGGGGCCGATTAAAAGTGCTCTGAATCAAGGACTAAACAATGACAAGATTACCGAACAAATTAGCCTCGTAAGTTCATGTGACAATACAGTAATACCAAATTGTATTGTTTATTTTAATTTCAGAAACCTCAATCCGGGCCGATTAAAAGTGCTCTGAATCAAGGACTAAACAATGACAAGTTTACCGAACAAATTAGCCTCGTAAGTTCATGTGACAATACAGTAATACCAAATTGTATTGTTTAATTTAATTTCAGACACATAAATCGGGGCCGATTAAAAGTGCTCTGAATCAAGGACTAAACAATAACAAATTTACCGAACAAATTAGCCTCGTAAGTTCATGTGACAATACAGTAATACCAAATTGTATTGTTTATTTTAATTTCAGAAAAGTAAATTGGGGCCGATTAAAAGTGCACTGAATCAAGGACTAAACAATAACAAGTTTACCGAACAAATTAACCTCGTAAGTTCATGCGACAATACAGTAATACCAAATTGTATTGTTTATTTTAATTTCAGAAACGTAAATTGGAGCCGATTAAAAGTGCTCTGAATCAAGGACTAAACAATGACGAATTTACCGAACATATTAGCCCCGTAAGTTTATGCGACAATACAGTAATACCAAATTGTATTGTTTATTTTAATTTCAGAAACGTAAATCAGGGCCGATTAATAGTGCTCTGAATCAAGGACTAAACAATGACAAGTTTACCGAACAAATTAGCCTCGTAAGTTCATGCGACAATACAGTAATACCAAATTGTATTGTTTATTTTAATTTCAGACACGTCAATCGGAGCCGATTAAGAGTGCTCTGAATCAAGGACTAAACAATGACAAGTTTACCGAATATATTAGCCTCGTAAGTTCATGTGTCAATACAGTAATACCAAATTGTATTGTTAATTTTAATTTCAGAAACCTCAATCGGGGCAGATTAAAAGTGCTCTGAATCAAGGACTAAGCAATAACAAGTTTACCGAACAAATTAGCCTCGTAAGTTCATGCGAAAATACAGTAATACCAAATTGTATTGTTTATTTTAATTTCAGAAACGTAAATTGGATCCGATTAAAAGTGCTCTGAATCAAGGACTAAACAATGACGAGTTTACCGAACATATTAGCCCCGTAAGTTCATGCGACAATACAGTAATACCAAATTGTATTGTTTATTATAATTTCAGAAATTCAAATTGCCGCCGATTAAAGATGTTCTGAATCAAGTACTAAAAAATGTCAAGTATAACGAACATCTTAGCCTCGTAAGTTCATGTGACAATACAGTAATACCGAATTGTCGAGTACTTAATTTTACAAAACTATTGTTTACTTTCCATAGAAACATTACTAATGAACACAATAATAATATTAATGTTTTTATTATTATTATTATTTTTTTTATCGTTTAGCGAAAGGCTGCAAAAGCTCCAAAAAAGAAAGCCAAAAAGGCCTTAAAATCTGGTATGCCCATGGCCGGTGTTACTGATGTTGCCGGTATTGCTGGTGTTACGGGTGTTGCCGGTTTTGCCGATGTTGCCAGTGTTTCCGGTGTTGCTGGTGTTGTCGGTGTTGCTGATAATGCCGGTGTTTCCGGTGTTGCCAGAACTGTTGGGGTGGTAAGTTCATGTGACAATACGGTCATACCAAATTGTATTGTTTATTTTAATTTCAGAAACGTCAATCGGGGCCGATTAAAAGTGCTCTGAATCAAGGACTAAACAATAACAAATTTACCAAACAAATTAGCCTCGTAAGTTCATGTGACAATACAGTAATACCAAATTGTCGAGTACTTAATTTTACAAAACTATTGTTTACTTTCCATAGAAACATTACCAATGAACTCAATATTAATATTATTGTTATTATTATTATTATTTTTTTTTTATCGTTTAGCGAAAGGCTGCAAAAGCTCAAAAAAAGAAAGCCAAAAAGGCCTTGAAATCTGGTATGCCCATGGCTGGTGTTACTGATGTTGCCGGTATTGCTGGTGTTACGGGTGTTGCCGGTTTTGCCGATGTTGCCAGTGTTTCCGGTGTTGCTGATGTTGCCGGTGTTGTCGGTATTGCTGATAATGCCGGTGTTTCCGGTGTTGCCAGAACTGTTGGGGTGGTAAGTTCATGTGACAATACGGTCATACCAAATTGTATTGTTTATTTTAATTTCAGAAACGTCAATCGGCCTTGATTAAAAGTGCTCTGAATCAAGGACTGAACAACGAAGAGTTTACCGAACATATTAGCCCCGTAAGTTCATGCGACAATACAGTTATACCAAATTGTATTGTTTATTTTAATTTCAGACACGTCAATCGGAGCCGATTAAGAGTGCTCTGAATCAAGGACTAAACAATGACAAGTTTACCGAATATATTAGCCTCGTAAGTTCATGCGACAATACAGTTATACCAAATTGTATTGTTTATTTTAATTTCAGACACGTCAATCGGAGCCGATTAAGAGTGCTCTGAATCAAGGACTAAACAATGACAAGTTTACCGAATATATTAGCCTCGTAAGTTCATGCGACAATACAGTAATACCAAATTGCATTGTTCATTTTAATTTCAGAAACGTAAATTGGGGCCGATTAAAAGTGCTCTGAATCAAGGACTGAACAACGAAGAGTTTACCGAACATATTAGCCCCGTAAGTTCATGCGACAATACAGTTATACCAAATTGTATTGTTTATTTTAATTTCAGACACGTAAATTGGGGCCGATTAAAAGTGCTCTGAATCATGGACTAAACAATGACAAGTTTACCGAACAAATTAGCCTCGTAAGTTCATGTGACAATACAGTAATACCAAATTGTATTGTTTATTTTAATTTCAGAAACGTCAATCGGGGCCGATTAAAAGTGTTCTGAATCAAGGACTAAACAATGACAAGTTTACCGAATATATTAGCCTCGTAAGTTCATGTGACAATTCAGTTATACCAAATTGTATTGTTTATTTTAATTTCAGATACGTGAATTGGGGCCGATTAAAAGTGTTCTGAATCAAGGACTAAACAATGACATGTTTATTGAATATATTAGCCTCGTAAGTTCATGCGACAATACAGTAGTACCAAATTGTATTGTTTATTTTAATTTCAGAAACGTAAATTGGGGCCGATTAAAATTGTTCTGAATCAAGGACTAATCAATGACAAGTTTACAGAATATATTAGCCTCGTAAGTTCATGCGACAATACAGTAATACCAAATTGTATTGTTTATTTTAATTTCAGATACGTGAATTGGGGTCTATTAAAAGTGTTCTAAATCAAGGACTAAAAAATGACAAGTTTACCGAACAAATTAGCCTCGTAAGTTCATGTGACAATACAGTAATACCAAATTGTATTGTTTATTTTAATTTCAGAAACGTCAATCGGGGCCGATTAAAAGTGTTCTGAATCAAGGACTAAACAATGACAAGTTTACCGAATATATTAGCCTTGTAAGTTCATGTGACAATACAGTAATACCAAATTGTATTGTTTATTTTAATTTCAGATACGTGAATTGGGGCCGATTAAAATTGTTCTGAATCAAGGACTAAACAATGACAAGTTTACCGAATATATTGGCCTCGTAAGTTCATGCGACAATACAGTAATACCAAATTGTATTGTTTATTTTAATTTCAGATACGTGAATTGGGGCCGATTAAAATTGTTCTGAACCAAGGACTAAACAATGACAAGTTTACCGAATATATTAGCCTCGTAAGTTCATGCGACAATACAGTAATACCAAATTATATTGTTTATTTTAATTTCAGATACCTGAATTGGGGCCGATTAAAAGTGTTCTAAATCAAGGACTAAACAATGACAAGTTTACCGAATATATTAGCCTCGTAAGTTCATGCGACAATACAGTTATACCAAATTGTATTGTTAATTTTAATTTTAGAAACGTCATTCGGGGGCGATTAAAAGTGCTCTGAATCAAGGACTAAACAATAACAAGTTTACCGAACAAATTAGCCTCGTAAGTTCATGCGACAATACTGTAATACCAAATTGTATTGTTTATTTTAATTTCAGGAATTTAAATTTGGTCCGATTAAAAGTGCTCTGAATCAAGGACTATACAATGATAAGTTTACTGAACTTATTAGCCCCGTAAGTTCATGCGACAATGCACTAATACCAAATTGTATTGTTTATTTTAATTTCAGAAATTTAAATTGCGGCCGATTAATAGTGCTCTGAATCAAGGACTAAACAATAACAAGTTTACCGAACATATTATCCCCGTAAGTTCATGCGACAATACATAATACCAAATTTTATTGTTTATGTTAATTTCAGAAATTTAAATTGGGGCCGATTAAAAGTGCTCTGAATCAAGGATTAAACAATAACAAGTTTACCGAACAAATTAGCCTCGTAAGTTCATGCGACAATACAGTAGTACCAAAATGTATTGTTTATTTTAATTTCAGAAACGTAAATTGGGGCCGATTAAAAGTGCTCTGAATGAAGGACTAAACAATGAAGAGTTTACCGAACATATTAGCCCCGTAAGTTCATGTGACAATACAGTAATACCAAATTGTATTGTTTATTTTAATTTCAGAAACGTAAATTGGGGCCGATTAAAAGTGCTCTGAATCAAGGACAAAACAATGAAGAGTTTACCGAACATATTAGCCCCGTAAGTTCATGCGACAATACAGTAATACCAAATTTTATTGTTTATTTTAATTTCAGAAATTTAAATTGGGGCCGATTAAAAGTGCTCTGAATCAAAGACTATACAATAACAAGTTTACCGAACATATTAGCCCCGTAAGTTCATGCGACAATACAGTAATAACAAATTGTATTGTTTATTTTAATTTCAGAAATTCAAATTGGGACCGATTAAAAGTGCTCTGAATCAAGGACTGTACAATGACAAGTTTACCGAACATATTAGCCCCGTAAGTTCATGCGACAATACAGTAATACCAAATTTTATTGTTTATTTTTATTTCAGAAATATAAATTGGGGCCGATTATAAGTGCTCTGAATCAAGGATTAAACAATTACAAGTTTACCGAACAAATTAGCCTCGTAAGTTCATGCGACAATACAGTAGTACCAAATTGTATTGTTTATTTTAATTTCAGAAACGTAAATTGGGGCCGATTAAAAGTGTTCTGAATCAAGGACTAAACAATGACATGTTTACCGAACAAATTAGCCTCGTAAGTTCATGTGACAATACAGTAATACCGAATTGTCGAGTACTTAATTTTACAAAACTATTGTTTACTTTCCATAGAAACATTACTAATGAACTCAATAATAATATTATTGTTTTTATTATTATTATTTTTTTTATCGTTTAGCGAAAGGCTGCAAAAGCTCCAAAAAAGAAAGCCAAAAAGGCCTTAAAATCTGGTATGCCCATGGCCGGTGTTACTGATGTTGCCGGTATTGCTGGTGTTACGGGTGTTGCTGGTTTTGCCGATGTTGCCAGTGTTTCCGGTGTTGCTGATGTTGCCGGTGTTGTCGGTGTTGCTGATAATGCCGGTGTTTCCGGTGTTGCCAGAACTGTTGGGGTGGTAAGTTCATGTGACAATACGGTCATACCAAATTGTATTGTTTATTTTAATTTCAGAAACGTCAATCGGGGCCGATTAAAAGTGCTCTGAATCAAGGACTAAACAATAACAAATTTACCGAACAAATTAGCCTCGTAAGTTCATGTGACAATACAGTAATACCGAATTGTCGAGTACTTAATTTTAGAAAACTATTGTTTACTTTCCATAGAAACATTACTAATGAACTTAATAATAATGTTATTGTTATTATTATTATTATTATTATTTTTTTTTATCGTTTAGCGAAAGGCTGCAAAAGCTCAAAAAAAGAAAGCCAAAAAGGCCTTAAAATCTGGTATGCCCATGGCCGGTATTACTGATGTTGCCGGTGTTGTTGGTGTTACTGGTGTTGCCGGTTTTGCCGATGTTGCCAGTGTTTCCGGTGTTGCTGATGTTGCCGGTGTTGTCGGTTTTGCCGGTGTTGCTGGTGTTGCCGGTGTTACTGATATTGCCGGTGTTGCCGGTGTTGCCGGTGTTACTGATGTTGCCGGTGTTTCCGGTTTTGCTGGTGTTGCTGGTGTTGCCAGAACTGTTGGGGTGGTAAGTTCATGTGACAATACAGTCATACCAAATTGTATTGTTTATTTTAATTTCAGAAATTTAAATCGCGGCCGATTAAAAGTGCCCTGTATCAAGGACTAAACAATGACAAGTTTACCGAACATATTATTCCCGTAAGTTCATGTGACAATACAGTAATACCAAATTGTCGAGTACTTAATTTTACAAAACTATTGTTTACTTTCCATAGAAACATTACTAATGAACTCAATAATAATGTTTTTGTTATTATTATTATTATTATTTTTTTTTTTTATCGTTTAGCGAAGGGCTGCAAAAGCTCAAAAAAAGAAAGCCAAAAAGGCCTTAAAATCTGGTATGCCCATGGCCGGTATTGCTGGTGTTGCTGGTGTTGCCGGTGTTGCTGGTTTTGTCGGTGTTTCCGGTGTTGCTGATGTTGCCGGTGTTGTCAGAACTGGTGAAGGGGCCTATGCTGTTCACAAAGTGCATAAAGCACATAAGCATAAGGAACATAAAGAAGAAAAAGGGGTCTAACAGCAGTAGCAGCAGCAGCAGCAGCGATTGAATACTACATCATGATTGTTGTGCGCCTGCAAAGTTTTTTTATAAATAATCAGCGGAACGCTAATTTTATATTATTTATTGTTTTCCTATAACTAGTTAAAGTGTACTATAATATTTATAATTATTTTATTGTTATTGCAATAAAGCTGATAAAATTTTAAAAAAACGAGTTACTAAAATTGTTATTGTGCTCATTTTAATAATGACACTTTTTATTTTTATTAATACTACTAATTGTTAATTATTTAATTTATTTTTTTAAGAAGATTGTGTGTTTTTGTTTTTATATTTTATAAGTAGCTGGTGTCTTGATGTGGGCCGCTATATCGCTGTGGAACGTATAAAATGATACGTTAAAATTAACAATTTCAATGTTCATTAAAAAATGTATTGTTGTATTTGTTTTTATGGGCAATTCTACCAAGAGACGATATGTGTGTGTTTACAAATGCATAATTTCCTAAACTCTTATTGTATATTTTTATCGCCAACGTTAAGATTACATTAGCGGCAGAGCGCATGCTGGCTCGTTGTCTCGGTAAACATTACATTTTTGCCGAATTTGTTACTTAAACCCAGATGTTCTCAAACTATTCGCGAAACTAATCATTTTCGAATAATTTTTATTTATAATTTGAATTATAATTCAATATAATATACGTATAACACGTGAGTACGTCGTAACCGTTTTCATTTCATTAACGCTTACAGAAGTTTCATGCAGTTTATAACCATATGGACAAAAGTCAGTTTAAAATCACAAATGAAGACAATTTTCAGCTTATTTTACCAAAATTAAAAACATTTTTATAGAAATGGTTACAGTTTAAAATAAAATATAAATTAACTCGTACCTAACCACTACATAGTAGTGCATCGAAAACGACAAGCGTGCAAATTAACGAAATTATTTTGTAGGGAAAAAAACCGTGCAAAAATTACAACAAAAAAAGAAGTCGATGCATCTCATCCCTTAGCTCGAAAATACGAGTTAGTATCTTTCTTCGAGATAACTTCCTGACCTACTTCGGGAGGCGGGTCGCCATCATTTATTTTTACAATGAAAAAATACAATTAGATACTTTAACAAATCCCGTTTTACCCTATGCCGGGGCTGGCTCACATGTCAAAAAACTACATATGTTTCGAGCCCTACGGTGGGGTGGGCAGTAGCCGGGCCGAAGCCCACTTGCTGCCCTCACAAAGCAACGGGGTACACTTCCTACAGGCCTCCCGGCCGGCGGTCCGGCGACTACGGGGGCCGCTGTCAACGACGGCGGCTATGCGCTCGAAGAAGGCGCACGCCGACGACGTCGAGGGCTTGGCGCTGCCGTTCTGCCGATTCCGTCTCCGCGGTGACGGCTTCAGCGAAGTCGACCACGGCTTCCCAACGGTCTGGGGACTCCAGCATGAGCGACACCAAGTCGCCCGATCCTCCGGACCGGACGCTCCCAATCCCCGTCAAACGGCTCGCAGCGCATCACGGTATGGATAGCGTCGTCATCCACCTCTTGAAATTGTTTTTTTTTTTTTCCTTGGTGTTTTCCGTGGCTAGACGATGACGACCGTTGGGGCGTGCCACTCCCAATTGCCGGCTCTGGGGCATCCGAAACCCCCGTAGCAGTAGCTGTAATTGTTTGGTTTTCTTCAATTTCGATTTTTTAGGCAAATTCTAGCGTTTGCGTTTTAAGCCTACCGCCAGGGGGTTTTTTTTATCGAGGATTTCCTTCCTCTAGTGCGGCTGCCAGCCAAGGCTAAAGAGCCCGCCCTACCCTATTTGTGCGCTGTCCGCCACTGCTTATTTGCCCAGTTCCGCACTGACTTATTTCGCAGCTAACCCTCAGATCCGAGGGCCGTTCCCCCCTATCCGTGACCCGGGGACGTGCCCGGTCGCCGTAACGTGCCGTTCTGGAATTGCCTGGCGCAGGCGTTCCATCAGAGTGGCCACGGCGGCCGCTCCGCCGATACGAGTCCGACGGCGCGGTGTCCGGGATAACCTCCTGACCTCAGTATGTAAAAGATGAGACGTGTGCACCACTTACCATGTCCTCGCATAGGATTTTGAAGAAGAAGTAAAAAAAAAACGATTATTTAGAAGCCGGAGATCCTATGAAGTTTATGATTTTGACGACGTCGTCACGAACATTCATATAACTGGGCTGGTTAACTATTTTGCGGCGGGTGCCTGCTTGCCCATGTGTCGCGCAGTGGCCACCAGAACAGTTTTCGGCAATATTTTTAGTACAGCTCTATTAATTGTTTTACCAGTCGCATAGTCTTTGCTCCGTCGGCACAGATATCGACGGATATGTTGTCCCGCGCGGTATATTTTCTTCTCTCCACGAAAACATTCTAGAAGACTGAATATGTCGACTCCAGAGTAGTGCGTGTCGGTAGAGATTTGAACGTTTTCGAAAAAAAAGCACTCAAGTTTCGCGCTTACCCTCAAGTGATCACTTGTGGCCCACAAGTTCAAGTAACACTGGTTTACGTCATGTTTAACACTAGTGTTTTTTTTTTCTTTTGTCACAGTCTTACAACGTGCGTTATTTTCATAACTGGGTTCTGTGAGAAAACCGTGATACGAGAAACGACAACAAACAGCACGGACACGTAGCTTACTTGACCATATCGTTTTTTAATCCGAGTACCCGAAACCGGCCAAGAGTACGACGATCGGTCCCCGTCGGGATCTTTGCCGATCGGACCAATCGGCCGCCGCTACCAAGTAATAAAAAAATAAACGCAGGCATTTTACGGACTACTTAGTTGACAGTTATATTGAAAATAATTCTTTATTTCCACATCGAATTTGGGAAAAGAAAAAGAATCATTAGTTGTGTTCATCGCGCGACCAATTCGCGTGAGTCTTTCTACGATTAATTTGAGTTTAATTCCCAATATTATTCGCCGCGCTCATATATTTACAATTTCTAAGATGTATTTTTTATGACGTTCAAGCTGACACTGAATCTATTGTCCGATGCTCAAATAAAGGAAGCCCGCGCGTAAAAAAAAAAAAATATATATATATATATATATATATATATATAGGGTGCGGCAGAGCCGCCTGACGAGTTTCAATGGGCTATAAATAACGAATAGTAAAACTTAGAGAAGTGTTTTTTTATTTATTTAAATTAGTATTCAATCCCATTTTTAAAAATTGTTTTTTGAAAATTATATCTCCAAGATGGCGGCCGTCAGCATTGATACACTGTTGTAGACGTACTCTGAAGCTCTCGTATGATTTTCGGTACATTTCGACTGGTATGGCCTCGACTTCCGCGTGGAGTGGGGTGGTCTTTCATGGAGCTGCCGTGGGTTATTTGTAGCTCAGTATCGAACATTTTGTTTATTTACAGTTCCAGAAAGATGAAAATGGGCCTCATCGCTACAGAAAAAAGAGGAGGAATTTGCAGAAGAATTTGTTGACGGAGATTTTTACGGTTGCCGTAGTCAGTAGCATTTAACTCTTGGACAAACATTCATTTATAGCGATGGAATGATAAATCTCCGCGAAGAATTCTCCTCAAAGAACGGTCTGAGATTCCCAAAGCTACAGCGTGTTTCCGGGCCGAGCGTCTTGGTGACTGCTCAATTGGCTCTCTGACCAACTGCACATTTCCGGGGGTTCTTACCGTTCCGGGCGGTCCGCGTCCAAGTCTACTTAGGGTATTTTCAGTTTCTTCCAAACGCCACAATTTGATAGTGTTAGCAGAAGGAACAGATTCGGGGCACGTGTAATGCCGAAGTGTATACTAAAAGCCCTGTGTGTAGCGATCACAGAATGATTATTTTCGTAATTATTTCACGCACGACGAAACCACGGTGTACACCATGATTATGAATAAAAACGGCATTACCGTACAATCAAAAATAAATACAATTAAATTAAGGCCTGCTCTTATCTTATCACAGGCTAATATATATATATTCAAGATAAAACACAATTTATAGATAAATTGCGAGTAAAAAACACCCTACAATGGAATTCAGTATCTAGATTTCAATATTTACTAACACTAGCTATTTAATGCTGTTAACGATTAGAGAAAAATAATAGTTTTATGATAGATGAATTAAAGAATAAAAAAAAAAAAAAAAATCACAATTTTAAAAACCCTAAATCCGGATTTGTGTCGCTATAGTTTACACCGCAAATATAATATTCCAGTGTTACACAACGAATAATCGTACATTTTTTAATAGAGTTGCGTCTCTCGTATGAATACGGATATTTATGATTTTAATTTTCGCAAACGATCGGAACGTCAGATACCGCCTCCTACATTCGAGTATTGTATACCGTATTATTATATACTCGGGCACGATAAATATATAATTTTTAGTCAGTATCGTCTGTATATTTCTGCAAACTTTAACGAGGGGCGTGTTCTTTACCGACGTTTTATTTGCTATTTTATTCCCCTAGCCCGCCCTCCTCCCCCCCATCCGCCCATTACCAAGACGTGATAAATCGGGGCGATTTTTTTTTGATTAAATTGATAGACGTCGTTCCCGAGGTATGTTATTTTTCCCCGGGAATTATATTTATATAGCCGACCGTCGCCGGTTGCGTTTTTTTTTCCATATATTTTTCCTCTCTGTTGAAAAACATATATTTTTTATATATATATATATATAGGGTTGAGTCTGATGTCCCGAAAAATAGTCGAAGGCGTGTTCGTTCCACAGCGGGACCCTTAAATGTACACGACCGAGTGGCCGAGTTCGTTTAACAAACAAAATACAATGTTCTCTAACTATTACAAAAGCTTGTCGGTAAAAACGGCAAATGACCGCACCAGGATATAACGTATAATAAAGAGAGAGAAAAAAAATAACGTTTTGGTTCGAAAATATTATCGTTATCCTTGCGGGCAGCGGACTTTTCTGTTGGCACTCCGATCAGTGTTTGTCGGACGGTTTTTGCGCACTCGTACGGTTCTAAACGAGCCGTAAAACCTCGAGAAAACTCGAAACGCGACGTGTTTCGCCCGCCCCCTATTAGCCAACACTTTTCTAATTATTATTTTTTATTACTTTCGGAGACCAACCAGGATAATACGAGGAGGCACGTCCAGAAACCAAGGTTTCCTATCCTACAGGCTCTAGAAGGGAAATTTAAATACAATTTCGCTACCGCTTTGCGATTGGAGTTTTCGTAACGAAGATCTTTCACCTCAGTACGTGCGAACCCGCGAACACGCTGACTTTTTAAACACGAGTGCGTCTATCTCGTTTGCCACCACCTCTGTACAACGATTCGTTCTGTTATTCGATGAATGTCGCGAATTGTAAAATCCCAACTGACATTATTCGAGAACTTACCTATCTGGAGAAGTAAAGATAAATTAAGGAAGTAGGTTCATGAATTTAGCGACGGGAGAGTGGATGTTCATGATGAACAAAGAAGTGAACGCCTCTTGATTTTGACAAACGAGGTGTTTGCAAAAGTTGACAATTTCGTTCGTGAGATCGTCGTTTAATTTTGGACGAACTTCACGCTTTTGTCCCTGAACTTTCTCGGAGACTGATTCATGAAGCAATCACGGAAAAATTGGGATTCCACAAGCCCAAAGGAGTTTGTCTCCTGCACGAAAATGTCCGTCTCCATACCGGTCATCTGATAGTAGAACTTCTCGAAGGCTTTGGTTGGGACGTGTTAACCCGTCCACCTCGCAGCCCGGACTTGGCATCTTCTGACCACCACCTTTTTACCGAACCGAAGGAAGTTTCCTAAAACTTAGGAGTGGAACGTCATGGGAACGGCGACGAAGTAAATTCGGCTGTGTTGAATTGGCGAAACGATGTGGAGCGAAAGTTCTTCAAGGAGGGAATACACAAGCTGGTATCCCGGTACGAAAAATAGTTAAATTTAAGTGTGAATTTTTTTTTTTTTTTTTGGGAAAATAAAACAAAATTTAATTTTTAAATACGCGGAAACCTTATTTTCTGGACACGCCCCGTATCTGTATTAGTTCATGCTTTTAAAACACAAATGCCCGACGGTGCCCAGGCACCTATGCTCGTGTTGTTCTTTGTATTATAGTTTTTCGTTAGTTTTGAAACAAAAGCCCGAGGACGAGGTTTTATTTTAATGATTATGGTTTTGTGTCACTTTTACAATTCAAATGCTCAAGGGCGCCGGGGAACTTATGCCCATTTCTATTACTTTCGCCCGCGTTTCAAGTGTAAATTTTGACGAAAATAGTGAAATTGTACGGTATGACAAAACACGATTAACCGGACTTCGCGCAGAACCGTTTGTCGTGGCCAATGATATAAATTAAATACCTTCAAATATCCTATGCCTTTCAAAGTTCTCACCTATAAAAGTGCCCGCGGTTCTCCGTCCACGGTGCGAAGTATAACGTGTCCGTATTTAAAAAAAAAAAAAATAATGTCTTTTATCGTTTTTCTGTCACGGTTCGTTTTATTATTATTTAAAGTTATAAGCATAAACAACCAGATCATACAATGGAACAGAAAAGATGACTCAGTAAAATACCTTGGAGTTTTTCTCGATGAAAAATTGACATGGAATATCCACATAAACAAAAAACTTACTCAGGGATATGCCAGGATGAGAATTCTCTACCCCTTAGTGAATTACAAATCAACGTTCCAAATGAAATCTTCTCTCCTTCTCTACACCACAATAACCAGACCACTGATAACTTATGCCTGTCCTGTATGGTCCGCTGCCTCTATAACTAAAATAAATAAAATACAAATCTTACAAAATAAATTCTTAAGGATATGTCTCAAAGCACCGTGGTTCATGAGAAATCGCCAGATCCATAATGACACGAAAATACCCCTGATAAATACATGGATTAAAACCCAATTAAAAAATTTCCACGCCAAACTATAAAAACTTGGACAGTGCTCGTCATTACAATATAGGAAAAAAAAAACACTCAATAGACGTCTGCGGCCTCGACTTCCCCAGGACATTCTTTTAACAGACACAGAAGACTCATCATCAGAAAATGATGATCGTTATTACTATACTAGACCTCATCGTTATTATTATATTCATATATGTAACACATTTTTATATCACTCTCACTATTAATAGTTATGTCATTAATAAATTTATAATCATTTAAATTTGTAACAAATAAAATTGTAAAAATTAAAAAGTTGTAATAGCACTAGGTGTGCTGAAACATTTTATAATTATAATAAATAATAAATAAATTATTTAAAGTAAAATTATACTGAAAAAAAAAAAAAACTAAGAGTATCTACACTACATACAGATACATCGGTACATGTATATGTCTTGTTTCTACTGAATATAGTTGACACAAGAATGTCGATGTCAATTTGGTATTAGATACGGGGAGACGAGGATTAAACTGTAGGTAACTTTTTTAACACGTGTAAAAAATAAACAAGTTTCAAAGACAGTAATTATTTATTTATTTTTCAAAGACGGCAATTATTTTTATTGAGTATACATTTTTCTAAATTTTTAATTTAAACTACAGAATCGTCATTTACAATACTTTTAGTGATGGATAATAAAGGACAGTGTGTACTGAAATATGAATCGTACTCACGAGTTTCAAGGTTCTCGATGTGTCGATAAAATACGGCGTCGATACAAGTCGAATTGCGCGAAGTAGAGGTTTTTTTAACAAGTATCGCACACGCTCATATTATGAGAACCTAGGTCTGGGTATTTTTCGAGCAAAAAATCTACGGCTTTCTGGGGAACGTGCTTCATATCTTTCTCGAACCAAAGGCGATCGCAAACAGCGCAGGAAACACCGAATTTGTTTTGGACAAAACGAAAATTGAATTCGTTATCAGCGACGGGAAATTCGTCAATACAGAAGACATTTTTCGCGGCGGTTCGGTTATCGGAATGACGATTTTGAGCTTGTTAACATGGTAACATTATCGGTGTCGGACAAATTAACAGAATGACCCCCAGCCATAAGACATGTCAAAAAAATAAATAAATAATAACTAAGCAGAGTTCAAGTGAATTTAAAAAAAAAAAAAAAAAAACCAAACAAACGTATTCGAGTGAAAAATCAGTCGCGTTACAAAGTCCCGGGGGAAAATAATAACCGTGGGCCGGTTTTAACCGAAATTTTACGGCGAACCCAAATGACGTTTTTAATACACTGCCGCCGGTTAAACGGTTTACCGACTGTTGGCCATGCCGATAACGACCTCTTCTGTACGAGGAGGAGCTTTTTATTTGTTTATTTAAATTTTTTAATACGTTCAAATTAAACGTTCGGTGTGCCCGCCCGTACCTCAATGCGTAACTACTTATACGCGAACGGCACGGGCATTCGGGTCGCTGACACGCCACACGGCCATTTAAACAAATACAAATTCCCAATATCATTTGATTATACAGGTACAAATTATTATTGGCCGTGCGTTTTTTTTTTTTCTTTCTTAGGTACACGTCCATGAATAATGCAAATATCTAAATGTGTATTACGTCAAACGAATCGCACCTAAAGCCCGCCTATTATTACGCGTTCGCCCGTAGTAGTGAACGACCCCGGGGAATCGGCGATTTGCACGATTCGTTTCTATATTCTCGGTTACCGCACAAACGAGAGATTATTTATTGTAAACGATCAAAAAAATCCATAACTAAACACACGGGGGACGGCTGTGCCGGCCGGTTTGGAAATGGACGATTTCTACAATAGTTTTAAAACGACAACGACTTTGATACGTTTACTGTATCCATCGAGTTTCGATTCAATTTTAAACGAATCGCGGATTACCAACCGATTTTTTTAACAAAACCAACGCAATAGATTAAACCTTTATTTTTTTGTTTGTTGATTATTATGAATATTTTACGGTGAATTTTTATTTCTCAAGTGTATTATTATATCATAAGACCGACAGAATACTGCTTGAAATAATTTTTTTATACAGCGGAATAAATTGTTATTATAAATATTTCTTTACAGGCTGTACATTTTTCATAGAATCGTTGCAATCGAGTTAGTCGAGAGCGATTTTTCCGGTATATTTTTTTCGTTGAGACGAATTCCTGTCTCTCGACCCGAATTTGATTCCCATTCTGCCCCGGGATAATTAAACGTAATAATCGATAGGTATTTGGCGTGTTACATTCCATACAGTACAAATAAGTGGGCGTACGGTTAGGACGTTTAAAAAATATTATTTAACTCAATATAGGTTTTATTATACGGTTCATAGGATTCAAAATCCACCTCCAACTACCGTATTTCACATCATTTGAAACCGCGAAATTAGGAGAACAGCTATGAAAATCGTGAACGTTTAATTACGATTTGTACGAACCATTAAATATTTTGTTTTTCTAATTTTCCCGAGGATTTCGTGTAAATCCCTGGAACGGAGAGCTAGAAATGGCCTCGTCACTTGTGCCAAGATGTGGTTCGGCTATTATTTTAGTGTGCTACGGTTATTTCGTAAAATATTCGTGTTTTTTTCCCCCATTACCGAGGAAACTACAAGGACAATAAAAAATTATCTGCTCAACGCACGTACACAGATCTGAAAAATTACAAAAAGCCCCTTCTCTTGACGGGTTTTTGATTGGAAAAAGATGTCCGGTAGAATAGTCGTTTACAGACACAAAACATAAAAAACCACATCGCAGTAAAACCCAATGCATTTCTCGTTACGCTCAGAATCAAAAATACGAAGCGAAAACTTAGGACGGCCGGAATATTAGAATTTGTCTCCGAATGGCCGAAAAATAATTGTTCGGCGTATTAAAACTTTATTTCCCGTTATGTTTTTATCCGGTAGTCCTCGTTGACTCTTCTCTTATCTAGAATTAAGACGTTCTAACTTGAAAGCGGTTTTTATTTTTAATAGAAAACGGCGACGACATTAAACCGATCATTATAATAATAATATTTTAGTTATTAGACATCGTAAAAATGTAAAAAAAAAAAAAACTCGCTATAGAAACTGTACATTTTTTACAAACACATTTAGACCTAATAGATAAATGGTCATCCAGCTGGAAAATCAAGATTAATCATGACAATTCAATTTACGTCTCATTCACATGAAAAAAGTCTTTACTCCATTTTCAAGGAATACCAATCCCAAAATATCTTCAGAAGTAAAATACCCCGGCGTCTTACTCGACAAAAGATTGGCCTGGGGTCGTCATATTAAACCAAAAAGAAAAACTCTCAATACTCGACTTCACTTACTTAGCCCAATTCTGAAATCAAAACTACCCTTCCACACAAAAATAATCATCTACAAATCCTTATTAAGGCCTATCTGGGCTTGTGCAATCCAATTCTGGGGATGCGCTAAACCATCTCAAATACGTAGCCTTCCAATCCATCGCTCTTCGCATTATCTCTTCTGCACCTTGGTACGTATCAAATTCCACACTTCAAAATGACCTCGAAATAGAAACAGTTAGACACAGAACATTATAAACAATTTCACTCTAAATTACAGTCTCACTTTAACCCTTTAATCGCTTAACTTGCTTCCAACTCGGTTCCTAACAATCCCCCCACGCCGTCTAAAGAGGAAATGATTGACGACTATCAAACCATTTAAGTTAATAGTAAATAAAAAAAAATGAAAAAAAGTTAACGTTGGGTGCTATCGCTGGATGACCTCGCGCCTCGTGTGTTCAGGTAGTATAATTTTTTTATTGTATGCTCGTATTTGCTTATAATGCCTTGTATAGCATAGATTTTAAATATTATTTTTTTAATGAAAATACAAAAAAAAAAAAAAAAAAAAACCGCCTGGAACCGGCTATAATCGTGAATTATATTGGCGGTTAACAATCGTGTTCACCGTTTTCATTTCTCGAACGTATTCCGCATATCCAATGATAATTACGATGTAAAACTACAACGGTCCCGAAGACGTTGGACAGTTTTGCAAATGTATTGAACGGTAACCGTCTGCCAGGATGAGATAGAAAAATCATTGGATTTAGCCCTCCACCGCCCACATGTTCCGTGGCGAATATGTTCCACACCAAACGATTACTGCTAAAAAAAAAAAAAAAAAAAGCAGCTTTTTTCATAAATAGACGGCGGGTCTGTAATTTATTTTGTTCGCCAGATCAATCATTTAAAACGAACGGTATTAAATTATAAAATATAACACCCGAACT
The DNA here is from genome assembly GCA_956483605.1 of Tuberolachnus salignus. Lineage (NCBI taxonomy): Eukaryota > Metazoa > Arthropoda > Insecta > Hemiptera > Aphididae > Tuberolachnus > Tuberolachnus salignus. The sequence goes on along the minus strand of OY101433.1, from coordinate 6,464,985 downwards.
GCCCGGGGAGGTACATTAATTTTACATATATATATATTATAAATGAATTGCTTGTTAAAATAAACGTTTTTTTTTTTTTTTTTTTTTATAAAAATGTAATGACTTAATTTTTGTTTAACCTAGCCTTGCAATAGGCAGACGGCAAACGTAAAGTTTATGAACTTGACCCAGTGTCTACTAAAAAAATAATGCAAAATTATTATACCTCGGCATTTTCCATACGTTTTAACCGTGCTGGCGGGTATAAATATAAATTTTAATTACAATTAAAATATTAAAAAAAAATAATAATCTTCAACTTTTAAAACTACGAATAAATTATGTTTAACGTTGGCATTTACATTAACGCGTTAAGTCGTTAAACACAATAAAATTCGCTATTCATTTTTTTTTTTTTATGTATATCCAAGTCGAAATAAAAATCAAAACTCTCGGTGAAACTATATCGATAAATTATTGATTTGGTACGTACGAAGTCAAGAAAACGGTACAGTTTTTATTTTCCTTCTTTTTTTTTTTTTTTTTAGAAAATTGTGTGTCTTACGGTCGAGTTTTGATAATACACGGTCGTCTAATACATATTTATACATTCCGAGAGAATATTTTTGTATTTTTCTTTGTAATATATTATGGAAAATTCAATACGCAAAACACGTGCATTATATTTAAACGTCTTCAAATATCCGTCGTATTCGATATTCCTTTATTTTCTAAATTCTATCAATAAAATGTAAAAAAAAAAAAAAAAAAATATTTTTTTCCAATTCGAACGTTTATTAGAATAATTTTTACCGGAAATCAAACATTTTTAACGTTTTATCAATAAAATTGTGTAGCCGGTGCCGGGGGGGGGCTTTATATGATGGAGGGAGGGGACATCATATATATCATTATATCATATATATAATTCAAACAAATCTAATAAATTCCCTCCGGATAAGATCAATATTGTCCTATTTTTTTTAAATTTTTTTATTTAAATTTGGAGTAGGTCTCTAGGCCATTGTCTTTTTAACCTTCTAGGGATAAGTGAGGCAGAGGATAGATTTTTTATTAATGGGTTGGATCGAGCGTGAAGTTTTAAATGAAATTTTTTGTAATGGGATTTGGCCATGTCGTTGAGGGTTGGTAAGTTCAGGTCTTTATGGAGGTTTTTGTTTGTTATATAGCAAGGGGCAGAGGTTATTAAACGTAGGCATACGGATTGAAATGCTTGCAAGGTTTTGGTGTTTGACGGCTTTGCCGACCCCCATAGTTGGATTCCATAGAGCCAAACCGGGCGAATTATCGATTTGTCAATTGTCCTATTTAAATATATATTTGTTATCTTTTTTATTTTTTGTTTTTTTTTTATTTTATTTTTCGGTATCGATGACGGGCCGGGAACTCGCCTCGCGGCGTTACTTCCGGCCCGCCACCAATCGTTTATTATTGAACGCAATTACAGTCGTTATATATATATATATATTTTTTTTTTAATGTTTATTTACAATCTATATTTAATAAATACAATAAGTAAATTTGAGTAATTAGAGTTTTTGACATGAGTTCACGTGATAAGAGAAAAAAAACCCAATGGTATTACTCTTCAGTTAAGATTATATAGAAAAGAAAACATTAATGAAAAAAGAATACACTAAAAACTAGTTAATAGTCAGAGTTCAGGTTTATAGACCATTATTACTTGTTTTTTTTTTTTTTTTTTTAGGATAAGAGGTCTCTGGACCATTTTCTTTTTAATCTACGAGTTGTACCGGGTAACTCGATGGCGGATAGATTGGCGATGAGGGGGTTTGGGTGATGAAGTAGTTTTTTGTGAAAACGTTTATATAATTTTGAGGCTTGATCAGAGATGGGTGATATGTTAACGTCATTATGAAGGGTTAAATTACTTACATACCAGGGGGCATTGGTTATTGTTCTGAGGGATATTGATTGAAATGCTTGTAGATTTTTTAAGTTGGAATTAGTCGTTATATACGCACACGAAATCCCGTTTACCCCTTCGCGGGGCCGGCTCACAGTTTTCCTTAACCTTAAGGTTAAATACAACGACAAATAAAAATGGGAAAATAAAAAGAAATAAAAAATATTTTATCATATTGCAGCGGCTGCGACTGCTCCACATCCGCCCGGTTGGCCTCCCAATCGCGCTCGGCTCGTTCCTCGGATCCCGTGACGTCGAACGCGAACGTCCGCACCGCCATTTGTGTTCGGTGACGTACAAGGGAGGTGGGAGAGAAACAATTTTTTAATAATGTTCGGTTGTGTTATTATAATTATTATTTTTAATTTCACGGATAACATTTTTGCGATAAGTCGCACGTGTGCGTCACCTGTAAACCGTTGTGATGGTAAAATTATCCGCGGCGAAATCGATGGCAAGACGAGGGTCCGCCAATATCCGTACGCGGGGAGTTTTTAAGTTTCTGACACGTCGCAACGAATTCGAAACCCGCACGTGTGCGTCACTTGCTAGGTAACCGTGAAAAACCGTATTTAACGATTTTTTTTTTTTTTATTCGTAATAGTTCGATGTATATTTCACACGGTGGATGTTATAAATAGGTTAACCGGAGTTTCTCTAATAAAACGTACCCTGTCTTTCGTTTTCTCTCTCTCTCTCTCTCTCTCTCTCGTTCATTTATCTAAATGTTCTCCCTTAAAAGGCACACGATTAAATTCCAATTTTCGAAATTGCCACCACGCGAAATCAATGGAACGAATTCGACACCCACACACACACATAGTCGAACGAAATGTTGTGGTAAAGACAGCCGAAGCTTGGCGTGTACGTGTACCGGGCGTTTATTTTTCGCGGGCAAGATAGATAACAAAAAACAAAAATAACAAGTCATTTTTTTCATTTAACAATACGTCCCCTGGTAAAACGTATAGTGTGCGGGGGATAAACCGAGAAGATTATCCTGTCTAATAGAAGATTATTTAGGATAGGTACACAAATAACGGAGCAACGGCTGGCAACTGAGCTTGGGGTTAGAGGCGGGAACGGGGAGACAGACATGTAAAATGGATATATTTTTTTGTTGTTTTATGACCTAACTTAACCTAGCCAGTGGAATATAATTTCCTTTTTTTTTATACAGTTTTTTTTTTTTTACAAACCGGCAATATTGCAATAAAATTATAACTGATTAACCTATACTAAATCGTAATAACTATAAGTAGGGTTGCCAGATTTTGAAATCCCCAAATCGGGACGTGGTATTGAATGATTTTTTTTTTTTTTTTTTGTTACGCTTATGGAAATACATTAATTAAATATAAGTATACTCTTTTTTTTATTTGAATATTTATTAATTAATACAAATATGCATTATTAGTAATATTTTATTACTGTTTTATGTTATCAATAACATTGGAAATTGTTTAATTTATAACTTTTCTATTTTTTTTTTTTTTTTTTTTACATTAGCTGTTATTGTCTATTGATTATTAAACTTTTCACTTGAATGCATTTTCTTTAATAGAGTTGTATCGTTTTTAATTAGTTCGTGAAATTCGTTACAAGTTATACTAAAATTCATTGTACGGACCATCAGGCCCCGGAACTGTATTTTCATTGATCCGACCAAACGTTATTCATAAGCGTGAAAACTCTTTCTACTAGAACAGGAGTTCCTGGCGTACAAAAGACATACTGCAAAATGAATTGTGTATTTGGAGCTGCCGATAATATCCTTTTCTTTAAAATGACAGAATAGCTGCGGCCATTTTTCTTCGCATTTTATTATTAATTTTTATTGCTTCCTCATCCATACTTTGACTTTTTATTAACCAAAACTTTTTGGCTAATACAACTACACCGAGGAGCTGATGTTGATTTACATTATAATTTTTTAGTCTCTTCTTAATACAATATTAAATGTTATTTTCTCTCAGCCACAATTAACCGGAACAAACTAAAACCGGGCGAATGGCGAGCCTAACTATAAGAAGATAGTGGAAATATTAATATTTTAATTTAAATTCAAATTCAAATTGTGTCCAACATGTATATAGTTATTTTTTTTTGGGAAATATTATATGATGTATTATTTATATATAAAAATCAAATATTTTATAGCTGTATTCAAGGTCGTATTTAAAGGGGGGGGGGTGGTTTTATAATGGTATTTTTTATGGGAAAATATCGCTCGAATCTGTCTTGAGTATAATTTTTTCGAGAAACGAGTGGGGGGGGGCGAGGGCAAATAAAGAGAGAAGCTTAGTTCGAACCCTATGCCTAGCATCAGAGAAGAAATTTCGTTTCAAAAATAAAACGAAAGAAGAAAGTGTTTAAATATCATCGATTCTATTATAATTATCATCAAATATAGTGAGTGGCACAGTGGTTAGGAACTTAGGACATAGGGTTCCGAGTAGGCATGTAATATGTGTAGGCAGATATTAAAGGCAGGCCCAAGTTCAAATCCCACAAGCGCTCACAAAAATGTTTGCATTTTTTTCACCAGATTTCGTGATCGTTATGTTTTACGGTTAATATTCTGGTAACATTATGAAAACTTTATTTTGTTTACCACCGTAATTTTGTAATAATGTTTTTCTAAATTATTTGATAATGTTTTTTTAAAATATTACTGGTAATATTATTGAAATATTGTGGTAACGTTAATATTGTTGTCTGGGACTTGTTTCTTTCAGAATTATGTTTCTTAACGAATTAAAAATATTATTATGATGAACCAATTCGTTTATACAAGGCCCACGACCGGATGCCCGTTATATGGGCAACCAACTTTACTTGGGAAACGAATAGATTTTTTTTTTTATATTTTGCGGTTTTACATTACGTATTTTTACAACCGGCCGCCCGAAATCACTCATTTCAACTCATTTCTATATTTGGTATTATATTCCAAAATGTATTTTACTATTTAGGCATAGGTGCACTAAATAATGTGCAAAATTATTACACAACAGTAGAATTGACTTTAGTGGCATAACCGATACGGATAAGTACCGCAAAAGAACCGGAATTAAAAAAATTTACCGAAACGGGAATTTAAAATTTTTTTTCTTTTAAACCGAACCGGAACGATATAAAATCGTTAATGCGTCCGGTCTCTGCTTGTAAAGTTTATTCGTATTTGTCGTGCAACACTCTCGGCGGTGTTATGGTATAATTATTATCGTACGTTCCGATTTCGGGCGAACATATGAATTACGAGGTCTGTTCAAAAAGTACCAGGATTTTATATTTAATAATTACAAAAATTAAGTTACATATTTTTTAAAGATATCTCATTCGAAATACTCTCCTCCGGACGATATGCAGGCGATCCCGGCGATTTTGCCATTTTTCAAAAGTCCTTTGGAACTGTTCCAAAGTTAAAGCTATGGGTTCTGTTGCCGCGTTCGCTTTAACTTCCTCTACGTCTTGCAATCGTTGTCTTTTAAGCGCAGATTTTAGTCTTGGGAAATGAAAAAATTACACAGGGCCTGATCTGGAGAACAGGAAGAGTCCGGGGGACCACAGCAATTTTTTTTATCGGCCAAAAATTCACGAATCGACAGCGCTAAATGTGCCTGTGCATCGCCGTGGTGAACAATCGCGGAACCAATTTGGCAGCGCGACTTTTCTCATCTGTACATTTTCCTGTAAAATTGCACGACAAGACTCAATTGAGATTCCTTTTGTTAACTCACGAACGGTTAATCGGCGACCAATTCGCATTTTTTTTCGCAAATTGTCGCCACACCATCGTTTCTGGACGACGTCGACGGTCTTCCAGAACGACGGATCGTCTTCAGTTGACCGGCGACTGCACTTGAAACGTGAAAAAAAAACTCGAAAGTCACAGAACCACTTAACGAATCATCCCTAAAAGCGGTTTCCATACGTTTCCGTTGCATAATTTTTACCAAGTTTCAAGTAAAACTTGATGTACACGCGTGGTTCGTTAACTTCGGACATGTCGAAAAAAACTCACTGGATTTAACCGCGTGTAATATTAAACTGAGATGAGATAAGCGACTACGGGTTTCGTTTAAAATATCCTCTTGTTCGCGGCTGTTTACAATTTGAAACGCAATCGCGTGCAGATTAGCCGCAATCACATTTGTCCCGGTACTTTTCGTACAGACCTCGTATACGTGGCACACCGGAATTGGGAATCTCGGGGTGTACGGCGACGCTGGAGTGATCGGTCGTGATTGTCGTCTGACCGCGAGTATTATTTGTCGGTACTTGTGCGAAGTAAACGCGGGGCGGTGGCGGCCGAAATCCCGTCGCCCCGGGGTCCGTTTCTGGCCGGCAACGTTTGGGGCGTATCGGTCAGCGGCAGTGGGCGCCCCGGCCGGTACCCGGGAAAACACGAGGCCGAAACGTCTCCGTCAGTGATCCCGCGTGGTCGAAACCGCGAACAACAATAACCATGGCGACGACGAGTTGTGGTGTCGTAACGGCCGCGGCCGTGTGCCGTTGTCCCGCGTCAACCGCCACTGACGCCGCCGCCGCCGTGCCGTAGACGCGATAAACGTGTCGTCCGGGAAAGTCGGCGGAATCCGTTTTGGCGTGCGGTGCGGTCCGTTTATTTCCTCCTCGTCCGGCCGCGTTCTCCGTCTTCGGCTCGTCGTCTCGTCACCGTTGTATATCGGGACATCGTTCACCAAGTAAGTGGTCGTTCGGCGCATTGCCGATAACAAAAAAAAAAAAAAAAAAAACCTTAATTAAATATAAAATATTTTATAATTTTATTTAACGACAAATATCGTTGCAAACGAAAAACGATTCTGTGCAAAGTTCGGTTAGACACGGTCTGTAAAATTGAAAACCTAATCAATTCGTAACTACGAAATGCACCGCAATCGTTTGCGTTTTTTTTTTTTTTTTTTTTTTTATGGTAATTTCAATATAAAACACGCTGATATAAAATTAATTACAGCATTTTTATACACGTAAAACAATGTTAATGCCCAAAAAAAAAAAGGCGGACCCGTAGTTACACGCGGGAAGTTGGGAAGATAGGGTATGTAGATGGGAATTGTAATTGTATTTCTATTACGCAACGATGAATCTTCATTGTTAAGAAAAAAACGATACGGCGAGGGGGGGAGAAGCACATGGCGAAGTCTGATGAAAATTTGCAACTAAAAAAATAAAATACAATGCCCCGTGGTTTTTACCTCAAAATTGTTGTGTGCCTAATTTTATGGAGCCAAAGAAGTTTCATCCACGTAAGTCGGAAAATAACAAAAAAATGTCATTTATACGGTTTTCGTTAAAATGTTCACTCTAAACGCTTATAAAAAAAAATTTATCACATAACCCACAACATTTTTACCATTTGATACAATTTATATACCTTGTGAACCTTGTGTCAAATTTTCGTGCATTTTTTTTTGTTGTTCCAAAAAAACATTATTCGCATAATGATTTGAAAATTTCACCACGTTCAGATCCTTACAATTATTCTTTTAACTAAATTACATAAAAAAAAAAAAAAAAAAAAAAAAAAATCGAAAATACTAGAAAACCGTACGTTTTATCGTTTATCTGACGTATTCTCCCGGTTTTTCGCTAATATTAAGGGAAATGAAATATCCCTGATGCTGACAACCGCAACAGGATATTTGGTACAAAAATCGTTTACAGACAGAAAAAAAAAAAAGCACACATATCTAAAACCAATATACACGATCCTCACTGCGCTCAGAATATAACATTTCAAATAGTAAAAAAAAAAAAAAAAAGCCAGAATATTTTGAACATTGTACCAAGTCTATGATTATTTTTCACTGAATTACAAAACAATAAACCAAATACAAATTACCGGGCATGATTTTTACGATTTCGTTAAATCATCTATCTGAACATTTAAAAATTAAACACACTGAAAACAAAACGAAAAAAAAAAAGTTTAATATTTGTGTATCGCTATAAGAACAGGCGATGTCGTGGCTGTAAAAAATATTCAAAACAATATTTATTCACGTAGAAGTAGGTTTCAGTCACAACAAAAGAATTGCTATTATCCCGCTCAAATATTGTTACTGGGCGTACCAGTGTGTGTATACATGCACGCAAATCAGGTGTATTTAAATCAAAGGCCCATAATGTCAATAATTGATTCCAATATATATTATTTTTATATTTTTTATTCATGAACGGGCGGGAGGATGAGGATTCCGACCGATACTTAACGTAGGGGTTTGTTTAGTATTTTGTTTATTCAATTACGACCTACATAGATTTATTAACGTGTTTTGTTCAAACCGTGTATATCTTGTGCATATTAAAACATTTTTGTATCGAAAAAAAAAACTACAAAAAAAAAAAAAAAAAAACGTTAACGTATTATTTATGTGAATAATTAACGTAAAAAAAAAAAAAATTAATTAAATCAAATCATCGGTTCGATGAAAGAGTGTCTAATACAAGAATAATAAATTATATTTTGTTTCTATACTGGCTGTCATCGTTACTTGACAAAAAAAAAAATTCAATTTTAAATGTCTCTCCAGTCCCAATCCCGAGGGTTGTAGGGATGTGGTTTTCCTGAACGTAATTCATTTATACAACAAATTGTTTGAAATTGATTCAGTGGTTGTCTGCGACGACAACCATTAATTGTGTTTTTCCTTTTCCCACCAAATTACCATATTAATTACCGTGTAATTAAAGAAAAACAGAAATCAATAAAAATATATTAAAAAGTGCAAACCTCAAATTCCGGCACTCCTATGAATATTGCAATTTGAACGACGGGTTTCGAAGTGTTTTATGTCCGATCGTGTGCGACAAAGCAGTTTTTAAAAAAAAAAAAAAAATTTATATTAGTTTTTGGAAACCGTATTCGTTTAGATTTGTTTTATTGTCCAGTAAACGATATTAACACTAAGTTTTCCTAATCATTAATTCATTTTTTTTTTTTTTTTTTTTTAATTGTCAAGTATTTTTTTTTTAGAAAAATAGTTATTTGTTTAGTTATTAGTCAATTGTTTTAGGTAAATCTGACGCTAGACAATAATTTTACACTTTCTCGTTACTCTATACCCCTATACAGGTGCGTAAGTATAGATTATTTATGGGGAGTGGGGGTGAATTTCAATTATTTGTAATAGGCAGACATAGAAAAAACATAAAAAATTTGCAATTACGATTGGGTCGGGGAAATGAAAAAAAAAAAAAAATTTCGAATGAATATTGCGCGACGCGTACAAATACATTAACTAATAAAGAGTTTTAATATTATCAAATACACGTCGCTATTATTTGTTTTTTAAAAATTATTACAAAAGTATCATTGTCTACGTTGTGCTCGTAGTTTGTTGACAATTTGTACCGGATCCACTATGACGTCCCTATGAATATTTAATAGAACACCGTACGATGATACTGTCTGGTCAGACTATGGGACTCCTATACATAACTCGTACTAGAGCTCCATTCGAAACTCTACGGTCTGTACGCTGTTGTCTTTGATTATCATAACGAGTAAAAATTCTATCATCACTTTCGATGGGTACCGTTTTACGTTCACGTGTTTCTGGACAAACCGCACGGTTTTGGAATTTATACGAAAGTAAATTCGAACTAGTGAATCAATTTCCATAATTTTCCGTTTAAATTGCCTATACGCAATCCCTTAAATAACGTTAATATGACCTCCTCTCAAAGAGCGGCCTGATAAACGAGCAGACTTACAATTTATTATCGAAGATTTATTTCGCGACTTCGGATAGGTAAGCGACGGTTTCCCGTCGCCGGCATAGTGCATAAAATACTAGAAATACGATATGTAAGTATATAAAGAGGTGAATCAAATAAATCAAAATATTATAGTTTTTTTTTTTTTTTTAATTATTTCAACGTGCAAAATATTTATTTTTACATTGCCCATGACCAAAGGCTGCCGTACTTCGTTTTGCGTTTCTTACATCACATTGAGTACCAGGAGCACTGAGGGCATGTGCCCCTTCCCGAAACATATTTATTTTTATCGGTTTTTTTTTAGGTGTATTTTTTCGTTTGCAAAAATATTAGTTGATCATTAAAACGATTGGTGCCCCTCCCACTCCCACACGCCATATTTTTTTTGCTGGCTACGGAACTGACGTATAGATTCCAGTGATTTGACATAAATCTGGATTATCTGTAAATCCAATTAGATCTGGATTTTGAAATCCAAAAATCCAATACGTATATTTCGAAATCCAAAATCCGAAATATTGTATTTTTATGAGTAAAAAAAAAAAAAAAAACGTTTGCCGGGTCGGCTAGTAATATATTTATATAAATTAGATTGTAAAATCTATGGTTTTTTTTTTTGTCGTCTTGTTTAAAAAAAAAAAATAAATAAATAAATGTCTCTCTGTGATATTTTTTGTACTGCAGAAACGTAATTAATGTTTTACACATTTAATGCTATTAACAGTAAGATAATAACAATAGTTTGATGAGAAATTAATTAAAGTAGCCTGTTCCCATCCTTTTTAGTTGTGCGGACCATTAATTTTGTAAAAAAAAAAAAAAAATCTTTGAGGTCCACCTATACACGTAAGCACTCATAATACATACGGCAGTTATTCGAAATAAAAGAATTAAAAAATCAATTGTGCATTAAGAAAAACACTATTAACAATAAACGGACTTAGGTTTTGATAAAATTACATTCGATAGCGTTAATTGTATTCTAATTGTACACTGTAGAGACTGTAGAGTGTAGATAGTATTGATAAATATTCTTAGGCGTATAATAATAATATGTAATAATATCATTTTAAATATATAATATTATATGGGTCAACGGACAAGTACCGCGGCCCGTGGTTTGGGAACCGCTGAGTTAGAGCATATTAAAATCGCAATTTTCGAAACCGAAATTTAGATTCAGATAAAAATCCGGATGCCGGATACGCAATAAAGGTCGGATTTCAAATTTCGGGACCATAAAATACGGATTTTTCGCAATCGCTAGTAGGTACACCCGCCCGGACGGGTTACTCTTTCTGTTATTTCCACGGTTACAACAATATTACTACGATATCGGGTACACACGCGGTCAGATACAACGACCCTATAAAAAAAACCGTCACGGCGTTTAGTATAATCTCAATGTTTTTTTTTTTTTTTTTTTTTTACATTCTAAATATATGCAGTATAAAATACTACGTCTATATATAGACGGAGAGCCTATTTTATTAACACAATGTAAATAATATTCATGATACGATATACTTATAAATGTCCGTGTCCTATAAATACGTAACGAATGATAATTTTTTTTTATTGTTTTTTCTTCTCTGTTCTCAATTGTCGACACATACATTATTTAAATATTTAATACGCGTAATTTATACGAATCGTCGCCCTGCGTCACGAGTCGACGTTGTACGATTATTCGATGCTGAGCGGCGTTTTGTCTTTATTACTATAAAGAAAACGCGTCGTTTTCTGACCGATTTAATTGTTGGCCGTTTTTCAGTGTCGCACAGAGTTTTTATAATTATAATTTTACACTATTTCTTTCTATTTACGTTATAAACATATTGCCATTTGCATACCGAATCCTTTACGCCCGGCGTATAGTTTCCATACTTTTCCGTTCGGTAAATACGAAACTTTAGGTACTTGGGTGAATTACGGATGCGGGACGCCGAGATAGTTTAGCACCAAGGCGACCGACATAAAAAATAGTCGAGAACGAGGAGAAGACATATATTTGAATTTTTGATTTTCAACTGGTAGTTTGAAAAACAATATTTTTTCGAAAATCCCGTCGTTTCAAACGAAATTTCTATAAGCTCTATTAAAAAAACTGTTTAGATTGACGAATAATACCATAGTGTAATAGTTAAAAAGAACTTTACTGTTGTACATATTCATTAACCAATACCTCTACTTATGCCCTAACCCAGCGGTTCCCAATCTTTTTTATATCCGCGTACCACTTGACCTAATAACGTTTTTTTTTTTTTTTCATATAAACAAATACAATATATGAATCCGTTGTATTATTAAAACTTTTTTTTTTCGCCAATCATAAATTGTCTTTGCTTACCACGGGCTGGGAACCGCTACCTTAATATCGTACCTATACTTATACTGTGCAGATACCTGTTGAATTATAATTAGTAACAGTTACAATTACAACTTAACCGTAGAGGTACCTATATTCCAGCAAAATAAGTTTAACTCTCAAATCATCTTTTGATGATTCAATCTTATCACTCGGTCAATGATTTAGCTATAATACCGCGTGGAAACTCGTAGGCCGTTGTCACAAGAGAGGTAGGTGGGTCGATTTAATACGACCACGGCGCACCGACCAGATCCAAAATTCCACGGGATAGTTTCTATAAAGTTGTTGATAGGAACATGATTTCTGGTCGAAAAATTGTTCACGGACGGAAAAAAAAAAACGTTTTAGAAAAAAGCACACATCACACAGTAAAACACCTCGCTACGCACAGAATCTAAATTTGAACCGATACTACTCGTGGGCACGCCGACTGTTGCAAGCGGGAAGCTGGAAAAGTAGGATGTATAGGGTAATTTAGTTTAAATCATTGTCTTATATTATGGTATACATTGTACAACAACGAATAAATACCGAAACGATAATTTTGACACGGTTTAATTGTTATACAGAACATTAAAATATAAAAATACGATAGTCCCCCTCCAATTTTAAATTTAAATACGGTAATCAAGAATGCATTATGCTTTTAGTTGCTTAGTATTCGTTTTTATTTTTTTTTTTTTGAACAAGTAAAATATATACTTTGAATAACTTTTGGTGTAAATGTCAAGCGTTAATTACAAAAGTATTTTTTTTTTTTTTTTTTTTTTTGTAGTCATATATAACCATAAAAACTATATACAAGGCTGAAAGAATGAATCCAACTATTTTTTTTAAATTTGAATGGGAGAAAAAACTACTAAGTACCGTAGGCAATAAAAATAGTAACTATATTATGTCAAATATGTTTTCATATCGAAATTGCTGTTCGTAATTTTAAATTTGTTTTTTGAAACAGTAAATACTTTTAATAACTATAGTCCGGATTAATATGTTTTTACATATCGTTACTGAGTGTCTGCAGTCTAAGAATAGTAAACAATTTGGACGATTCGTTCAACACTGAGTTCACAGGAAAAAGTTTTTTTTTGTACATTTGAGAATATTGCATGGATAAGGGAATATTTAGTTTATTTAAGGTATTTTGGAATGTTTTGTAAATTGCGAGAAAAATAATATTAAATTTTTTTTTAATTTTAATATTAAGGTACCTGAAAAAAAAAATGGTTTTTAATCATTTACCATATCTTTTGATATATTCTATATTTTTTTGATAATATATATATATATATATATATATTGCTGTTTTAAATTTCTACTGTTACTATCATGCAATTATTCCATTATGCAAATGTATAACCTCACTTGAATAACTATTTAAAGAATATTGTGTAAAAAATAAATAAATAACACAAATAAATTGCATATTAAAGAAATTATATTGATGTTCGTTGATTAGTTTTGCATATTTTTCTAATTTTTAATAGAATTTAATGAAAATATTTGTAGGGTTTTTTTTTTTAGAGAATATTTAACATCATATTTTAGGTGTTTTAAGAGATTACAATAAATCCGGACTATATGCTACAAACGTTAAAACCATACGGTAATCAAAGTAATAGTTTTACAATCGCCAACGTTCAATCTAGTCTATGCGACGTCCGGTGAAAATTAAATAAATTTTATATTTCGCCCGAGTACCCACGGCTAATTTACGGAGTTATTCAGAATGATTTATCCGATTTAAAAAAAAAAAAAGCTATAAAATGGTTAATTATTCATTTATTTTATCAAATTATATACCAATTAATAGGGTGGGTATTCCCGAGTTTTAGAATGTTATAAAATCGTGATTTTAAAATTATCGCTAACGGCGATAAGTTAGTTTTCGCAAATATGTCGACCGGACAGCACAAAGCGTTTTGTGCGTTGCGATTTTCGAAGTACGGATCGGTAGTAACTGTTGCAAAGCGAGTTTTGTTAGGTGATCGATGGACCGACAGCTCTGAGCATGCGTCGATGGTTTGAAGAATTTGGGCGTTTGTTCGCAAAAAAAAAAAAAAAGACCTCGTGGATCCGATGATAACGTGGAAAGAATTAGAGAGAGAGAGATTCAGCGCAGTCCGTGCAAGTCAACCAACCGTGCAAGTCGATAATCGGGAACTCCATAAGCAACTGTTGGGCGTGTTTCGAGACTGTGTTTAACTGTGAGACCATATAGGCCGCAATGTTTGCAGGCTTTAAAGGCTACCGGATAAATTGAAAAGACTATTTTTTTTTTTTTTTTTAGTATTTTTATGCAGCAGACATTCATGCGGGATGGACATTTTTCCGCTCGCTTAGTTTTTTAGTGATTAAGCGACCCTCCAATCGAGTGGTAAGGTGAGCCCCCGTGCACGGGGTACGTATACGGGGTACGATCATGCCATAATCGAACACGAGCGTGAATCGCCTAAGGTGTTTAATGTGTTCTGTACCGTATCAAAGACACGGGTTTATGGCCCCCTACCTTTTTTTTTTTTTTTTATTGAAAAGAACAGTAAATGGTAGTAAATGCTCATTTAGAAATGCTTCAAACCCGGCTACAACCACGATTGAACAATGATTCGGATTACTACAACTAATTCAACTTGACATATTTTTAAATTTATTTAATGTATTAATATATTATAAAAAAATTGACGTAAGCATTTCAAATCGGACGGATCGTTTTTGAACGACCCTGTGTTACTATTATTATTATTGTATTGCGGCGGTTACATTTGGCACGGGAAACCTTTTATGTCGGTTAGAGGGGGAAATTTAAATTCAAAAACGTTTAACAGCCGCGCGCTGAAAAGTGTTCTACGCCGGTGCCGAACGTGCCGTACGCGTAGAGTACACCTACGGTCCGTATCGACGGAAACGCCGTGTTTCTCACGAGGACGGTTGTCCTGGATCTATATTTATCTAATCCGGTCCGACAAGATTCCATTTCCTTATTTGTAACTCGACACCGTTTACCGGAAAAAAAAAAAAAAAAAAAAACATTACGTACCCGTAAATATCACGTAACCGTATACACCCCGTACATGCAAACCCAATAATAGCCGCTTGGAATAACAATAATAAATATATATACAGGGTGTGTGTGAGAGAGAGGTACGCGTATTTTATATGCAATTGTAAAATCAAAAAAAAAGGTAAAAATTATGTTCTTCGCCGAGCATTGGGACTCTGTCCGGATCGGCAGGCGTCTCGCGATTTTCCCAATGAATCTCGCCCGAAAAATAACCTAACGCGTCACTCCGGTGTAGTGTGGACGGATCCGGAGATAATATTCGTCCGGGCGCCGGCGTTCCGTCAGTTCTACCGGGATATCAATGTTTTTTTATTTATTTATTATTTTTTTTTTCGGTTCATCGCCGAACCGCCTTTGTCAACGATACGTCGCCGCCGCCGCCGCCGCATACGAGTAGTCGATAGAATATTACCCCGGTCCCACGCAAAATATTCCGTTATATATATATATATATGCGGGGTCGGGTAAAATAAAACATATAACGCGAACCACACGGTTTGCGAACTCGCCCGACAATCATCAGATCGCATTCATTTTGGGATTCGCCGGTCCTGAAAACGGGCACGCGTCAATCCCTCGGGCAAATTCCCCCGCGACCGCGTCCGGCGGTATCATCGACTGGTCGACGACGACGGCCGCCATAATTTCCGTCAGTGTTCCTTTCGCAACGGCTAATGTTATCGCGAAATGTCGCGTGCCACCTACACGCCCTTTCATTAGTCCCGGTGTATCGCTTTATTTATTTCGTTTCTCTGTAGTTTTTCCTGATACGGAGAGTGCGGTACGGTATAAATTGCGTTTCGGTCGTGTACTGTGTGTTGCGATTTTGGATTCCCAACACAACGCGACCGGCGAGTGTGCTGCGTTTACGTTACGACGCGCGCCCTGATGTTTCTTTTGTTTCGGCCGGTTTACAATTTTTTTACCGGAAATCGTCCACTTCGGGTGTGGTTTCCGGTAGGGAATCCCGTCTAGGCAGTTTCGGGTGGAAAACCCCTTTTAATGTTCACGTCGGCAAAACGGGAATATCGACGGGGCGTTCCACGATTGCGGTTTTTGTCATTTTCGATTTTGTTGTAAATTCGTTCGGACATATTCGCGAAGACCGGCTACTTTCATCGCATACTTACGTTAGCACGTTCTAGAACGTGGTGATATTTTCGGAAATATTTGTTTGTGTTATCAACCGATATAATATTCGAGTTATTCGACGATAAAAAAAAAATAAAAATAAAATAAAAATCATGTGAAAATCCACATTTTCCATTTATACCATGCAATTAGTTATTATGTGCTAATAATTGAAATGAAATTGATAAAACAAAACGATTGCGTCGAACAAGGAGTTATCTTAAATCGTCGTGAATAACCTATACAAAATGTTTTTTTTTGTTTTACAATCGCATTAATTAACGCACTTTTTTTGTGCATAAACACCGTACGAAACCAATTTAAATCCAATTTAGTGTTTTTTTTTTTTTTTTTTTGTCATTTATACAATAATATATGCGTTTCGTGCAAAAACGTTATCCAGTCGGCTTTACAGCATACGTCATTCGTGTTACATAATCAGTATTATTAATTCAACGTTTTTTTTTTTTTTTTTACATATACGAATATATATATTCTGTACGAGTAATATTATAATATGCTTAACCTACAATAATATTTCCACAAAATTTGTTTGAATCAAAATTGTATACCGAGCAGTAGCGGTTATACCTAACGTTCAGGAATAGTGGGGGGGGGAGAGGAGGCGAAAATAGTAAAATTACCACACCCATTCCGTGTTAAAAATAACTTAAACTAGTAAAAATGCGTCTCTAGAAAAATATTTTAAAAATGTATAAAAAAAAAAACCGCGTTCGATCGGTGTTTTTGTATTTAATAATGTTTCAATAAAGACACACGGATTGAAATGTGTGGGTATTAGTTGATTTTTCTTAAAAAAATTCTCTACTAATGTCTTACACGATTGAAATAAAATTGAAAAAAAATTGTACTCCACTAATAAATTCGACGATGTTAAAATGGATTTATCTAGATCAGCGGTTCCCAAACTGTGCACCGCGGTGCCCTAGGGACACCATGGACCCATTACAAGGGCACCGTGGCACATACGAAAAAAAAAAAATAATATATATTTACAATGACCTAACCTAACCTGAGTGAAGAACGTATTGGTTTTATTATGATGTGTACTTTTTTTTCTGTCTGTCTGTAAATAACTTGTTGACCAGAAATCTTGCCCACCAATTATCGACACCATCATAGGTGGTTTCTAGTGAACATTTTGTCTAGCTGGTGTATTTTTTAATGTAAACGCACGCATTTCTTTAAAATAGAAGGAAAAAAATACCCGGAAAAAGAGCCAACACAAAACGTAACGGTTCATGTTGATTTCGATTCGGTATTTGTTTTTTTAATTTCAGTTATTTTTGGGTATTATGTCCCCCGTAAAAATGCACAAAAATGTTGGACGAGGTTTATTATAACGTTGCACCGAATGGTATAAATGAATTGAGGATTATGTTGTTATTATTATTATTTTTTTTTATAAATGTTTTAAGTATAAATTTCTTCGTGGTTTTAACAGTAGGGCACCGCCGTCTAAGAAGGTCGGCGGGAACCACTGATCTAGATGATTATTTGTAATCTGTGGCGAAACTCAGAAAATATTTCATCGCAACTTATGGGCGTTTCAATGAAAATTATTTATTTACCATTCGCGAAACACGATTGAAGTAGCTACCCTATATTTTTTTTACTGTAAATACATTTAAAACGGTGTATTATATATTTTTTAATCCGGGATTTTTGTAAAACCGTATTAGTATAAATTATTAAGCAATTTGTTTTATCCATCGTGCACGACAACGAGTTTATTGCAAACGACAAACATCTTGCAATATAATATCTTTGAAAAGGAAAACTATTAGGTCCGCCATTAGGCGGTATCTCTGTCCACGTCTTCATATCGGACATACTTCTCAGTCGCCCTTTAATTAAACCATTTTCTCCTTAGTGAGTTTCATAGCGCAAGAGCGTAATATTACAACCGACGTCTCATTTTCGATTACTTCGATTATCTACACGATTATCTCAGGGAGTGCGTCCCTCCCAAACCGCCGCCAAGTACCACGAAACTATTGTAATCAATCTAATAAGCTAAATTGATTTTATTATATACATAATTGTGTATAACGTAATATTTCACGCAATATTAATACACTTTTTTTTCTTTTTTTTTTTTTAAATTTGACTTTATTTGAAGAATGACAATCTGTACAGTGTGTACAATAAGTAATAATAATAATAATAACTTACAGACAATTAACATTTATATACACATGAAGAGAAATCGCACAGTTGTGATACCTCATAATAATAGTTCTTTTATTTGAGGTCTTGGTAGAGCCCTATATTACGATACCATATGTCCATATTGGTTGAAGAAGGCCTTAACAGAAGGAATCTGGAATTAAGTTTCTTACGCTTGTCTTTAAGATGAAGAGACCAGGTTGGGCGCCTGTCAAAAGTAAGACCAAGGTATTTGACTTCATTCGAGTGAGGAATGATGACGTTGTTGGTAGATACAGCTGGGCAGTTATGGGGTCTGAGCGAGAAAGTGACAAAGGAGGACTTCGATTCATTGATTTTTATTTTCCAGTTGATGAACCATTGAGAAAGAGTATTTAGGTGAGTTGTTGAGACGCGATCGTGTAGTCGGATTAACACACTGTAGTTTCTATTAGTTTTCTAGTCGATGGGCATATTGTATTTTATTGTATTTTTGTTATCAAACATTAGATTCGACAATAAAAAATTGACAGTTTGTACACGTTTACAAAATATAGTTGGCTAATAAAAAGTGTATAGTATTTAATATTTATCCAATATACGAAATCGTCTGTTGTTTGGTTGATTTTTTTTGAAAGGAAAATGTTTTTTTTAAAAATAATTCTGAATGTTGATTGAGTATTTTTAACTATATACTATATGTATGATGTACACACATCATATACTGTTTAATTTAGATATGTTTGTACATGATAAATATAGTATATAGTTAAAAATACTCAATCAACATTGAAATTATTTTTAAATCGTTTAATTTAGATACAACGTAACCACCATTGCTCGTTAGATAACAAAATAATAATAATAATAATAAAAAAAGTGTCGCTTTATCATTGGAGGTCAGGGGGGATACAGAAATAGTTTTGAAAAAATATTTCAAGCAAAGATTAAAAATCGTTACTTTTATATATGTTTAAAAATCGACTGTTGTACGATTGGTTTTACAATTAAAAAAATATTGCTATATATTTGCTTTGGATATTGTTTCTCGAAACGTTCCACGGTTGCGTTGCGTCTAAACTAAATAATTTAAATTTTAGCGTTAAACAACTTATAAGCAGTGAACCTAAGCTCCCCATCAGATTTGCTGAGGGTGTACGTATACCAGCACAATTGTAAGAATTTCAATGAAAAAGTGTAATAGTGTAGGGCGCTAAAAAAAAGGATGGGGGGGGGGGTAAAAAGACCTCTTCCGTATACCATTACCTACATGTACCGAATTCCAGACTTTGCTCTCGGGTATAATAATATGGGCGAAAAAACAATATATGTATTGTATTTTCATTATTTGTTATTCATTTCAAAAAACAAACGCATAACTTGATATCCCTACACGTTCTAAGTCTAATCATCGGGTATTTTCAATAGTTTCAAATAAAAAAAAAAATAGGCCCGGCGCACAAATATCGTGCTTATTATCCGTATTGATATAATACATTTATTGGGCCGAGTGTTTTTAGTACGACTGTCGACTACTGTTCGGCATAACAACCCACGTCGCAGTGCACGGTTATAATAATTTCCGTACCAAAATTTATATATAATATACGGTTTTCCATAAAGACACCAATTCGACACAGTTCGCTACGAAAACAATAACTATTTTTTTTTTTTTTTTCTGCAAATTCATCGATACTCAAGAGCGTGGGCAATATGCCAGCGGTTTTTTTTTTTTTTTTAAACATACGGAGTACAACCCCATCGGGAACACCGCCGATTATAAATTCCCACGCGTACCGGCGCCACCAACGCGGTTTTCATCGAATAATCGGTTTTTATCTTAAATACGGCAGTAGTGTGTGGCACGATAATGCAAGATGATGGTTTATTCCGATTTCGCGTCCCGCATAATGAACACTGATAGTTAGACGCGCGGAAATCTCTCGACGCAATTTATACCCAGGATGTTAATACTATTGTCAGTACAACGCGATAATACTGTTGAAAACCGTATCCGATGTTAACGCTTAACAGTGATTCTAAATATTAATTAATATATTATTGTATTTCGGTGTACAGACCGATAAACGTACACGATAACCGCCGGGTCTCTGTTTAAAGAGCTTTTAATGGCCGTCGGGCGTGGGCGTGTGGGCCACCGTTCGCCCGAATTAAACGCGCGCGCGGTACCCAGTGAAACATTTTAGAAACCATTCGTACAAAATTATCTATGTTCGGCATTCGCTTAGTAACTCGACTATTACTCCTTGTGCGTTTCCCAATATTTTTTTATGAATTATTTTTTGTAAAACACCGGTGGGCGGGGAGCACTGCTTGTCCGGCGGTTTCTATTACTCGAATATTACCGTTTCGTACCGAACACAAACGATTTACGTTTATTAGAAAACAACACAGGATGCCTAAGAAACACACCAACGGACAAAGTTTATTTACTGGCAGGTATCCCATCGCCGCCAGTTCGACGTCTGATATCCTCTAAAATTGAACGCGGTAAACAAAAAAAGAGACTACGAGGCACCCTGTGTACGGCCAAAATGATCCCACTTCCCGTCTGAAATCAAGAAAGTCTTTCCTAAAGGTAACCGAAGAGCTAACGGAAACACCCTTACTAAGCAGGCTAGATAACGGACACCAACGGTAAAAGATGGACCGAACCGTCAGAAGGATTACCTCCTGGTAACTGCCTAGACTGGCCGGTATGGGAGACACTGAACAGACCGCGTGTTGGTGACACAAGAAAATATGAGAAAATGGGGATACGGAGATCAAGACATAACTTGCATATGTGGACGAGAGCAGACAACGTCACACCTACTTGTCTGCCCACCAGGGCCAAGCCCATGTACACAAGAGGATCTTATGATAAGCAACAAGAAGGCGGTAAATACAGCCATATACTGGACAAAAGAAAAAATATAATTAGTATGCAATGTAGATATGCAATACTTGTTACCATTACATTAGAGTTATTATTCATATTTTACTTATTTGATATTATTTATTTAATTTTGTTTTATAGATTACATGTTTATTTTAATTTTAAATATATGATGCTTGACACGGAAAAAAAAAAAAAAAAATTAGAAAACAGACACAAATCAATAATATTACACGGTCGGTTTATCGGTGTTATCTAAAATACCAATAGATTGCTCTATTAGGATAGGCGTTATTACCCTACGCGGGTAACGCTAAATGGCTATTTTAAAATATGTTGTACGTACAAATAGCGAACAAACACTTAAGATGTAATAAAATAAATAAAAAAAAAAACGTATTAATAAATCAACGAGCAAATATCAAACGTAAATTATTTCGATAAATAATAAGAGAACGTGGCCGAAAAGCATGCCCGCCCGATTAGCTATAAGTCCAATTTTAGTCCAATTTTTTTGTGGTGTCGTTTTGCTTTTGGAACGAGTAAATTAAAATAGTATGCGTACACACGACGGCGTTAATAGTTTTTTGCGAGATGCTTATAAATATTGTCGGCATAAACCGATATCCGAGGATCATCATTACTTATAACCGATGCTTGTATAAAATTATACAAAGTTGATTTACCTACGTATAATTTGGTCTTATATTTTAGTAACGCGAAGAATTTTGTTGTTTTTTTTTTCAATATAAACACGAAATGTATTTATTTATTAATCTTCGACAAGTAAAAAAAAAAAAAAAAAAAAATGAGTAAACCGTAAGATAAAATATAGATGTCTACTTTTATTTACTGGATATAATATTATTCCAGATTCTCAGTGACGCGAGGAATGGTTCCAAATATTAAGGGCATTTTTTTAAAATTGTATTTATAGCGTAAATTATGGGTTATTTGAAATGGCCGAGAGTATTTTTAGTTAATTTTTTTCTTCCGGTTTTAAGTGGATAAAAAAAACGATAACACGGCCGTTTTTTTACAAAACGAAAACCGTTAAATGGCGACGCGATGCACAATAAATAAGTCGATAAATGCACCCGTTCATCGCCGTTGCACTCGGCCAGCGCCCGGAAAAAATTACAAAACGACGTGGTTTTTTTATTAGTAATAATCCAGATAGTGCACATTCGTTGACGATCCCAAAGTGCCAAACAGTAAACATGTAAATTGCGCGCGTGTTCTTGTCCGTATTACATATTTTATTTCCACTTTAATTCATTTCCACATTACACTGTTTATACTAAACACTGTAATTTTGAAGTAAAAATACCGAGTATACGATTTTTTTTTTTTTTTTTTCGGCCCAAATTTAATTTTACCCGTACCCGGCCCGTATTTATATTTACACAATATAAATGCAATCGCATACATACATAATTATTATACGGTAGCATACGCGATGTGACGTCATTCGCCGTGTACTTTTTACTTTTTAGTTCGGTACCTATTAATTATATATCACTAAACAACAAAATGCATTACAATACTGTTATACAGTCAGGTCGTAAATGTAAAAGGTATTAAAATAAAAATAATAATGTTGATTCTACACGATCGTTGTCCAGTGTAGTATTTTTTTTTTTTTTTTTACTGCACGATGTTTCGTGTTGTAACTGTTATAATTACATTTATAACTAGTTATTATTTAAGTTAAAAAAAAAAAACGTGTACACACAGCGAATTTATGTTTTTATTGTAGACTTTTGCAAAGAAAAAAAAAAAAAAAAACCCCATATAAACTGGTATAAAATATGCGTACTCTTAAACGCGGCTCGTCTTCATTCGCGACGAGCACTTAACGGGTATAAATAACTTTTGATAAAACTCTTGAAAAACGTTTTATTACAAGAGTTGTTCGTAAAATGAATTTTTTTTTTGGTTTTTACTGTCAGGAATTAAAACCTTACGGTGAAAATTTATTTACGTTTCCTCAGATTGTATCGATGTGTTTTTAAACATATTAATATACCCGTATTGTTCTTCCGCAATCAAAACAACGTTAACATTTTTTTCTGTCGACATATAACAATATCTTCGTTTACCGTAGTATTATTTAAACTTTCCCTTTCTTCCGGTTATTTATTCATTTTTGGCGAATCGATAAACCCACAAAGGCTTTGCGTTCAATCCCTTTTGATTTTTCATCCGTCCATATTTTCGAAAAACCTACCAAAGAACCGTGTCCCCACACGTAGACCTCATATTTCCATTTTGATTATCAATTTCAATTTATTCTTTTGATACACCGACACAAGTGTAACTTACGAATTTTCATAACTCTGGGGGGCACATAACCGGAGCAGTGGCGGACTGGACCAGGAGGCCACAGTCCAGCGGCAAACAATTTTTGAAAATAAAACCACAGAGGTTCGTTCGCACGCAACCTTTATGGCACATGCTTTTCGTATCACGGGCAGGCCTCTGTTATAAGTGGCAAGTAGGATATATAATGTATCTAATTTAGTTTTAAATTAGAGAAAATAGGGTACTTCAACATCATACCCGTAAATCCGGGTTTCATCAAGTGTTATAATATTTTTGTCAGTTTCTGCTCTATCAAAAAGTTCTTGAGAGATGGTCTTTCGGTTTTGTTGTTGTTCGTCGGTTAAGAGACGAGGAACATATTTGGCTGAGATTCGGCTCGTGCCCAATTCTTTGGTTAATATTTCTTGGCGAGAATACCATAAGACATTCCGACGACTTCTGCAGCTTCTCTGCTAGTCAATCGACGATTATTTTGAATAATTTCACGAACACGAGCAACAGTTTCATTTGTTCTTACTGGTCGAGGGTCTACCAGGTCGTTCGTTATCCTTAACGCACGTTCTACCTTCTCCTTAAACCGTTTAAACCACTCAAAACACGTTGTCCGAGACAGAACATCATCTCCAAAAGCTTGATGCGAAAGTTCAAATGTTTCACTGGAACTTTTCTCTAATTTAAAACACGTTGTTTTTCTATTGCTTCCATTGCGAAAATCGCCGCATGACTGAAACATGTTTTCGTAAAAATGCCATAAAATAAAAATAAATTTTGTTATCGATTTCAAACCAACGCTCAAATTCTCGTTAAAAGTTACTTTATCGAATGCCATTATCAGGGTTTCGTCATCTTAATTGATAACAAAATTATTAACACAGTCCGGGTATTTTTCGATCACACCTCGTATTTGTAATTATAAAAAAATACATTGAAAAGTAGTACATGAAATTGTACTGTGATTTTCACCAAAATTTGAATTATATAAACGCTTAAATTTTTTACCACTAAGTACAACTTATGTTTTATGATAAACAAATTTTCCAGCCAATGGCCGCTATGAGTATTTTTCACTGAATTTCAACAAATAAAAAACAAAAACGAAAACAACAGAAACCATTATTGCATTATTATTCTTGTTAAAAAAAATTCCCTTTTAAAATATAACTTCCCTATGCACCAACTCAAATCGTAAAGTTTTTCGGTTAAATATGTTTTAATAAATTTCAATTGAAAAATTATTTAATTTGTAAATACAGAATAAATTATACAATTTGTTGGGTTTTCAATTAATTTTTACATGAATTTGAAGATAAAACGCTGATAAAAATAAATGATATAATTTCGAAACAAAATATAATTCGAGATTTTCAAATAATTATTAATAACTCAAAATTCGACTGATTGTTTTGAGAATTCGATCTCGTCTAAAAAGTATTTATATATATACTATTCTGTGATAGTTCCAGGTCGTTACGATTAGTTTTCATCGAACTACAAGTAAAATCAAAAAAATGATCACCGTAAACTACCCCTAAAGTTGATGATCGACGTAAAATATTGGAGTGAAAAAATTGTTTGTAGAGCCCGTATCATAAAAATTAAACTAATCTTAAAAAAAAAAAAAAAAAAAAAAAAAGCATACGTCACAATAAAACAAATACATCTGTCGGCACGCTTGGAGTCTATAAAAACTAAAAATATTTATGGTTTACCTCTCAGCAATTTTCGTATTTTTGTTTCGTTATGCCCTGTACTTTTGTGGGAATACATCTCCGTACAGTATTCTATTAGTATTATACGATTGGATTAGTGTTTTTATCAACGGAATCTGTATATGCTTCAAATAACTTTGAACATATTGATGCCTATTGGCTATATGTTTGTCATGATTTTGTGTTACAACAACTTATTCCTGTAAAGTTTTTCTTTTGGAAAATACATAGAAAATAATTTTTGTTGACGTGAACTTCAACTTATATTTTATATATATATATATAATTACATAAAAGTAATAACGAAACTTCTTATTCTGTTTTAATAGAGGTTTTTTTTTTTTTGTAAACCTGCAGTGCAACTGTCTATTGTCATCTGTACGCCTTTATCATACGAATCCATTATAATAAAACATATTTGCACTAATGTTAGTTTTGGTATAATAAGCGAATAATATGCGGTGGTTTTTATTTTTATTTTTCTACCTACGAAGCCAACAAAATCCGGGACGCCCCCACCACCCGTAAAACACAAATCGCGTCATTTGAGGCGTCTCGAGAAGCGTTTTTTACTGCGAGTTCAAGTTGCACCATATGGGGAAGGATCACTGTTATACCATAAGTTTATGAACACCCACCGAAATGTTTGTAAAGTTTAATTTATTCGACTAAATCTCGTGGTAAAATTATTCGGAAGTATATTTAACTCCGCCTAGTGACTATTCTCTAAATTACTTGTTAGGCCTACAACTATAGAAATGATTTTATGGGATTAAGGTTATAGAGGGTATTACGTATATAAACTATTGAAAATAATAATAAAAAAAAAAAAATTAAAACCCTATAAATATGACATTATTTGTATAATTATAATATACATTTTTATAAATATTATTTAAGACAATAAGCCAATTGTGTAGGTAAATAATACCTATTAAAAAAAATACCAATGCAAATAAATAATACTACATAAATACACCGGTGACATTTTATACTGTACTGGAACTACTATTGGAAACGTTGAATTATACCGTTCAAATAAAACGTAACTAGATTACAAAACATTATACAACCGCCCTGTAGATTATGCAAATTAGGTACAAATTTAATTGATGCGTTACCAGACACTCGGTATGACTTCGGCGCGACTTCGCGAACCATCAAAACCACCCACTGGAAATATATTTCAAAAGCAACAATCCCTTTGCGTTTAACGAATAACCATCGACAATAACGTCTGGTTAAAAACGTTTGTTGCAGCCTTTTGTTGATATTCGTACGCACAATTTGGAATTTGTCTCCGAATTTGCATAATTCCCGTCATTTGTATAGGTACCATACAAGAGTAATTCTATTATTTACCATGCACGTCTATACAGACGTTTCAATATATATATATATATATATATATATATATATATATATATATATATATAAAAAAGGCGTTTAGATTTTTTTTTTTTAGATTATTCGTGACCTAGCGAAATCATTTCCATTACAATCGGAATTCTAATCGTTCCGATTATCCCGAAAACACGATCGATGCGATAATTATTCTCAAACGTAATATTTAAAACTTTATCCGAATTAAACTAAAACATTATTGTATCGCAGACACTACGCCACCGTTGACAAATACCTACCATAATATATATTACTATAAATCATTCCGTTGAAATTATAACGAACACGTTTTATCCATCAAATTACACGCAATCCATTCGAAATTATTTTTTATTTTTTTTTTTTTTTTTATCTAGTACAAAGTATATAGACTAATCTATACTAAGAACAAAACGTCGTGTACGTCACGAGGGGAGTCGGACGTTATTGCGACTGATTGCGCGTCTTTAAGGAGTTTGATTTTTTTACAAGGCTTTAACCCTTTGTGAGGTGACTATTGAACATGGCACAATGACGTAATACGATATTTTTTTTATTTATCTTAATATAATTCATTAAATTGGCATCTGGTAAATGGAATGTTTTAGTACGCAGGGCAGTCGACTACTAGAGTAGCGTAGTCATCAGATTTTATAACCGTCATCGATACCGTTTTTATTGTTTTTATCGTGTAGTCTATAAAAAAAAAAAACAACAACTATAATAATAATAAAAATAAAAAACCGCGTTTTAAACGCGATACTTATTGTCGACCTCGTCGACGGATGATAGAATACAGAAACGAAATGTCCCAGTGAATGCATATTAAACATAGACCAGCTATATAAGGGGTTGTCCACGAAATGCATAATTTTTACATTTCGAGGGATGAAACGTAATAAATGCGATGCCGATTCTCGAACGTACAATAATATTACAAATTGTTCGTCTTGTATGTAAAAAAAAAAAAAAAATAATATCCATTGGTGACGGTTTTCTCGATAAAACTATGGTATCCCCGCGGTAAAAGTAAAGGATAAAATATAAAAAAATATTAGTCGTTTAAAAAGTCAATTTTATCAGACGAGTGCGTTTTTCAATCAATTATTGCCTGTTTATCTCTATAACCGTATAAATCGTGTAATTGTTGTCAGGGACGAACGCGGGGGGGCAGTTTTGAGGGTTCAAAGCCCTCCCCCCCCATCCGAAATATAAGGAAAATTATTAAAAATTAATTGTCCGACTTACAAATTGAATAGTTATTTCTAAGTTTTCCGCGAGACTTACAAATAAAATAGATTAATATATATGTATACGAGTACCTAAAGAGCAATAAAGTATGATATTTAGGAACACTTTAAATTTTAGATTTTTTTTTTTAACCTCCCCCGAATTTTTTCCTTGAGTTCACCCCCCCCCCCCGATTATTGTTCTCGTCAGTACCTCAGAAGTTGGCCAGGGTCGTTGATTTTTTTTCGATTTGGATCCGGACGCGGACGCGTACTCCAGTCCCGGACGCTCCCAGTTCTCTGTTTTTTTTTTCTTCTTTTAATCGTATTGATAAGTTTTCCTTTTCTAATCGAGTTTCCCATCGCTTCGCAATACCGGCGGTGCAACGTTAGTCGACACGTGTAGCCAACGGCAACGCAGTAGAATTTATCGTTCGGCGTATGAATCGTATTGCGTTGTTCAGGCGTATACATCAACTCTATTTATCTGCACACCGCTGGACCCCGGCTATTCGGCTATACTTTATGTGTACTAAAGCTAATGACGCCACTCTAATGGGTCTTACCATCAGACCCCCCCAACCTGCCGTTCCAGTAACCTTCTGCATTATAGATTCGTTGCCGGCCGTAATTTCTTTCCCGTTTCGGAAACAATACCGAGCTGTATTATGTATTTTTTTTTTTTTTATACACCGACGGGCCCGTGTAATAATAATTATTAATACAATACATTATACCAGTTGCCATAGCCGGGTACGTTGCCCGTAGTGTATCTAAAAAACCCCTCTTCAAAATTCGATTTTACACGTTTCCCCGTTGACCACTACTAACACCACTACAACGGGTGCCCGGGAGGGATGTTTTATCCCGGGAGTATTTTTTTTAGATCGTAATATTCGCATTATGCAATCAAATTAAATAATTATATAACAAGCGTGTAACGTGTCTACGCGTCTCATACCTAGCGGTGGGGCAAAAACCATCGATGTATCTGTTAAATACATCGATATTTTTACCATCGATATACCGAAGAAAACATCGAAGTAGGTGTTTTAAAATTTTTGCGTTAGTATTTTTTTTTTAAAATTATTTATATAACAATTTTTTAATCTAAATATCTGATGATCATTTACAAATATGGAAAGATATGTTAACAGTATATCCTGCCATTAAATATCTGATGCCTGTTGCAACGTCTGTCCCTAGTGATCGTTTAGTTTCTAATGCGGAATTGACTTCGAATAAACAAATACATCGGTTAACATCTAAGCATTTAAACATTTAACTTCTATTTTTACAATCCTTAGACGATACACTATGGTAGGTATGTATTCAGTATATGACATATTTTTTAAGAATAACATACATTTAAGTATAATCAAATTTAATATACCTATGCCTTGAACAAAATTGTTTTCTGATTTGGTAATTTAGTATTCACCTATTTTTTTTTTTTTCAAAAATAAATAAACTTTGAAAACTCGACCCCCCAGGATTATAAAAACTTGTGATTGCCTGTTATCGTCAGATGACTTTTTTCCCCGCTTGTTTATGCTATGCAAATATTTTATGTTAAAACAACGAAATAACATCGAGGAAAACCTCGAAAATCCGATGTATCGACACTATCAATGTTTAAAATTACGATGTATCGATACATCGAAACATTGAAACATCGATGTTCAAAAAATGTTGCCTATCTCTACTTATAACTAAACCGAGTGTAGTGAGAAAGCCATTAGTATTACCGAGATGTGTTTTATTTTCTCTCTGAGAAAACATTCCGGCAAGTGATGAGTTTTTTTTTTTATACCTACCTTAATGTATACGGATATTTTTGTTTGGCGGTACTTAATTTGTAAACATTTTTCAGATACCCGACATTTTTTCTTAATAATTAAAATTACTTACAACAAATTACATTATCTCGGATACGAGGGAAGAATACGACGAATACTGTAACCTTTCCTGCAGTCTACCGAGATCCACACGGAATTGTTGAATAATTAAATTTTGTTGTTTTATGTGTTTATAACTAATTCAACCGGAAATTTTTCAATCAAAATTCAAGTGTAATATATAGAAATTGAAAATCCATCTTCGGGTCTTGTTGGATTCTGTATTCCGTCCATCGTCTTTCATATCTTAAAAAAAAACGATTTGAGGTGCATGTTATTAATATATAACATTATTTTCTTCTAAGTTAATCATACGGTTCCACGGTAAATGTACGCGTGTAGATAGGTATTGGAATATTGCCAACTCGTGTTTGAACGAAAAGTAATATTGTACATAAGTGAACATTTTTTTATTCCACGCGTACATCGAATTCAATAGTGGCTGGTAACGGGGTAACAGAAAGCCGGAGCTTCGGAGTGATTAATTGACGAGTGACGACGCGTAGTCCGGAAAAAAAAAAAAAAAAAAAAAAAAAAAAAAAAAAAAAAAAAACAAATCTCAAATTGACCGATCGTTAAATAAATTCGTAAACTCGTAGTGGCCCCAGCTGGGTATAATGAAATACGTATAATCGGGTGTTTCGACATTACTATAGTGTGTACGTTTTTATCGACGTAGAAATTAACATAACATTACATAACATAATAAAGGTTATTGAATACACAAATACCGTTATTATATTTCAGGATTATTATTCTATTGTTCTTAGAGATGCCGGAAAGATTTCAAGAGTAGTTTGAACCACGTCGGATAGGTGGCGCTAAACAAACTTTAGGAGGATTAATGAAATTAACGAATCGATCCGGGGGAAAATTAAATATTGTCTCTTTATATTCGGGTTACCTTGTCGACACGAACAACAAAATATAAAACAGTTGTTACTATCAAAAAAAAAAAAAAAAATGATTTGCTTTTAAATGGTAAAAAATAATAAATTGGCGTGAGCAACGCCGCATCGAGCAGGACAGCTATGTGTTGTATATAGTGTTGGTGGTAGCTTAACCGTTTTTTTTTACCTGTTTTTCGCACATTTTTAAGAAAACTAGCAGGAAAATAAAAAATAACCTCACCATTACACACACTAGAAAAAATTTGCTACAAGAAACTTCCTTTGAAGTTGATGATCGGAATAAGATTTCTGGTAGAAAAGTTGTTAACAGACAGAGAAAAATAAACACAATATCATGGCCAAATAAAACTTCGCATAGTACAGACGCATTGCTGAGAATTGTTCCAATATCCTTTTTCTGTTTATATTGCAAATATCTAAATATCCGGACGATCGGATGATTTTCGAATATATTGTACATAATAGATTCTGAACGAAAAATGAATAGGTTTCGACAGATCTGTGTTTTATTTCGTGTTTATGTCTGTGACTACTTTCCGGTTTGTACAAATCATTGTCATAAAAGTAGTCCAATCACATCCTCGGAAAACGATAAAATCAACGGCAATTGGTAACAAGTAATAAACGAGCATTTGAAAGCCATTTATTTTCGCAACGGCGATAAAAATATAGAGGGCGAGAAGAAGAGCCCACCTAATTCCCACCTAGAGATTCGAAATCATGTAGAAAAAAAAAAAAAATTTACTTTTAAGTATTTGCTACCGTGCTTCATAATGATTTTTGGTTATTTAAAACCGACACAATTAATAATGGCGTGTGTAATAACGACAGTAAACGCCGAACCCTATATTTAGGCAGGACAGCTGCCCTAACTCATAGGATTTTGGTGCTGATGGTTTAGATGATTTGAGTAGCAGTGGCCAACATTCATGTTATTTCAGAGTATATCATACAAGACACCAAAAGCCCTGGACGTCCTCGAAGTGGCCGGAGTCAAGCAAATGTTGCTGTTGTGCGCGATTCTGTTAGTGTGAGTCCAGGAAAATCATGTCGCCGTCGTGCACAAGAAATTCACATGTCAACAGCAACAACGCAAATAATATTAATAACATAACTGCACTTATATCCGTACAATGTGCAGTTAACACAGGAACTTAAACCAGCGGATCACGGAAAACGGCGGCAATTTGTTGAATGGATTTTGGAAAGGGAACGAGAAAACGAACGTTTCGCAAAGCGCATTATTTTCACCGATGAAGCTCATTTCCATTTAAACGGGTTTGTCAACAAGCAGAATTGATGAGAAGTTTATACCGGGACAAACCACGAAATTTGCCTGACGTGACCATAACGTGTCTCATTCGGGCGGAACGGTTCCGTTTTCGAGTTGTGTGTCCAAGCTATCCCCGAAGAAAATGATTTGCGTGACCTAATGATAAAAAAAAAAAAAAAATAGTAAACGGTTATTATCGTCAATCCAGTCACGGCGAGTGGTGTCTGGTAATTATTAAAGTTGCCCCACCTGGATTTTTTTTTTTTTTGGTTTTGGCGACAATGAAATAACGCGGTAACGATCGGCCAATCGGGTACGACCGGTTGTGAAACAATGCGGCGGCACGGGGAAAATGCTTTCGGACGTATAGGAGGAAACCAACGGCCGCAATATTATTTACAGCTGATCGATTCCCCCCCCCGATACAGTTTACACCCGACAGCGAATCCGGAGAATTGGATTTATTGTTCCCGTAACGTATTGTCGTCCCGATCCCGTCGGCCTATCGATTCAATAATGTATTATTGACACCGTATTTCAAGTCACAAAGTCTCTCTACTGGTGACGTGACATAAATCCGGATTATCCGATAAACCAATTAATCCGGATTTACTGTTTTAAACTCCGAACAATTTATGTTTCGAAATCGGAAATTATTGTATTTTTACGAGTAAAACAACGTTTGCCGGGTCAGCTAATTATATATTATAAAAACTACAGTGTAATTTGTATGATTTTTTTTTTTTTTTCATGATGTATTTGATTTTTTAAAATAAATTTCTATTTGTGATATTTTTGGAATTGCCCAATCGTATTTAACGTTTTACACATTTAATGCTATTGGCAATACGATAATAATAATTGTTTTACGAGAAGCGAATTAAAAAACATCAAATCACAATTTTAATTACCGAAATTTGGATTCAGATAAAAATCCGGATTTACAATAAGTGTAGAGGGATTTAATGATCCGAACATTGGCAAATCCGGATTTTTCCCATCACTACTTTCTACAATAAATTCACTAAACGATTTTAATATATGACAACAGTACATATCTCTGGATCTTTTAAAACGAAGAAAGAAACAACGCAATACATTAATTACTTTTTATATTCATTTAAGACGAAAACAATTTTTTTCCATAAAATTGTTCATAAAAGTTTCTATAATTTTCTCGTGTTTTATAATACACCGGCGTATTGTCAACGTGATCGCATACTAACATTAAAATAACGACGTGTTGTTTCGTTTATTTTTTAAGTTTTATTCGATTGAGTGATCAAATCATTGAATTAGTCTCCGATTATTTCGTAAATACAGAATACGAATACATTCACACGGTTTCGATTTTTTTTGAAACGTTATTTTGCCCCATCCCCTAGTTTTTTAGCCAGTTTAACGCTGCCGAATATATAAACCCGTTCTTTGCGATCGGTGATATTCGAATTCCAATAGAAAATTAAAACCGTTAAATACATATATGCATTATAACGCAGCCCGTCGATATATCCACGGAATTGGCATATAATATTCAATACCAAATGTAAAATTATTAAACGAGAAACCGATCCTTTGAAGTAATTGTTCGTTTGCTCACGGCCAGTTCTTGAAATTAATAACAAACTAAACAGGCATTTGAGTTAACATTATTCGTAAACCTAATGCACCGGAAATCCGTTTCGTAAAATGCTCCGGATATATACGTAAATCGATGTATATTTTTTAATTCGACCATACGAATTAAAGTGCATACTATTTTCGTAAATAATATTTAAAAAGTTGACATACTCTGCGTAATGTAGACGTGAAGCGTATTAAAAAAAAAAATACCGGGATTAAAATTATATCTGCGCTAAAAATAAACTTATTCGGCAATATACACATATCAAATAAAAGTAGAGATAAAATTCAATCGCGTTATTCAAGTCGTGGGTTAATATTATGTTTTAGTAATGAACGACAATTCGCCGAAGTCATATTACTTTAGTTTTGTCACGTCGAATAAATCCGAGCAGCGTGTTTACCATTGAATTTTGCGCGAAACTCGGTAAATCAGCGACTGAAACCAATTTGAAATGAATAAAAGAAAGCATTTGAAGATGACGCGATGAGCAGATCTAAAACATTTGAATGGTGCAAAAGGTTTTATCGGGGGTCGTGAAGCCGTGAACGATGACTCCCCCCGTGGAGCCGGTCGGCCTTCAACTTCAAGAAACGTGGCATAATTTATTACGAATTCGATCCAACCGGTCAAACGGTTGATCAGGCTTACTACTACAAGAATTTTAATTAAATTACGAGACGGAATCCGAAAGAAACGTTCAGAACAGTTCTAGAATTGCTGCACCACGACAACGCGCCTGCTCATTCTGCCCTTTCAATCCGCGAGTTTTTAGCCGATAAACAAATTCCAGTGGTACCCCAACCGCCTTTGCTCACCAGACCTTACCCCTTGTGATTTTTTTTATTTATTTCCAAAAATTAAAACTGACCTCAAACGACAACGATTTGACGATATCGAAACAATTAAAACTAAAATGCCGCGGATAAACTCAAACAACTTAAAGTCGAAGACTTCCGACTTTGCTTCAAAAAAGTGGCAGATGGGAGAGACGGGATAAGTGCATAACATCAGCCGGCGAATACTCCGAAGGGGACTAATATTTAAAAAAAAAATATTTGTTTATTTAAATTTTTAAATAGAAAATGAATTAAATGTCACGATTGTGTTTTAAATGTAATCGTAAAACATATTATAGAGCTAATAACTTATTAGTTTTAGATTGTTCTAGTATAAATTTGTTAAAATTACCATCGGGAATTCGTTAATTATTAACACAACGATCGTGCTAACGACAATTGCAATGTAAATTCGATTGATCGCTTAGTTATGTCAAAAATTATCAAAAAAAAAAAAAAGGAAAATAAAAGCGGTTAATACTATTCAATAACGATTTAATAAAATCTTTAATATAGATACGTTTGTATTTAATGTAACATTTTTTTTTTTTTTTTTTTTATTCGCTATATTTTGCAATGGAAAAATTTTTAAAAATTTAACACGATTACGAGGGCGGATACCCAAGGCTCACGGCGGTTTATGCTAAAACCTAAAGTGCATTTATTCGTTTATTTAATTAACACTTTACTAATGTCATGAAAAAATATAATTTTTTAGTTTTTAGTTTGTACTCGTAAACTAACTTGTTACTGTTATACACATGGTCGCTTTGATGTGACTATTAATTATTTATGTGTTATTTTGGTAATACGAGTGTATAAATTATAATTACGATGATGATAAAATAGTAAATTACTTTTGAATAGTTTAATAAATTCAAGAATTTGAAATTCCATACTCGCGCGGTAGGTTCGGCGGTTAGCGTTGATTTTAAACTTTCTTCAAACGCCGTAGACGTTTTCGTATTATTATATTATCCGATACGCGTACTCGGATGTTAATAATTTTAAAACGTACGTCAAGATTTTTTTTTTTTAATTTTTTTTTTTTATGGCAATGTTCGAATTGAATAATTCGACACGGTCAACGAGCAATTGACATGGCTAATCGAGTATAATTGCCGTCTAACAATTTTTGTTTTTCAGTTATTTCAGCGGTTAGGTTTCCTTTTAGGACGCGAATAATTATTTGATTTTTAACTTTTATTATTTAGTTATTTTTAAATTACTCGAGGCCCCAAGTGTAATACCGAGTATCTATCGCGGTATACGCAAATTATTGTGTTAATAACGTTTCGTGTTTTCGCGAAGGGGACGGTGAACGTTGTCGATTTTTATTTTGACATTTTATCGAAGAAAAACAAAAATCACCGGTCATGTCTGTCCGCGCAACGCGCCGACAAAATATATTTTACCCATTTTACCGGCGACGTGGTCACACCGACCGCCCTTGGTCACCAGAGATTGAAACCGTTATTAGTTTTTACGGTTTCGGATTCGGTTGTCGGGTGGGTTTTTGGAATGTATTTTTTCATCTAGATATACGACGACTTTAAACGAGCGTATCAATTAGAGGACAAACAGACGTTCGATTCGATATCGGACCGATTAAAAGGCGGGTCCGAAAGCCGAATGCAGACTGACAATAGTGATAACAATGTACTAATATCTAGCGATTCGTGTTTCACAATATTAGCGTCGCTATGAGTAAAAAAAAAAAAAAAAAAAAAAAAATAATAATAATACAAACAAACTATTGAAATGCGCGCTATGAACAACCTCATCCGATAAGTATAATAACGGAGGCGGGCGCGTATAAAAAATTGGCAAGTAATTTGTCTGTCTCGGAAAATTATTTTGGTAATGAAAAATGATAAAAAAAAAAAAAATGTCGTACCGTTACAAGTACTGTTTTACAACGGCAAAATACGTTTCCGCCAGTCTACCGACTAAAAAATAATTACTTGATAAATAAAATAAATAAAATATCCAAGGGGGGAGGTGGAGGCCTTAGATGCCTTCCATCTCTAATATGCTTTTAATTAATTATCTCGAGTTACAGCGAGCGGGATCCGCGGTTTGCATCTCCTTGTCGACCTTATTATGGGCTCTAACAGTTTATTTAGATTCTGAGCGGAGCTTGGGGTTTTACAATGATGTATATAATTTTTAGTTTTCTCCGCAAACACTTTTCTGCCAGAAGACTTTATCCGATCTATACACTATACTATAGGGTTTCCGGTGGGAAATTTCGTCCGGTCGGTACTTTAGAGAGGTCATTTTTCGATATACCAATTGGTTTTTTAACGCGACAGGAAAAACTATCGAAAAATGACGAGAAACCCGGCAAAAAAAAAACCGATTTAGTCAAACAAGAGGTTTTATTATTTCTTTTGTGTTGATTTACCGCTGGGTTACCGCAGCAACAATGGAAAAAAAAAAAAAAAAAAAACACGATTAATACTACTTCGCTCAGAATCGTTTTTCGTTTGCAATTTATCGTTGCATATAAATACAATTCCTATATATATATATATATATATATATATATATATATATACTACTTTCCCAACATTCCACCTACAACAGTGACCCGCCGCACTTGGTGCGTAGTGTGTACGCTTTTTTTTTGTTGGTTTTCCTCCGCGTAGGAAATACTATTTCGTTACCGTTTCAAAACCCGGCCGGGCCGTCGAGCGTATAGTGACGGTAATCCCCACTGACCGTACGAAATACGACGTCCGAAAACCACCGGAGCATTAATACTATTATAGCCACTCTTATATCTAATCGGATACCTATAACCGTCTTGTTGGCCGGCAAGACCGGAATTCTCAATTGCACGCGGACGGATCAATTAACGGTCCGGATTTATCGATCGGACGTAGTGTCCGGCAACGTATTTTGTTTTGCATTATTTTGCGCGGTTTTTTTTTTTTTTTTTTTTTTTTTGGTTGTTTTCTATGCAATTATTGTGCCGTTGCCACGTGTCGGCCCGGCGCGTCGATGCACTCGATATATTATGTCGTACCGGACAACCGAAATAATTGGACGGCTCCAATGGTATTTCATTTCGGCGGATTTGTGTTCGGATGCGATTCGGCGGGCCTTACCGTTATAATCGTTTCATCCGTCGATTATTCAATTGGCAGTTATTCCAGTAACGAGTGCTGGCAACGGTAATGGGCACTAAAAAATCAAACAAACAAAACGAATTTGAATTCGGATTCGATACTATAAAAAAAAAAAAAAAAAAAAAATATGCGTAACCGCCGTAGGTCTAGGCTGCTAGTCATATTTTCCCGCTATTTTCAACTATACAAGTATTCCGTTTTTTTTTTTTTGTGTGTACACATATACGGCCGTGGTTTATTTCCCTTTTTTACCTTACGACGCCGGCTATTTATTTATCATATGACATATCGATATCTGTATGGAAACAATTTTCCGGAAAATATTTTATTAACAATACAGTTAAAACCGTTAAAACATTTTTAAAACGCCGGATGTATATGGAAATGTAATTAATAACCGCATTTTTGATTACGTACAACTCACGAGTTCGTAAAATTAAAAAAAAAAAAAAAAATGAATATTAATCGACGTTGGTTACGTGTAAACGGAATATTGAAATAGAACGCAAAAAGTTTATCGATAAATCAACGCGAACGCAGTGCGATTCGAATCGTTTTTAAAATTTCGCATCCGCACAAACACGAAAAAGAGACCGTGGGAATATGGGTACGGATAGGCGTTCGAATACTGACGGTCGAGTGTGTGGTGGACAATTTTGCGGTCAATTGTGCTTACAATAAATACGTATTAATCGTTTAAAAAAAAAAAAAAAAAAAAACGAACAATACGTAACACAATGCGGAGTATTTTCGTTATCTCACATTTCGAACATATCAGGCGAAATGTATTAATTTAGACGCGACGCTTACACCCACGTGAACTTTACATTTGTCGCATTATTTGTTTTGTAGTCGATTTCCTTCGGTTGCCTCGGTGCCCACACGTCAAGAAGAAAAAAAAAAAAAACTAAACAGAATTTAATTTTAGAAAAATTTCTGAATGGTTTCTAATGTTTCCGTAATAATTATATAGCAACGACTCCCGGGTTGTTACTATTAATGCGGTTGTCACGGCTTCCACAACGAAAACAATGAATATATTTATTTTATTTTTTTTTTTTTTTTTTTAATATAACCGCTGGCGACATTGTTAGCCCGGGACATTGCGAAACTATCCTCACGGGATGGGAAGTCGATACGGGGACGGCGAGCGATTTTCAACCGCCAATTGGTGTACCATTCTTCCAAGAGGGATTTTGAAATTAATCTACAAATAAATCCCCTCTCCCGTATTACGATTTTCTATTTCTGTTTTTTTTTTTTTTTTTTATTATTATTTCCCATTGTCTGCGCGGAATTGCGACATTATTGTTTTATTCAAACGTATTTGTCATAAATCGTCAAAATTCGAGCCTTCCGAGTAATACCTTAAATATTTAGAAATATGCAAACATATGCGCTAAAATGATATTTTTATTCAGAACGCTATGACACGAATTTTGCGTTTTGACTTAGCGGTTAGCATAATATATTACGATTCGGGCTCAGGTTTTAAATGTATTTCAACAACCAACACGCGTAGAAAAATATGTGTTAAAAATCCCAAAGTATATAATAACATGTTCACAGTAATTGCAGTTAACGCAGTGACCACAAATTGAATAAAAAATTTCCGTCGCTTACGTGATGGTGTAGACTCAACGAATTCCTCTTAGACCTAAAACGGTCCTTATTTAAATATTTCGCTCGACCAGTGCCCTTGTCTGCTGTTTTGCGAGGATAGATATTGTTTTATGATAATTTCCATTGTAACAGTACACATATTTTAAATGATATGTAAAATATTACAAATACATTAAATACATAATTTATAATATATTGTACGTTTACAAATTAAATATAAACAAATCTACCGTCACAAAAAAAACTGTAGAGAAAAAAGTGCTGGCTGACGAAACTCAAATAATTTAGCATAATAATTCGGATAAGTTGGTGTTGTTCGTCAGGGTTTCACTGTTTTCACTTCATAACGAAATTCAGTATTCCGAGTACCACTCTGCAGAATCATTTTTTTTTTTTATTTTAATATCGTTCCCGATGTTACTTATCGCAATTTCATATTAAGTAGTTGACCTATTTTTTATATTTGTTTTGTCCGTTTCTTAATGCCTAGGGATTTTCAACATTTGTTAATTTTTCCAAACTAAATGGGTTTCCGGTAAATATATTATAAATTATCTTTATTTTTTATAATTAAAACTCGGGTAAAAACAGTATGCTATGCATTTTAATAATGTTTTAGGAAACCCGCGGTGTAATATAAACAACACGAATACGTTTCATCCTATTGTGTAAAAAATTATTTTCGTTTTCATTAAAAACTTGTTGCTAGGTTCGCGGTATATATTGTGATGTGTTTTTTACGGTTAACTTTCTTGCAGTAAATATTTGTCCCGTGTTAAATTGCTTACGATAAAATGTACGAGCGTGTCAATGTATGTATTTTAACACTATACTTGATAAATCCGAGTAGAATTTATTAAATTGATAACCTACCGGAAAAAAAAAAAAAAAAAAAAAAATCGTACAGATTACACTTCTAACCACGTCTCCGCGTGTAACCGTAAATATGATATTCTTTTTATGCATAACGAATTACTATAAACGAAAGAACCAACACAATAGATACCTAATACCTGGTTATCCTTATCGAACAATTAACGTTTAAATAAAAGGTATTCTTTAAAAAAAAAATGTCAAGTCTTATTTTATAATCGTTTTAGTAATATAATTTTCAATTAATCATCGTACACTATACAGTTTTGTGCGGTGATTATTTTAGATTGTGAGCGTGGGCGAGGAATTGCACTGGTTTTACTACGCGACGCGTGTGATTTTTTT
The DNA here is from genome assembly GCA_956483605.1 of Tuberolachnus salignus. Classification (NCBI taxonomy): domain Eukaryota; kingdom Metazoa; phylum Arthropoda; class Insecta; order Hemiptera; family Aphididae; genus Tuberolachnus; species Tuberolachnus salignus. The sequence continues at coordinate 6,424,512 of OY101433.1, read as the reverse complement.
TTTCTTCTGTGTCTGTTCGTAGCAATTTTCGATTTTCCTTAATAATGAAAAAAAAAAAAAAAAACGGGAGTATTTACTCAATGACGGTTTCTGTTATTTTCGATTTTGTTTTTTTTCCTTCTCAATTCAGTTAAAAACCATTCATAACGACCTGGAAATTTCACCGATTACTCATATCAACACTTTCTAGGCGTGGTGTTGTTTCCCAATTATTTCAGTGTTTTTTGAGTTGTTGATATTTTTATATGAAGAGTTTTTTGTAAATAAGTTTTATGCGGATAACATTTTTTCATCTTCTTAAAAATCATTCAACAATATGATTTAAGCATACGGTTTTCTTATGTCACTATACAATCCGTATTTTGTTTCGTCAATGTATTTTTGTGTTAGAAATTAATATAATTTATCAAAACATTTTTAACCAAAATTCGTTCAAAATCGTTTTTTCGTTAGCAATGTTGCGAATAATATATCCATGAGCAGTATCGTACTTAAAAAAAAAGAAAAAAAGAATATTTCACGTTTTGTCAACAAATAAGGACTACGCGAATGCTTCGGGGAGGAATAGTTTATGTACCCACGGACTAACAATCAGAAGATATCGTCTTAGCCCGTGGTCTTGTGAACTGACCCTGATGGATTAGTTTCGGGGTTCGTTATAATAGTGTGTTTTTTTTTTTTTTTTTTTTTATATTTATAACGATTTCTCTCGACTGTGTTCGTTAATTGCGTCTATAACGCCTATAGCGATAGCGGGGCACGCACCCGCGTGCGCTGAAGCCCACACCAAAACTCCGAGTCTAACGTCGTACTCGCTTTGTCGACGATTAACTTGATTGAGGTAAATGGGACGAAATTCTGATATCCATTGCTGTTGGACATCGAATTCGACGACTGCACGATTCTTCACGGTGCCGGGTGCGTCTTTTAAATCGACAGAACCGGGGGCAATTCTGCAACGCGATAATAACGTATCGAATAATATCGTCGAGGAGGACTCGTAAACTGGTGACTTTTTTTTTTACAGCCAACGTGTTTCCGTAGAACGGCGTTTTATGAACCGACGCAACACGGTTAGGCGCGTCGTTAGAGCTGACCGAGTTTCCCGTACGAAACAAAACTTCCAACGGCCCGGTCGTAAAACGAAGCCAATTATCGTCACGTAACTATTAGCCACCACTTATCGTTTAGTTATCGTAAAAAAAAAAAAAAAATAAATAAAAACGATTATCCGTCATGATCAAAGCAAATAAATGCATAGCCGACGGACAATTTGAATACAAAATTACGACAAACCGGCCGAGCGAATTTATTTCCAATAAAAATCCATCGCCTTGTCGACTGGCGAACCCGGGATTGGCTACTGGCGTGGTTCGACCTCTCACCCGTACATCTTCCGTGTTATCAATTTTTAATACCATTCGATAATTTCACTAAAGGAACTACGTAAAATATATAAATCGTTCGTCATCAATCTTGTTTTATATCATTTTTTTTTTTTTTTTTCTATTGCAAAATTAAATTATTTGATTTACTCCGCAGTAGGATGTGCTGGGTTACTACCTATGCTAAAAACCGGCGTCCGTTCTCATTTATTTTTCCGATTCGAGTACTCCGGAGTTTTTTTTTTTTTTTGTGGATTTAAGAGAATTATAAATTGCGCCGTCGAAACACGCCTAATGCGGGACTCATTGGATAAAACGATTATTTAAATACGTCAATGGTAAACCGGAGGAAGCGTGCTACTGTCTCGACAGCAGTATTACCAATGGTAACCGAAGAACCGTTTTTCTTTTCTTCTTCTTCTAGATTTCCATCTCGAAACACAATACGAATAGGGATTTTTTCGCCCGTAGGTATACCGTCCACACCAAAGCGTTTACATTTTATGCGATTTTACGTCACGTAAAACGTGGTGCTTAAAGTAAGCATCTAAAATCGAATTTCACTTTTATCGTACGCTGGTACCGTATATAATTTTAATGACGCTGTAAAATACACAATTCGTATCTCTCTCTCTCTATATCTGAGTGTATCGCCGTCCCCCGGATTTACTAAATGATTGAGGGGGGTCCAGCGAATTCGGATTCCTAAACTACTGTAGTATCGAATGAAATAAATATCAATCCCTAATATATACCATAGCCTGTGTCTCATAAGCTATAACTATAAACAATGGGGTTTTTTTTTTTAAGATATATATATTATTTTTTTTTCGCCGCCACAAAGTTTTATCAACTGTAATATATATATATATATATGATCCGTATAACTTATAGTGTGGTCCGTACAGCGACCATCCAATTATTTTACGTCCCCCCCTCATACGTTTACTTGTTTACTGCGGGCGTCAAAAATAATAATCTTTTTAAATTGTATTCGTTTCCGTGATTTCCAAGGGGGAAATTGGTTAAAGAGCAAAGAAAGTTGTTTTTTCGTTTTGCCTTATTTCGGATTCAATCGTTTTCAACTTGGGCGAAGCTCGTATATAAAGTTATATTATGTCAGATGAGAGGGCACCTACACTGTCAGAGATATTGCGAGCGAGAAAACCATAACGATCGACGTATTGACGCGGTACCACCGGCAAATAGTGAGAGAAAAAAAAAAAATACACCCCTAAGAAGAACCTAAGTAAAATATAATGCGTCAATTTTATTGGTCATTTTAAATCGATCGAATATGTGTTTTATTTTATGATTAATTATAGTTTTATAGGTAGAGATAAATTACAAAGATGTCTGTCGTGATTGATTATACTTGAAAGAATAAAAAATCCGTGAAACGGTAAAATTGACTGGATTGGAAAAAAATAAACAAATAACATTGAATATTTGATTACATTTTGTAATTTATTCGATGAAAAGTATATTAACCGATATAGCAGTGCTGGAAATATTTGTTTCTAAACCACTATTGAAGTCTTATCCAATGGGGGGGGGGTGGGAGGGGTAATACACGTCGTCTGGGCACGTCAGACAAAAATATTTTAAATAATGTACATACTTTTTATTCAATATACTTGAAAACGTTTTTGAATACCAAAAATACTCACATTCTTTACAACGCCGGGTAATAAATTATTATTTTTTTTTTTTTTTCATTATTATTAAATTTCAAATGCCGCTCGCTCAAATATGTATAAGAGCACTTCGCAAAGATGAAAAGCTGTTTAAAAATAATTCAATGTTGTAGCTTTGGAGAATCTATAAAATATAGCCATAAAGGAAAAAAAAAAAAAATTAAGAATACACGTCGTCCGACCGACTGCCGAAGAAGAGAAACGTCGTTAATTGTTTTTAAATTGCAAAATGTTTACTTCGACCGACTAAATTTACCATTAGGTATCGTAACAATTGCGTTTCGGAATTATTAAAAAAAAATGAGTCGTTGTAAGAAAAGAAAAAAAAAGAAAGAAATTCATTGCCGAGCAAAATTAATTGTATATTTTGTCGATATACCAGCAACTATTTTTTTTTTTTTTTTTTATGTTTTTCATATATATATATATATTGAGATGATACCGAGACTATCGATTTATTCTTTGTAGTTTGTCGATAATAATAATTGCGTTTAAAATTTGTACGTATACGAGTACATATTTCTGAGTACACATATCTCGATTCCTGATTTCGGACTACACACGTTCGCGTCGAGGTACAATAATAAAAAAAATAAAAAAAAACACAAGTTTCACAAGTTTTTCGACGAGAAACGTTTAAAGCTGTCCACAGGTAGTATTTGATAGTATTGCATCAACTGAGAACCGTCCGGAAGATGTCTCGGACAATGACAGATTTACCGTATTGTAGACGGACGACTTACGTACAATTAAGACGTTAAGTGTACCGCCGTCGCCGTTTATAGTGTAGGTAGTTTATACGCAAATTATCGCGTTGTCTTTTGTTAAATAAAAAAAAAAAAAAAAAAAAAAGTATTCATCGAAAGCCGAGCCAGCCAACCCGCCGGACCACATTTTCGCAGGTTTTACACATTTTGTATTTGTATCGGAACGACACACTGTGTACCGTTACTGGCGGAGATTTCCGCAATGCCGAAGGCCGACGAATAATAATTAGAGTAAAGGGAAACCATAACAAACCAATAGGTTTTATTTGTATTTCCTGACAACGGCGCGGTCAATTGTTCCGCAAGACACAATGTCGTCAATATTATCATCACGGAGTTTGTTATTAATTTTTTTTTTTTCCGTTGGGAAATCGTCTATGATGTCGACGTGGTACAATTATCTGTTCGCCCTCGTGCACCGTACCGGCAACGACACCTAACCGAATTTCGGTTCACCAATCAAAATAATGCTATAACTGTAAAATCACCTTTTTGTAATTTTTTTTATTTTTTTGCCCTTTTCGTAGCGGTGGTATTTTATCGAAACCACCGTTAATCGGTACAAGTTGGTCACTCTATAGCCGAAAAACAAAAAAAAAAAATTCGCTTCAAAACTACGTTACTGATATTAAAATCCGTTATTATGTTATCAATGTTAATCAATATGAATTCAATAAAAAAAAAAATAAGTTTTCTATTTTTTTTAAAAAAAAGTTACTCAAGGGGTTAACGATCGAATTTGCTTGACAATTTCGTTTGTCAATTTTCGTGTATTCGTCAAACAATAGCTCAAACGATCGAACAAATTCGTTAATCTTCCCCGTAGTTTCGGTTTTCTCCTAGTCGTGACGTGACGTTCGTATTTTATTTCATATTTTAAAGTGCACAGCTCTTTATCACTTATTATTTATTACTCCTATTACAACGAATAATACAGAAAAAGTAATTTTTGGATTTGGCTCTAGCAATGTGTATTAAGAAAATAAAGAAAAAGAATAGCCGTTGGCGTAGAGATTGTTTAAAATTAATAGAAAAATATCACAGATCATCAGTACCAGACCCAGAAAGCGTTGATTTGTTGACTTTGTTATTTTCAGCTTGAAACTCGTTCGTAGAATATTTATTTTTATTTTCCTCGGTAATGTTCCGACGACACTTTCTCAATAAATCAGTTATTATTTTTTTTTTTATTGCCACGCTTCTATTATTTTTGTCTTTCGATTTTATTCTCCATAACATCGGCAAATCACGATAAATGGAGATAAAATGACAAAAAAGCCTGCATACTATCAACAGATTTGATAAAAGATTTGATCGTTTACGGGCGCCTTTATCGATATAATTTAAAAAAAAAAAAAAAATCTTTTTCGAAATACAATTTAAAACTATTCGAATTTGCGATAACGGTAAGCCGAACGCTACATTTCCGTATCTATACTGGACAAAGTAAACATTTAATTCCATTACTGGAATTACTTTTGGTATAAGAAGCGGAGGTTTAAGGTAAACCAGACGAAATCAAATCGCACAACATTTACTCTTAAGCTCGGACTGTGTCCAAGCGTTACTCCCTACGGTACTCAAATTCCTTCAACTCCGTCTGTAAAATATCTTGACTTAACCCTGGACCGCCGACTTACTTGGGCCCATCATACTCGTGCTAAAAGACTTCAACCGAACATGCGACTTCGTATGCTTAAAACTTTACTAATTAATAACAAACACAAACAACTTAAATATGAAATTATTAATGTAAATCACTCATCAAACCCATTTGGACTCTCCGACTATGGGGAAATGCCAAAAGAAAAATCAAATTTAAATCGAATTTAGGCCCTTTCAAATTATTATATTAAAACAAAATTAACAAACTCCCCTCCATACATATCAAATTATAAACCGCCATACTGATTGTAAAAATTAAAACTGTGAAAGAAGAAACAATAACACACTAGAAAAGATTGCACACTCGTCTAGCCTCTCGTTCCAATCGCCTAATAAAAGCTCTTTCGGCATATGTTATTCCCGGTGATCGTCCGAGAGGCGCTTTAAACGCAAACGGTGTAGAGATCTACTGACTTGACCTCGTGAAAGAAATTAAATACAAATTAATTGTTTAAAAGTGTCATCAATGCGGTGGCGGTTTCTTTTGTCGAATTTCTCATGTCTTATTATTGTTTTAGCCAATACTCATATTGTACCTAATTGGAACAGATAATGTATTTTTTTTTTTTTTTTAATAAAGATAGAAACAAAAAAAAAAAAAAAAAATGGTATAAAACGTTTATTTCGTTAATTACCCGGGTAGTAATTTGTACGTTGTCTTAGTGTGTGCCGAGTACCCGGCGGTAATGTACGCACTCCGATAAAACGTCGGATTGTAGATAATTTTTTTTTCGATGAAACGCACGCATTAATTATTCAGTACAGTGTACATCACAGTGTTTCCCAAACGGTGTGCCGTGAAAACTTAAATTTTTTTTATTTTAACAGATTTAATTATGTAAAAAAAAAAAAAAAAAATACATGTTAAACTAAATATCTAAATTTTAAATATTAAATCTAAATAAATGCAATTTTAGCGTGGAACGTGTACTAGATACTTGTAGCATAAACAGTTCAATTCGAGGAGGAATTGACAGTAGACATGCCCGCGTATCTTGTTCAACCGATAGAGAAATCGTTCACGTTTCTTATTTTTAATATTAGTCAGTACGGAAAACGGTAACTACGTATTTTTATTGCTTTTACTGTTATTATCGGATACTCGGTTGATTAATTGAATTTCAAAAACGCACGAGTGTGAGTTCAATTAATTTCGATTTCATTGAACGATCAGACCGGCGTTCCATAAGTTGTTCTTGTTCGATTAGTTTTGAATGAGATATAGCGTCTGATGTAATGGCAAAAGGATTGCGTACCCCCCCCCCAATAGTATTCGTCAACAGACGAACGATAAGAAATATTTACTCATTTTTTCTTTGAAAACTATCGGGTGGTTGTTAATAATCAAAACAGACGTTATGATATCACGTGGACCGATATATCTGCTGTTAATTGAAACATTTCTAGGCGCTCTCTAGTCAATATTCGTCTAAAGTTTGCCGCGATGGGAAAAACTTTGGGAACCGTTGGTGTTCATATATATATATATATATATATATACAGCTGTCTCGCACAATGAAATATTAGAATTGCCCGTGGATTTAACCCCCTACACCTCGCCCAACTTTATCTGCCTTTTGGGTTAGATTTTCCCTGCGGAATTTCACTAAAAATGAAAATTAATACGCAAAACGATCGTTTACCGTTTGTCGCTCTTAGACTGTTTAGGCATCTACACCAAACGATATATACCATCGAAATGCCAAGTCTCTAGGTCCAGGCGTTGATCAGTGAGCGAGTGAACGGTATTTGGATTTTATATCTATAGAATAACGAAAATAAAATAATAATAATAATATGTTTTTTCGGTAACTAAGCAACGAAAGTTTCTCTAGTAACGTATTGGTAATTGATTTGTGTGTTTTCCTATAAAAAAATCTTTAAATTTGCAATAAACAAAAAAAAAACAATTTGAGCGGTCATTTATCGAGATAAAAACTACGTTATATTTTAAGTCGGACCAAATCACACACACACACGAGCATAATCTTATCGAAATCGGTTTTCTAATTTTAGAGCGCATTGGTACGCTTAATTTTTATATATATATATATATTTTTTTTTGATAAAACGCCCGTTGTGTCTGTTAGCGATAACCATCGCTGCTGCGAAGATTAACAATACAATAATAAATAATAATAAAAAAAAAAAAACTAAATACACAATATATTGAAGACTGAATAAAAAAAAAAAAAAAAAAATAAAAACAATGGCCTTCTCTTACCAAACTTTATTCGAGAAATCGATTTACCGTACGCCCCGAACCGACAACGGATTTTTTAGTAGTTGTAATCACAAAATAATCGTTGGACGAAATAACCAACGTACAATCTCATGTCATGGCGGTCAAGGTTCTCGGCAAATGTCTACGCGAATCCAAATGCTCGATCAATTAAATGCAAATGCGAATCCGGGGGGGAATACTTTGTAATTCTCATAAAACGTCGCCCGAACATAAACCGCTCTAATAAATAAATAATTTCATTTTTTAATTTTAAATTAAACAGTACCAATTGTGCAAATAGATTATTATTAGGGTTCGGATTTCAATGGGTTTGCATATTTTTTTTTTTTTTTTTTTTTTGGAATGTCTTACATGACGCTTTCAGAGCTACAAATGTGTTTCAAGTATTCCACGTTGTGACCGCGACATTTTTCGCATTTTTAGCGGATATTCTACTTTTTAGCGAGTTTTTGACGTTTTTAATGCACTTTTAATTTTTTAAGACATTTTTTTTTACCTATTTCTCGTATTGTCACTAAACGAATCGACTTTATCGAAATAAACAATGTACTACGTAATATTAAAGAAGCTCTCATTGTACAGCGTATTACAAATTGTAATTTTTGCAATTTAATTTTTTGCTCGTTTTTTTTTTTTTATATTCATAAAAATTAAAAATTATAAACGTACCTACACAATTTTAAAATGTTAAATGAATAATTATAATAATATTTTTAATGTTAAATACATTTTTTGATTTTTTTTCGGGCATTTTAATTCGAGCGCTAATTATTATAATAATTTGGTGTCTAATAATTCAATAGTAATCATCTTACTAAGTGAATTTTTTTTTTTTTTTTTATTAGATTATTGACATTTAATTTTTACTATTAGATTACTATTAGAACGAATTTTAAAGTTATTCGAATAAAAATAAAAACCTAGGCCCAGTGACTCACCGGCTAACACTTCCCCCAAGAAATGCGCCGTTGACCGGGCATAGGAAAATGTAATTTTTTTTCCCTTTTAAAATTTGCTCTGTAATAATAATTGGATCGTGCGTTCAAAACATAAATTATTATGTCAAAAATGTTTTTTTTTTTTTTTTTTTTTTTTTTTTTTTTTTTTTTTGTTTTCTGACGTTTACACGACGGATTTTTTTTTTTTTTTTGTTTTTTCACAGCCATTAGTCCAAGCTCAACATTAATTACGCGTGTTATTAGTATAACGAATAAAAAAAAAAAATTGAAAAAAAACGATACAAAGCCAACAAAATTATACAAACTAATAACAATACCAGTAATAACGAAAAAAATAATAGACGTGTTAAAAAAAAAAAATCCATATATACGAGTATTTAAGAGATTACCCATTGCGATATCTCCTGAGAAAATGAAGATAATCAAAGACTGTGTTACTTATGCGACTCACGAGGACATAAGAAATGCAAATATTTATATTTCAATTAAATGTATATGTTTCGGTAAACTATTTAAAAAAAATAATAACTTTTTATTTTATTATTTTCGAAAAATTTAAAGACTGCCATTTTTTTCAGAGTTTATTATTCTCGTGAACATTTTGAAGTTTCGACATTTTGTTATCATTCGCCTCGTGATTGATCTTTTGCTATTACATAATAGTGGAATGGTAAATAAAACATATCTGAAAACGTGACGAGACGATTTCGAAACACTACAATGGTATTAAATTAAACACTATTTTTCCGTAAACCAAATAAAATCATAAGGTTAACAAAAATAAAAAGTCAAAATGGTCAGAACAATAAATTCAATAAATCAAACTGTCTCCGAGGAGCCGCTGTCTAGAACTCTAGACAGCTATCTTTAAATTGGCGGAAAATAGTAAGACAAAAACAAATTGTTACCAAAAAATAAATATTTCATTAAAATACGAATATTTGTAGTCATTATCCAACGTGAGTCATTAACACACACAAAAAAAAAAAACCAACAGAATTTAATTATTGTCTGATTATCTGAAGAGATATCGCGATGTGGGTATATCTTCGTGAGATACCCTGTATAGATAATATAACAGTTATCATTAAGACTAGGATATCTATGCATTTGCATGTTTTTTCCTTTTGTTCAAATCGATTGGTTCGTCCAGATATGACCACGTTTTGACTTATTCTCGATTGAATAGAACTGTTTTTTTTTTTGAACATAATACATATAATTGCATATATAGAGAGAGAATTTTGGGACTCTTGTGAATTTTAAATAGTATTTATTTAATGAAATAAAATGCAATAAAATCTGTAATATCATATTTAGTCGACGAACCAGAGAATTGTTTGAAGACAAACGTTTAAAATACCGTTTAGCTTTTATGAAATTCATTTTTGTTCTCTCGCCGAAGCAATTACTAACCTAGAAAAATGCGCACTGTCTCTCGGTGAGGTTTTAAAAAAATTATTTTACACGTGGAAAATAAACTGTGAAAATGTAACGGGAGAATAGCAGAATCGGTAAGAAAAAACTAAAACGGACTTGGTATTAAAAGAAGAATGAGGGATTAAAAAATTCGTAGCGATATAAATGGTAAATACAAACGGAAAAAGAAGACATATATATATATATATATCACTTACAAAGTAAACAAATTACCAACCGCCGATTTATAACATGAAGCTAAAAAACAAATTATTAAAACATGGCAAAACCAATAGGACTCCATCTCACCTGATTGACAATAAGTTAAGAAATATTTTTTTTTATTAGAAAAACTTACAATCTGTATTTACAAAAAAAAACACAATAAGCAAATAGAATAACTTTGTACGTAGAGAAAAAAATAAAATGACAATAACGTGGTTGCTTGATGAATTAGTTTAATAGATCTCGACACCTGCGTCTTTTGAGACGGCGTGGAGGGTTTTCTGGGAGTGTAATTGAAGATAAAATGCTGGATGAGAGGATTTCGATGGTACTGTAGTTTTGTATGAAATTCGGTGTAGTATTTTTTGGCTAACTGGTCAACAGTATCAAATCGTAGGTGTTTGTGTAGCGCTTTGTTTGTTACGTACCAAGGGGCTGTAGCTATGCGACGTAAAACTATCGACTGGAAAGCTTGGATGGTGCGAGTTTTGGATGGTTTTGCACAGCCCCAGATTTGAACGTCATAAGCCCATATAGGCCTTTGTAAGGGTTTTTATAAAGTGTAGACGGGTATTTAATGTTTTGCGTATTGCCTTTAAGTGTGGTCGCCAAGTTAATCGTTTGTCGAGTATAATGCCTAAGTATTTTACCTGTGTGGTTTTGGGGATATCTACTCCTTGGAGTTTCAGTGACGGGGAGTCTTTTTTACTACGGGTTGTGAATACTACATGAGATGATTTTTCAGGGTTGATTTAGGTTCGCCACTGGGTAGCCCATGTGCTTATTGGATCGAGATGTGTTTGGAGAGCTTAGAGAGGCTTGTGCGGGGTCTATATCAGAAGCCAGTACAGCTGTATCGTCGGCATATGTTGCCAGGGTTGTGTTTGTTGTTTTGGGAATATCCGATGTGTGTGTGTTGAATAAGTCGGGGGCGAGATTAAAAAAAACATTTACCAAACAATTTCCAAATTGCCTCACCCGAACAACTCTGGCAGGAGAGAACAGGTAGTCATTAACAGAACCAGAATAGGTCACTGCACCTCTTACACGCTCAAACACCTCATCACCAAGGAACCCAAGCCTTTGTGTGACCCATGCAAAATTCCTATCTCAAACACGCACGTATAATTAGAAAAACCGGTGAAAATATACGGCAATAATTACGGTTTCATAATTTACAATTTTTTCGTTTTGGTGTTATCTCGGTTAAAAATAATCGTAGAGACCGGGTCGCAAATGGGTTTACTAAAAAATTAATATAGTAATAAATATCGTGTGAAACATTTGGTCGTCGTAATATTACGGAACCTTTACGTCGAGATAGTTATCACGCCAACGGGATAAAACACGACGGTATTTCGGCGTTTTAATAACTGCGAGTACTTATGACACATATTTTTTTCTTTTTATTGTTACTTTCAAAACACTAAATTTCGAGGGTGCCGGGGAACCTGTGTCCGTTTGTTTTTTAAATTATTATTTTTTATTACTTTCAAAACAAACGGGCGAGAATATCGTGGGGTGGGGGAGGAAGGGGATTTTTGAACTATTTTTATAGGCAATTCAGGTATTCAAGTTACTTAAGTTTTTGTTTGGTTTTATGTGGATAAAATTGTTTTGGCCTTACAGAAATGCGTGAACATTTCACACAAGGTTTATCATAAATTGTACTAACGGTGAAAAAGAAAAAAAATCCAGGGTTATATATAATAACTTTATTTTATATGGGTTTTTCTGTCCCTTAACTACTTTTCTACCAGACATCCTGCTCCGACTTTCCAAGCGTAAAATCTTTTCTGAAAGCACTTTGGATCTAGTCGGTGAGTGTTTTTTGATTTTCGTTGTCGTTTTCATAATATTCGGGAAAAACGGAAAAGTTTACGGCAATCGTTTCATTTCTGTTGTAACTCGGTTAAAAATAATTATTGTAATTTTCATTAATATTATATCTGTCTAGGCGCGGGCAAAACATTCTGGCCATTTTTGAACAATTTATAGGCATTTTAAGTTTTTTTTTTTTTTTTTCCAAATTAATTGAATGAAACCGTTTCGGCCAAATAGAAATGCGCGAAAATCTGATACAAGGTTCATCATAAATTCTATACTTTACGATGAAAAAGGAAAAAATCGAGGGCAGTCGTGTAATAATTCTGTTTTATAAACGTTAAGTAAATTATTAAATCATTAAATTATATTTTAGATTCATATTCGAATTTAGTCACACAATTCAGTATATTAATGCATTTTGATTATACGGAATATAATTTATAAATTTGACATGTTGAGAGATAAAAACCAATATTTTAAGGATCGGATACTATAATATCTAATATTTATTAGAGACAATTAAACATAATGAGAAAGCACTATACAGAAGTTAAATTGATGAAATTAAGTAAAAACTTATTTTCCTTTGATAAGTTTGTTCGTATGGTTATATCTTAAAAAAAAAAAAAAAGGCACTTCAGATGGTAATAATTGTTATTTGCTATGAAATTTATACGTATTTTAATATGGATTAGTGACCTTTTCGATGCCGAGCAAAATGGTCGAGTTATTATACTTATTCCTGACCCAGGACTTGACCTTAAACATTTGTGAAACTTCCCTGACTCGCACATAAAATTTAGTATGTACATGCAGTTTTAATATTTATGGTTTTTACTGTTATTGTAAAATTCGAAATAAAATCCAATACTAAAATCACGATGATTTATATAAGGGAATTATTTTCCACTGTTGGCGAATTTGTCAGATGTAAATAATATTGGTATACCAATAATTTCGTAACGTACGTTTGCAACGTGTCTCCATGGAATGGTTCCGGCCTGGAAATGGAAATTTTCCAGATGACCTGAATCATATTGTGACCCTGTGGCCCGACGGTTTTTAGAACCTCATGAATACACGTATAATCAGTTACTATATATCTAAACCTCAGGGACGAACGCAGAAAAAAAATGTCGGGTTGGGAGGTTGAGAAAAATGTAAAATATACGAAAATATCACATTTAATACTCTATTTTATTTATAAATCTCATGGGAAACTCTGAAATAATTATTAAATTTGTAGGTCAGGGAATTTATTTTTAAAAAATTGTCCTTATTCTTATGAAGGTGACTATTAGGCCAAATCTCATACTCTTCTTTTATAATGTCATTTTGCCCAAGTAAATCATTAACACTTATAGTTTTAAATCGTATCAAAAAAAAAAAACAAAAAAACAAATTAAATCAAATTTACAAATTAATCGTGCAAAAACAATTTCAAGTTTATTTATTTTGAAATATACGTTTATATTTTTCCGGTATTTTCGTATGCGAAATCAAACTCGAAATCCGGAGCCCGTGCGTTCTATAAAATTCTCTATACGTAATTTAAAATTGGTTCTTAAATTCTATACAAGCCGGAGCTTTATATATTCTTGAACTCAAACCGTTGTCACGACTTCTCTCGAAAATAATCGCGGATTGCCGTCTAGTGGCTTGGAACGCAAAAATGACGAACATATAATACGAAATACCTTGAAACAATTCGTTTTTACAACGAAATTATATCGAACATTTTACATCCTACGGGGAGGCTAAGCCAACTTCAAAACGATTTCCCCTCGTAAATACGCCGTGCACGTGCATAATAGCAGTACTATTAATATTATTATGGGCAAATTAAAAACCTAACGTTTCTTTTACGTCAGGTATCGCAATAAATCGACTCGTTCGTTAAGCCGGGTTTAGGTTGGGTCCGGGTGTTATGTATGTTTTTCCAACAATGATTCAATTTATTAAACGGACACCGTAATGCGTGATAATGTTTTGTGCATTGTATTTGTGCGCATTCGATAGATTGTATTCGAGTAGAGATGGGCAATATTTTTTGAACATCGATGTTTCGATGTATGGATACATCGAAATTTTAAACAATGATAGTGTCCATACATCGGATTTACGAGGTTTTCATCGATGTCTTTCCGATGTTTTAACATAAAATATTTTCATAGCACAAACAAGTGGACAAAAAAAAGTCATGCAATCACCCGTTTTTATAATCCTGGTGGTGGTGGGGGGAGGGTCGAGTTTTCAAACCTATTTTATTTTTGAAAAAAAAATAGTTGAATACTAAATTACCAATTAAAAATACTATTAAATTCAAACCATAGGTATATTACATGTGATTATATTTAAATGTAAGTTATTCTTTAGAAAATATTTCATATACTGAATACCCTGCCTTCGTGTACGGTCTAAGGATTGTAAAAATAGAAGTTTGTTTCAATGCTTGGGATGTTAATCGATTTATTTGTTTATTCTAAGTGAATCCCGCTTTAGAAGCTAAACGTTCACTAGGGCCAGACGTTACAACAGGCATCAGATATTTAATGGCGGGTATCCTTCCGTATTTGTCAAGGATCATCAGATAATCAGATAATAAAATTGTTATACAAATAATTTAGAAAAAAAAAAAAAAAAAAATACTAATACAAACTGTATTCAAAAAGCATTGAAATAAAATCGCGATGTTTTCTTGGACATATCGATGGCAAAACATCGACGGTTTTTGCCCACCGCTGTATTATTCGAATATTATGTTAAATTTAATAATTTTGTTTGAACCTTAAACGGTATAATTACTGACGAATGAACGTGCCGAATGTTCAGATAGAGTTCCATTGTACCAAGTAATTAATGTCGGTTAGAAATTGTTATTCGTACACGTATCCTTTTCGTCCTTTATGCAATATTTATTTCCGTCATATTATTTTGTTTCAGATATCGCGAGAAATACCGGAGTGAATACAAACGAGCAAAATATAGACATTTTTTTCGAATTTTTTATTTTTTTGTAAGTATACTATACCTACTTTACATTTTGACTAATATAACTTTTTAACAAATGTATTCTCACAATCTGTTACATCTTGAACAATGAGCGTAAGTAATAAAGGATTTTATGTCATGAACGACGGAGTAAAGAAACCTTTCAGTGAAGGCACTTTGTCATTTAGTAGTTAATTATACAATTAATTTTTCAATATATTTACAATTAGGGTAATTTTTATTTTTTTTTTTTTTTATGAAAGTAAGTCCCGACACCACCGCCTTTTTAATCCTTTTTTGAGGATTACAAGGAATATTTGCTAATGCATGGCTCTTTATTAAGGGATTTGTGTGGTTTTGAAGATTTAAGTTAAATCGTTTGTAAAACGTTTTTGCTACATCTTGAACAGAGAAGATGCCAAGATCATTATGTAGGGACTGGTTTGAAATATAAAAAGGTGCTTTGGTTATTTTGACCAATATTAATTATAATTGTTGATATTGTTATCAAATACACTTTTTATGAAATATCAACGTGTTTACGCGTACGCCTTCTAAAAATAATTTGTTATAATTTACTGGATTGGAAAAAATATAGAACAATTATATCAACGAACTTGCAAAGCTGTGCAGTAACTAGTAAAAGAGTTGAAGAAACGTTACTCTTTTTGATAACTCGTAACTTAACAAGTTTATAAAAAAAAAAAAAAAAAAACACTATAATGTTAATATATTAATAAGTCGATTACTATAGTATACTATTAGTATTTCTTTTAACGAACAATTTTAACTAAATTTGGTTACGTTGTAAAAATGCAAGTTATTATTTCTAAAAAGTAACTCGTGAACTTTTTGTAGAAAAAGCTGTCGTTCAAATTATTTAAATTTGAATTTTTATATTTTGCCATTGCCGAGACCCCGATCCCTACGGAACTAATACAAAGGGCCAGACGAACGAAATAATGTATTCAACCACGCATTTGACAATTATTTCATTCGCCACGTTTTTAGCAGCGATTTTTTTTTTTTTTTTTTTTATCGCGAACCAAAAATGTTATCTATACAAAGACTTCGAGGAACATTGTATTTTTTTTTTTTTTTTTTCAACGCGTTGTTCAACCGAAAGAGATTTCGATAGTAGGAGTAAAGTTATTCGTGTTGAATTTCTCCTTGTAATTAATTTATCTCTATCAGCAAAGTTATCGATAAAACATTTCGCCGGGACGGAATTTTATCTTTTGCTTATATAATTTTATTTCCAAACAGTTAGAATTACTTAGCCGAACAAAACACAGGCGTGTATAATTAATTTCTTTTGTTTGCGGAAAATAATAATAATTTTTATATCAGACCTACAATATAATTAAACCCCGAGCACGTGAAATTCAATAGTACTCAAGGGCACTTAAAGTTTTGTGTTAATTTACGCGGCCTTTATCAACGGTATATACATTTTTGATTCTAAGCATAACTTACTACTCGGTGGTAAAACTCACAAAAGTGTAAATCGTACATCGTGGTTTACAGACCCGTGAGGGGAGGGTGTTTTGCCCCCATACCCCCTTAAAGTGATCAACCGATATTTCGTTTCTGTTACCGCAAAATAAGAGTTACCTAACGTTTTTATCGTATTAAAATTCCATCCGAAATTCGGCTGTCCAAACGTAATCGATTAAATCGTAAAGGCCCCTATAGACGGTCGGTCATAAATGGCAATCAACGTGATTGACAGTCAAGATTGATAATTACCATATACGGTCGATCAAGACTGACAATATTCAGTCGTTCCGATTATTTTATTTTTATAGTCAACACAATTGTTACTATTGAAAGTGTGGCGTTACGTGTTGTTGTCATTCAATATTTATTGAAAAAAAAAATATTTTTATATATTCCATCACAATCTTCTAGATGAACTTCGACACTATCTTCTCCTTCTGACTACAGAAATTATCTCCGCATGGACCACAAGACATTTTCGAAGTTATTAAAAATGATCGCACCAATGATAGAGAAACAGGATACTTGTGTGAGAGAATCAATTTCGTCGGCCCAGCGTTTATCATGTACACTTCGATACCTGGCTACCGGCGTTAATTTTGAAAAGCTCAAGTTCATATTTATTGACGAAGTTATAAAGTTTACGATAGTCAAAAAGACACGACTGCTTCACACAATTCGACTTGATTGACTGATAAATTGTACATTAATAGACATACACATAGGTCAATCATGAATGTCAATCATCTTGATTGATGATAAAAATTCATACATGCTTGAATTCCATCAGTCGTGCAATTTGATTGTCAGTCATTATCGTTGACATACATACACACCATCAGTCTTGACTGTCAATCACGTTGATCGTCATTCATGACTGACCGTGTATGGGGGCCTTAAGAGATTATCGCGATAAAATACGGGCTGTCCAAGTGACTATACTCTGTCCGAGTTGTCCGAGTGTCCAATCGCTCGGGCGAAAACTAGTTCCGTTCGCGCGTGTGCCTTGCATGTCTTTAGGGATGTGAAGATCTGTATGAAGAGTGCGGTCTGAAACATACGGAGGAACGTCGGTTATGAGTCGGAGGATTTTCGATTGAAACACTTGTATTTTTTGCGCGTTTGATAGTTTTGCCGAGCCCCAGAGTTGAATTCCATAGAGCCAGATGGGCTTAAGAAGAAGATTGTATATTTGAATTTTGGTTTTGAGGGATAGTCTTGTGAATATGCCGAGTATGATATAATCGTTGATTTAATTTTAATTTTATCGTGTGAACACGTTTAGCCCATGTTAGGCGTTCGTCGAAGGTTAGACCTAGATATTTGGCTGTGTCGGAGAATGGTATTGGTTTGCTGTTTACACGTACCGGAGGAGGTCGTGTCTGTGACGGATAGCAACGCTGGCGCGTGCAGAATCGTTTTCGTCAATTTCGACACGCCAGAGGGAGTATACCAGTGCGACACAGGTCATTCGGGTGGTTTTGGTGAGGTAGATGAAACTAGGCGGTCCGGATCGGTGTGACGGGCGTATATTGCTTTGTCGTCTGCGTATTCGGCTGTTTGAGTGTACAAAGACTGGTGGTTTGGACTATAGATTAAAAAGAGTCGGCGATAAGACTGGCGCACCTCGAGGAACGCCGGCTAATATTGGGGATAATAACTGGGGTGTTCGGTTCGTATTAATATTGGACGTCGATTATGTTTGGGGGGGGGCGTATACAAGAAAACGCATTTCCAACCAAATGTTTTTATCGCGATTGTCGTTCGTGCGATCAAAACCACGAGACGAATAATAATCGTAAACGCCTATCCAGAAGATTGCGAATTTCCCATGCGCCTAGAAATATATACATTTATTTTTTTATTTTTTTTTGCGATTTATTTATTTAAAAAAATGTATTTACTAAAAGACTAAAACACTTGCAGCAGTATGTGTGGATTATTTGCATTGCCATTGACGCGATGAGATGATATCCCTGCACCGGACTAATGATGATGACAATGATAATAATAATAATAATAATAATAATATGTTATTCGTGCCCGCTGACCATATGAAATAAATTATTTTCAAACGACAGTGCCAAACTATTACAATAGTCGTTTAAAACAGTTTACGAGACCATTTTATTATCGTATTATTTCAATACGGCGAACACGTTGCATTTTGCCCGTCACCATTGTAATAGTACGGTATGACGAAAGTTGTTGGTTCGAAATTCCGATTGGGTACGTGGCGAAATATGATATTATTTATAGGTGTTGGGCATTAAGGCCGTCGTTCGGAAAGTTTTTCGCACGGTTTTCATTTTGTCGTCACTCGCGGTGTTTAGGCCAATACCCAGCGGTCGGGCACGTACGAATAATGCGTTCGGTCACGATAATCGACGAATAATATGCGAAACGTATTTAATTTGACAATCCGGACAACGAACGAAACCGATAGGCTGAATTTCGATTGATTTTTCGTTTATATATATGTCCCGGGTGTTTTACAAAAAAACGTCAACCGATTCGAATTCGAATAAACGCATTTGAAATCGCGCGAATGGGGACTGGACGTCTTACTTTACATAACATTGACATTACATATTGTTTTTCCGCTAGAAATTTGAAATGTTACATTTTTTTTTTTTTGAATATTCAAAGCGCGGTGTTAATTTGAGTGATACGACCGAAAATCTCGTCTTTTATCGATATTTATTAACATAATACGAGTAGTTTTAGTGATTTGTTCATATAAACGGATTATTAAACAATGTATATTGTTGATTTGTATGTATTTTGAGTTGGAATTTTTAGATTATTTTAGGTTTGTTAAAATTTGATTAGGTAGGTATATATTAGAGTTGGCCATAATCGCTGTGTTCTATTCACAATTTGTTCAACTCGTTCTATTCCCACATAATGTTGTGATTTAAGAAGACCCGATGTCAACGCCCGTACTTGAGAGGTCGCGGGTATAGGCAATTTCGACGACATTTTTTAAATAAAAAAAAAAATTCAATCGATTCAACAATATTCAAGTTCACTATCAGATTAACGTGCAAGTACTTCCAAGTACGATTATCAGAAGTGTTTTTTTTTTTTTTTTTTTTCATGTAATTATGATTTAAAATTCAAAAATACGTACACGAAAACATAAAAAAAAGGCACTTTAAAGTGTTTTTAGAGTTACAAAAAATTTTAGACGACGTCATTTTCGGGTCGTTCAAATATTAGGCTTTGTATCGAAGGTTGACAACCTTGTTTTTTTTTTTCAATTTTCTTTTCATTTGTTTAAACTGTCGCAACACGTTTGAAAATCAATATTTTTAAAAACGCCCTAGCGGTCTTCTCTTAAATATTGTTCTCTATAAATTCTATAATAGGTATTTTCTCTTTAAATGCACTTAAAAGAGCTTTTTTTTTTTTATGCTTTCCTTAAACACGTTTTTACGGTCGATTTTTTCTACCGGCACGACCTCTTGAACCCCGCATTTCTATATAATAAATAGAATCCTCGATAAATTTAACAAGAGGCTATTTACGACTCTAAACTCGGTTCCTTGTAGACTTTTGATGGTCACGTTGCACTCGCCGCCAAAATATTTACCCAAATATTATTTCCTTCGAGTGGCCCACCGTGTCTTTATCTTGGGGGCGGAATCTCTCGTTGACCTTCCGGCTTCTATAGATATTATTATATTATATACTCGCCCGGCATTCTAATTCGATTAATACGGGCAAAATTATAATTGCCTACAGCAATATTATTTTCTACTTGATGTTTTACAAAAACCATTTATAATAAAGGATTTTTCTAAAAGTCACTACCGTCGTGTTTTGCATTCGAGGAGAAATTCGCATTTGATCGTTAATCATCATTGCGAATGAAAAACATTTTTTTTATTTTTTTTTCGCTCACAAACTCGAGCGTTTTCCATAAGTTTTATCGAACAGTATTCTATGATTTTTGATAGCGCACTTTGTTAGTGGAAAAAAAAAAAATAATAGTTAGGATAGGTTAGTTTTCCTTCGTACGTTTCTATATTGTCTATAGTTTTATGGCTCTATACAATATTATAGGCTATATCTCTCGATATACACGTTTCGAATGATTTAATATCGCGAACCAGAGAGATTATTCTCTATCACGGCAATTCCGTTCGACAGACGACATTTTGTAATAAATTTCATATCCGTACGGTTAGACATGACCGCAATAAATCACTTTTTTTTTTTTCCAATTTCAGTCGAAAACCTTGGGTTGCAATATGCAAATCGAAAACCGTTACGGTTTCGCCGATGGCCAACGAAATAAGACGGGTAAAATACAAAATTATTCAATTAAGAGAAAAACCAATAATCATATTTATTCGGAATTTTCGCGTACCATCGCCACGGTTCGTAGTGACGACAAAATAATCGCCCAGTGTATAACATTTCGGTTTAAATTTCCCGGTTGACTACAAAAGGCCGTCTGCTGTTGTCGTATAACGTATAAGAACAAATAAAAAATATTTAAGAATATTTTCAAATGCGCGATCGTAATAATTTTTTTCGTGTCATAACAAAATGGAAAATAGGCCGGAAATTGTATTTCCCGAGTTCAAGTTTAGTTCAACGCCTACAAAGCCGTATTTGGGGAAAAAAATAATTCGGGGAGTGATCTAACGCTTTCGACTGCATGTTATCGATCAAAATTGGTTTTCTATCGCTTATCCAAAGGCCCAGATTCCTCTTTCCGAATATTTTACAAAGCAAAAAAAAAAAGATAGATCGTAAAACAACGTTTAAAATAAACGTACGCTGTTATCAGGCCAACGGGGGATATTTCCTTGTACCCTGTAGCCTGGGCCTGGGCCGTCCCGGGTTGGTGGTGAAACTGTCGAAGGATTCGCCGGGTGCTGTTGCTGGTAGTGATTGGAACAATCCGGATTCGCCGAAGTTCGAGAATCCGGATATTAAATTCCGAAATCCGACAATTATTGTAAATCCAGATTTCGGATTTGAAAATCCGTATTCTATGTGAAACAAAATTCTGGATTTTAAATTGCGTTTGTTTATTCTTTAATTAATTTCTCATAGAGCTATTATTATTATTATCTTTTTGTTAATACCATTAAATGTGTAAAACATTAAATACGTTTTTAAAATTCAAAATATATCACCAAATAGGATTTTTTTTTTTTTTGTTTAAACTAGTACAACAACAACAACAACAAAATCATACATATTACATTATAATTTATCTAATTTATTACTGGCTGACCCGGCAAACGTTGTTTTACTTATAAAAATGTTTTGTGGCGGTACCGCGCTTTGAAATTAATAAAATTATTTAACACATTTCGTGTAATGTAAACAATTTACCTGAAAATTTGATATCTTTTTTTTTTTTAAGATTTAAAATGAAAAACGTTGTTATTACTCATGAAAATACAAAATGTCGGATAATCCGGATTTCCGTCACATCGCCAGTAACGGAAATAGGCCTGTTCGTACATAATTATGGATCTGCCCCTGGAGTTACAGCGACGACGAAAGAGTTTCGGATGCAGAAGATTCCCGCCCCCCTGTCGAATGACGCGGGTGTCGATTTTCGCGGTTGCACCCGGGATATTATTTGTTTTACATTTTAAATCGCTCAAGTCGGGGCAAACAAAGTTTTTCAAAACTACTAAATCGTGTACGGAATTGTTTGTGAAATTCAACGGCACAAGAAAATTTATCAACGTTAATAAATGGTTGAAAACTTTAATGTTGATTAGATTAGCCTTAACGATCTTGTTGATGGAATAACATTGTTTTGATGTTTATTTTCACGCGCCATACACATTTTCGATAGTATTATTACATCAAAACAAAAAAAAAATATACTATTTCTAGTCGGCCAGGTCGTAAACTAAAATTGTTTTATATTATTATTATTATGTTAATATAATATTTGTTAATTAATACGATTAATTATACAATTGATAGTGTAGAAAAAACAAAAAAAAAAAAAATGTAAAATAGAACACGAGCGAAGCGATCGATAATTTTTACCAGAGGGCCATTGAATTTAATGCCCGGTAACATAAAACTGCCCTATCCCGCGGATTTATGCCTTGTTTACAAGTGACGAGCTGTCGGCCGGAAAAAACAATACTGATGTATGCCGAGCGGTAGATATATTTCGTAAAATCAGTCCAAACCGTTCGACACCCATCCTCATAAATAATCGGTATTCGGTAATATCTTCGCTTTCTAGCCCTCTGAGAGACGTCCAACCGAAGCGTCACCGTGAGCACGTCGACGTGATATCCAATTCCTTGTCCAAATCCGTTTTCTCTTTTCTGTGTTCGACTCTATATTGAAGTTTTCCTTAAAATACTTGTTTCATTTCGAGATGACCGTTCGTACTTATTTGAAATCTGTATATATATAAAAAGACTAGTCCTGGGTGATTCATCATCGCCTAGCCGGAACTGCTGAAGCTATGGATATGAAATTTTCAGTAAATGTACTTATTACTATGTATAGGCGCACTAAGAAAGGATTTTTCGAAATTTACATTTTAAAGGGTTAGTTATACCTAGGGGTACAAGGGCTGATGAAGTAAAATCATGTCTAAAAGCTTCATATTTGTGGCCACATATCCAGAAAGTTGCACTTCATAAAAATATGAGGGTTCATGTGAAAGGTGACACATCTGCTGCGATTTTCGCTGAGGTGTTACTTAAAATAGGAGACGGAAATTTCCCTTCATTGGAAGGTGAGATCACTATTCCCTCAAATTTGTGTACAGTTATTAGCTCTTTATCAGAACTAACTTCCAGAATTTACCCAGATATAATAAATATCAAGATGAAACCCATCGAATGGCTGTGCGAGCGAGCCATCTTAACTCCAAAGAACGACAAGGCAGCCGAAATCAATGAAATTCCACTAAAGGCATTTAATGAAAAAGCTGTTGAATATAAATCTTTTGATTCGGTGATCCAATCAGATGATGCTGTCCATTACCCTTTAGAATTTCTTAATACTCTGAATCCTTCTGGTCTTCCATCACATAAACTTATCCTTAAAATTAGAGCACCTATAATGTTACTAAGAAATCTTAACCCACATAAATTGTGTAATGGAACTAGATTGCAAGGTGGGTTTTTATAACGCCATAATGTATTATTACAGAAAGTTATAATTTTTTGGGTATATTTTATTTCAACATTTTGTCGATTAGAATTGTATCTTACAATTTGTCTTGAAAATATTAAAATAATTTTTTGCTGACTTCTGATTGTTACAATACATGGGCAACCTAGGATAAACTAAAAGCAGCCTGTAATAAATATAAAAACTGATAAAATAAAAGTGATAGTAGGTTACACAAAAAACCTGTACACGGGCGAAGCCGGGTTATTCAGCTAGTAATAATATAATAATATAATTTAAATACTCGATGAAAAAATGTATCAAACGACTACGGGTTAACACTACCGAATTCACAACTGCTCGGTACGCGACACACGACGGGCAGTTTTAGATACGCCGAGTACAATACATCTTAGGTATTAGGGGTGAGATACTCGGCCCAGTAAATAGAAACAGTTTCTATTCACTCGTCTGAGATCACTAGGCCTCGGCCGAGTACTGTGTACCTTGTGTTTAGATCAGTCGTTCTCAAAGTGGGAAATAGCCTGAAGACATTTTGAGGGCAAGATAATGTCGGAAGCAAATGAGAAAAACCATCAATACAGTGCGGATTATATTAAATACGGATTTATCGAAAATCCAACAAATCCACCGGCACCAATGTCAAAAAACATTTGCAAATGAAGCGATATAGTCTTCTGGACTACACGATAATTTTAACAAAATGCACTCGGATAAAAAAGACAAATGCGTGGCATATTTTCAAGACACGGAAACGAAGTACGTAGCTCAGCCAACAATATCAAAACTTTTTTTCGCGGCTTCTAAGCAAGACGATGGCGGACTTTGTACTTCGTACAATATCTCTTTGTTAATGGCTAAATCAGGCAAACCGCACGATATTGGGGAAGATTAAATTTTACCGGCATTAAAAGAAGTCAAAACCCTGCGCTCCCATAAACCGGCGGCAGATATTATACGAAAAACTCCTTTGAGCAATAGCTCTGTACAAAGACGAATTGATGAGATGGCCGAAAACATCGAAGATTCACTATGCAATTATCTGAAGACTTGTCAATTTTTATGTTTTCAAGTAAATTCGAGCCTGATTAATATCAGCAAACTGGTTAAAGGGCATCAGGTTCAGCGTTGGCATTAGATAAGCTTTAATAAAAATACTTTTAAATACGTTTTAGATTAGTGATTAACGTTTGGACTTTGATAAAAAATAATGTGAAATATGATCACGTATGCGTTTTAATGATATTTGTATTGCTCTCATTTAAAATGTAAGTTTTAACGCGGATATAAGATATGGCGTGTTTAAATATACATTTTCAATACCTGCAGTTTTTCGGATCCACTACGGCTTAAACAATCGTTTGAGGGGGAGGGGGCCTTGGAAAGTGTTTGATTGTCAAAGTGTGCGGTGGGCGAAATAAGTTTGAGAACCTGTGGTTTAGATAGATGGTCGAGTACTCGGCCAAAAAAAAACACTGTCTCATGCCATCAAGACATTAGATAACGCGTAACATAATATGTGCACGCTGTATATATACGAGATAGTAGAGAATTCAAACGATGAGCTTAGATCGTTTTAATCGGCGTTGACGAATAAACTTATCTGTCGCAACGACGACACGCTGAGATTAACGATATTGTTGTGTGTATTGCAAGTTTAATAAAGTTATCGGGCGTTTAACGATAAATCGCCCGATACTTACGTCGATGACGGTGCATATACTATTAGTGATGTGACATAAATCCGGATTATCCGAAAATCCAATAAATCCGGATTGAATATGCAAATGTATGTTTGGAATTCGAAAATCCGAAATGTTGTTGTGTTTTTATGAATAAAGTACACCCGGTTTGCCGGGTCAGCTAGTAATAGTATAGTATTGTACACATCAATTAGAGTGTAATACGCATGATGTGTTTTGTTGTACTAGTTTTTTTCCCCCCTAAAATACATTTCTGTTCGTTGTATTTTCTAAATCGTAAAAACGTATTTTATGTTTTACATATTTAAAGCTATTAACAATAAGATAATAATCCGTAATGATAGTTATATGAGAATTTGAATTAAAGAACAAATGCCGGAATCCAAAATTTGGAATTCAAAAATCCCGATTTTTGTTAGGTCACTACTTACACGCCGTATAAAAACCAGCCGCACTTGATGGACTCGACATCGAAGGGGACCCGTGAAAAAGTTCGAGTTAGCAGTATAATTATTTTTAGTTTGGCGTTTTTTTTTTCGTTTCGTTTTTGATGCTCTTTCGTTCAATTTTATTCAAGGCTGAAAAAAGTTCATCGCCGACCTCTAGTTGGTTTTTCGATGAATCGTTTCAATTCGTTATAATGTATCTGCGCTAGGGTCTCAGTACATTTATGTTCCTCTACTTCGTCGCACATTCCTTAATTGTTACAGTCGTTATAGATGCCAAAACGTAACGGTAACATTATTCACGGTGTTTTCGTTTTTATAATTTTTTTACAAATAAAAATCGAACTTCGAGTTATCCGCGATAATATTTGAGACGAACAAGATTTTTTTTTGAGGCATCGAGTTAACCGAGTCCGACAGTATTTCTATATAAATGTCGTAGCGGTTTCTCGTATAGATTTTTGTGACCTGCATTTATTAATGGCGGCCCGAATTCAATATATATATATATATATATATATATATATATTTTATTGAACCCGTGTGAAAATAAATAAAATACATACAAAAAAATATCGCGTTTTTCATCCAATAAAACCGAACAATTTTCCGTCCTAATCAGTGGAGTATTTTAGGGAAATTGCTCGAGAGAGCATTTTTTCGGGAGCAGTAAACCTGGGCAAGCACTCCATAATAAAATAATATTTTCCTTATCATATTTTCTCAAGATGAACTTATCGAATGGACATTATTTGATCAAAATCGATTTGTAATCGTGTGCACTGTGCACGCCATACAATTACTGTCTCGTCTACACCATTGGTATTTGTTCGTTTTGCACAC
Source organism: Tuberolachnus salignus (assembly GCA_956483605.1). Lineage (NCBI taxonomy): Eukaryota > Metazoa > Arthropoda > Insecta > Hemiptera > Aphididae > Tuberolachnus > Tuberolachnus salignus. The sequence goes on along the minus strand of OY101433.1, from coordinate 6,397,700 downwards.
GTAGAAATATACTGGTCAGGTTACACGTGAATTACAAATATTCGAAATAACCTACCAATAATATTACCTTTAAACCGTGTACGGTTGAAAACATAAACCCGCGCGATTTACCAAGCGGTAAATTTAGCACCGACTATATAAATAACACAGTTACAATTCGAAAACCGAGGTAGGCCGGGAGGTTGCCCAATGGAGAATTTTCGCACCCGGGGAAGCAGAAATCCCGTATACGCCACTGCGTCCTAACGTGCCGTTTTCGTTTGAATCGCGGAAAAAACAACCTCGTGCGCCTTTTCTTTTTTTTTTTTTTTTTTCAACGCAGGGTAGTGCATCTACCATAACTTACGTTTTAACGCTAAATTGCTTGTAATGCCATCGATATCGAAATGTGTATTTTATCGGCACCGCCGAATGCTAATACGTACCTATAGAAACGGTACGAATTTATTTACTGCGCGTAGGGTCACGAACGCGTTCAGTGCACGCGCGCCCGTAATGTCCCGAAATATGCCGTACGCACATGATTTTATACGTTTCGTTTAGCGACCTTTATAAAATAATATACGTCTGCGTTTCCATTTTTAAATTCTGCAGCAACCAGGAATATTGCTAAATCGGCGGCGTACGTTGGTTTCGATAATGTTTTGACGAAAATGGTTCGGCGGTACGAAATCAGCTCGCCGTACAAGTCCGACGGTCGACGGTCTATTAGTAGGCCGGTTAATTATTGTCGAACAATAAGGGGGAATAACAACCGAAAATACGCCTCTTTTGCGGTGGTTTTTTTTTTGAAATACTCGAATATATAGGTAAATCGCTGTTTGGTTTTTTGCTGTTGTTGTTGCTTTTGTGTCGATAATACGCCCCCCATCCCCCTCGTGACGTTTCAATGTCGAATAAATATTTGTATTTGTAATTTCAGTACGCGTCTAGTACGAGTTTATCGACTCCAAAACGCGTTTGCCGTCTACACAATTTTCACTAACAATACGAAAACGCATAAAAAACCCAAAACTGTTTTTTTTTTTTTTATTGTACAATTATTATAATCGTGGCATTATTATTGTATAATGACAGTACCGGGGAGAGAGTACGATCTCGGGATAATTTAATCGAATAACTCGCTGGCCCAGGCTGAGGCGCTGACGGTAAAACACTACGGACGACGGCACTTTTTTTTTTTTTTTTTTTTAATTTCGATACCGGCAATACCCCCGCCTCCCGGAATGGCCGCGAGGCTGTACTTTGGGAGGCGGGTCGCCATCGTTTATTTAAAATGAACACGTACAAATGATGCACAAAATAAAATCCCGTTTTCCCCTTCGACGGGGCGGGCTCACATAATTGGTGTACAAATCTTTGCGTCCCTACCGGGGAATGGGCAGTAGCCGGGCCGAAGCCCGCTCGCTGCCCTTACACTAGTAGGGGGGGACACTTCTTACACGGCCGGCGGTCTGGCGTCTGCGAGACAGCGATCAGCGGCGTCGAGGGCTCGGCGTTGCCGATCGGCCGACTCCTTTTCCGCGACGACCGTCTCGGCGAAGTCGACCACGGCTTTCCAACGGTCTGGGGATTCCGACATGAGTCCGACACCAAGTCGCCCGGTTCGAAAGGACCGATCTTCCGGATCAGGCGCTCCATGTCGCCCCGCAGCGCACGAGGGTACGGAGAGCGTCGTCATCCTCCTCGTTCTGTTCACCGGGAAAACCGCAGTGAGAACACCCCGGGGGACGACGGCACCTGGCGTTAACATGAAACGCAGCTGAATATGGCGCCCGAGTGTAGTGCAATAGCGTACGTGTAATGTGAAGACGATTGCACGGCGTGGTGAGAGTGATTGGCATGCCGGTGAAGTCAACTCAATTACGGTGGTCACAGGGTTATTAACAAACACAAATTCCACCAGGTCTCGCTTATTAGGAAACTTGTTTAAGAAAGCAGAGGGACAGGGAGAGCTCAGTATTGGCCGAATGATTAGAAGGTGTACCAACACTTGTACTAGAATCGATGAAGCCACCCCCCCTAGGAAGACCGTCAAAGACCCAATGGGACCGGGGTAACCCGGTGGCCTGATCCCAATCAAGGAGTTACGGGAACGGAACTGCCTCCTATACTCTGTTCAATTTAAGAGTGCCCTAAAGAGTGCCCGTGCATAACGAACCGCCCGACAACTGCCGGACCGCCCGGGGCGAGATCGATCGCTCTGTGATTGGTCGGCATTGTATGACCGCCACCGTGTATGGTTTTTGGGAATAAGAAGAAGTCACAAGGAGCAAGGTCTGGCGAGTATGGGGGATGTTGAAGTACAGAAATTTTTTTTTCAGTTAAAAAACGTTGAATTGAAAATGCACTGTGAGCTGGAGCATTGTCTTGGTGAAGAACCCAGCCATTTTTCCATAGATCTGGTCGCTTCTTTCTGACACGTTCTCTTAATTTAATTAATACCTCTTTATAATAATATTGATTAATTAATTTTGTCGATTTTTTCAACGTTTTCGTTTGTTGAAGACGTGGTAGGACGTCCAGAACAATCGTCGTCTTCGACGTCCTCCCTTCCACTACAAAACCGTTTGTGCCATTCAAAAACACGAGCTCTTGATAAACATTCTTCACCATAAACTTCACATAACATACGAAACGATTCCGCGGCAGTTTTTTTTAATTTAACAAGAAATTTAATGTTAACACATGTTGTTCGATTTTTATATCTAACATTTTTCGGCAGTATAGTCGAACTCGCACTAATAACAAGGCTACTAACGTATAAGAAAATGAATCAATGCCATCAGTGTTCATAGTACTTTTAGATAAGTGTTTTCTAATCATATTTCAATAATCGTTTTATAGATAACGTTAATAGTTTAGGTTATATTCAAAAAGTCTCGTTATTTTATTGTCACACCTCGTATGCACACGGTAATTAAAACGAAACACATTTTATATATTAGAATACATTTATCCCTTTTTAACTGGAGACGGTGCTGCTCGTTCGTCTCCGTCGCTGTTGTAAATTATCCGTGTTACAAAAAAAAAAAAAGAAAAATCAATTAAAATAACGGACGGCAAGGAAACGATAAAACAAAAATGTTCAATTTGGTAACAACCGCGGTGCGTCGTGAAAACACGTCGTGATACCATCCTCACTGCGTATAAACGCGCGCCGACATAGCACAGCGTCCCCACTGAGCAAGTTTTCGCCCGAGCGATTTGGCACTCTTTACGCGTACGGTGTGTAGACACGACCGGTCCGCACTGGACCGTCTTCGGACGTGCCGTGGCCGTTGTGCTGGGCGTGAACGATATTTTAACGGGACATTTCAAATTCGACCGGGGACACCGAAGGAATCCACGCGATAACACCGGAGGCGGCGATCCACAGGATAAAGGAGTTGGATGCGCGCCTTGATGGACCCGTCGCCCTATATTTTTTAACAAAGCTGCCATGCCGCCGTACCGGCACACATCACTAGTCGTTTTGGTTAATACAGTAGTCTGTCGAATGGTTCTAGTCGTATTTGCTGTAATGTTGATTTGTCGTTAGGCCATACGCGAACAAATAGACAAATAAAACGACTCGCAGTAAAATCGCATTGAAAGTCTTTAATGTTTTTTCTTTTAAATTTTTTATTATAGCCCATTAAATGCCCGACCATGTCGTCGTGCGCGTTTATTTCATATCGTCAAATACCAACGTAATTATTTCACTCGAAATTCCGGGACACCCGACGTGTCGCCAGACTTTGAATTTCACAAGAGCTCGTCTATTCTGAATATGGAATTGAAATTATTCAAATATTGCGCGCCTCGTCCGAAGGTCCCGCGCAATATCGTTTGAAATAGCGTTCGATATTTATGGAAATGTCGCCGCGGACCACAGTCCGATATTATCTAATTATAATTTACACTGTAATGGTGACTGGGATATGCACTAGCAATATTAGACAAAATTATCGATTTCGTTTAATATCGCCGACGCGTTATACCGCGGTTTGGGCAAACGTCATTATTGGGTCTCGCTACTAAACATTGAAAGCCAATTTTAATGGACAGATTCAAATTCGTCGATTTAAAATTATTCAAACTCGCTTTTGTATAAATGAAAAAAAAAAAAAAAAATTGACACGAGGTACCGCGAGTATTTATCGTACAATCGTGATATGTATTTGTTGAAAAACAGATTTTCAAACATATCCGCTCGGTCAATACAATTTTATTCACGTAAAATCAAATAAAAACAAAAAATAGAAAATTTAAAATGCCTTTAAATAGCTAAAAAATTTGCCAGAATTATTTCTGAACTTTCAGCAAAATATTTCCGCACATTGGAATATTAATATTCTTTGGAAATTTCATGTCTCTATACGATTATTTTTACAACACAAAATTAATAAATCGAAAACAAAGAAACTGTTATCGTCGTAAATTTTCCCATTTATTAAGAAAATATCAATGAAAGTAAAAAAAAAAAAAATGTACACCTCGGCTCTAATGCACCAACTAGATCCGAAATGCTTTCGAAAAAAGATACTACACACTTGAAAATCGGATTAATAGTTCTGGTAGAAAAATTGTTTACGGAGAGGAAAAAAAAAAAAAAGAAGAACACATCGTAATGGTTAAACTAATACATTACATTACTCGCTTCGCTTAGGATCTAATTGAAATTGGTATTATTTCCACTGTTTATTGTTAGATCACGACAATTCGTTTGTACGGTCAGTTTAAAGGCGGTCTGAAGGAGTTGTTCGCAAAATCCGAATTTAATTCGAAATCGGACGTCTGCGATTTCCAAGCGAATTCCCATTTATAATTTCAAAACGATAATAATAATGTTTTTTATACCCGTTGTGACGGGTGGTGGGGGCTTGAGGGGCGTAATATTATTAAATTTTGTATTAAACGCGATTGAATACGAGAAAAAAAATCATCCGGATCCGAATCGGTTGTCGGACAGAATCGCCGTAACGAGTGTACGTAATATAAAGCACCCGCTACCGTTCGGACTTTTGACCATCGCGGAACACCTAGTGATTTTAGAAGAATTTTTCATTTTTTTTTTTTTTTTGTATTTACACCAAGAAACACCGCGGCGAAATAAAACCGCAATTTCATTCCGCCGGGTGATAAGTAGTTAGTCCGTCCGTACCATACGAGCTGCTTGAGATTTTCGGTAAATATTTTAGTTTTTAACAGGGTTGATATAAACGTACACGTTTGATATGTTTTTTTTTTTTTTGAAAATATTCATTATAAAAAAATTAAAAATACTTTATGTATCAGATATTAAATTAGATCATTTTTTAATTTGTCATATTTAGTAAAAATATATTAGTCGTACATTAAATATATTACTAGTTGTCCCGGCAACGCTTTCCTATTGCTAGATTTTGTTGCTGCTAGATTATTATATATTATTGTCTTGCACATGATCCCTGGTTTTTTTTTTTTTTTTTTTTTTAATTGATGGAAAGAAGGTAGACCACCTTCGGCGGATTTAAAAGTGTTCTATTTTATCGTTTTAAAGATTTTCGGGGAATATTTTAGTTTTTAACAGGGTCGACAACGTACACGTATAATATGTTTTTGTTTTTGAAATTCATTCTAAAAAAAATAAAAATATAAATATTCCCGGGAGTCCACCGAGAAGACTTAATAGGCGCTGGTGTCGTGATTTGGCTAAATAAACTAATCCACAAAAAAAAAAAAAAAAAATAATAATAATAATAAATAAATAAATAAAACTAATGTTATCTCGTAATATTTATATATAATATAGCCTAACAATTTATCGCGTCTGAGTGTTACTGCTGTGTAGTTGCTCTTCTCAAGCCCCCAGGTCTTGTAAATTATTTATCTTGTACACGCTCATATGCTTATTGTAATCCATATTACAGATTGTATATTTTTCTAATAAATGTTTAACAAAAAAAAAAAAAAAAAAATTCTATAAAAATTAAAAATACGTTATGTTTCAGAATTAGATATTTTAATTTGTCATATTTAATAATAATATATTAGTCGTGCATTAAATATATTACTAGCTGTCCCGGCAACGCTTTCCTATTGCTAGATACTGTTGCTGCTAGATCATTATGTATTATTTTTCTGCCCGTGTTCACTGGTTTTTTTATTTTTTATTTTTAAATAGGCGGAAAGAGGGTAGACCACCTTTGGCGGATTAAAAGTGTTATATTTTATCATTTCAATGATTTTCGGTGAATATTTTAGTTTTTAGCGGGGTTGATAACGTACGTATCCGTATAAAACGTATAATATGTTTTTGTTTTTGAAATTCATTCTTAAAAAATTAAAAATATTTTATGTTTCAGATATTAAGTTAGATATTTAATTTGTTATATTTAGTAAAAAATATATTAGTAATACCTTAAATATATATATATATATATATATATATATGTATTACTAGCTATTTCGGCAACGCTTTGCAATTCCTAGATATTGTTGCTGCTAGATCATTATGTATTATTGTCCTATAGAGCCCACGGTTACTATTTAAAAAAAAAAAAAAAAAAAAACAGGCGGAAAGTAGGTAGACCGCCTACGACGGATTAAAAACGATCTATTTTGTCATTTCAACCGCTAATCAACAAAAATAATTTATGTCACAATCGAATTTAGTCAGAGTTTCATATCTTCAATGGGGGAAGGCTTTTTTATTCCGTCTTTCACGCCATCCATCGTTCACATCGCACTCGCTAATTTTGTTTTTTAACGGACTGTGTAGTAAAACAAAGGAAAAATGTCACAATTGAATTAAGTAAGAATTTCGAACAAATAATTAATTATTTTATTAAAAATGCCGTATGGTCATTGCAATGATTTATGATATACGACATTTTTTTTGTTTTGTTGTCCGGCGCGTAAACGTACATAGTTGTTGGTTTTACGTGTTTTCACTTATCACCATAGGATACTCGCACAACACAGGGATCGCATTAATTTATAAATCAACAAAAATTAAATTAGATTTTTGTATTAAAAATACCTTAACCCCGAATTTTAGGAGATGGTATTCAATGGGTGGGTGGAGGTTGGATTTCAATAGCTATAAACTATTTCCGGACAACGCGGAACATTATGCAAAAAATCGCTCCAGTAGTTTTTGAATCTATTAATCTTATACAGCCAGACATATATATAAATTTAAAAAAAAAAAAAAATCTATTTATTTCCAATTGTCTTTTCTCGTTCTATCTTAATAGAAAATAATAAAATATTGCCTCAGACAGAGAATATATTTATATTGCGATATAATATTTAATGGAATATTTGCTTGCATATAAAATAAAAAAAAACTTTTTCTATTACCCTTTTGATACCGCCTATAACTTAGTCTATATTAAATATTAAATCGTAATTATATACTCTTATTTTTCGTGTATAGTTTAATAATATAAAAAGGCGTTTTATACATATCACAAGTACAATGCCTTATAATTACGTCCGCGTAATAAAACTATACCGTATTGTACGTTTCGGCCCGGGTTTTTAGTTATCGTTTTACGTTGTAAACGTTCGCCAAACAACGATAATTTGCGTTTAAATTAATCTCAACTTCTTACCGTCATCGGGCAGGGTACGAAACGAAATGAAAATTTCTCGAGTAAATGCAGATCAAACAATCGAAATCAAATGTATTCGACAAATTGGCGAAGTCGGCGGTTATCGGTCGTGCCGTTATTGCCATTATTTTTACTTTATTACCATTTTCGCAATTGTCGATTACCACACCGTTGTATTTATAATAATAATTATATTAATTTGTGTAACATCGACAACGAAGCACGGTGAACAATTGAAGTGATAACAAATTATTGAACAATACATAAACATAATATGCAGAAAGTAATAACAAAGTAGATATGCACGGAGAACAGCAATAGTATAAAGCAATTATAGGGTAATAATCTCAGTTGTTCAATGGCTTCGGGGGGTCTCCCCATTGGTGATATCCTCGAGTTTTCCGTTCAACATACTCTCGGGCGGGCTGCACGCCGAAGAAACTAATTTCATGAAATGCGAAACTTTAGTTTCGCGAAACCATTCAATTGAAAATCAAATAGATACGCACGCCGAGTGTCGTGAAACAAAAATTTCTCATAGTTGCGCAACCACGGTTTCGCGAAACTTTTAATTTTGGTTGCAACAATAAAGTTTCGTATAAATTATAAATAAATAATATTATATTATTATAAATTTCGTATGTTCGTGTTATTTATGTTATATTTATCATATTTTAGTATTATATATATATATACACTGTAGTATATGCAGCATAGTAACAATAGTAAATACTATCGTACTGATTTAATAGTGTTCTCTGTTATATGTGGTCCATCTAACTGCACTTAAAGATGAAAAGCAACTTGAGACATTCTGTAGAAACTTTGGAGTTTATCCTCGACGGCGGTTAATTCCTTTGCAACCACATAGCTACTATGCTGTTTGTCTTTTAAATGTGGATGAATCCAATACCTACGTTTCCTTTTTTTTTTTTTTTTTGATACGAAGCCACCAATACAACATTAACACATCCCCTCATCATCAGACGACATTGTCGAAACTATACATTTTTTTTTTTTATTATTATTATTTCACCAGTGTACGCAAATATGAAATTAATTTCATAAAACTATTTTCACGAAATTGGTTTCTTAAACCAATTCCTTCAGTGTGCAGCCCGCCTTAGGGCGCTCACGCGTGATAAGGATGACGAACCATTTGGTTTGCGGATAAAACATTTTGGTTTGATTTTAATTTCCCTGCGTAAAGCCAGCAGCATTTTTGCAGGCTCTTTTTTCTTCTTTCGCCTGTTACATAAATAATTAATCAGTCAAAAAAAAAAATAAATAAATAAAAAATAAAACAGAACTATTATTTATTGTTATATATAAAATTTACATTATTTACTATTACATATCGATATATATAAAAAAAAAAACACATCATTTTGATAGATACGTTAATTTAAAATATAATTAAGTATTAAACAACTAAAATAACAAAATCCGAAACGAATTGGTTTCAATTATCATTTTTTTTTTTTTTTTTTTTTTTTTAATTGAAAGTTTATAAAAAAAAAATGTTTGTAATTATATTTAAATTGGCGTGTCACTGTAATTGCGCGCACGCTTCACTCTGTGCGACATCGCCATACCTGTGATCTATAATTCGTTTGGGGGTAATAATGCTGGCCCGTACGTATTATAAACTGGCAGAGACTTCGGCGGGTCGCGCGGCGTTGTAATCCACGCGAGAACGGCCCCAAAATTGAATTACGAGGTACGATCGTAGCGCGACACCCGACGCGCGACGCACGTGACCTGAAAACAATTTTGCGAACGGCGAAGGTGTGTACAACCCGTATAATACAGTCGAACGCGAATTTCTTTAACTCGAAACCGTCGGTACCGCAGAACTTTTCCACCAGATCTCTACCATTTCCCTTTATGAGCAATGCAAACAAACGTCTCGTTTAACTCGAATATTTTCGTGAATAAATGAGAAGTTTGGATTTTTTCTAATACTGTACAATCACGATATACCCCTTTTGCGTGTACATTTACTACACGAAAATGAGGTCATCGGTGTTATCGTTACCGTAACCACATTCCTACAATGGGAAATCTCGAAGTTTTGGTTTTCCCGCCCAATATGACATCTGTGGTCCAGCTGATGGGCCGAGGGATTATTAAAAACTTCAGGCGCCATTACCGTACCCTGTTAGTACGGAACCTGCTTCAGGTATCAGACGGTGGACAAATTGATATTTTACAAGCAAACCAAATGCCCAAAAGTGCTCGGGACCACGTAACACCACGAACCGTTGCAAATTGTTTGTTCCGTTAGATTTAGAGCGTTAGAGCGGGAGTTTTGAATACGGTTTATAGATAGTTTTAAAATATATGTATGTGCGTCAGAAATTAATGAAATAATTGACTTTGAAAAAGTCATCGTAAATATCTACGGATCAAAACTTTCGTTTTAGTTTTCGTGACACGATAAGTGTTACGTACGTAATACACAAACTAATTTTTAATTTTAAGAAAGCTCGAAGATAACGATTACTATCTATAGCAGGGGCGGCCATTTAGAAGAGTCTCGCGGGCCGCATAATAAAATTAAAATTATAAAACGAATTTAAGGTTCATAACTTCTGTAATCCATAAACATAATCCAGACTTCAAAATAAACTTACGAAAATATTGAACACGCATCGAATACGTGGTAAAAAATAATATAGATTTTACGATTTCCGTTGAAATCGTAACTTAAACGCTTATATGAAAAAAAAAAAAAACTATTATGCACTTGTTGAATGTCTAAAGTGGACCGATAATAATATTCTGTGAACATTTCTGGTCTCCGCGATCGTTTTAAACCGAGTTCTAATAAAAGGAAAACAAATCGAAAATAACGAAACCCGCTATTGTCGTCAAATATCCCGTTTTTCACAATTATTAAGAAAACTACGACGGAAATCACGAAAAATTACCTCCGTAATGCACTCTAGACTAGGTCCGCAATGCAAACGGAAAATTCGCCGGTACACTTGAAAATCGGATCGTGTTTACTGGTAAAAAACACAGACTGGAATGAAAAAAACACACACACACACACACACACGTCTTAGTATAAAACCAATACATTTTACGCTTAGTTCGGATTCTAAAATGCCAGAACATTTTCAAAAACCGTACTGACAATTCGTATTCGCGTCGGGTTGTAAAAAAAAAAAAAATTATTATTATATACAACTCGACGGAATAACGTATTACCAGTTTCCGTGAAAACCGTTTTGACGTCGTAACCGCGCGCCGTACAAAGGAATGCCAAGTATACGGCGTGCCCCGGTAGTCGCCATATAATATTATCCGTGCGTGTACAGGGTGACACATTTCTATCATCGCGATTTGACAATTTTCTCGGGCAGGGGACTGGGCGGTTTAAGTAAAAATGTTTTATTTCTGCAACTTTCAATCGTCGCGGAACGGCTTTTCTAGACGTTAATTTACCGCTATTCTCGCATTCCGACTCAATTGATTACTACAAATTTCGACCGTCCCACTCACCGGATGTTCGGCGGTAATGAATTGCATTTTTTCAGACGACAAATAATTATAGCCAAAACACTTTCGCCACAAACTCATCCAAATACTCTTTCTCAATGGTTCATCGACTGGAAAATAAAAATCAATGAATCGAAGTCCTCCTTTGTCACTTTCTCGCTCAGACCCCATAACTGCCCAGCTGTATCTATCAACAACATCATGATTCCTCACTCGAATGAAGTCAAATACCTTGGTCTTACTTTTGACAGGCGCCCAACCGGGTCTCTTCATCTTAAAGACAAGCGTAAGAAACTTAATTCCAGATTCCTTCTGTTAAGGCCTTCTTCAACCAATATGGACATATGGTATCGTAATATGGGGCTCTACCAAGACCTCAAATAAAAGAACTATACAAGCATTTCAATACATTTGTCAACGATTAATGCACCCGGGTTTGTTGCAAATGCGACGTTAAATTCCGACCTCAAATTACCTTCCATCAATGAAACGGCTGCTATCTACTAAAAAACGCTTCCACGCCAAACTTCAATATATTCCCGACCAACTAATCGACGAGTTAGCTTCACTAACACTGCCTGGTAACCCAAACAGACGCCTCAAAACGAACTGGTGCGGTGATTTGAAAACTAAATAACCGACAAATTAACAAATTATTAATAATATTATTATGAGATATCACAACTGTGCGATTGTTCTTCATGTGTATATAAATGTTAATTGTCTGTAAGTTATTATTGTTACTTATTGTACACACTGTACAGATTGTAATTCTTCGAATAAAGTCAAATTTTAAAAAAAAAAAAAGATAAAAAGTGTGTTAATATTGCGTGAAATATTACGTTATACACAATTATGTATATAATAAAATCAATCTGGCTTGTTAGATTGATGACAATAGTTTCGTGGTACTTGGCGACGGTTTGGTAGGGACGCACACCCCGAGATAATCGAAGTAATCGAAAACGAGACGTGGGTTGTAATATTACGGTCCTGCGCTGTGAAACTCACTAAGGAGAAAACGGTGTAATTAAATGTGCGACAGAGTAGTATGTCCGATATGAAGACGCGGACGGAGGATACCGTCTAAAAAAAAAAAAACTCTTTCGCCACTGCTCCGGCGATGTACGGCGATTGCGTTGACGTAATAATATGCGTATTACCAAGAGTTAATAAATTAACCGTTTGCGGGTGTACGGTGTAGAAAATCATTTCATATGTTTTACAACGGCTGGGCACGGGGGTTTAGTAACGACCGGACCAACCGATCGAAGGGTAATCAATTATATTAACCTAACCGCCGGGTCACCCTGTATAATACACACATATATGTACATTTTCGTATCGGTAACCCACCGGAAACCGCCGTTTATTTATATTGAAATCCGTTACGGCGGATTATACGGCAACATGGGCGGCCCCGACAGCCGACCGCCCGATTCGTTTTTCGCAATCCCGGCGAATAAATGAATTCTCCGGTACGCTGTAAATACTGTTTATCGTTATGCGACGGTGTGCGCGAACACCGCGACAAAATACTTATACCGCCGACAAATTTATACGCGAGACGACCCCCGGCAACCGTACAACACGATCGACCTACCTGCGCCGATCGTTCGGGTGTTTTTATTTTATTTTTCGAGTAGAGCGACGAACGAACTTTACTTTTTTTTCTTTTTTTTTTTCTAGTGAAAACACTTTGCCGCGCGTTAAACGACGCCCGGACGTTCCGCACCGCGCCCGCCGGCGGGTATTTTTTTTTATTTTTAAAAACACATTTCCAGACACTAAATATAAAAAAAAAACCACCGACAACGTGTAAACCCGGGTTTTTAAATTTCGTTATCTCGTTATAATTTTCGGGCGTGTGTGTGGTTGGGGGGGGCGGGGGCGGGTGGAGGAGAAGGAGGCACATTTGAAGATTGTAGACTTATCGTCTGGGCTGTAACCCGCAGAAGTTTACCGAGCTCCAGTAGTCGCAATCACTGTTGCGTTTAGATTTTTTTTATAGAACTCCATTCAAACCCAAGCGATAACGTATTTACCGCAATTATATACAGTCGTGACACGTGTAAATTCGGTTAGATAGTTTTTTTTTCTTTCTTCAGAATAAATTTAACGTTGCTCGTATAAAAAATAAAACTACAACGCAAAAAAAAAAATAATAATAATAATTAAAACGTATCTTATCTGCGAGTCCTGTCTGAACGATATAAACAACGGGCAAGTAATAATAATTATAATGTAAATAGTCGTCAAACGTATTATTATGAGAGAAATCTAATTGCAGTTGGGTTAAACATAAGTACTTAATCGTCGAACTGTAGTCGGATCAAAAACTGGCGATCGTCCAACTGCTCCAAATCAAAAAACAAAAAAAACAAAAAAGGCGTTCCGACAAAATAACGTTAATTTGAAAGCTTTTTCGGAAACGTTCATTTTTCCTTCTCACTTACAATTTAATCGTTTACAAGGTTTGCGTGTCCAAAACTACACAACCGATTTCGATAAGATTATGGCCACATGTCTGTTATTTGGTCCAACTTAAAATATAGGCTAATTTCCATCTCGATGCGTGACCGTCAATTCGTTTTATTGCAAATTTAAAGATTTTTTTATGGGAAAAGAGTTGCATATATACACAAATAAATAATTAATACGTTAACTAGGGAAACCATCGTTGCTTAATTACCAAAAAACATATTTTTTATTCGTTATTCTATAGATAAAAACTCACTGATCAACGCCCAGATCAATCCGATGGACCTGGAGACTTGACATTTTGGCGGTATATGTCGTATGGTGCAGGTGCCTAACAGCCTAAGAGTGACAAACGATAAACGATCGTTTTGCGCATTCATTTTCGTTTTGAGTAAAATGCCGCGGAGGAAATCTAACCGCGTAAAAACCGCGATAGGACCGATTAAGTTAGGCGAGGGGTAGGTGGGACAGCTCGTATGTATATAAAAAATGATATATTTCTATCGAACTTATTATATAAATAGAAGAATATTTACTCTGACTGACTGACTGATCTGTAAACGCACAGCCTTAAATGTAATGACTACGTAAAGAAATTTTGGAAATTCCACCCCTAAAGATTAAAAAAAAATTCCCCTCCCCAACACAAATATTACTGCCCTTTCGCAGTGCGATAATTGAATTGGATTTTTGTTTTATTCTGCAGCGTTACCGTGGCGCTACGATTGACAAATATAACAGTTGTCGTCAATGTTTGATCGGGTTAAGAAAAAAATTCCTTCTTTTAAAAAAAAAATGAGAATAGCAAAAAAAGAATACGAATACCACGATAGGGCCGATAGAGTTGGGCCGGGGCAATTGTTTAATTGAAAATATTTGTTGTAGAAATTATATGTAACCGATTTTCGAAAAGGTGACGTGTGTAGAACCGCACCGTCTAAAGGAGATCTGTTCAAATGCTTTAAACGGCTATTTTTTGGTTTTTCTTATTGTGGTAGGTACGAGTCTGATACAATAATAAACCGACTAATGGCTCTGATATAGCAGTGAAAGTTTATTTTAATGCACAGAGTTTTTATTTCATTTTTATAGTACGTAGACCAACAATGTAAGCGATGTGCACGCGCGTTTCCATCGCCGTGTAAACACGAGCCCGGTCGATTTGAAAACGATTAAAAGCGGACGAGGTCGTCATTCAATTGTACAATTTTTTTAATTTTTTTTTTTAACCCGCGTGCAGTACGACAATTTTAATTTTGTTAAAAAGTGCAATTCAAATACATGCCTATTATTATTAACCGCCATGACCTCTCTCTCTCTCCTTCTCTCTCGATTTACACGGACTTCCCGACGAAAATCCTTCACAAACCACATCCGTCTCGTGTAGGGGTAAACCTCGATACTTGTACAGTTCACACATATTTGATATTTTATTATTATACAAGGGGGTCAGGATTAATGTGACCCCTCTCGTTAAGCCTCGGAATTCCGGATTGTATTTGTTAGAACTTTATCGTTTGTATAGAAAAAATAGAAAAAACTATTCAACGTTTTTCCTATTAATAATAATAATAATTACAAAAGTATTACACAGTACACAGTTAATTTTTATAACAAGCGGTTTAACATAAATCTCGATTTTGTTTAAGCAAGTGTTTTTAGTCGTGAAATGCGTGTTTTTTTATTGGATATAATTGATTTTTTTTTTTTGTTTTTGTGCGTATTTCTGCAATTTTACCTCCAACAGTAAACCACTATGTTTGTATTTAAACGCTCGCAGAGTGTATATCGGGAATCGTTAAGTTCCTCATATTCAACGGGTTGTTTTTGGAGGCATGTTCACCGAAAAATGTTGAAAAATAAATACAAATAATCAATTCGAATATATTGAAACTCTCTTAAAAATAAATTTACGAGTCGTCGCGTCGTAATCACACGGATATATTGCGTAAGACAGTTTGGAGACAATTTCATCGGCGGCGTCTGCCTCTAAAATATATTCAACTCATTATATCGAATGAATAATAATTAATATTTCGTAAACCGCCGCCGCAAATACGGTGGTTTGCATTTTTGGGTATTCGTGAAACATTTTGATAAATGTATATCTATTAAGAAGAAAAAAATTTAATTTCCTTTCAAAAAAAAAAAAAAAACTTCTCAATTTAGAAATGCCTAACGCGTTCATTTTTTTTCCTCTCGTTCTCTCTAATCGCTCTAAACTTTTTCATTTTAAGTAGCGTAACAAATTACGTTTTGAAATATTTTACTCGTTATTATCACATTTGGAATCCGATTAGTTTGCACATTAAACTTCGTAGGTACAAAGTCAAGTCTTACAAAAGAAATATTCAAAAATCCAAAAAAAAAAAAAAAGGTTTTTTTTTTTTATCATTAAAACTACTCGCGTCGAAAAAGCATTCCTCTTAACATTTTTCAGTCAACAAGAATATGTTGAGGTGAATAAAAGTCGAATGTTTCTCGACACCGTATAATTATATAGTTAAACTCTCGTGAAAAATGGTAGTAGACGGTCTAACCGAAACAATTGAGTTATGCGGCCGTAGTAAAATTATGCAAATAACGTGTCGATAAAACAAAACGACGGAATAAGTAGTTTTTTTTTTCAATACTATTGTCTAATCAATGCTATTACATACGAGGTGTGACAATAAAATAACGAGACTTTTTGAATATAACCTAAACTATTAACGTTATCTATAAAACGATTATTGAAATATGATTAGAAAACACTTATCTAAAAGTACTATGAACACTGATGGCATCGATTCATTTTTTTATACGTTAGTAGCCTTGTTATTAGTGCGAGTTCGACTATACTGCCGAAAAATGTTAGATATAAAAATCGAACAACACGTGTTAACATTAAATTTCTTGTTAAATTAAAAAAAACTGCCGCGGAATCGTTTCGTATGTTATGTGAAGTTTATGGTGAAGAATGTTTATCAAGAGCTCGTGTTTTTGAATGGCACAAACGGTTTTGTAGTGGAAGGGAGGACGTCGAAGACGATGATCGTTCTGGACGTCCTACCACGTCTTCAACAAACGAAAACGTTGAAAAAATCGACAAAATTAATTAATCAATATTATTATAAAGAGGTATTAATTAAATTAAGAGAACGTGTCAGAAAGAAGCGACCAGATCTATGGAAAAATGGCTGGGTTCTTCACCAAGACAATGCTCCAGCTCACAGTGCATTTTCAATTCAACGTTTTTTAACTGAAAAAAAAATGTCTGTACTTCAACATCCCCCGTACTCGCCAGACCTTGCTCCTTGTGACTTCTTCTTATTTCCTTCTTATTTCTTTTCCCATTTTCAAACAGTTGATGACGTAAAAATGAAAACGGCAGAACTTCTAAAAGGGCTGAATGAAAGCAATTGGCAACACTGTTTTCAAGAATGGCAGCGACGTATGCAACAGTGTATTGATGCTGAGGGAAGGTACTTTGAAGGTGATAATCATTAAATTATAACATTTTTAAAATAAACAACTTTTATTCAAAAAGTCTCGTTATTTTATTGTCGCACCTCGTACAGTCCTATATAGTCGTTATGGCGACTGTGCGGTCATCCGATGCACCCGGAGAAAATAAAATTCCTATTAGTTTAAATTGTCGCGACAGTCAAGTGCAGAATAATACGAACGTCATCTAATTGGAATGCGGTTCATACGAAATAAAGTGCGGAGAGCGGCGCGATAATCTCGATTTATTCCCATCGGCTAGAACGTATTCACGCAAAACGGACATTTAAAAAAAAAGAAAAGAAAAAAACCAATTTTACTACGAAATGCGGAGTTAAAATTGCCTACACTCGGTACATCGAATACTTGGACACCGTGCAGTGTATTCCGAACGATAATTTATTATAATAAACCGTACAAACGCAAAACGGCGATCGTATTTATCGTTGTCGAGACGTAAAAACGCATAATATCGGACGATTAACTATAATATCGTTTAACGACGAATTTAATTTAAAACCGTACTTATAGAACTACTGAGCATTTTATTTTATTTTTTTTATATATATTTACTACTATTTATCGATCCCCAAATATTATTTTACAGCTGCCTTGCAAAAATACGATAACCGTATTATAATATTAAAGACAGTCCAATGTTGTTTACCGTATACAAATTCGTTCTTAATACCGACACGATATTAATCGATCCGCGTTCGAAAACGAAAAGTCGTACTTTGGCAGCATTCCGGTGCAGAACTACCGTATTGACTTTGCCTGTTTATCGGTGATTATATCGCCGATTTTAAAGCCGTTATAATATTTATAATTGTAAAACCATTCGAATCAAAAGAAAATTAAAAAAATAACGCAAATTCCAAATGGATTTTGTTGACGGTATTATGGTTTGGGAATTTTAATTATATACTAAGGAATTTAGAAGCGGTCGCGCGTCGCGGTCGGGACGCGTGGGGCCGGGTCGTGATCAATTCGAAATCCGAAGACCGACAATCAGACTTGTAAAAGATACATTTTTAAAAAGTATTTCAAGTACAAATACAGATATTGTTTTTAAATGTATTTTGTGAATACATATTTGAGTACGACTACAGAAACGTATGGAAAGTGTTTATGAATACTTAATTTTTACACGTTACATCATAGTATTTTAGGTATAGCCGTATAAGGTATAAGGTTTATGATTAAAATCTGTATTCAATTTCAAATACAAATGTTTTTTTCGAAGAATATTTAAAATACAATCCCAGTCATCATTTTCGTATAAGTATTTAAAACGCTTAACCGAATACCGAACAAGTATTCGAATGTCCACAACGTTCTGAACTCCTGGTAACCAATTTTCGATTTAAGACCATTGTTACCATAAAAACATCATATAAAAGATTAAAAACAAAAAAAAAAAAATAAAACAAAAAAAAATGATAGATTTCGACGGGTTCAAAGTCGAAAATTGAAATGTATAGACTGTACTTCGGATTTTTTTTTATCAAGGCTATTTGCTATACAATGGAAAATTTCATAGGAGTTTTTCCGGAGGGTAAATCCAACGTTGTCTTTGGTGGCTTAAATATGACATCTTTGTAATTTTGAAAAATTCGCACACGTTTGTTGGTTCGGAAAAACGCCGCCGAAACAGTTGCAGTCCGACAGTGTCGTTACCAGTCCACAAGCCGTCTTAGTCCGCGGTAACCGCCGAGAATTTCGCTTTTCGACGATTCGTTTTCCCGTCGGCCGTTCGTTTTTTTTTTATTTTTCTCATTTCGAAATAGATACAGTTACCATAGTCACGGGTTTTGATTAGCGTTCGTTGGAAACGCAATAAAATATTCCGGGCGTACGTCCTAATCGCCGAATCGTACTGCCGCGGAGATGTCAACGGGTTTCGAACGGATCTTCCAAACGTGCCGATAAAATACGAAAACCTCCGACGGGTTTTACGTCCGGCTATGAGACATGACGTGGTATCTCGAACACATTTTCAGAAAATTAACACTTCAGACCGGCGTGGTTTTGTTGAGCGTAATATTTATCGTAAGCACCACGTATATCGATTAAAAAAAAAGCTCATAAGTTCCCGAGAGAACCTTGAGAATAATTCTCAACCGTTTTTTTTTTTTTTTTTTTTAAACATTATATTATGCAGTTATTGCGATTGTTCGGTGTTTTTTTTTTTTTTTGTTTTTCTTTCCAGAATCTGGCAGTGTGCGTTTTATTGGTTAACGCGTTGTACCTCGACACGCAACATCCACGTACGATTATTAAAATAAATAAAAATTAAAATAAACCGACACGAATTATACGCAGTGTTGTACACGCTAAGAGGTAACTACTCGAGATATGTTGGCCTAGACGTGCTTGGATCGAAGTAGTAATTTTCAAAGTAGATACGCGTTTTTAAGCCATATAATGTTTCCGAAATGTTGACCCCCGGCAACGAAACGCACATCAAATATTTCGTTTTGTATTATTTTAACACCACGACCCGAACCGAATTGTCCGACGTATACAAACTGCACTCGTCTCAAGTTTAATCATTTAAAATCCAAAATTCCCGTTATTCCGATAAAACAATTGACGAATATGTCCTCCGGATTTAAAGCTCCTGCGTGAGACATTGCCACAGCCAGAAGCCGAGTAATCGGGGGAGAAGAGGGGCACTTGTATGTTATTTCCGGTACTTACTATTTTTTTTTTTTTAAAAATGATAAAATACACCGATACATATTGCTTACAAATGTGTAAATGATAATATTTTCACTCGACCACGCATAAATAACTAATTATAATATGTAAAATGAATAGAGATTTCCTAGAGGGGGCGCGCCCCCAGTGCACCCCCTATCCGGCTACGGTACTGGTGTAGAACATCGGGGCTGGTGACAAAAGAATCCCCTCCAAATCAACTTTTTATCATTTTTTCTATGCGGGTTACTAGCGTACAATAAGTACGTAAACATTTGTAAGTCTAATTCCATAATATATTAATTAGTATACATTTTTGACACCGATTTTCACTGGTTTCTCAAGCCTTGGCTTTAAAACAACCGTGTTAGACCCTCTGGCGTATCATTAGTATCCCAATAAATCACAAAGTGTCCGTGCTGGGACGTTAGCACTCAATACATGCAAGTTGTTACGGGTAACCTAAACTTATTTTCGTTTGGCCCGCCAACAAAAATTGCAAATATTTTCGCAAATAACATAAGAAAAAATATAATTTTAGAACCCGGAGACACGTACGTCGGGGTCGTGGTCGGAATGACCATTTAAATTACGATAAAATCGCATAACGGTTATTGGAAAATCGGGTTTGTTCGAGGCGTTATATATTATAACAACCGTCGGAACCACACCTGACCTACCAATTAATATGCAATCGTTGACAATATCGACTCGTGTTTTGGAACCCGTCTTCCATGTCCCTGAAAAAAAAAACCCCCCCGTGTTTCGACCCAAGTATCGGTCGGTCCGCAATATAAAGTGGTTCTGTTACCTCTTGCGCGGCGCGAACACACCGTATAATAATAATAATGTATTGATGTCGATCTCACTGAACGGTAATCCGTAATTATTTGCATTATGTCGTTGTGTTTGCAATTATATTACAGTGCCCTGGATCATTATGTTCATGTTTGTCTGTTGTATGGCCGCGACTTGGTCAATAGCGTGTACGGGCGCGTTCAAAGTAAAATTCTATCCATCGTTTATTTGGACCGCCTCTGACCTAACCTTTAATCAATATGAAATCTGTATAAAAAAAATAGGAGACGATCGGCGAAATTACCACGGCTACGGTGTTGTGGTCGTTTTACGTGATCGTCTGGACGTGCGTGGTCGTCTGGTCGTTTGCGGGCGCACGGGACAAGTAAAACTCGGCGTTCGCCGGACCGGCGGAAAACGAAATTAATAACATAAAATACCCTGCTATTCGTTTTTGCCCCCGCAGGACGGTTTGTATCGGTTCCAGATGTCCGGACGTACTGTGGCTGGTAAACAACGGCCGGGGGACCGGTCAAGCCGAAGACCAGTACATGAATTCCGTTTTGCGCTGGCGACAGATCAAAGACATCATGAAAAACAAAGGGCAGGTGCCCCAGTACTCGAAAGTGTTGAAATATCTGTACGGCAACCGGAACGCCGCGACGACGACGGTGGAAAATGAATCGCCGAGACTCCGGCGGGATAAACGGAACAACGTTACGATTTCGGATGCGACGCCGGCGCCGTTGTCCAATGCTACTGGCAGACATTTCGAACGACTGTTGGAGTTGAGAGCGTTAAACGGTACTAGAAAACCGTTTTGCGGGTCACGTCCGACGCCCAACTATCCGGGAAGTGTAACAATATCCGTAATTATATCGATCGCGTACACCCGTAAGTAATCGGAACGGAAAATATTAAGGGAAATCTCACGTTCAAACGACAAATTAAGTATAATGATATTTTCAGTTACGTCGTTGTTTTCGTGGTTGGTTCTGATCAGTTACCGACGTGAAATTGAATTCCAGACTACGAACCCATGAAAAGTACAAAAAAAAAAATTGTAATATTTGTGATTATTTGACGAATATTTAGACGACAAATTATCATATGCCTCTAATAATTATGTATTTTTTTTTTGCTGTAAAATTTGTACCGTTATGTAGAAAAAAACTATTGATTTATAAATTATTTTGGTGATATGAAAAAAAAAATCCTCGGGTTTCGCGTTTATGTAACGAGGAAACGACAATTCCGGTCCCTTGCGAATCAGGTTCCGGTTTCACGTAAAGCAGTAGGCTGTTATTGTAGAATTTAACTAAATTGCAATAATTCATTTTTATTTTTTTTTTTTTTTCAATCACGACATTACTATTATATTACGAGTATGCGCGAAAAACTGTGTTCGGTAATTGCGAACAACGCGTGGAACAATTTACGTTTCCGAGAGAATATTTTTGGTAATAGCGAGCGGACTAAAGTACCTTTTTTCATAAGATTTCGGCGATAAAATACCATTGGTGCAATAATATAGAGGACGGTTCCTCGTTCGATGCGATTTTCATAATATCAATCTGAAAATTGGTACTAGAGCAAAACGCATATAATACGAGGTTCCCTAAGACCGTGGTCTCGTTTTTGTGTCTGGTCAATGTCAATGTATTTGGCCGTATAAAAGAGAGACGGACATACGTTAGATTGTAAATTAGAACATCCAAAGACGCGATAAGCAAAATATTTTAAGGTTCTTGGACATTCTTTAAAATATATGTCTTTAAAGAGCATTGCCAATTTGGTTTCCATTTTTCCATATCGTACATGCGCGAATCAGCATTTTTAACATACAAAAGCACAAAAGCGAAAAAAAGTTTAAAGATATCGAATGTGAACTACGTGTACGTTTGTCGACCATTCGCCTACAAATTGAAGACGTAGTAAATTTTCAGTATATTTTTGACTAATTTACATAAATTTTTGTTTTTTTATTAAAAGTTAAGGCTTCAACAACAAAGGTTATTAGCCTACTTGCACTAGGTGTGTAGATAATAAATGGTGAAATACACGAATTACAATTATTTACACTTTCTTACTTAAATTTATGCTATGGAAAAACTGGTGTATTGCTACTGTATCATCTTCGTTGAAAGCTCGTTGGAGTAAGGTAGAGTTAATGATGATTCTTCGTGCTTCGTGTTAATTTAGGCATTTGGTCACGATGTAATCGATAGTTAGGTACACTTTACATGTGTCACATGTTGGATCCGGCACTTTGGCGATGAGGAAGGAGTGGGTTATAGATGGTCGTGTCCTATTCTGACCCGAGTGGATTATTACCTCATCTCTTCTTTTGAGATTTAGGGTTAAGTTCCATTTTTGGATAGATGATTTTATGGTTCGAAAGCTTGTTTGTAATATTCATATTGATTAGTCCAGTATTTCTGCCACGCTTCGGCGGTCTTGAGATCAATAATTTTGCGTGTCTCTGAGGATGTGGTTGGTTTTAATTTTAAGGCATTTTGAGGTAGGGAGGCTTTTGTCAGCTTTTTCATTACCGGGTAACCGTTTGTGGGAATGAACCAAAATAATTAAATTAATGAGATAAGTTTATTGGAAGCTCTTGGACACGTAAAACTAACTCGTTATTATTAGAGTAAGGAATTGCAATTGATTTTATGGCGCTTAATGAGTGTGTAGGAGTTCGAGATTTTTAGAGCATCTTACATACGTTTTATATTTTGTTATCTATGCAAAAAAAAATCCATTTAATTGATTCAAGGGGGGAAGGGTGCCGTTTATTATTTGGATTTAAATTTAGCGCGTCGTCTCGGAATAAAGTCGGTTATGCAATATGCATTTGTATAACCATTGCAACCCGTTGATTAGATCGAGTGTCGGGCATATAAATTACGCGGATTACGCGTAAAAATAAAACCTCATTTTAACGTCGCCAATGCGAGTTTTGTAATGTTTGGGGACATTTTTTTTTTTAAGATTCCCGTATAGAGTCGAATGAAAACCAACGAACTGGCGCCGCCACAGTATAAGTACAAAATAATTATAGGGGCTCTACGATTACGAATTTTAATCCGTCGTGTTTGACAGTTTACATAATATAATATTTTTTTTTTTTTTTTTTATCGTTGAAATAATACGCACGCGTATCAACTGGAAATTTAATCTGATAATCACGTTAGTTTGCGTCCGTGAAATATTAATCGCACACGAAACGCACGATATACAATAGCCACACACGACAGTACACGCGAATCTTATTTCCACTATCCGGAACGCGCGTGTTGTATACGTGCCCGCGCACCGCTTATATCAGTCGGCAATAAATACGTCTTATTTAACGAAAAAAAAAAAAAAAAAAACAATAATTGTACGAATATTATTATCGTCGGACACTCGGGAGCAGCGGGTATATTAAGGCGAGATTTTCACGTTATTATTTTCGTATTGTTTGTCCGCCGTCCGTACCGCCGATGCCTGCGGTTCGTTGGGCCACGGCGGAGTCGACGGTACAGTCGAACAACACACTGGCGGCCAAACCAAACGCGTCGTAATTTGTGTACCCGCGCGCGCGTTTTCGTATTGTTGGAGATCTGCCGATCGCACCGGACCCCTCTATACGTTTCGGATCTACGCCGTCGCCGAAACGGACAGCGGACACCAACCATAATCGATTATTAACCGGTAAGTGATTTTCATCTGGCCGCGTGCCGTCTTTTCATTCGACCGGATTATCAATTGAACGCGTTCCGCCGGGACGTATCGTCCGGGAACGCGGGGTTTTTTTTTTTTTTTTTTTTTTAATTTTATTTTACCTCGAATCGTGTAAACTCCCGACAACGCTGTTTTTCGGCAATGCCTGGACATTTCGCGTACTATACGCGTCCCGAGTATAACCCAAGGTTGTGATATTCGACACCGCAATAACGTTCGGTCCACGACACGATTCCGGGCAACCGTTTGAAACGGCAACGTATTAGTAATAAAAATTTAAAAAAAAAAAAAAAAAAACACCAAGTTCAAAACGTCCGGGAGCTCGCCGGCATTCGCGTCGTACGGCTCGTATTACCATTAAAACAGTTTTATTATTATTCCTATTACGTCCTTATAATCTACCGATTATTTCGAATAAATTTCGACCTGGTGTGTGTTTAGAGGGGCTTTTACATTTATAACTTTTTATACCGACGCGTTGTCATGGTGTGCGTTATCACGAGAAATATATTTAAACGGTTATTCGTCGTCATCCCCTTCGCCTTTGCCGCGCATCATCGTTTTGCCCTTCCGATCGCCGTTTCCTCGGCTCCGCCAAATTCCCCAATATTCTCCACGATTGCTTCCAATTATAATAAGGGCTTCCGTCTACGACCGTTTCGCCGTTTCTATCTTTTTCGCTCGGCAAGACATCCGTACGGAGTCTATTCTCGCCACATACTCCATTCGTGTATTGATTCGTCGAAGAAAACGCGATTAAATCAGTGGCGTAGCTACCGCAGTGGCAACAGAAGGGTAGCTGCCGCCCTCGGGCGTCTAATTTATTGGGGCGCTTATGCGTGTGGGGTAGGTGGGACCGAATGATTGTTAAGTATTTGTTAGACAAACTATGATTAAAATTCAATCGATATAGACACGTGTACATGTGAAACAGGCCAAATAGCTAGTCGTTCACGCTAATTTAATTGACCTCGGTTTACGTGTCGACCGCAACGACAAACTAAAAAAGCCAATAATATGCTGAATGAGCCAAGATATTAAATTTTGATAGCCTTATTGAGGTTTTTGCCAAAAATTAAATATGTCGATTATTAGTTTAGTTTTTTATTATAATACAAATTATTATTAATGTTTTGCAAATTTAATTTTTATTGTTAAGTATAAATAAAGATTAGGATTTTTCATAAAAAAATGTATTAAATAAAGACATAAATATAAAGTATAAACTTATATATACTATTGTAGTCGTACGATAGAAATGGAAATTTATCGAATTTAAGATTAAAACGACATTTATAATGTATTAATATGACAATTTTAACCAGAAAAAACACGATTACTCAGTAAAAAAATTCTACCACAGCATTGTTTTAATAGCAATAGTCAAAGAGTATAATTTCTATTTTATATTATTGGGGCCAAAAAGTGTTTTCGCCGGTTGGTTGTTCCCTCAAGTCACGCAAGCCGCCACATTTAACTTAAAATAATATCAATTATGCTTGTTTTACTAGTTTTCATGTACAGATTATTTAAATTCGAAAATAAAATTTAAAAAAAATATGTATATTTTAAGGACGAAGAAATATTTTGATTCGGGACGCTTTACTCTGTAGCTACGTCACTACGAGTTATATAGTCGAGTTGAGTACCGGTGAATTAATCTAATCAGATTTTTTAAAAATAATACCACGGAAATTGTGGAGTATTTTGTTTTATCGCCGTTGTAGGTTTAAAGTTGTATTTTTCAACGTTTTCGTCACGACTGTGTATACGGTAGGGGCGTTTTTTTTTTTTTTTTTGTGCCTCATGCCTACGATTGACAATGTATTTTTATTCTATCGTCCGCATCGGTTACGTATTTACGGGATTACTCCTCCTCAGAGGTACTATTCTGATCGTCCGAGCGCAGATTGTCCTCGTGACCGCCCGCCAGGAACCCACTGGGGGGGCAGGGGCCTTATTGAAATGCCCATAAAAACTTCATAGTTGGGTAGTAAAAATACGGGCGAGTACTGGTGAGGGGATTGATTTAAGAACCGAAATAACGAGTTTACCGATTTCGACAAAAAACAGTCGGGTCCCGGAATATAGAAAACGGAAAACGCCGTTGTGACGTTCGATAAGTGTCCGGCCGTTTCATACGGAACGCCGAAAATGCGAAAAGACCTCTGAGACCGAACGCGGACAAAAATCACGAATAAAAACAAACGGAAAATCACGGGTTTTATATACGAGGTGTGACAATAAAATAACGAGACTTTTTGAATATAACCTAAACTATTAACGTTATCTATAAAACGATTATTGAAATATGATTAGAAAACACTTATCTAAAAGTACTATGAACACTGATGGCATCGATTCATTTTCTTATACGTTAGTAGCCTTGTTATTAGTGCGAGTTCGACTATACTGCCGAAAAATGTTAGATATAAAAATCGAACAACATGTGTTAACATTAAATTTCTTGTTAAATTAATAAAAACTGCCGCGGAATCGTTTCGTATGTTATGTGAAGTTTATGGTGAAGAATGTTTATCAAGAGCTCGTGTTTTTGAATGGCACAAACGGTTTTGTAGTGGAAGGGAGGACGTCGAAGACGATGATCGTTCTGGACGTCCTACCACGTCTTCAACAAACGAAAACGTTGAAAAAATCGACAAAATTAATTAATCAATATTATTATAAAGAGGTATTAATTAAATTAAGAGAACGTGTCAGAAAGAAGCGACCAGATCTATGGAAAAATGGCTGGGTTCTTCACCAAGACAATGCTCCAGCTCACAGTGCATTTTCAATTCAACGGTTTTTAACTGAAAAAAAAAATGTCTGTACTTCAACATCCCCCGTACTCGCCAGACCTTGCTCCTTGTGACTTCTTCTTATTTCCTTCTTATTTCTTTTCCCATTTTCAAACAGTTGATGACGTAAAAATGAAAACGGCAGAACTTCTAAAAGGGCTGAATGAAAGCAATTGGCAACACTGTTTTCAAGAATGGCAGCGACATATGCAACAGTGTATTGATGCTGAGGGAAGGTACTTTGAAGGTGATAATCATTAAATTATAACATTTTTAAAATAAACAACTTTTATTCAAAAAGTCTCGTTATTTTATTGTCACACCTCGCACTCCGCGAATTAATTCTCCGGTAATCTTTACGCTCAAGCTCGCGTTTTAATATACACATTAGGGAACGTACAATTAATCGAATACGGTTTATGTAGCGTTTTTTTTTCCCCCCTGTAAAATCTGCTAAATCGTATCAACCTTTAGTACTAGTACACTGATTACCATGGGATAAAGCGATCCTTGGCGATTGCGCTTGGCGTTTGTCGATTTAGTACGTACAAATGTAATTTGCTCGCCAGCGGCAGTAATCATAATTGCCCGTATCGGGATATTACGCGCCCGGAGCTTAAGAACGTCCGTAATTTCCGGTACGTCCTGCGACACAAAATTCTATTGGCAGCGTTAACCGCGGTACTTTGTTATTAGCAATGTTGTTAAACGTTATTTTATATTTTTATGCAATACTCCCCTGACAAAAACGGCGGAAAAAAAAAAATAATAATAATAATAACATCGCTTGGAGAATACGTTTTATTTTAATACGTAATACTATAGAAATATACACGGGCTCCTTAAAAAAAAAAAAAAAAAAACGTAAAAATCGCTAGACGCTGCACCGCCGAAACCGAATACGACGATCTCGTCGGTTACGAGATATCGTTATTAACACAACGCATTTTTTTTTTTTTTTTTTTTTATGTGCCTTATCGTATTCGATAGCAAGAGTAGTATAAAGCCCCCTCCGCGCAAAAACATTTAAAAAACACGGTCAGTTTTTAAAGACAATCAACGTGATCGATAGGTTAAGTTCACGGTTGACCGTGTATGTCTATGAATGTACAATTTGTGGACGAGTCGTGGCCATTTTGTCTTTTGTACATTTTGTCTTTGTCAAAAAATGACGAATAAGTTAAATAGTGAAAAATTTCGGCGCGATTTTGTACGTTTATACCGTAGATTACCTGCTACGTGCAATATAAAAAGTCCATGCGAAGATAGTTGCTATAATCAGAAGTTTGAAGTTCGTCTAGAAAATTATGATGGGAAAATGTGTTCTTTTTTTTTTTTTTGGAACCATTTTTTCATCCAGGATCTCGTTTTCTCATTGTTTTATTACACGCAAGGTATAGAGTAATAACAATAATAGCTTCTTTATTCATTTTAATGCAAAGTTTAATTTGAAATGCAAATATGTTTTTTTTTTTTTTTTACAATAAATATTGAATTATAACTACTAAAATACACTACGTTCACAACAGTGATAATTGTGTTGACTAAATAAAATAAAATAAACGAATGACGGAAAATTGTCGGTCTTGATTGACCGTATATGGAAGTTATCAATCGTCAATCAATGATCAGGCTTCACTGTCATGAATCACGTTGATTGTCGTTCAAAACTGACCGTGTATGGAGGGCTTAATGGAGGCCAAATGAGTTGGTTTATGAGATAAATATTCACTATCGATAAAAAGATATGTTGATTTTGCCCAAATAAATGTATCCACACTAGATAGATTTTTTTTTTTTTTTTAATTCTTCAGTCAATAAAACAAAAACGACCAAATAAACGTACCAACAATTATTTTACGTTTTTATTTCCACGCTAATACGTTAGGTGGTTTTTTTAATAACGCTGGTGTAAATCAAGACCGTAGCTAGCAAGAAAAAAAAAAAATTGAATTCAAAAATCATTTATCGGAAAACAGTACGAGAAATGATATTACGATTTTCATAACGAATTATCACTTTAAACGCTTATAAAAAAAAAAAAAAAAACTATATTTACGTTCAACTTTTGTTTTACTACCGACTACAGCTTACGGATGAACCTCGTAATTAAATTGTTGAGCACTTTTGATGTCATACAACGGCCAAATCAATTTTATCCACACGAAAACCAAAATTACTTGAAAATTTCAAATGACTATAAACAACTCTGGGTTGATTTGAACGTTTTTCTACGTCAAGAAATATATATTATACTGTTTTTTTTTCTATCTAAAGTACTCGGTCTGAGTAAAACTCGCTTGATTTTTGTATCAGAGTAACATCGTCTATTATTAAAAAAGGACAATATTTCGGAGTGCAAGTGGCAAATAATAAATTTGTTGTAATGTTATAAGTCATTTAAAAATGTTGAAATTGTACGGTGTTTCTAAACCGACGTATTGGGTGGGTGGGTATGTAAAAAATGAAAAAAAAACCCCCCGCACTCGGTAATATCGTCATCTTTTAATTTTATACCAGGCGTTTTTACTCTAAAATCAAAATTAACCGAGTACTATTCGGTTTGCGCAGGCACGTTTTTGCCATGTCAGCCGTTAGATACACAAAGACGGCTAACGCCGGTGCGCGGCGTGCTCTTAAAGCCGTTTAAGAGCACGGAGCTCACGTGTTACGCTCGTCGACAACGTTTTTTTTTTTTTTTTTTTATCGTCTTCAAAAAATATGGACCTTTTCAAATAGTATTCACTGTCGCGGGCCGTGCAATAGCACCGCAATTATTGTCACGCGAACGATAGCGTGAAATTAAAAACTTCCCGTACCCGAATCATACGAATTCAAATACATTTATTAAATTATTTAACGTATCACGTGCGGCACCTGTAATATAATCGTTTGATTTTTAAGCCATTTTGGCAGGAAAAAAACGATGGGAATGTCCGTCCCGGCGCGGACGGGAAAATGTCATCAAATTATCCGATGGGCGAAATATTATATTACCCCACGAATATTTCCGAGTCGACGGAATTTGATTATTTACCGAAATTCCGATAAAATGTAACCGTCTGTTGAATACGCGATGGGAGAAATGATTTCCAAATTCATTTTGGACAAAACGGTGTATCGGAATTGTTATCGGAACAATATTGACGATTATTATTATTGAGCACAGTTCCCGCTAGTTATGCCTTTGCACTGGCGGTCTGTGTGCGCTCTGGCATCTTAACGAAATCGAATTATTCGGTCGAGTGTTTGGAAATTTTGAAATCGGATTCACGTAACCGGCGATAAGCGAGAATCGGTACGATTAAGACGACGTTAAAACGGTTCGGTAAACGAAATCGTTTCGAAACTGACATTTAGGTGATCCTATCACGTTGTGTAGTGA
Organism: Tuberolachnus salignus; assembly: GCA_956483605.1. Classification (NCBI taxonomy): domain Eukaryota; kingdom Metazoa; phylum Arthropoda; class Insecta; order Hemiptera; family Aphididae; genus Tuberolachnus; species Tuberolachnus salignus. Next base: position 6,367,230 of record OY101433.1, on the reverse strand, counting down.
GCCGGACTGGGTAGTACGGCTCAAGAACTATGTATAGGCGAAATCACCGTTGACTGACGGCTTCTCAGCGGACGGTTGGAATGGAAGAAAAGGTTAGAAGACAATAAAGACCACTTAAAGAACAATAAAGTTACTTTATTGACTGCGACTGGGCAGCCCGTGGTTCACACAAATTTAAGGTGTGATACCAACGGTCTGACCATACATCGAGTAGTCTAAACTAAGAAAACTAAAAAATTATGGAAACCCATGTCCGTATATATAGCCATCACGAAAGTAAAAGCTAGCGAAAGTAGAAATCACTTACTTAAAGCACTCGAAACTACTCTCTAAATAGTCGTAAATCGCAATCATAAACAATTTATATACAGGGTGCGGCGGAGCTGACTGATGAGTTTTGAGAAGCTTATACCTAACGAACATTAATGCTTGGAGAAAAACCGTTTGTTTTATTCGAATTATTAGGTAATCTCATTTTTTTTTTAAATTTATGTTTTGAAAATGATATCTTCAAGATGACGGGGCCGTCAGCAACAATCCATTGCTGTAGGCGATCTCTGCCGTTTCGGTGTGATTTTTGGCACGATTCGATTGGTATGGTCGCGGTTTCTTCGGTGATTCATTCCTCCGGGTCCGTCTATGGTATGGGGGCGATGTTTAAAAACCTTATCCTTAAGGAACCCTCAGAGGAAAAATCGCACGTGCTTAAATCGGGGGAGCGTGCCGGCACCAGCTTACGTCACACCTCAGAGTGACCAACGGCCCAGGGAACGTTTGTCGCAAAACAGCAAACGAAATTCGAACTGTGTGCGCTTTAGCCTCGTATTGTTAAAACCGTACGTCTTCCAAGTCATGTTCTTCAGCCATTTCCTCCAACCTGTGCTGCAGATAAGTGTCCAACATCACAACATCCCCAAAGCAACCGCGTGCTTCCAGGCAGAGCGTCTTGGTGACCGCTCAATTGCCTCTCTGTCTAATTGCACATTTTCGGTGGTTCTTACCGATCTGGGTGCTCCACGTCCACTTAGGGTACTTCCAGTCTTTTCCGATTTTCGAATCCAAAATTGAATAGTGTTCGCATAAGGGACATATCCGTCGCGTGTAAATGCCAAGATGTAGACGTAAAGCCCTTTGTGTTGCAATCACAGAATGGTTTTTTTTTTTTTTTTTTTTTTTTTTCAAATACGTGCGCACAACGAAACCTCGACGTACACCTGTCCAGACCGTGATTACGACTAAAAACGGCATAACTGTATAATCCAAAATAGACCACCACTATAGGCCTGCGCTTATCTTATCTTAGACTAATGACCCCGTTAAACACGTCGATTGGCTCCGCGGCACCCTGTATTTGAGCACGTCGTAACCATAAAATGCGATCACGGTTTAACGTGATTACTACAGTCGTAAACACGTTTAAAACGTTGCTATTAAATGCGAATATATGATTTTTTTTTTTTTAAATTTAATTTTTCAAATAAATAAGTAGTTATAAATTTTGTCCGTTTATTTACCGACGCATCGCCCGATATTAACGCGTTTATATTGTTTGATTATTGTTGCTCAAATATTCGTCGTGAGACGCCATTATAGAGTTTTACGTACAAAATCAGAAATCATTGCTTATTCATACCATTTACATCGCACTAATTAAATTTAAATTTCACAAAGTCTGCTGCTTCGCAAACATTGAACTCGTTTGAGTTATTGAGTCTTTATTAAAAAAAAAAAAATTTAAAAAAATATATAGTTCGTTAGTTAGTCGTTTATCAACATTTTTCGTAAAATATATTTATTTTTTTTTTTTCCAGTGAACGTTCGTTCACTAATAATGAAACGTGTCAAATTTTTACACCGCCTTTTTATTTCATTCGAAAATAAATCGTAATATATATATATATATATATATATTTTTTTTTTAATAAACTACCGTTTTAACGTTTATATTTTTCCGCATAATAAAATGCAATTTTTACAAAAATTATTATTACCGTATAAACAAAACAAAATGTAAAAACATAAATTCTACAAAACCATCAGCAGCCGGCGATTGAAAAAAAAAAAAAAAAAATGATTATACAAATACCCACGTTACCGACAATAGAAGAAAAAATACTACTCATGAGAGGAATTCAATGGTAAATCTGTGGATGTTTTGCGATTTCTGTCGAAATATGAACTCTAAACGCTTTTTTTATAGAAAAAAAAAAAAAAAATGTACCTGCGGGTTTTCGTTATTTTTATACGACCAAAAGCAAAACTAAAGACGTACCTTGTATCGAATTTATGAGCGTTTTTTTTTTTTTTTTTGATTAGCCGATACGATTTTACCTACATAAAACCGAATGAAATCAAAAATAAAAACTAAAAAAAAAAACCGACTCTACAATTTCAAACAGGTCAAATGTGAAATTTGTAACTGAATTTCGGAAACGTCGAGAAAATTGCCAAAACGCGACCCCAACAAATACATAAATATTTTCTTTCTTTGTCTATATAATACATACCAATTCAAACAGTTATTCGACACGTCCGACCGATGTATAGCGAAGCGATAAGAATTTTGAAAATTGATTCGATTTCAGCGTGAAACGTACACGCGATCGGCATGATTGTTCATACGAAATTTGGTCGTTAATTTCACATAAAATTTTATGTATAGAAAAAAAAAATAAATAGTACTTTAAACGAAATTGAAATGTGAACTACCGCGATCGTCGTTCGACTCGGTATAGTTAATTTTGTATACGTACAATACGGTAATAGCGAAACTCGACAAAACGATTGCCCCCAAGAGGTTCCCCGCTGCACTGTTTTTTGCCGGACGAATTCGGTCGATTATAATATATATTTTTTTTTTTTTTAAGTCAATCGAATCGCCGCAATAAACGTGTATCTGTTATTTTTTTACACGGCGTTTAATCATTTGTTGCCTGTGCACCGTCGACATCGTCCGGCAAAACAAAACGTACGTTATCTTTGGTATGAGTACGTCGGTTTTATCTGCTATGCGGAAATACGTGGTGTGAAAAAAAAAAAATTAAAAAAAAAAAAAAACCAAATTGATATTCTTGCAATACGTTTTCCGTAACCGCTTCGGGGTAAAATTTTAATAACTGACGAATAAAAGATAGTACAATGGCCGGGATTTGCGATTATCGACAAAAATCAACGAAATCAACTCGTATACAGATGTTATCGTAATAAAAAATAAAAAATAAACATATTCATAAATGTTATTCCGCGAGAGCTACGAGTAACCTATACGAGTTCGAACAAAAAAAAAATTATATATATAATACTTTCAATAGATTATCTATACGAGCGTTTGACTATAGAATTGCAGAATTGATTGGATATTTTTCATTGGAACGATTCGCAATTTATTAAATACACGACACATTGTATTTAATATTTATACGAGCAATCAATTTTCAATGTGTTTTTTATAGTGACGTTTCTGTAGCCTGTAGGTATAGGAACGGTCGATATATGCGGGGAAATATTATTTTAAAGCAATATATAGAGTAGAACATATATTTTTTATTTTTTTTTTCGGTCGCGGACCTACAATAATAGATTATTTTTACAGGCGTATCAATACCGTAGAATCTTATTTCGAGAAAAAAAAAGTGATTTTAGGCGAATAGAGTTAAATTTGCATGTATGTATTTTATTATTATTATATTTTTTTTTACGGTTTAAACCCGTAAAAATCATATCGCCGAGTAAAAAAATAACACGGAACACGAGATAAGAAACAACTGAAGTCCTACGGTTAATAATAGGAAAAAAAAAAAATCAATATTGACATAGTTATTAGCCACGAAACGTAAAAGTTTAGATAATATCGACAAACCATCACCTGGAACTTCTATTAAAAATATTTTATCAACTCTTTTGCGTCTCGCGGCTAATAATTTTGTCAATATCGATTTTCTTGTTATCGACTACGGGATCTTATTTGTTGGTTTTTTTTTTCCATTCCGGTAGTTTACCAATGTTTTTTTTTTTTTTTTTTTGTTCAGCGATCATTTAAATCGTAAAAAAAAAAAAAAGTAATCAGAAAATTGCGATATTCCCGGTAATCACCGGTTCACGTGCCAGCCATATTTTTTTTCCCTTCTCTTCAAATAAGATTCTACGGTATTGTGATAAAAAAACAAAAAAATCAATTAAAATACGCCCGTGAAAGAACGATTTTTTACCCTTACTGTAGAGATATATTTTCGACAGTTTTCGCTTACGTTTCGACGGCAATAATTACATATGTAAATTATTTAAGATTTTACGCGATAATTTACAACCATGACCTCGATAATTATCTGGAACGTTCAACAATCCGGAATTCATTTTTTCAACAGGAATATTATTATTACACAACCGTTGCCGTGAAAAACCATTTATGAACAAAAAATAAAAAATAAAAAAATAAAAACATCTATCGTTATGACTGAACGCAGGAAGTAAATACGATAAATACAGTACTATTAAATATTATAGTAGTCAAAATACTTCAGACGATAATTTTAGACGACTAGATAATATTATAATATTACGCGGGCAACCATTAAATGCTGCCCAAACGTAAGGTTTAGGGCCGTTGCCGCCAAGACAAACGTTGATTTTTTTTTTTAAACGGAGTTCATTAAGTTTCACAAAAAACAGTTTTAGACGGGAAAAATCGTTAAAATCGTTTTAAACGATTTCATGTGATTTTTTTTTCGGATAACCGACTATTATGAACCCAAGGTTACAAAACCTTGAAATACTAACCTACCGCGAAACCGTCCGCGCCTTAGCGCTGGGCGCTACTAGCGGACGGCCCCGTGGTTCTGGAGCGGCGGCCGCGTACCACCGCCGGTCCAGGGTATTCACAAGGGAACACCAGTCCCGAACTTTCAAACCCGTACCTATTCTGCGGGTGGGACGGCGCCGTCGGATAGTCCACAGCCACCGCGTTTGGACAGAGAACGGCGGTAACAGAGCCGTATGTACCGTGACAAGTGTAGGGTACGATTAAATTTTGACCAGAGCACATGCCGTCCCGGTTAACGCTGACAGCTATACGGCAGTTATGTGCAACTGGGTACATAGACATTGTCCAGTTAAACGAGAGAGAGAAATCGTTCGGGATAGCATCCGCGGGGTGGTTTGGTGCCGCGGGTTTTAAGTGTTTGCGCACTTGGCCCGTCCGGGACCGGCGGGGGCAACCCCGAACGACAGCCACCACGTTTCAGCCGAGTTAGGCTCCTCGACTTAGGGGGGCGCGATTTCCGGAGCGGCAGCCCGGTCCGGCGTAAAGCGGGGCTTCCCCCTCCCGTGGTACCCGACAAGGTTTAATGATGACGTCGGTGGGTCAACCCGGGACCGAAGTCCCTCCCGCTGTACAAGGCCGGCTAGTGGTGGGCCTAAGATAACCGACCAGTAATAAACTCGGTTTGAAAATCGGATAAAAACGCCTCCGTCTACGGCATTAAAAAAAAAAAAAAAAAAAAATAACATGTGCCCGGCGCGCCGCGAGATTAGTTTACGGAAATTTCAAAATCGACGGGACAGACGTCTATAATGCAATTTCTAGGCTAGGCCGATAGATACCGCGACTTTTGTCTACGGACGCCTGTATATGTATCGATAATGTTCCCCAAGCAATTAATCGGATTTTTTACGCCCCGGGAAATCGTAGCCCCCCCAAAAAAAAAAAAAAAAATTGTCTTCGGAAAGTGAGATTTAATAACGTTTCGATAGAAAAACAGTGTTAATCGAAAAAGGCGGCGGGCCCGGACCTTTTCAGTTGTGCGGACCACTAATTTTGTAAAGAAATTGTTTGAGGCCCGCCAACAAACGTAAACCCGCACCACATATATATATATATATACATACGGCAGTTATTAGAAATAAAAAATATCTTAATTGTTTATTAAGAAAAACACTATTAACAATAAACGAATTGCACGAGATAAAATTACACATTCAGACGACAGTCGATAGCGTTAATTGTATACTAATTGCACACCGTAGACTGGTGGAGTGTAGACAATATTGATAAATATTATTGGGCATATAATAAAAATATGTAATAATATTATTTTAAATATACAATCAAACGGGTGGGCCCCGCTATGTTTATGTACATAAATCGTTTTTTTTTTCTTTTTTTTTATCGTTTATTCACCGAAAAAAAGAAAATTACAAATTACAGTAGTAAAATCGTGTTTTCCCATTCGCGGGGCAGGCTCGCGATGGTTAAAATGGCTTAAAACTATTCTATGTCCTAAACCTAGGTGTAAATGCTCAAGGGGTAACTACTTAACGGTACGTTATATACATAGGCTACTTGAGGCTAGTAATTAAATAAAAGTAAAATTGAACTAGGTGCTACTCAGTGTTACGCCACATAGCCCAAAATGGACTAAAAAAACGGTTAGCCCTATGGTCAGGGCGGTGTACCGTTGCCCACGCACCGCACCGTCGAGACACTTTTCAGTGGATTATTTTTTTTTTCCCCCTTCTATTTTCAATTTTATTTTTTTAAAATACGATTTCAGAGGTGTTAAATAAACGCGTGTTTTACCCGGTACTTCCGGACGGTCGTATGATACGGATTTGTCTGATTTAGACGTCGTTGTACTACACACGTTCCGCAACACTGCGTCGACCATCAACGCATTCATATTAAATAATAAAAAAATAGATAAAATTCTATTATTTTTTATTTTTTTTTTCATAGGAATCTATTCTAATGTATGCAATAGAATCGGCACGACGTTTTTAATAGAAAAGTCGTTCGCAGACGCGAAGAAAAAACAACAGGAAAACGTTAGTGGAATGTCCGATATTTAACAATTTGTTTGTAAATATAGTTTACGGTTTTTTTTTTATATTCATAACTCAACGTAACCTTAGACGTCTAAACGTACATATTATATAATAAAAAAATATCATTGTCGTGAAAATATGAATTTAGTTTTCGGTTTTACATACACGGTTTACACGTTTCTACAGTTATCAATCGTCCTTATCGCGAGTCACTTCTCGTAGACATATTAACCGGAGGACTCACTAGCCTCCTACATTCTATGTGTTTCGAAAACATCAATGGTTTTTTTTTTATTATTTTATGGTTATTTCTTTGTCGTGAAAAACGTTGATTTGTCATATTCCAACCGCGATTTATACGAATCGAGTCGTAATACCCCATCGGTATTGTCTACGTGATAAATTAACGCTTGCCGTGGAAAACCCGAGAAATATATATAAATCTCCTCCTCGTCCCAGATACACATCCAGCTGTTTACTTAACGGGTGCGTTGTCTGACTAATATTTGCTCGAGTCCGCTATAGTTAAGGTTAGGCTTAAGCGCCACGTTTACCGTACACGGTTATACAGGGTGCGGCAGAGCCGACTGACGAGTTTTGATGGGCTATAAATAACCAACAGTAAAACTTAGAGAAAAGGTTTTTGTTTTAATTTAAATCAGTATTCAATCGCATTTTTAAAAATTATTTTTTGAAAATTATATCTCCAAGATGGCGGCCGTCAGCGTTGTAGACGATCTCTGAAGCTCTCATATGATTTTCGGCACATTTCGACTGGTATAGCCTCGAATTCCACGGTGATTTTCTGTTTAAATTCTTCTATGGTATGTGGGCTATGTCTGAAAACCTTATCCTTAAGGTACCCCCAGAGGAAAAAATCACACATGTTTAAATCTGGGGACCGTGCTGGCCAGCCTATGTCTCCTCTCAGAGAAACTAACCGCCCAGGGAACATTTGTCGCAGGACAGCAAGTGAAATTCTAGATGTGTGCGCTGTAGCTCCGTCTTGCTGAAACCATACATCTCCCAAATCATGTTCATCGGCCATTTCTTCCAACCTATGCTGCAGTTAAGTTTCCAACATCACAACATAACGAGCGGACGTGACAGTGACGGTCCTGTTCTTGTCCTCAAAAAAGTCCTCTAACCAACTGCACATTTTCGGGGGTTCTTACCGTTCCGGGTGTTCCGTGTCCAAGTCTACTTAGGGTACTTGCAGTTTCGTCCACAATTTGATAGCGTTAGCAGAAACAACAGATTCAGCACGTGGAATGCCGAAGTGTATACGAAAAACCCTTTGTGTAGCGATCACAGAATGATTATTTTCGTAATCACGAAGTCACGATGTACACTTATCATCCAGACCATGAATACGAATAAAAACGGCATTACCGTACAATTCAACATATACCACTTATTAAGGCCCGCTCTTATCTTATCACAGGCTAATGACCTCATTAAACTCGTCAGTCGGCTCTGCCGCACCCTGTAGATACGGAATTCGCAGTGTCGCTATCGACACGAAACCAACGTAAACCGAATAAACTCTTTGTTTAATTTTTAATTTTTTTTTTTGGAAATTTCCGTTCCGATACAAAGTTGGTCTCTTCTTCTCACATCGGTTGTATGATATATCTGCGTTTGCGAAGTAAATTGTTCGAGATTTCGCGATTGTCCCGCATACCGTTTAAATACACTCCTTTGTACGGACAATATTATCGTGTGATCTTAAGTGTGTTGCGCGCACCACAGAACTTATCGATGAGAATATTTAAATGGCTATAAGTCTTACTCTCGTCGATAACAATAATACAAAAGTATAATATCTCGGAGAGAGAAAAAAAAAAAAAATTGTCGCTATACATCGTAATATACCACCGGGATTATCGGTTCGTAGTTAATAATTTTCCGAATTTCGACACGTAATTATTTTTGAACGTTCGAATAACGAGTTACGAAGTTATACAACTGATAACCTCGTGTGTGGCCCGTTAAATTTTTCCATTGCTATTTAACTATATTATTTTACTACTTACGTTTTAACAACGCTGTATTTTGTCAATAATTGATTTATCGGCATAACTTTCGATATTTTATCGAACTTCAATTGCTCAAAGTTTCGCTAGTTCATTATTTCAAATAAACATTAAATTTATAAAACTATTAAACTATCGAAACTAAAATCGAGAGACTCTCCCGGCACATAACACATAACACGTATTTAGAAAGGAGCTAGGGCCCAACACCCGTCCCCCCATGACGCCACATTTTAAGGGAGCGTCGTAATCGTGTAAGGTGTCGTAAAATAGTAATCCGATGTCATTATTTATTAACTGTTACCATGACAAAGTGTACAATACAAAATATAAAGCGTGCAACTCGTAATGCTCAGGGTACTGTAAAAAAAAATAATAATAAAATAAAATTGTTCTTATGAATGATGGTCACTAAATGCAAGTAGGTTGTCGGTATGGTTGAGATTGAATAATCTAGGCAGTACCTTGAGATGATACCAATAAGCAAAATAAATGATTGCAATGGATTAAAATTAAAGCGGATGATTTAATAAATTAAAAAATTGAATTATCTCAAAACTATATTATGCTGCGATAGTATTTTGTGCCGGGGAAATGGATTAATTATAAATATTGAAATAGTAACTCGCGTCCGGGGTTTATTATGCGATTAGGGCCAGTTCAGAGTGTGTTTTGCTGTTCTTGACGGCTGCTCTCTCTCTCTCTCTCTCTCTCTCTCTCTCTCTCCAATAACACATCCGCGATAATAGTAAAACAATTTACTGCAATAATATAATTTCTGTCCATACGCATGACTGTGCAGTCGAGTCCGGATTTATAGAATAATGGGTCCCGAGTTGAATAGTAAAAAATAGGCCACGCCATACATATCCTAACGTCAAAATTCTAAAATATCTGCCTGCGGGCCCACACTGTCCCTTAATACGGGACATGCATAACGGATCGTGCAAAAAGCCGTTACGTTCAACGATTTACGAATTAAATCTCTTACACCGGGCCGGTTCAGTGTTGTAAAATACACGTGTTCGTGTAAAATGATTTACTAAAAAAAAATTAAAAAATTTCTCGCGTGCCGAGTGACATTTTCAATACGTTTATTTCGAATATTTAATATTTAAAATATTACCTATAATATTTATATTCATCTTGTTCTTCTTCGGTTTTCCAATACGCATAATCAGCTTCCATTTATCACAATCCCCCGGGCCAATGTAACTCCGCCGTGCGTTCCAATTTCCACTCATTTCGACCTCGTCTAGCCACATTTGTTTCTGTCGTTTACCATTACGTTTCCGTTATACCGTCGGATCTCCTTTTCCACACGGATTTTTATTTCATATTGTCGAACGATATTGATCCGTTTCGGTACGTATATTCGTCCCTTGATATTCTTCACTCATAAGTACTTCCCATATATTTTCTTCGTCCCCTCTAAAACGGGTCTTTTTTTTTCTTTTTTTTTTTTTTTTTTTTATGCCCTGAGGCTTTATTATTTAAACGACCAGATGGTCTTTGTAAATATGTTTAACAGGATCTATCTTACGTGCTAGATGTTAATATATACATTACACATTGATGAAGTCTCACTTCCAATAAAGTGGCTCCTGTGTACTTATTTTAAACACTTAAACCGAGTTGTATGGTTTCAGACCGGCTTTAAGCCGTCTAAATGTCTTTTGGAGTTGCCTAACAGTTGGACGGCCATCGGATTGATATGGTGATCTAATCGCATCTCGTGTTTGCGAGCGAACTTTTGGATTTCTTCTGCTATTGTAGGCACCATCATATCACGGATGAACGGCGTCGTTTCTTTCAAACCGGAGTGATGGTCCGAAGAGCGGTGTTTGTGGGCAACGTTGTATAATATCAATGTTAGACTTACTGGCACAACCCCACAGTTGAATGCCATAAGTCCAAATTGGTTTCATAATAGCTACATATAGTAGACGTGTGTTTTCTATAGTTAACTCGGGAATGGGATCCAACTAACCAGCAGAGCTTCCGCATTTTTCCTTTAATCTGTAATGTTTTCTGACGGACACGATGTTTCCGGTTTAAACGACAGTCAACAAGCATTCCCAGATGCATTCCGCCGAATCTTTTTGCGGGATTAAAGTTTGATTCAAAAAAAATTTGGATGTTTATTGTTTTACGTAACGATATTCTTCACTCGAGTACTGCCCATATATTTTCATCGTCCCCTTTTAAAACGGATCTGACGATTTTGATTTAAGCGACGGTACTTTCGTAATATTCGCTAAATTATTTTGGATATTTACGCGTCAAAAACATTTTTTTTTTTTTTTTTTAAGTATATCACCGAAACGCTAACGATTATATATTACCAATTGTTGTTGGTCCGTCAAGGCTCGCGTGTGGGTTTTTTTTAATTTTTTATTTGTGTACATCATACCGAGGTGACATGGATCGAGTGTATGTGTGACACGAAATCCTCGGGGAAACGAATAAAAAATATGAGAATTTTTCGAATAAATTCGTATAAATGCAGTTGCCGTCATGCAATTTCCACCACCGTCTTTATATTAATTTTATATAAATTTTAGATACGATAAATACGTCCGATTGGACGTGCTTATAACGACTCGCTTTTTCCACCGTCATCCTTCGAATTCCCCGTCTTTGGAAAAATCACCAGGGTCAAATTTCTCATTGATTGTTCAGATTTTGTACAATTGTTATGATTTTTCAATATTCTTATTAATATATATTTTTTTTTCTTTCAATTTAACATATCAATGTTTATTCAACACTAAAGCTAAAATAAAATGTGTAATCATTATTTTTCGGCGTACAGTATTTTTTTAAAGGGCTTTTATATTTCTTCTAAAACATACAGCGTAAATATTTTGATGTTAGGAGGACGTAGTGTTGGATTCTTGTGGATAAGGGCGACACGAATCCAAAAAGGTCGAGAACCACTGACTTTTCCCAATCCCCCGGGGCTAATGTTTCTCCGTCATGCGGTCCGGTTTCCACTCATTTCGACCTCGTCTAGCCACATTCGTTTCAGTCTACCCGTAAATGGTCGTTTTCTATTAGGTTTCAGTTATTCCGTCGGATCTCCTCCACACACACACGCAATTATCCATCTATACCGTATTACCTGCTCCTCTATAAGATTCCTTTGTATTAGTTTTTATTTCATATTGTCGAGGGGTATTGATCCGTTTCGGTCCGTACTATCCCCCTTGGCATTATTCACTTAAGTACTGCTCATACCTTGTCTACGCCTCGTCCAAAGCTGGTCCGGCGACTTTGATTTAAGCAACGGTACTTTCGTTTCGATTCGAAAATATTCGCTAAATTATTTTGAATATTTACGCGCCAAATACATTTTTTTTAAATTTTTTTTTTTTGAGTATATCACCGTAACGCTAACGATTATATATTACCGATTGTTGTTGGTCCGTTTATACTCGGGTTTTTTTTTAATTTTTTACTTGTGTACACGTCGGGTAATACGTATGAAATAGGCAGTGGATTATGCCCGTCACGCGATAATTTCGGTACATAAAATGACAATAATTTCGACCCGATAACCGCACACGAAAACCGTCGGTTGGGGGGTGAGGAGAAAGCGTCGCCGGGGTGTACGTGGCGACCCCGGGGGGCGGATTTCGACGACCGGCCGAACACGGTACTTGATAAATATTGCCGGTAATCGGTTGTTACCGAACGGTAAATTTCCGGGGTATTTTCCTTGGGGGGGGGGAGGCGTTGTTTTTTTTTTTTTTTTGTGGCACACGGGCCGCACGATAGAAAAAACGGCACGCGCCCCGTTTCCGGCGCGTACGCACAAAATCAAAAATACACAATAATATTAAAATCCAATTAAAACGCGGCGATATACGCAAATATTGTCGATTCTCCCGCAATAAATATAATATTATAGTGTACGGCCAACAGCGTAATAATAATCGCAATAATACTACGGGGCCGGGCGCGTTTCCGGCGGGGTACTACCGCCCTAATATCCTATCGGCGCGGGGTAGCGGTCATACGACATAGTTAATAATATAGTTTTTTAATTTGTATTAATTAATAATACAATTATTAATTTGCGTTAATTAATAATACAGTTATTAATGCGCGCGGCTGTATCGCGCCCCCCCCCCCCCGTCCCCGGGGAATCGATCGTTTCGCTCGATCGCCCGCGCCCGCACGCGCCTACAAGCCGGTGGCGCCCATACGCCGGTGACCTTAATTAAGGGGTCCCGCGAGAGTTTTTTCGCATGGGGACGATCGTGTTAACGGATCGTTGTCGTTATTTCGCTGCCAGAATGAGAAAGTCTTTCCATCTTAACAATCAGAAGACCTATTGAACACGGTTTTTCAATATTATTTTTCATCGCAAATCTCGGCTAGTTTTACGATTTTTTTGGTTTTTTTTTTTATATATATATACGGCTATTTGAAACCCGACGGAAAATCACAAGTCAATATGAAAAGTTGTTGTTTATCGATTAAAATATCGTAGTGAAATATCACGTTGACAACGCGATATTTTCGTTAGGCGATATTAGGCGTTTTGTTTTCCCCCTCCCCCGTCCCCAATTTTTGCGAATAAAACTCCACTAAAATACACAACAATTGTTCGAGACGAAACACAACGGAAAACCATAAAAATTTTTTGTATTTACAAACGAATACAGTTTTACAATGGTAATTTATTAAACCGATTTTCACGAGAATTCGTCAATCGTTTTTCGTTAGCGGGGTTTTATCGTTGCGTACAGATTTAAATTAAATTCTTCTGTGTGCCCTGCCCTGTCCGCGTACCGGCGGTGCGAAGTACGATACCGTTGTTTTCAATTCAATTTTAAACGAAAATACCGCTGAACATCTACAGTGTCGTTCGAGTAAATTTAAAATCAATATATAATATAACCTAGATCATCGTTTCTCAGCCGGGGGTGGTGGGGTGGGGGAGTATATGAAAAGAAAAATTTCAATGAAAAGGGAAAAGTAAAATTTGATGTATTTGAAATGGATTCTTCTGGAAATGGATTGTTCACTCGGGGCAGCATTTGAAAAGAAATCACTCCGCACTTTCCGGGCTGACGTGAATGACAAATATCCCGAGCTCTCATAGAAAGCATTTAATGTTCTACTACAGTACACGAGCACTGTATTGCCGGAGAAGACTTTTTTTTTTTTTTCATAAGCGTTCATTAAAAATAAGTACCGCAATAGACTCTCTGTACGTTCAGACTCACGGATTTACGTATCGTCGGTGGATCCTGATTACAAACAATTCAGTATAGCCAAACCACCTCGAGGATTGTGCATTAAAGTTAAATCGTTGTCGTTATTATTCTATATATTGTATGACGTGCGCTGATTGAAATAAATATCCCGTTACTAAACTCGTTTCATTCATCTATTGACTGTTCTATATGGAAATTTGTACATTGGCATTAATGATTGGGTACGTAAAGCAGTGGTTAGAGGTCAACGGGTACGTGAAAGACAATAAAAGGACAAGAAACATTGTCCTAGACCGTTGGTTTTAAAATGATCGTAACGAGTAAAAATTCTAAAATCACTTTGTACGGGTAGACATTTATATCTGTTTTGCGAGAACGCGTTTTTAACAAATCCACAACGAACACATGTGATAGGGTTAGTAGCATTTAAATTGATACGAAAGTAAAAAATGAACGTTTTTTCGGTCGATAAATTTTCGTTGCCACGAAGATTTTGTTCGGAATCGCGCTACACGCTGCCCCTGAAATAATTGACCTCTCCTAAGAGTACGCGGACGTAGGAGAGAACGGATAAGTGGCGGTCAGTGGATAATACACCGGTCATCCCGCTATCTAATGAACTGTGATATAAAAAATTGTGCTGACCATACAAGAGGGTAACAAACACTTTAATTATTAACAGGACTGCGATGTTGTCAGAAAACTTTTTCGCGTTCAAATTTGCGTTTAGACTTTTTGACGGTCGTTGATCTAGGGAAATTGATTCGTAAAAGGTCAATTAAGATTTTAAATATTTTCCCCTTTATAAATTTGTGCTTATAAAACGAAATTTAAGAGTTTGCCGGTTTCTGTGTTCAAAACTCGAAATAACTTAACGGTTTAACAATTAAAAATATTGTATCATGGACTTGTTAAAAATGTTCGAAATGAATGGGAAAATTCAATTGAGTTTTTAATAAAATAATAATAAAAAAAAAACAAACAGGAACAATTGTGAACCAGTATTGGCGTTTATTTTGTCCTCGGTAATTATTTATTGTAAAAGCTATTAATCTTGACCGTGCAGTTATACATGATTGATATTAGCACCGTTATAGAGAGACTAATACCGGGGGTCATTTAAGTTGTTTTTTTATTTTTAAAACCCGCAAAAACCCGTACGAATATATTTCTTTTAAAAATCCTATACAATGTTGCCAACAAGTTTGTTTATCCATCCCTTGTAGTAGGCCTAATTAAAATGTCGAGAAATACTATTCCTCTTCAAACTCGTTCGCACTGTTTATAGAAATTTATTGTAAAAGTTTATACGGTGAACACTTGAACTAGTTAACCGATTTAATTAAAAAATTTGAAAAGTAAAACTTTTTAATCGGTCAACGCCCACGTCTGTGCCTTTTTGGAATATTCGCGTACGCTCCTGCCGGCGCGTGCGCCAACAATAAAAAAAAAAAAACTTAACCAGACTAACGAAAATCCGTTTCAGGAACAATGGCCGTCAGTTTGAACAGTTGACCGGGAGGGCCGAATAAAGCCGAACGATGGACGACGACGGAAACAACGGCACCGTGCCCGAATACGATTACCAGAACCGTCCCGAGACGTACATCGTGCCGGTGCTGTTCACGTTCATATTCTTCGTGGGCACCATCGGAAACGGGTCGCTGGTGTTGATATTCTTCAGGCACAAGCACATGATCAACGTGCCCAACATTTACATACTCAGCCTAGCCCTGGGCGACCTGTTGGTCCTGTTGGGCTGCATACCGTTCACGTCGATCGTATACACGGTAAATATGCGCACAACATTACGGTATCATATCGGAACTATCCGAATCGATTGGGACCGGGGACTCACAATCCTTTGTGTGGGTGGGGGGGGGCACACCTCGGGGGGAGGCGGTCGCTAAAAATTTGGCAAACGCGAGTTGTATACTAATGCCGGGGGCCGAGCGGTTGTGCGGTTGGTCGGGAGCTACCGAGGGTAGCCCACCGCGAGGCAATATCACGCAGAAGAGTGACAGCGGGAAAAAAACAAAGAAACTGTTTCCGTTTTTTTTTTTTTTTTTTTTTTATTATCACAAACCGTTCGGTTTTCGATATTTTACCACGGATAATACGCAGAAGACAGCACTCGGCCGAGTAGTACACCGTACGCGCACGTACGCATGATGGCGAGTTACAGGTGGTCTATTGTACGGTCGCAATGTGTGAAAATGCCCCGCGTTTGATTGCAATGCACTGCGTTTACGCAGATTTTATTCTAGAAAAAAATACATTTCTGTTATGTACGAATTTGAAAATCGCCCGCTTTCGACCGGGTGAACGGTGCTTGAAAATATCGATTGCTATTAGCCGCCGGGAAAAATCGCCGGAGCCTCTAGCCGCACATTCGTTTGGCTATTATTAAAAATAATATTTTCGTTCACTTTTCAATTTCTGTAATTATAGAATATCAATTAAATTCGAGACGGTTTATTCGAACAGAAGTGTTCTTTATTATATTCCGTTGTATTAGTTTACGCGTAAGGCAATAATAACCAGTGCCTGGGGAGGGTTTTTATTTTCAGCGTCCCCTTGTTTATATTGAGACAGAAGAGACATTTTCAAATGTACCGCCTTTTGTAAATCCCTTTCATATTCTTTTTGGGCATTTTTTTTTATATTTATGTCTTATTAAAAATTGAAGAAAAAATAAATAAAAATTAAAGTTGTATTGGGCTCGTGTGATAATAGAATATTGCTGGAGTATTATTGCGGCTGTATTGTTTTATTGTAAACAGTTGATTATTGAATTGTGTTTGAAAAATGATTTAAGGGGGTTCGCGGAGGTCGAATTCGATAATTGCAAGGAATGCAGGAATTTCTATTTCAAGTGTCACAGTCCGTGTTCTTTTGTTTTTCTAATTCTAGCACCGATAATAATAATAAATCGTCAAACAAAAACGACGTAACGGCATTACGCGTCGAATTTTCGATAAAGAACAATTAAATTTATACATCAAACGTAAAATAAAATTATTACGATATTATTTATATAAAACAGCACGCAATACGAGGACGTTCTGCACACGATTATCCGTTTATAATAAAATATTTCGTTGTTTGATCGTAATATTTTTAAGTATATATTTTGCTCTTTTAAATTTCATTTTTTTTTTTTTTATACTATTTTACGTGTATTTATTCAAGAAAAAATAAATTCGGATTACACAGAACGGTAAAAAAACTATAATAAGAAGATATTTAAGCAGAAAGAGCATATAAAATTTATGTGTACGAATAATTTCAATACGGGCATTAAATAACGAAAATAACGAAATAGACTTGCTTTTCGAATAAAAAAAAAATATATATGAAGTGTCTTTAGAGTGCATTGAAAAAGTTTTTAATGTTGAGTTCGTCGGTGAACTTTTAACGTTTAAAAGAAGAGTCCTGCACACAACTACGAGGAAAGCGTTTGGGTTTTGAAATTAGTTTGAAACTAACAGATAAATATTAATCGTTTTAAAAAAAAAAAAAAAAAAACGAGCATAGGTTTGTTATCCGGCGCACTCGGCTAATTTAAGTAAATATTAGTATTAACAGTAACTATTGTTGTATAACATATGGCGATAATATGATGCTTATTTGCTTTCAACGACACATGATATTTTTTTTATTTTTTTTTATTTTTTAATAACTTTTGTAGTTAATAATTTTACCGATACCGAGTCGAATATAACTATGTTAATAATTATTTAAAAAATTATTTTACATATTGCATAGAAATAACATAATATTATATCGTAATATCATGTTTCCTGGCAGTGGCGTAGCCGGGATTTCGGAATGGACGTGGCGCGAGGAGGGCAAAGCCAAAGAACAAAGAAAGAAAATAATCGCAATAAAACAATAATAATAATTTATTTCATTGACGCGTAACGATAAAGTTTCAATTTTAAATTATTTATTTCGATCGGTCTAATAAATATAGACTGTGATTGTGAGATTTCCGACTGAAAACTAGTCCGGATAAATAATAGCCGGTCGACGAGAGAAAAAAAAAAAACAAAAAAAAAATTGCTGTTCGAATCCGAATTATTACACTAACAATAACAATAATAATTTAACATCGTCGGTCTCAAATTTAATAAGACAGTAAGATAATAATGAGTTCTATAAGTTCTATAATAATAACGCAGAGGAGAGTTTTTTTTTTTGGGGGGGGGGAGGAGTTCAACCCTCTCCCACGCCACCATATCAGGAAAAATTTCAAAAAATAATTACCCGACTACAACAGTTCCCGTAGGATTTACAAACGGTAATAGATCAATACAATACGAGTACCCAAAACAGTACGATAATGTATGATATTTATAAAAAAAATTTACATTTTTTTCACGATCCCCCTCCCCCTCTACCTCCCACCCCCTACGTCACGATTTTCGAATCGGTTTTAATCGAAAAGAATTGTAATAAATGCGTGGGATCTTCGCCTGTATACAATAGTTATACCAGGCTGCGGCAGAGCCGACTGACGAGTTTTGATGGGCAAAATAAATAACCAACAGTAAAACTTAGAGAAAAGGTTTTTTTTTATTTGAATCAGTATTCAATCTCATTTTTAAAAATTATTTTTTGAAAATTATATCTCCAAGATAGCTGCCGTCAGCATTGATACACTGTTGTAGACGATCTCTGAAGCTCTCATATGATTTTCAGCACATTTCGACTGGTATGGCCTCGACTTTCACGGTGATTTTCTGTTTAATTTCTTCTATAGTATGTGGGTGATGTCTGAAAACCTTATCCTTAAGGTAGCCCCAGAGGAAAAAATCACACATGCATAAATCTGGGGACCGTGCTGGCCAGCCTGTGTCTCCTCTCAGAGAGACTAACCGCCCAGGGAACATTTGTCGCAAGACAGCAAGTGAAATTCTAGCTGTGTGCGCTGTAGCTCCGTCTTCGGTGGTTCCACGACCATCTTATGTTTTTTTTTTTTATTATTTACAAAATCGTCCACGCTTCTAACTTAATATTCATTTAAAATCGTATTTACACCACATCGACGATTAGTGTAACTAAACAATCGATTTCGTCGTCGATTTTGATTTTGAGTAATAACCGAAAATTCAAACTCGCGTACGAAAACACATTTTTACTCAAAATCGATATAACTCGATATACAGTCTCGGGCCTAACATAGAAAACACGGTTCTTTCATTAAAAATTGACTTTATCCATCGACATAAATTTCCATCAAGAGCAATACAATCATTCTAACGCCGCTCTAACATTTCAATACCATTCTTTGTAGAATGATTTAGTTTTCGCTTCAAAATAGGCCTCAGTTTCACTGATAAAATCTTCATTCGAGCGGAATTTCTTACCGGCGAGCGTTTTTTCGAGATCTGCCAATAGCCAGTAGTCGCATTTCAAGCCATTTCTTCGCTCGAACGGTATTTTTTCCCATCGAGAAGCAACGTAAAATTGAAACACGAAATTGTTTTCGATCCATTATATTGAAAATAACAAAAGTAGCGTCACTCTTAGCACAATAACTCACAATGAACAGATTGTCATGGAATTTGAATGGCTGTCTTTTGCTGGTTAGTACCAACTAAAAATTATGTGAATTCCAAAAAACACTAGTGCAGTCTATGTGTTAGGCTCGGGACTTTTCAGCCCATGTGTTATATATGCTTTTATAGTGGGAAATGTACGGGGGGAAAAAAAGACTTAATCGAGTTACACGCATTTCGAAAACTATAAACTCTCAATCAAATTAAAAATTAATTTGCGTAAATAACTTTAAATAGAAAAATAAGTTGTTAACCAGCTATGCTAAGTTTAACTATGGCAAAATAAATGAGTTAACGTCGTTAAAAATGCGAATTATTATAAAGACAATGTCATCAAATTTATACGGCACGAAATCTCGTAAATATTATAGACGAATAAAATTAATATTGGATTTATACAAATTCCTAAAACGTCATCGATAGTTTTTTTTTTTATTTCCGTTAATTTTCAGCGTATACGTGCGAATTTATTCCAAAACGCGATATAATTTTTTTTCGTTTACACTAAAGTATATCTACGAAAAACATAATTGTCGTGTAAATGTTAACTTTTGTTATTTACGCGTGCGCACTCGAATATTTTCATTATTGTTTTGTATGCATAAAGAAACTATTTCAATTCGATTTTTGAGTATTTACACAAACGGTCGACAAACGAATGCGATAGAAGACATCCAATTATGATGGACGCGATTCGGACTCGAGGGCATTAAAACAATATTGGAAAATAATTATTATTTATCATTTGGACAAACGCAGGACTAACGGAATCGTAATTTATTTTCACGGTTTTTACTTTCGATTACAAACTGAAATCCCCCGCTTACACTCCCGTCACTTAAATAACAGAGAAAAACACACCAGTCGACCGTACGCATTATTAATCGATTATTTAATTCATTTAATTTTTTTTTTTCTCCAAATCGTTCGTTTACATTACGATTTAGGTGATATTTATTGCACGGTCTCGCTGAACTGTATAAACCCGGACGAGTTTTAGACCAAAACTCTCGATTGTTATTTTCGATTTGTTATCAGGCCGTGTACCGAAGTCCTATATCGTCCAAATATATTTATAGAAAAAAAAAAAAAAAAAAAAAAAAAAAAAAAAAACTATCTTGTTAAATACAAAAACATAGCCTAACGTAACGTATTTTGCTGTTGGCAGTTGGAATCGTGGCCGTTCGGGGCGACCATCTGCAAGGTGTCCGAGACCGCCAGGGACATATCGATCGGCGTGACCGTGTTCACGTTGACCGCCCTGAGCGCGGACCGGTTCTTCGCCATCGTGGACCCGATGCGCAAGCTGCACGCGTCGGTCGGCGGCCGCCGCGCCACCAAGTTCACCGTGACCGTGGCCGTCACCATCTGGTGCCTGGCCATCGCGTGCGCCGCGCCGGCGGCCGCCTATTCGTACATTCGCAAGTTCCAGAACGGGTACAACGTCACCATGTTGGAAGTGTGCTACCCGTACCCCGAGGAACTGGGACCCAACTTTCCACAGCTCGCCGTACTCGTCAAGTTTATCATCTACTACGTGGTACCGCTGTCCGCCATCGCGTGCTTTTACATCATGATGGCCAGACACCTGATAAACAGCACCAAGAACATGCCCGGCGAAGTACAAGTTAGTACGGTTATTACCTCTTCGATTTAAGTAGTAATTATGCAATCGCACTTTTTAATGCACTGAAAATATCCTGCGTTGGTTCCCGACGTTTTTTTATTCTACGTCCCCTTTGTAGATTTTCAAAAAACTCACGCTCCCCCTTCCCCACTCCTTTCCACCGTTAATTGGAAAATCGATGACTTTAGCAAAACTTTAAACCGCAGGGTCAGATACGGCAGTTGCGGGCCCGGAAGAAAGTGGCCAAAACGGTATTGGCTTTCGTGCTGGTGTTCGCCGTGTGCTTCCTGCCCAACCACATATTCCTGTTGTGGTTCTACATCAACCCCAAGGCCGTGGACGAGTACAACGTATACTGGCACGTGTTGCGCATCGCCGGGTTCTGCCTGTTGTACAGCAACTCGTGCATCAATCCCATTGCGCTGTACCTGGTCAGTGGCACGTTCCGCAAGCACTTTGACCGGCAGCTGTTCTGGTGGTTCGTCAAGGCGCCGGGCGTGGCGACCGTTTCGCGGAACGGTTACATACGCCGGAAGAACGGCACCCGGGAAAAGGACAGGGGCACCATCAACGAGTCGACGACCATGGCCAACATGCAGATGAGCACGTTCACCAAGCGCACCGCCGACATGACCACCATCACCACGGTGCTCGCGACCGGCCCCCAAGACGTCAACAACGTTGTATAGGGTAAGTTACAGGGGCGCCGTTTGGGAGCGTCATAGGGCCCATGTCCTGCCCCCTCCCTCTAGAAATTCTAGATTTCGATTTTTTTATTTTTTTGTTTTTTGGAATTAAATAAGATAATAAATTCAGCTGCTATGGCTAATTATTATCTTTTGGTAACGAACCAAAGCGGGCACTGGTAAGCGGATATCAATCATATTATCCGGGCACGGACTGTACGGACAACGCTGTTTAGTAGAGGCCGGAGGGCGAGTAGTCACCCCATACTGCCCACCCATAATGCTCGGGTTTGGTTGTCCCTATTCCAGAAATTCGGAATCGGATGAATCGTTTAGAAACACACTGTGTTGTACACCGATTGCAGATGACACCCGGATTGGTTTACTACGGGGGGTCTCGGGTCGGAAAAACGATATGGCAATAATATTCGTAAAGCCGCGGCGGCCTATTACAGCGGTGCCAACGTCGACAAAAAAAAAAAAAAAAAATTCTTCCATCTGTGCGCGCGTATTCTTGAACACCCGCTCGACAAAATTAGTTGTAGCACACACACACACTGCACAATATCGCCGTCTATTACCTAACCGCTTTTGGTCGACTTTGGTTGTCACAGTGATAAAAATTGCCGTTGACGATAACGGTTATATTGAACCGAACGACACGCCACTGTTCGCATCGAGTTTAACATATTTTCCTACGGACGGGTATTCCTGTGTGATCGTTTGCTTCCGACACGTAGGTATTTGCCGAAAAAAAAAAAATGTCTGATTAAAAGGTCGTGCCACAACCAGACCAAATGAAATTCATATCGGTCGGATTTAAAAAAAAAAAAAAAAAAAAAAAAAAAACCAGATTTTCACTAGATGACCAGTTCCGACCGACAAACTCATCATTGTCGTCGTGTCTAAATCCGATGACCGCTCTTGTGGTTTCAAGCGCGTACTCAATTCTCGTATCGGCTTTTTTTGTCACGTTTTTATTCGGCCTTTAACTAAACGAAGCCATTTGGCTTCAAATTGTGACTTGTACTAACGACTAACGAAGTAATGAATAACTTATTTTTTAACACATCAACGTTATGAATGCCAACGAAACAAAAACAAGTCGATCTTATAGTCTGAAAAAGTCGTCGTTGTATGAGATACGCATCGCCGGCGTGCGGTTACGCCTAAGCGCACACTTTTTGAAGACGTGCGGAATCCGTGAATAGGAAATTACGAATCCCGCTCGACAGCGTCCAATAAATTGCCGTATTTACGACAAACAGACGGCGCCGTTCGAGAATCGACCGGTCCCCTGGCCGGATTCTTATGGATTTTACGACAACTGGCAATGCTCCCGACACGACGAACTCGGGGGTAGGGGTACGCTTCGAAATCGTCGAACGTCCCGGTAAACGTTTACGGTAAAACAATCAAAATGCTAATGACGCCGTACACGCCGAGCTGATTATGCGGCGGCCGGCCGTCGAGAGCGATTCGCCGGGGTCGTCACCCGTCGAAATCGAAGCCCCGGTGGTTACGCGTCTCGCACGATAAAACAATAAGGTCCGTATATTACGCCACTATAAAGCTCGCCCCGCGGCGATACAGTTATAATTTTCTATCAACCGAAATCCAACCGGGAGAGTATAAAATTAACCGGGCCCCACAGGCGCAACTAAACATTTGGACGAGGGTTTTTTTTTTTAACTGTAACTCGTCGGTGGACCCTTGTACCCCCCCCCCAACCGCACACCTATTCGATTCAGTTTTTTTAAAGACTTAAGACCCAAAGCAGCCCCCCGCCATCCTCTCTATTCGCGCCACTGCGTAAAACTGATCCCCCTTACGCCGCATCGAAACGCGTACGTATACGCGAACGCACACGTTAGAGACATTTTCCCTAAATTATTTTGTATTTTTTGTATTTTTATACCGGTCGATGATCGCAAAAAGACGGACAAGGGGACGAGCCCTTCTCTTGCCCCTCCCGCCTCCTCCACCAAATGTCGCCCTATCCTAACCTAACCTAATCTAAAGCCGCGTATAAATTTGAGAGCACACCCGGCGAATCTGATTTCGCAATCGATATCGATCATTTTTTTAAAGCGAAAACTAACATGTGCATATATACGAGGTGTGACAATAAAATAACGAGACTTTTTGAATAAAAGTTGTTTATTTTAAAAATGTTATAATTTAATGATTATCACCTTCAAAGTACCTTCCCTCAGCATCAATATACTGTTGCAAACGTCGCTGCCATTCTTGAAAACAGTGTTGCCAATTGCTTTCATTCAGCCCTTTTAGAAGTTCTGCCGTTTTCATTTTTACGTCATCAACTGTTTGAAAATGGGAAAAGAAATAAGAAGGAAATAAGAAGAAGTCACAAGGAGCAAGGTCTGGCGAGTACGGGGGATGTTGAAGTACAGACATTTTTTTTTTCAGTTAAAAAACGTTGGATTGAAAATGCACTGTGAGCTGGAGCATTGTCTTGGTGAAGAACCCAGCCATTTTTCCATAGATCTGGTCGCTTCTTTCTGACACGTTCTCTTAATTTAATTAATACCTCTTTATAATAATATTGATTAATTAATTTTGTCGATTTTTTCAACGTTTTCGTTTGTTGAAGACGTGGTAGGACGTCCAGAACGATCATCGTCTTCGACGTCCTCCCTTCCACTACAAAACCGTTTGTGCCATTCAAAAACACGAGCTCTTGATAAACATTCTTCACCATAAACTTCACATAATATACGAAACGATTCCGCGGCAGTTTTTATTAATTTAACAAGAAATTTAATGTTAACACATGTTGTTCGATTTTTATATCTAACATTTTTCGGCAGTATAGTCGAACTCGCACTAATAACAAGGCTACTAACGTATAAGAAAATGAATCGATGCCATCAGTGTTCATAGTACTTTTAGATAAGTGTTTTCTAATCATATTTCAATAATCGTTTTATAGATAACGTTAATAGTTTAGGTTATATTTAGAAAGTCTCGTTATTTTATTGTCACACCTCGTATGTACCTACTATGTATATTTTACCATTTATTAAAATTATATTTACGAAAGTGCTTAAAAGCACTTGGAAGTTTACTGTCGCGTCGTCTGTTATCGTCGCGTGGACACACTGTCTTTTGAGATAGTAAATAAACTATCGTGTACTATCGCGGTAGTAAATATCTATCGCGTGGACCAGGCTTAAATGCGTTATAATTAAATACGCGCTTGATGACAAACACAGAAAGAGATTTGGATATCATTTGAATGCGCAAAACCAATTCGCAAATTCGTACCCGTGAAGCGATTACCATAAAAAATAATTTATAGAATTGTTCGGGGCCGAGGGTTTTACCTAAAATTTGCATTGTCGGTAAAAAAAAAAAATAATAATAAACACAAACACACAGAGGTAAACTCGTTTCTGGTTTTAAACCGAAAAAAAAACCTATTGTCTCAAAAACTATGCGAACAAAAAAATGTTAATTGTTTTTTTTTGTTTTATTTTTTTTTCCCCTGGTAATTCGTCGCGAATCGATCGAATTCCGTTCCGATAACAAAGTAATGTAAACTAAACGAAAAAATAGTAATTACTCGCCGAGTAGAGACTAAATTCGTGATTTGGTATTAAAAAAAAAAAATAATAATACTCGTTTTTTATTATCATTTCCATAGCCTGTTAGTCGTTATACTAAATATGTTAGGTGGGAGTGGGCCAAGTCCCTATTAATTCGCCCATACGTATCACAGTGCAAAAGTACCCACACGTCTGGGTTTAATCGACCCAGGAACGCCAGAAACCAAAGAGTTTAGAAGGGAATATGGTATACGGTATAACTGTATATCGTAGAATTGATTTGAATCTATAAGCTTTTGGAGGAAAAAATATTTTTAAAAAAAACCCGGACATATTCGCACCGTACGGGTAAGCCGCTGTTGTAGGGGGTAGTAGGAAGAAGAAAAAGAAAAAAACACATCTCAATTAAAGAATAGTTTCTCGGCTACACTCGAAATCTATAACGTTCGAATCAATGAAAATATATACAGGCCGTTTTCCTTTGTGTCCAGAGAAGACTAAAATTAGACAATTCACACTAGTGAGATATAATCGAAGATAATGAAAATTATAAAAAAAAATTATGTCACCGGTAATAGCTCGATTATTATTATTTTTTTTTTTTTTTTTTAAACTTTATTTTAGAAACAAACAATCTCTAATTCAAAAATTGCAATATGCTTGTATGCGGATATAATTTAGAAAATAATTTTTTTTTATTGATTTAAGTCACGACACCATTTTATCTTTAGCCTGCGAGGAGTATTACTACCAGGAATAGTGTCTGGATTTAGTCCTGGGATTTGGACGGTTTGTTAGTAGAGAGCGGAATCGTCTGTACAGAACTTTTGCAGTTCTTTGGACGGTTTTAATTTGTAAGTCGGTATGAAAGGTGAGATTTGAAATATAGATTGGGGGTGGGGGGCATTTGTGATTATACAAAGACTTATGGATTGAAAAGTTTGAATTTTATAAGTATTTGATTTTTTGGCTGCCCCCCCCCCACAAAGTTGGATGCTGTATGTCCAAATGGACATCGATAGAGTTGTATAAAAAAATAGTTTCGTTTTTATGCTGAGTTTAGCGATGTTTACCGATTAAGTGACGAAGATATTTTCGCCTAGAGTTGAAAAGGAGTCGTTTACTATGAACATGGTCTGGCCAGGGTTAGACGTTGGTCTAGGTGGTTTAACCCTAAGTAGCCTTTGAGCTTGTGGATTTCGGGATATTGTGATTGTTGGCTGAAGGGTGCCATTGGTACTATTCCGTGTCTTAAGGCGAAAGTCAAATGTGTGAAACGTGGGGTTAAACCTTTGAAATCTATCTAAATAAAAAAATGTAAAAAAAGAAAATCTTGCAATTCGGTACTCCGTATCACGGTAACGGTGGGCGGCCAGAGAATAAAATAATTTTTTTTTTCAGCGAACGCGTTCCGAACTAATACGAGTATTGGGGTGTTTAAAATATACAGTTGTGTAATAATACAGAGTGCGGCAGAGCCAACTCTCATATAATTTTCGGCACATTTCGACTGGTATGGCCTCGACTTCCACGGTGATTTTCTGTTTAATTTCTTCTATAGTATGTGGGCGATGTCTGAAAACCTTATCGTTAAGGTAGCCCCAAAGGAAAAAGTCACACATGCTTAAATTTGGGGACCGTGCTGGCCAGCCTGTGTCTCCTCTCAGAGAGACTAACCGCCCAGGGAACATTTGTCGCAAGACAGCAAGTGAAATTCTAGCTGTGTGCGCTGTAGCTTCGTCTTACTAAAACTATACATCTCCCAAATCATGTTCTTCAGCCATTTCCTTCAACCTATGCAGCAGATAAGCTTCCAACATCACAACATAACGAGCGGACGTGACAGTGACGATCCTGTTCTCGTCCTCAAAAAATTAGGGGCCGATTACCCCAAATTGGGACACAGCACACCACACTGTCACTTTAGGAGAGTGGAGTAGTCTTTCATGGAGCTGCCGTGTGTTATTTGTAGCCCAGTATCGAAAATGTTGTTTATTTACAGTTCCAGAAAGATGAAAATGGGCCTCATCGCTACAGAAATAAATTGATATCGGGGGAATTTGCAGAAGAATTTGCTGACAGAGATTTTTACGGTTTCCGTAGTCAGTAGCATTTAACTCTTGGACAAGCATTAATTTATAGGGACGGAACGAAAAATCTTCGTGAAGAATTCAACTCAAAGAACGGTCTGAGATTCCCAAAGCTACAGCGTGTCTCCGCTCTGAGCGTCTTGGTGACTGCTCAATTGACTCTCTGACCAACTGCACATTTTCGGGGGTTCTTACCGTTCCGGGTGCTCCGTGTCCAAGTATACTTAGGGTACTTCCAGTTTCTTCCAAATGCCGTATCCACAATTCGATAACGTTATCAGAAGGAACAGATTCAGCACGTGGAATGCCGAAGTGTATACGAAAAGCCCTTTGTGTAGCGATCACAGAATGATTATTTACGACGTACACCTGTCCAGACCACGATTACCAATAAAAACGGCATTACCGTACAATTCAAAATATACCACTTATTAAGGCCTGCTCTTATCTTATCACAGGCTCAATGACCTCATTAAACTCGTCAGTCGGCTCTGCCGCACCCTGTATTATCGAGTTCGGGTTTAGGATAATAATAATTCACCGTCGCGGTTACATTTCGTTTAAACTCTCGTTAAAATATATAATTATAACAATATAAACAGCTCTTTTGGCGCATTCCCCCGCCCCGGTGACGTTGTCGACGCGTACGAGCGCGTGTACAAGTATTGTACGTTTTTTTTTTTTTTTTTTACACACCCGTAATCAATTCCGTTTCGTCGCAATAAATAAAACAATTATAATTTTCAGTCGCGTGCGAATAATTTTATATTTAATTATACGACTACAATACGATGACGTAATAATGTTAGCGTCGCATTTAAAACCCTCTACGTATATCGAATTATTTCTGTCGACGCCGCCCGCGTGGGGTGGTTGGGGTCTTCAACGGTTTTTTCTTCTTTATTTTTCTAACCGTTCGACGTATTTTGTTTGTAATTGGTCTAGGCGGTAAACTGTACGCATATTAAAATTTTTTTTTTTTTTAAACCGGGAGGTAGTGGATATTTCGAGTTCGGGCTTGAATAGTACGGTAAACAAACGTAAACGGGGGGGGAAATTTGAGGGCCAGTAATCTCTCCCTCGGGAGGGCCTAAGCTCTCGTTGATGGAATACACGGGTTTCAATCGTACCGCATAATCGATTTCCACGTTGATTACGCAATCAAAACTAACGAATAGATTGACACAACATTAAAACAAACATAGTTTTGTGTTGTTTTATCTAAAGTGTTTTATTAAATTTGAATACACGTCGATATGTATTGTCTGTGTTTCGATAGATTTTATATATTATTTATTTCGGTTATTTTTTCCTGTAACATCTTCCTGGTTAATTTAGCTTACGTCTAATTCGGCTAGGCGTTTTAAAATATATTTTAACGTATTTTTGCGTTGGGCACCCGCTATTCAAAAATCGTTCCGGCGCCCCTGGGTCTAAGCAGGAAAGCGCAGCACATTTTCACCTCTATAAAAAGTCTACGTATGTTTGTCCTTTTGGCTTTTACTTAATCACGACATTATGACGATTTGCCGTTTGCATACATATATATATATATATATATATATATAGGAGGATTGATAAAAACGCAATATTGATAATAATTTTATTTAGTTATTTTTTTCCCCATTCTAAAGACCCGGAAATAGTTGCACCGTGTGGTTAAGCCATTATCTGTTGTATACGGGAAACCTGTAACGTACAGAATAATATTTAAAAAAATAATTATTAGTGCCGACAAATCTAGTCGTTATTCGATATTTTCGTGTAGCCAAGAGAATCCAGAAATCATTTAGTTTTCTGCCCCTGTATACGACAATTGAAATCTCGGCTCCGAGACATTTGAACTTTCAAATCAAACGTGTGGAGGCGTAAAAAAAAAGAAAAACACGAGAATCTTTTGATAAAAATAATAGACAAATAAACATAAATGAAGTCGAACCGCCAAAGTCATGTTAAGATGTTGAGTTCACGTGAGTTAACACATTTCGAATTCGTCCGATGAGTTCTCGACCGTATTGGTCGACTCTCTGCGACCGAAATGCGTTGCAAAAGCGTTTTTTCGCCGTTGTGAATCGTTAACAAATCGTTAGCGCGAAATATCGACGTTTTTTTTTTTTTCGAAGCCGATCTGACGAATTCGGTGATAAACTCCGTGATTGTGCATTGTAAACTAAAGGCAGTTGTCTAATTGTTTATAATTATTTTTGTTTATTTCAAACAGGAACATACGTCCGAAGAACAAGAAGAGGAAGAACAGTCGTTATCGTCACAATGCTATGGATTTTTACACTGAAAATATCATCTAATAAAATAAAACATAATTGTTTTCTACGGTATATAATATGTAAGTACTAGCAATAATTATAACGGCGTTATAATTATATCATACTTAGTCGAACGCACGTGTGCGTATATACGCTGTACACTTTTCAAATGTAAAATAAAAAATTTAAAAAAAAATATAAAAAAACTAGCTTGTAAAATATAAAATATACACTTTCCGGCGTCTCGCGATATTACCCACCTATTTTGTGCTCAATTAATAATTTTCGTTCTTATTGTTAACGCTATTTTTATTTTATTATTTTTTTTTTATATTTTTTTTCACAATTTAATCGAATAAAATAATATGGGAAATCGGTTAATAACGGAATAAATATATATGCCCGAAAAGTTACCAAAATATGCCCTTGAAATGTACTGTAGAAAAAAACAATAGAATTAAAAGGTAAATAACTAATATTTAATTTACTTTTTTTTTTCTTTTTTTTTTTTGTTACCCTAAGGATACCAAACTCGAACGTCTAGAGTGGCATGGGCGTAGCTGAAGGGATGAGGGGGGGGGTTTGTTAAAACAGACTAAATCACTTTTTTTTCTTTTTTTTAAATATGTAGTCGTAGATTTATTCTATTTCGTATTCGATATGATTATTTATCGCAAAAATTGAAGATTACTACCGATCTATCAAATACTCGATAACGGGTTATTGGTTATGTTCTTATACTCCCCTCCCTCCCCCCCGCAGCATCACAAGTTGAATTTAAATATACAATTTTTATTTTTTATTCCGTTAAAAAAATCGTATACGATTGCTCGTATTATAATTTCACCGTGTAGTCGGTTTTATTTCCGATTTCATTATTCAATTGGTGCGTGTTCGACGGCCGAACGACAATACACGCGGCAATTCCGGTTGGTATAATTTTTTTAATTTTTTTAATTTTTTTAATTTTTTTTTTTTTTTTAATTAAAAACCGCATAAGTCATTGTAACGTTTTCTCGTAGAATTGAGATCGGGCCCGTCGGTCGGTTTCTCGCACGCCGCCGCCGCCGCCGGGTCTTTTCAAATTATTCGAGGGCGCGCATACAAAAAATAGCATTTACCCGACAGTTCAACACGAAATTGCGAACAACTACAACAATTATTTTTTTAATATTTCTGCCCTGCTACACACATATATATATATATATAACTGTTTTCCCGCCGCCCGTTACAATTACAATAAGTGTTGGGATTTTAATTGCGAACACGTATATTTTCGCATTGTGACTTGATAAACGGATTTAGGTAAATGATAAATTCGCTGTTGTGTCCGCGTACTACGCCGACGTGTGTTCCAACGGGGAAACGCGTATTTGTATTTTATATTATTATCATTATTATTATTATTTCGTGGTTTTTGTTTTATTTTTAATACGCCGGAAAACAATTGCAAATACAGGGTGCGGCAGAGCCGACTGACGAGTTTTGATGGGCTATAAATAACGAACAGTAAAACTTAGAAAATAGGTTTTTTTTTTTAAATTTAAATCAGTATTCAATCCCATTTTTAAAAATTATTTTTTGAAAATTATATCTCCAAGATGGCGGCCGTCAGCATTGATACACTGTTGTAGACGATCTCTGAAACTCTCATATGATTTTCGGCACATTTCGACTGGTATTGCCTCGACTTCCACGTGGAGTGGTCTTCCGTGAAGAATTCTCCTCAAAAAACGGTCTGAGATTCCCAAAGCTACAGCGTGTCTCCGGGCTGAGCGTCTTGGCGACTGCTCAATTGACTCACTGACCAACTGCACATTTTCGGGGGTTCTTACCGTTCCGGGTGCTCCGTGTCCAAGTATACTTAGGGTACTTCCAGTTTCTTCCAAATGCCGTATCCACAATTCGATAGCGTTATCAGAAGGAACAGATTCAGCACGTGGAATGCCGAAGTGTATACGAAAAGCCTTTTGTGTAGCGATCACAGAATGATTATTTACGACGTACACCTGTCCAGACCACGATTACGAATAAAAACGGCATTACCGTACAATTCAAAATATACCACTTATTAAGGCCTGCTCTTATCTTATCACAGGCTCAATGACCTCATTAAACTCGTCAGTCGGCTCTGCCGCACCCTGTATAATAACATTATACTCGCTCCGTGTACGTGTTTATTATGTGCGAGTCCTGCCCGCGACGGTTTTTCTTTTCTTTTTTTATTATGTAAAATTACAATTTCGTTTTGGACCGTCTCGGGGGCCCGGGCGGTGTTTCGAATCCGGCGGCGATTCGGAACCGGGCGGGGCACGCCAACGTGCCGGATTCATCGCCGGACGTAAAAGACTAATTTTTACAATCCGTACGGCTAACAAACGGGCGCGTGTCGAATAATTATCAACGCGTTTATAGTCCAATTCGATTTTTATTAACTGCCGGTACGAACAAATAAACGAGGGTTGCACATACGCGCGAACAATTCAATTGATGCACGGTAACGCGGTGTGTATCGTTTCTCGTTTCGTTTTATTATCGAGATAACGTGTCGAAAACGCCATTTTCCGATCAATTCGGTATCTTTTTCACATGTCTTAAACGGTTAGACGAGTCGAAAGCAACAGGCGGCGGTCATGCAGTCTACACAGATATACAGATAAATATCCGGTAAAAAAACGAAAAAGGTGTCTGCCGGCGAGTGCCGGGAAATCTGTACATACATAATAGTATAAAATATGTTTGAATTCGCAAACAAGTTTACTTTTCGTCGGCCAAAGAGCACTTTTCAATGTTATCAAATTATTTACGAAAACAAAACGTTTGAATTTTTTTTTTTTTTTTTATATATATATATAGATTTGTCAGTTTTTAACGGTAAACAATTAAATTTAAAAATATGTCAATATCAAAAATACGCTTCGACCGGTGCAAAGTGAACTTGTTTGTAAACGCGTACATCTTTGCATTTTTAAAATCGAACCACAGTAAGTATCGCAATTTGTGTTAAACGCCATTAAGTCTTTTTGACGAATATTTCGTGGAGTTTTTAGGGGCCTTAAACCAAAAATATAATTATTGGAATAAAAAATTAGTCGAAAATAAAAAAACAACTGATAAATTGTAAATAAAAAATTAAATCAAATAAGTTTTGATTTTCAGCGCAACTTAACAAATCGGTACAGCACAAACGAATATTAAAAAACACTGTTCGTGTACATTTTTAAATACTTCTGGAATGTATATATATATATATTAAGTATACGACGGATTTTTTTTTAATTTAATTTAATTTTTTTTTTTTTAATAAAAACTATTTTATTGTATAGGTATTTTGTTTGTTAAACGTGTATAGCTATCTATAAATTATAATATATTGGCGAATAGATTTTCTTAACGACATTTCGTTCAACGACTACATAAAAATAATTATATTATTTTATTACATTCGCTTCGTTGCGTATACTTATGAATAGCGTGTAATTACAAAAAAAAAAAAAACCATTAAAAAACACGATTTAGTTTATTATTATCATCTGTGTGTATTAATGTCTTTTAAGAAATAATTATAATTATTTCAGTTATAACCATTAAGTTTTTTAGTATATTATTTAGTAATGTATCAATAGATTTTCATATGTCAATGTTTTACCATTACTATAATAAATATAAGTATTTGTTATTTTTAATCGTACATATTCAATAAAGATTAAACATTCGTGTAAATTATTATGATTTTTTTTGTTTTTTTCCTCGCCGAATTATTTTTTACCGTCAATATATACGTATATATATATATGTAACACGTACGTATTATAATACCTATATAATTATTATGTTATTGTGCGACAAGTCTATAATATATAATACACCGTGCGTGTATTATTACAGACGTAATACTATACCGGATAGAAATAATTTTTTTTTTTTTTTTTTTTTTCGGTACTAAAATCAATGATTATGTTTCACTTACGACCATTATCGTCGCGAATCCAAAATAATATCACTTACGCGCGTTTCGATTTTACATCGGAGTCTACGTAATATTTGTCAATATCTACTCTGAAAATAAACCGACGAACGATACTAAATATTAATATACTTTAATGCGCCATGAAGCAATGGAATAATATTACCATATTGTCGTTTACATATATTGTATGCAATAAAAGATTTTTTTTTTTTTTTTTATTATTATTATTTAAACGACCAATATAAATAGTCTTTATAAATACAGAGCATAATGGATGTATAAATATTTATATTTACTATTCTATTCGAAAATTGTAAATATATATATATATATATATGAATACATGAACATGTTCGGGTGTTGTACCAACAACGAGTTAGTCCCGATTCTAAGGAGCCTAAGCTACTTTAACCTAAATCGTACGGCATCAAGCGTTTGCGACGCCTAATGTCTCGCCAGTTGTCAAGAAATTCTTCGACAGTCACATTGATGTGCAGCTCTAATCTATTCACATGTTTGTTAGCAAACTTCTTGGTTTCGTCCTGGATGGACGACAATCTTCAGATCGCGGTATATCATATCGTTCCGATCGAACCGATGTGACGCTACAATTTTGTACGCAAAACGATATTTTGACAACGTTGAATAACTGGGATGTCGGAATTAACCGGCACAGACCCACAGCTGGACGCCATAAGTCCAAATCGGTTTGATGATAGCTACGCAAATGAGTCGTTTGTTAAACAGGGTTTTAGGGCGGAATGTCTACCAATTAGCCAATACAATTTTTTGGCATTTTTTCTTTGATTTGTAATCGCTTCCGTCGGACATGACGTTTCCCATTTAGCCGGGAGTCAAGGTGCATATACCCAAGTATTTAACTGGATCTTTTTGTGGGACTATTGTGTGATCCAGCAATATTTGAATATTCACAGTTTTGTTGTAGTAAAAATGCAGTACGAATTTACGTTATATTACACAATTTTGAACATTTCGATCATCGGAACACCGTCTGTGTTTAAACGGTTTTTGCGTAGTAAATCCTGTAGTATCTTTCCAAAAAGATAGAGAATGACCCGAAAACAATATGATCAATTTTTTCGCGAGTTTAATTATACTATATACATAGCCCATTGCCCTATGACACTTCGTACATATATTGACGACAACTGAGGTATCGAGACACCCCCCCTCCCACCATGAGTTATACAAATAAACCTAGTTTAAATAGCAAAATACTAAAAGAAAATGTCTAGGCGGACAAAAACACTAAAATATACAAAATTACCAATTCGAATATGTAATGCAATCATGGTAATACAAACGAAAAATGTGTGCGTGTTTTAATAAAAAAAAAAAAATACAATTCACAATCTAAAACGATCAGACATACAGTAAAATCACTTTATAACGGATCCGCTTGGGACCAACACATATTTACGTTATAAAGAGAATAAAAAATAAAATTTAAGTTTCCAGAATCGATACAATTTTTTTAAAAAAAAAAACATGATATTTTAGGTATGTAAATATTTCGTGCAACGTAAATTTATACTTTATGAATTTATATTTAAATGTGTTTTGTGTATAATACTAAAACGTTAAAACTAAGAACTAAAAGAAAAACCGTACTACATATTACCTTTTTTAATAGTTTAGAAGAATAATTTGGAATATTCGACTGTATTTTATGACTTTTGTGGGCAACACGTTCAGCACATTCTCGCGCTATTGTCGTTAATTCTAATAGCTTTGAATTTGAAATTTTGGCTGAAAATTGTTGTAATTCGTCTAAATATGAGCTAATGATAAAATTCAGATTACGTTATTTCCAATACATTACATTCCAATATTCATCTTTTAATAGTATTATTTTCCGTCATAGAGAGTATTTTTACTAGTTGAATTACTAAAATGTTTCCGTTTAGTAGAGGTTCCGCCTCAGAGAGGACAACAATTTCACTACTATTTGAACCGGGACCATTGGGCATTTGCCATTATAAGGATACCGTCTTATAGTGAGGTTTTAAAATTCGTATTAATATTTTCCGTTTTCGACTATTACGAGCCGTCGTTGTAAAATTACCGGCAGTATATCGTTTTTGATGTAAACAAATCTATATTTACGATATTATAAATATTTAACTACGCGAAATGTACGTTTCGCGTATTACAATTATTATCTAACAAATAGTGAGTTATGCGCCCGATTTCACAAACGGAATTATTATTAAAACAAAAATATTATTTAACCTCGAATTTATCTAATCGGAATACGATATTTTTCGGTTTAGTGTTGAAAAAATTATTATATAACTGTAGCACCGCGATAACATTAACAACACCAACAAAAAAAATATACATATATTTAACTTATATCGTTGTCGTGTCTACTATCGACATTGTATAACGACATGTTTTTATATAATATATACGCGTTCGATTTGTCAAGAAAATTAACTTTTTTTTTTTTTCGCAGAGTAAAAATCATGTTCTACAGTATGGTACACGTGATATTATTCATAATAAATAGCGTAGGTATCGTATATAGTATTTTTTTTTTTTTTTTACAAATCACAGACTACGTCAAATTTCATTAAATTCGTATTTATAACAAAAGAAATAAACGCTTCTCCCGTGCAACGTACAACTGTTTTTATACTACAACCAGACGTCGTCGTGCAACTGGAGTAGATAGAATTTTATTTATAATCGTTTTTAACGATTTAATGAAATTTCTCGAGTGTAAATTTAGAGTGTTCTAGACGGTGAAAATAATAAAAAAAAACTATTAGTCGATTGATTTACACATTGACGATTATGTATTCTCTAAATAAATAGTTAGACGTAACGCTATACACTTTTGGTCATTGAACCGGCGGAATCCACGGTTTTAGTCAGATAATATTGTACGGATTTTAATTTTAAATTTAATTTTTAGTCAAATACGTAAATTAATTACTATACGGAATAATAGCTAAAAAATAAATAAAATTAAATAAGCCTTAAAAAAAAAAAAAATCGTTATAATAATTATTTTAATTCTTTCCCGATTAAATATTTCGTCTTTGGGGCCGTTATTCGGAAATAATTATAACAATTGTGTACCTATTCTGTACGTTACGTTCACTTATGATTTCTGTAAATCCAGACATGTACATTCGAGATTTGTACGTTTGTACATTTGGTCGTTTAAAAGAAATACAGCGTTCAAGAAGTCAAACGGTTTAGACGAACAATTCAATTGTCCGTTGTGCGAAAGCACAAATTGAAATTCCGTCCGTTCTACTCGTGAATGTAATCGTTTGAATTATTATCAAACGGTGCCGATTATGGCCGAATACCGCGCCCGAAACATAATTTTTTTATATATAAAACGTAGTAAAATACGAAAAACACCAAAACTTTGTCCCTCATTCAATTATCAAAATATTCTTGTTCTGATAAATAATTCGAAATGGTATTATACGTGTAACTATTGTGTTGGGGGGGGGTTTATCTCTTATTTTGATTAATCAAAAAATTGAAATGATAAATACTATTTTCAAGAAAATCTTAACTTTATACCCCAATGACTTGAATAAAAAAATATGTATTAATAAAATAAATATGCGAGGTGTTTTTTTTTTTTTTTTTTCACTCAAATTACGACGACTTTAATCGACATTTTCTGAAACCGTGAAATACGATTTCTTGCACACTTGTTGCGCAACGCCCGCATAAAAATACCGTCCGGCATTACAAATGCAATATTTTTCAATTTATCATCGTAACCATTCTATAAAGACTCAATTGTGCGCTTATATAGTCGCTGACTTGCCGTGTGGGTTCAATAAGCATATTGCGAGGACAACTCTTTGTGCATAATACCATACGCGTATATATTACGAAGAAAAAACACAAAAAAGAGCAAACAAACGAACAGAAAAGATAAAAAAATAGATTAGCCTCTCGTGTTATTCTCGTTTATGTAAGTGTATGATAATAATACGATATTATACCGGATCGTGGTCGTCGTCGGTTTTGATCTGTCCTAGAAAAACACTCGATTTCCGGTATTGTTATACACGGACAGTCTAACGTGTAAAATATTATAAACAGAAAACTAAATAATACAAAATGCAAAACGTATACCAACACGTAGTCGTAGTGGTACACGTTATGGCATTTTTCTAAATCTATAATATACCGTGCAATTGCCCAAATTTTTTTTTTTTTGTACAATCGCGTCTGTTATAAGTGCGAATCGTACAAGAGATACCATTTATTAAATATTAATAAAAAATTAAAAAAACCGTGTCCAAAGTGAGGATAAAATAAAGGACGTTTATTTTTTTAAGCGGCGAAAAACAAATATAATGAATAATTCTATTGAATATCGAAACGTTTTACCTATATCCTGAATAACGGAGGTTCCCAAAGTGTGGCACCGCGTCGTCGACCAGACATTTAGGGTCCGGTCTAGTAACGGGCACAACTAACTGTTTTTTACCACTGATTGTTAGTCGGTTTCCATGGCATACTGCCGACTAATTGATCGCCTGAAAATTCGCACAACCGACTGTTTATAAAAACCTTTGAAATCGGTCGACTAAAAATTAGTCGTTGTTTGATTAATAATTTGTCATCAGCCGTTAGTTGTATAACTCGTCTCGTCAGTTGACTAAATTCGTAAAACATATACGATTGATGAAGGGATAGGAATTTCAAAACTTCCTGGGAGACAATAATATTATAGTTAACAAATTAAAACATATTTTTAAAATTGAACATATTCAATTTATGGTACAAAAAAAAAAAAAAAATAAACCATCAAAATTAACTCAATCCAAATTCTCGATTTTTCGATTGGGACGCAATCGAATGCATACCTGCTAAAACCGGACGCAATCGAAACTCGAGAATGGTTAAATAAAATGATCAAAACGGGACGCAATCGGATGTCGCTCCTGTTGTATCATAAATATATAGGTACCTAATCAATATGGGTGTCACTAGAGTAAAAATTCTGGGGTAAAAGGAAAAAACTTTGCATTCTGCCGAAAATCTCACTTCACAGTTATATGATGAAATTATTGGGAGTAGTATCGTTACAGCTTCATTGGAAACAGTTAGACACGTTTCTTGACAACCAAAAACGTATTAAATATTTTCGATTGAAATTCATTTTTAATAAACTATCTTAAAATATTTCGATTAATTCTTCTTTAATTCTTATTAATAACTCATTTGTCGTGTCATGTTCTTGAAAAGGATTTGAAATTCATTTTATTTGTCGATCCGTCTCGTTTAGAAAATACTAATCAAAATTATCTTTCAGTGTATTTAAACGATCAGAAATAGATGTAATAAAGCTATCATTAACTTATATTCGATTTTCAATTATATTGTTTCCTGTTCTGAATCTAGAGGAAGGTTAGGAGTGGAATCCGAAAACGTCGGTTTTGCCGGGAGCGATACCTACCAAAATAAACCCGTGTTAGTAAAACGCATATATATTGCGCGGCGCTCAAAAATCTAAGCACCTAGATAATAATGCATTTAGATTGGTGTCTGAACGCGATAACGGAATTGGAACGGTTCCGGATCAGCCGGGAGTATGCCTAAGAATATCGTATCCTACGGGAACGCATCAAATATCTATAAAAAAAGACATGCGACACCGACGGAAATTCCCCGTCCGGTACGGTGAGTTTATTTATAATCGTACGAATCGTACTGGATTCGCCGCGCAATTATTACGCGGGTCGGCCGTAGACGATAGTCGGCGGGGGCGTTCAATTGTACTACAGAGGCGTATCGAAAAGCGGTGGCGGACCACGGGGAAAATCGGTTTATCTGCTCGTACGAAACGGGACAAAAGACCGCCGGCCGATTTGTCCGCGAAACCAAACGGATACCGTATAATTGTGTGCGGAATAACTCTGTCCACTCTCGGTCCGTCGAAACTTCGGTTCCGGCGGGTTTTCGACGGGGTATTGACTTTTGGAAACCAAATTATTACGTACTTACCGCCGCCACCGCACAGCCGTCCGTCCGTCCGTCCGTCCGTCCGTCGGCGTATTATAATATTTTAATAACCGTCGCGAAATCGATTTTACCAAATAATCCAACAACTTTATGCCGTAGTTTTGGCAACAAATTTTCTCCCCAACTATAATGTATTATATATATATATACAAAGGCAATTTTTGAAAGTAATTTTTTATTCATTTTTTTTTCGTTTTTATAGACAAATTTATAATTTACAATTACGTTTTCACGCAAGGCGATAAATCTTTTAGTTAAATAAATAACAAAAAAAATTTAAAAAAAAAAACTATTCTATTTGCCAATATTTTCGCGCTCTTGGGACACGTCCAAATTAAATTCTTATGATTACGATAAAAAAAAAAAAAAAAAAATGGTGGGGCGTGGTATTTATATGTTAATTAACTATCAATATACAGTTTTAAAAAAAAAAAAAAAATATATATATATATATATATATTATTACAGTAGAATATGCGCAGTACATTCTTGGCGGTGTAATAATAACGATTATATTTTTAAATTATTTACAGAAAATCGATTGAATATTAAATTTTACAAAGTCCGCAACGTTTATTTTAAAAACCAAAAAAGTGATTACCGGAACAATTTTGTTTTGTTTTTTTGTTTTTTTTTTTTTTTTTATTAATAATTTAAAAATATACCTGGACCATTTTCTGGAATACCGCAAACAAATATCGATAGAAAAAAATACGCCCGGACGCGTAGGTAAATTACAATTTTATCAAACAAATGTGTTTTGAACCATACTAATTCACATCATGAATAACAAACGTATACAAAAACGTTTTCGCGATTGTCTAACGAATTGAATAGTTTTTTTTTTTCGATTTAGAAGAAAATTAAATCAATTTACAAAACAATACCCGGCCGGCCGTGGCAACAATAATCCATCATTTTCTTATCGAATTAAAATGTTTTTTTTTTTTTTTTTCGTTTTTACTATTGTTTTGTATACATTATTCATTACGATTGTATATTTCGAATGCGTTTGAACCGCGTACTATACAAATTTTATTTAACAATAACAAAAATCAATCAGTTTCCCGATCACTTGATGTACATATTTGTTTTCCGATATATAATTTGAGGCCGTGAAAAACGCTCACGGAGCAAATGTGCGTAATAAATTGACGCACTACAATAATTTTAATCAAATAATACGTGATTTTTTACGATTTTCGTGGACATTTGCTCAATAAACGCTAAAAAAAAAAACCAAAAAAATGACAACATTATGCTCGTCTTTGTTTCGTTCTGTACACCGAACAAGCAACACGTATGTTTCGCTCACACAATCCTCTAAATAGTGCTATTTCAGTTTATTTTGTTACATTAATGTTTACAACCACTGATGACAGCCTAACCCCTGTCCCACAGGCTAATGGTAAGTTTTCGTATACAAATATTACATTAAGTGCGTCACACATAAACTGATCGAATGTACAATGTATGTTTTCATGGTCGTCGGTGCAAACTCGCCTCAAAATATAACAGTTGAAGTATTTGGACACAAATACAAAATGGCAATGCAGTCTTGAAATCAAATGGTAGCGGAATTGAAATCGAACAATAAGAAATTATAACTTCGGATTTCTGATACGACCACTGGGGGAGCTTTGAAGAAATTTTATGTCCTCCTGAAAAGCCTATCAAATTGATAAAAAAAAGTCGCGAGGACTTATACAAACATACACAAACCACCTCCAATGACAGTATGTGGTGTAAATGATTTTAAACAAAGTTAATAAGTAATGTAAAGAAGGAGCTGAAGAACACGAGCAACGACTAAAAACCTTGGCTAATGATGAAA
Organism: Tuberolachnus salignus; assembly: GCA_956483605.1. Lineage (NCBI taxonomy): Eukaryota > Metazoa > Arthropoda > Insecta > Hemiptera > Aphididae > Tuberolachnus > Tuberolachnus salignus. The sequence continues at coordinate 6,325,513 of OY101433.1, read as the reverse complement.
TTAAGATACTTACGGGCGACGATCATCAGTTTCGACGAACTATAAAAGTATTAGAAGAACAAAAGGTCAAGTGCCATAGATACCAACTTAGAACAGAAAAAAAAGTTTCGGGTGGTAATTCGTGGATTACACTCAGAAACCGACCTCTGTGACATTAAATTCGAATTAACCGAACTAGGACATCTTGAACATAATGTTCGATTTGGACCTATAGCATTCTACTATGGGGTTGTGCGAATAAGTCTAACATAGATAAAATACAACTTTGTTAAAACATCACCGTTCGGACCATCACTGCAGAAAAAGAAGAATTTCACCGCGATCCGATGCTGCCTACAATAGCAGACGTAATCCATAAGTTTGCTCACAAACACGAGACGAGGTTTGATCACCGTGTCAATCCGTGGCCATCAAATTACTAAAAAAACATCAATGGCATTGTCTCTAAGACGTCTGTCTTAAGTGCCAGAAACTTAAATTTAATGGCAGGAGCCACTTCATTGGAACGCGACTACATCGATGTGTAAAGTATATATTAACATCTAGTATGAAAGATATACATATATTGTCAAACATATTTATAAGGACCTTTCGGGACGTTTAAAGAATAAAGTCCCAGGGCATTTAAAAAAAAAAAAATAAAAAATTACGTTCAACTTGTTTTCTTTTTTAACATCAAATGCAACTTGCGCCGTTACCTTGTGTTAAATTGTTGAGCATTTTCGAGAAGCCAAACAAATTTAATCAACAAGGGCCACATAAAAATACGACAAATTTTGTAGGGCGCTATGGGGTACATTTCCCTTCGTTTATATAGTTTATATATATATATATCTTTTAGGTTTTGATGATTTTGGTATAAAGAAACATGACATGGACATATTAAAGATTTCTAGCTGTATTAGCCGCGAAGACCCGTCATTTCAGGATTCTACGCGCATTACTTTGGTTATTATGGTCGAAAACGTATTGATTAAAACCAAATAAAACCGAATTCAAATTTGATAAAATGCTGTTTTCGAGACAGGAAAAATTAGAAGGGAAAAGTCGGTCGCGTTCGAAATTTCATAACTCTACGCCCGCGGGACGCGACATTCTACAAACCGGCAAACAGACGGGACTCGATGTTTTATCGGTATAGATAGCGAAAAATAGCGTACGTATAAATTCTGTAGAGATCGCAAAACCACAGTTTTGTCCGTTGCCATGTAAGTAGTTTGTACTTATCATATCAATGCTGCGAGAGGTAACGTGCGTTTAATATTAATAATAAAAATAAAGCCGTTTTATAGACGATTACGTGCGCCGCCTTTAAAACAATGGATGGAAACCCTATGCATAATAATACGTATTGCTATAATATTCCTCAGGCGATGTTACACGGTCCACGAACACGGATTTTTTTTTTTTTTTCTAAAATAGAAAACTTGTCACCGGGGGGAGGGGGGGCGGAATCCTTCGTCTAATTCGATATTTTTTACTTACGCCGCAACGTCGGTGTTGCGAACGTTAGGGATTTTCTAAACACGAAGAGTCTGAAGGGGATAGTGGTCCCACTATTATTGCGATTCGTGTACAAATACTTATTATAAACCGTAGCTGCGATTTATTAATTTGTAAAATTGGTCGAAAAACCGAAATCGATATTAATTTCAATGGTTGCCGAGCCCCGCTCCAGATGCAGACTTACTACTCCCGGTCCCGATGGCCGCCCCCCCCCCAACCGTTGTACAATTTAGTTTAAAAAAAATTACAACACCGCGCGCGGATTAATTAAAAATCGTTAACTATACGTATAACGCGAACCGGAAGTGAAAACCAAGATCGATATATTTATTAACTATATTATGAACTGTGGCGAACGGATTGGCTGTCCGATAAAACATTGTTGATTGCTGAGTGCTGGTCGACAACTACTTTCGGTTTTTGGATTTGTCGAACGTGCCCGATGTCCGTCGACGAATATCCCGTGATCCACCAAAAAAAAAAAAAAAAAATGACCAATCGCGAAACAACGATTTAACACGAATTTGACTAGACAGAGACAGTGCGTACAATTTTTTAATCACAACTTTAGGTTCAGATTTTGTTTAGAGTTTACTCAATCGAATTCAGAGATTTCGCCAACTTGGCGTTTTGTTAATTGATAATAACTTGTAACTTCTAATTTCTAACTTATAGTTAGCGCTAGGCACTTCGTAACCTCGAAACGATCCGAATATATATACAGCAGTAAAAAAATTAGAAAATATGTATTTAAAGAAAAAAAAAATATTAATATTTATAAATTATAATAAAAAAAAAAAAAAAAAAAAAAACTGTAGTTACAAATATAAACAAATATATGTCACAAAATTCAATGTAATATACATAAAATAAAACCATCAAACTGATATCCCAATCCCAGGATATCTTTTAAAAATTAAGTATTTTTTACTTTACTATTATATCAAAAACTGATCAAATATACAATAACATATTTAGTTTAATAAACTCGTATTACTATGTCAAGCGTTTGTATATTATTTGACTGTATTTTCGACAATTACGTAAATATATGCAAACTCCTAGTAGTCTCTAGAGTATCCTATAAGTCAACAATTTAGCAATACTAACTGCTAAAATTTGTCTACTTTTAATACAATTTCGGTGAGGGGATAAGACCCCTCACCCAGCTACGAACTTACAGATCATTATATTATAATACACGTCCAGCCTATACTAGAAATAATACATTGAACGTCTAAATGTTTGAAATCAATACGATATTCTTTCTATTCGTAAAAATAAATGATATTCACTGGCTCATCTCATAAAACGGTGGAAACTCACGCGAGTTCTCGTCGGTCACGTGCATACATTTACATCTGTTTTGATCTGTTCCGCGCAAAAAACAAAAGAAAACTTTAGATAAATTTAAGATAAAAGATCAATAGAAAAGAATATAAAGATAATTAAGATAAAATATTGTTATTTGTAAAACTCGAGTTTCAAACAAAATGTCGATAAATTCATAACTGCGAAAACGTCAAAAATAATTGAACAATATTATTATTAACTTGGACGAAAAACATTTATTATCTATTTGTAAACTTGTAAAGTTATTGTATCATTTGCGTTTAAATAATCAGAGCCCTGGAAATGTAAAAAAAAAAAAAACAAATAAACGTGATGCTCGCCGCTCCTTGCAGTGCCGGCCCTGCACCGAGTATAAATATACGATCAGTTTTTTTTTTTTTTTTTTTTAATTTAAAAATTCAAATATAAATAAAATCATAATGAACTAAATATGAAAAAAGGTCGAAACTTTCAAAACGCTATAATTTATATTATATAGCTCTCAATTCAATTTATGTGGACAGATTCTATTGAAAAGCCACTACACGTCGTGCAATTATAACAATACCAAAATATTATTATAGTTCAGTCATACGTATACTGTATATCACTTTTTTATTTTAAAATAAATTTTACTTTTAAATATTAAAAGACATTAAAAAACTAATGTAATTGACAGTTTATTTTTGTAAAATTAGAAAAAAAAAACATTTAACACGGGCACCGATAGTAGTTTTACGAATTCTAATACTTTTTAGTACATATAATACAAATCATGTAATACTTCTTGGTGCACTGTATTGTTCGTTTTTCGATTAGGTGCATTAATATATATATAAAAAAAAAAAAACTATTTGCCGATCTACCCCGAGAAAATGCCACATAAAATCGCCCACGAACGAAGCTGGAATCTGAATTGTCGATGTCTGATAGTTTTAATGTTTGACCTTGTGCTTTATTGGTAGTCGTCGCGAAATTTTACGGAAAATTTAAAAACATTTTCAAAGACTTTATCCGCAAACTTGTACCGTTCAAGGCCATACATATATTTCCGTGTGGTGTTCAACGGGGGGTTGCGGTTTTTTCGTTACGTTATAATTTTGAGCTCTAGCGTATTTGCCGATCGTGTATAAAAAAATAAAAAAGAAAATTACTCGATTGTTTATTGGCATACCAAAACGAAAATAGGCTCGAAACCCGCTCCGCGATGTACTATATCATTTAAAATTCAAAAAAAAAAAGCAAGTCGATCAATTCAGTAGTTTCGGAAATTGGTGTTTTCTTGTTTGGATAAGGAATATTTCAAAAAGTATACATTTTTATAATATCGATAAACAGTGCGCAAGTATCTAAATGATGATGAACAGTACATAGTAGCATTTCACTCGCCGGGTGTGTTATTCCGGGCAGTTTAAATCCAAAATTGCCCCGGATTTACCCGGGCTAACCCGTCCACTGTCACAATATAATTCAGAAATTGTTTGCAAGTAATCTCCCACTATAGAGTAGCAGTTCGAAAAACTTTGGTAGCACGCAGGTCCAACCGTCCGTCGTGTACCGCGTGACTATCCGGAAGATAAACTTTCAGTGTAACGGACGACAAACTTGAAATTCCGTATAATTTTACAGAGAAAATAATGATAAAATTACATAATAATGAGCGTTTAAATAGTGGTTTTTTTTTTTTTATTATTATTTAATTGAGAAAAAAAAAATATATATATATATATACTAGCTGCTATCGCCCGGCCTTGCTCGAGTCAAGTTAGATGGTTATCCAGAATCTTCTAGCTGCCAGCAAATCATTTTTTTTTTTTTTTTTTTAAATATTTAGAGCGAAGTAAGTGAAAAACATTCACTGTTATACGGATGAACTACACATATCTCGCCGAGGACATCCGTTTTTTTTTTTTTTTTTTTACCCCGGGAAACCTTCGACGGTGGTTCCTCGTTTTCGTCGTTGGAATATTTTGGTAGATTGTCCGGTCTACATATGTATCAACCGGACTGAAATTACTACACTTCATTTCGAGAGTCTAAACTAAATATAGCCGGATCACACTACTTTTGTTTGTATATTTCGTGGAGGAGGGGATTGCCGATTTAGAATAACCAAACTAGCCGTTTTATTCCGTATAGTTCTTTATACTATTCGGTTTTCCATTGGTAATCAACAAATTTAACTGTTTTTTTTTTTTTTTTTAATTTATCCGTATCACCCAAGGTAACCCATAAATCAACAAAAATAATTTGATCGCCGCACTAAAAATACCGATAACCCAGTATCAGCCACCTTTGCAACGGCACCCGTCAGGTCCAATTGTGAATCTAAACAATTTTTTTCAACTAAAAATGTCATCAAAATCAGTTCAGCCGTTCGTTTTGGAGGAGTTCAGTAACATGCACACGGACAGAAGAAAAACGTATATAAAGATTTAAAATCTTAAAAGAATGTCGCACCGTGGGTTTTAGGCATCGCCGGTGTTTTTAAGCGGGAATACGGAAATGTACGCAGGACGTAGGACGTAATAACGGAAGCACGAACGATTGTATTGATTTTTTGATTGCGATCAAAAAAACTATTGCTCGGCGAATTAAATTCGTTTTTAATAATGTCCGTAGAAATACTCGTATTATAATTGTAGGCTGTTGTTGGGTATTGCTTATACTCCCTGCAGTCCCAACCCCTAAACACACGACCGGATTAGAGGTCGTTTCCGAGCAATGGTTCGCCTTGCTGATTTTACTGCAGGATACAGGATACATCTGCGGTAATTTCAATATATTATGTCTTTTGCTGTTACTGAAGCGATCGCGTGGCACGGTGTCCGCCTACCCCGTAGGACACTTGGCAGGTTCGCGGACGGCGCCCGTCTTAAAACTTTACCGGGGATCCGCTCGCCGTTTAGATAATTCTCCCATTTACCGTTTAAGCGGCAGTTAAGTTCCCGTACAAAACGGCCCCCCCCGGTCGCAGTGTACAATGCGATCGAGTCGTTTATAATTGAAAACGACGCCGCCGTTGGCTTTTAATTAATTATTTCCCATTTGTCGGAAATCGTATAAAATACGATCGATTAATTATGAACGCCCGTCAACGGTTGAAAAAAAATGAAATTTTATTCCGATAAAATTTAACACACGATTTTCTGTACAATTATTTAGGGCCTGTTTATATTTCAAACTCTACGCCATATTTATGCAAAAAAAAAAAAAAAAAATGGTTACTCTACCAATAGTAATCCTAATAAAACAAAAAATCCTAATATATCATTGGATATATTTTCTCAATTCGTCTAATTTATCTTTCGTATTGTTTTCATGATTTCACTGCGCTTTTTCCTCTTGCTATTGTTTAAGTCAAAGTTGCATACTTGAAATTGTCTACATACATTTTTAAATTATTTTATTTTTTTGTATAAATCACACTCGTATTCGCTTGTTGTTGTTTTTATTCTTATCAATGTACTTTACTCTCTATCTGAACACAAGCTATAGCTTAAATCGATGGATAATCATATAAGATAAAACAAAAATTGTATGCGATATGTAAAGTAGGAATTTAAAAGTTTTTTTTTTCTCGCTCGAATTACTGTCAGTGACCGTTTAAATCGTTGGTATTTTAAAATTGTTGATTTTTATAACGTAATAAAATAATACGAAAGATATGGTTGTGAGGGGGGGAGGGGTACACTCTGAGAAGTTTTTTTTTCTTCTTATCTTTTGGACACCGAGCAAACACGATTACTATCGCTTGTCGAACATGCCAAACTGCACATTATACAAAAAAAAAAAAAATATTCTAATAATTTATTCGCGAATATCATTTTGACGAGCTAACCGTTACCGACGTATTCAATGTATTATACGCGACATTCTTGACCGCAATAAAGACAAAAAAAAAAAATAATCAAATCAAGATTACAATAATATAAACAGTACTACCTACAGTTTCTACGCGTATTATATTTTACTGGAAACGCTTAGTGCGTAAAAATATATCAAATCGATACGGTATAGCGTACACACTCGGAATTTTTTATTTTGTTTTTTTTCCCCCCATATAGAACCGTGTATTAAGTTTGAATATAATTTCCGGCGAAATGCCGTTCGGCCCGTGACCATAAAATACGACTCGATCCCTCGGTGTCGCGTGGAACTAATTGCCATTCGTCCGTGGCGTTAACGATTGTGTGAACATAGGTCGGGTTATTAAACTGCGTGTCTTCGGACAACTTGTTAATCGTGCAGCTAACCACCTCACGTGCAGGCTAAATTAGAACGACACCGCCCCTGACTGGAAAGTCATGGGATAACAATTAATATCATGGAAGTCCTTAGCAGATAATACATTTATTTAGTGCGTGGGGCCGCTTGCTATAACGCATACACCTGCCGTACCACCTGACACGCGAAACGGCCGCGTGTCCCAATAACTTTTCAGCAAAGTCAACAAAACAAGCGCAATTGCTATCTATCTGGAATATACCATTATTATGTATAGATCAAAATCGATTCGATCTAATCACAGATTGCATTCTTTTGGTTTTTTTTTTTTTTATTAACTTAGGAACCAGCAAGTCGTCCAAATAACGACTAATGTTTCAAACAAATATCAATTGTAGCGTATTAAACTGAAGAGGTACAAATACCCGTGACCGAAAAGTTACTCAATTTCGATTATAAATGGCTTCGGAACTTATTTCGAGTGAATATTATTTCATTGCGACAACACTATAATGTTAAATAACAACAAATAAAAAAAAAACCATTGTAACAATATAAGCAGCAATTCTAGATAAACGTTAATTTTTTTTTTTTTTTCGTTAACACTACGGTTGTAATTATTATTGCTAACAAATTTTACAATCAACACATAAAAACTAAACTAAAGACTAAAGCTTATATAATGTACGTATACATACGAGTTCTACTGGAAATTTACTTATGAAAAATCTATTCAAATATGGTGACTTTGTATTAACTATTATGACGTATGTAGATTTTAATTTCCAACAATTACGTGGGAAGATACCTAACGAAAAAATTTAAATTAAACTTAACCATTCATTACATAAACATGAAATAAAATGTATCGCTACATATTTGTAGCGCAATTTCGTTTTAATTTTATATTTAATACGGTCATTAATTTCGTAGGTCCATAAAGTCTGTGCGAGGACACGGTGGATATACTATTATTAAGTGCCCGATAATGGGTTCAGTGCTTTCAGAATATAATAATATCAATATTATATTTAAGCTCATTTACAAATTGTTATTTAAGTGGTCATAAGATTAGGTTAACGTGATGAGAAAGTGAATTGGTAGAATTCCTAGCTGGATGATTGTTTCCTCCTGGAATAAGTTGGTTTAATTTGTTAATCTTTATATATAAAAAAAAAAACACGTTTATAATATTATGATTACATAGACATTAAACATTGAACAGTGCACATTTTATTTGTTCTTTAAGTTTTTTCCTTTTTTTTTTGTCTAAAAAACACTACGGTAGGTGGCGAACATTAGAGGAAATTGTGTGTGTATTATACGTATTACCGTCACCAAAGAAATGACACCAGCCGGTGTCTTTTAGCACCTGCAAAGTAACCATATTTTCGGGCAATCCATTTATTTGGGTGTAATATATATTTTCATAAAAAGAAAAATGTTTGAAAAAAAAAAAAACACTAACACAAACAAGACGACAAAACTAAAAACCCACTGCGACGGTATACCTACAGCCATAAACATTAATCAAACTTGACTAGACAAAGGAAACGAGTGATCTGTATATGTACTATATACCGGCATCTCTCAGATTTGGGAAAACTGAATTAAAATTTTCGAAATATATATTGTTGTTGGATCTTTTTATGGGACCAGTGCTCTTTGTTTATGCTACTTTTTTTTTTTCCGTCCCGGCAAACCACACAATACAATCTCATCAAACGAGAATAATATGGTCGATTATATGTATGTAATATAATATCGTCATATAGTCTTTCAGATTATTGATGTATTTTTTCAGAGTAAATTTTTGTTACGATATACTTCATAATACTATAATACTTTTGAAAATGATATCAGACATCGCATTAATATTTGCCGTCTATTCAACGAGCGATATAGTGAAATATATAATATATATGTATTATAGTTTTAACTCAAAAACGCTAGAATGATTTAAAAATCGAACCATGACTAGAAAATGTTACATAAGTATTTGGCGTAAGTTTCAGATCTCTACGATTATATTTAACCGAATTACAAAAAAAAAAAAAAAAAACCGAAAATAACAGAAACCATTATTGTAATGTAAATATTCCACCCGTTGTTTCCCAATTATTAAGACAATTATAAAGTCAAACAATTTCTATCCCATTGCACCAACATGCAAAAACCGAAACTTTACATGAAAGTTCTTATCAAGTTTTTAACTGAAGCGAGATTCCCGGTAGAAAAGTCGTTCACAAACTAGTGAAAAGCTCACACCAATGTAAATTTAACAAAATCGCTCAGGTCAAAATCTAAAATATGCATTTGTCTACTTAATGTGTTTTTAATCTTCAGGCTCGTTTTTCAACACATAAAAGAACGGAACAATTGTGTCATTGAATACGGTGTACCTCAAGGTAGTGATTTTATTTATTTTATACATAAATTCAATTTGTGATCTTAATGTTGACGATGAGATAGGTGCATACACCACCGATGATATCTAGCTGCTTACCTTTCTCTGGAAAATCATGGGAACGGGCTCATTCTAAAGTTACGGTTGGTTTGAATAACGTTTATAAATCCCCGAGTGTCAGAAAGCTAACTTTAAGCTACCAGTGTTTAATCTAATAAACAAAACACGAATTTGAATATAATAACAATACGTGAAAAATTATTAACGAGGTGTTGAAAATACGATATTCAAGTATTATTCTTAATAACAACCTCAGGTTGAAATTACGTATGCATAATTTATTATTAGTTACGTGCAACAGTGCATATAAATATATTAAACTGAACAATTCGATGGGTACCTAAAACACACAATGCGTATAATATATATTGCTTTGTATCAATCGATTATTTAATATGGGTTTTACAGTATTGGGGATGGTTATATATTATGGCAATAATATATTTTGAATAAGCTTCAAACGAATCGAAATAATATAATATAGTTCGAATCTATTTGAATAAATGCACTTTAGAAGGATCGACAATAAGGAAAAATTACAGGGATTTAGGTGTACGTATTGCCAGTAAAATACCTTTACAAAAAGGTACTAGTAACAGATTATACTAATATATAATATATTATTCCTGTCAAATATGTTTTTAAATCGTTTAATCAATCATTTATTGACTATTTAGGACCTACGTATTTTTATTAATTGTCATATCAGATTAAAATAAATATCCACTGTAATCAAAGCAATGTTAAAAAGATATATATATATATATATAATGTAACAGTGTTATGCCGGTTTATTTATTTATTATTTGTTTTTATTCTTCATTTTTTTCTATCTCAATTTATAAGAGATAGATAATAATTATTTAATTGTATATAAAAATAAAAAAACAAAAAAACTGTAATATAATTATGAATTATGTAAAAAAAAGAAAAAGAAAAAAGTAATATTAATAAATAAAATGCGGTCCATTAGGACGAAGTTTCGTCTTTCCAACAAATAAAATTTAATAATCGTCAAAATCGGACCGTTCTACGAGGCATGCGAGTTTTTCCCGTAAAGCGTGTTTTTAAGTACCTACATTAACGTTAACTACATAATATTACTAAGGTATATTAGTGTATTAAATTAGTATTTTTTTTTTTTTTTTAAATTCCATTAGAAGATGAGCCGTTTTTTTTTTTTTTGTATTCGCGGTCGTCGCGATACGGACAATACGGACAGTTAAAGAAAACTGTTGTATTCATTTATCATCCTTCTGAAAAAAAAAAAAAAAAAAAAAAGTAAGTAATTGAATGTTTTTATATTACAGTATCCTCTAGAGTCTAGAGGTCAATTTTCCACTGTTCGTATACAATAATTTATAGATATAATATAAACCGCGCCGTAAAGTTGATACTTAAAATTAACAATTCTTTTACATTACGTTTGGACAGCTGACAAAACGTTTTCGCCGGAGAAAAAAACACGTTAAAACCTTCACAGCCACAGTAACACGCACGCCCTCCAGAAACAAGACGAACCTGAACATTAATTCGTTTAACAAGAAAAAAAACGCGAGTATACGGCGACACTTTCTGCGCCAACTACTTTCAATTAATTCTCTAAATTTAAATGTCAACCGAATAACTACTACGACGATCTAATATGATAAAAGGTTAAAAACAAAAAAAAAAAAAAGGCTCCGGGGGTCTTCTACGTTATCGGGATAACGTAATATTACGCATATTACCGCGTATATATTTCGCTTTTATTAAAATTTTTATTGCGAGAAATTTAAACGGCCAACAAATTAATACAAAATTTTTCTTTGTTTTCCGTATAGAATTCCGAAGGCCGCGGCAGGTTAGGTTGGCAGTCCCGACAGGTGGATTCGTTATTATATTATTCTCCTCTGAACACGCGAACCGCGGAATATTCAATTGTCTTTCGGTGGTCCCATTGCGATGTGCCAACCGTATTCCATATTGCTCGTTACCGGAAACCTGTCCGACACGAATAATAACAATATTTATTAAATATTCAATCGTTTTTTTTTTTTTTTTTTTTGTATATATAGAATCGGCAATAACAAAATATTGACAATTGTCGTACGCTGTGTATACGGTATATAGAGTGAAACGGACGGGAGGCGGGCAGTATAACGATTTTTTATTTTATTAAATAAAAATAATCGCTTGTTATTTTTACTACTAAAAATTACATAATTAAATTACTTAATTTACTTTGAAAAAATCCGATTTTCAACGTTTATTTCATTAATTATAATATATATATTGTTTTATCGTAACAGGTGGGTAAACATGATATTTTGTTTATGTTTTTTCGTTTGTTATTTTATTTCATTATTATTTTTTTGACGAAAGAAATTAGTCAACAAAAAATTAACATCGCATACGAGTTCGCGGAGTACTAACTCTAAACACAAGTACCCTTTTGTCCAAAATCGACATTTCCCATTAGGAATATTGAAATAAATTTGTATTTAAATAATAAATAAATATTCTACGGTTATATTATTATGTCGACAAAACAACATTTGTCTGAAAGTCGACGTTCAAGGGATGCATTCATTGCACGTTGCTAAAACCGTAACGTGGAACTTTAGTTAATATTCAAAGGAGTGGCGGGTGTGCGGGTTAATTGTAATACGCTACAGTTAAAAAAAAAAAAACACTAAATCAAGACCGCGGTGTGCGAGTGAGGGGACCTTTGGTGGTCTGATTCCTCTCCACTTCCACTGCTCTCGATTACACGATTATTCACTAGGCATATAATTCAGTACACCCCGTTATTTTATTTTATTTTTTTTTTTTTTTTTTGTTTGTTTGTCACCCGATCTCAAAACAATACTATACGTACGTAACGTATACGTACGGCACTGTCAGCAACCCGGAATTGATCGATATTAATGAATTGGATTTCGGCCTGACGAATTTTCGCGAGTGCGTCGATGTGAATATTATTATAAAGCTCCGAATCGTCGTCGTCGCCTTACCCTTATAAGACAGTGATTTTAAACCGTGTTTTGTGACAATATATAACTATCGAATATTCCTATATTATATACGAATATAATCCTATATTCATAGGATAGAAAGAAAGAAAAAAAAAATATATATATATATATATATATATATATATATATATATATAGTAACAGAAATAACAAAAGACCAGCAAAACATTTTTATATATAGATAAATAAAAACAAAAAAAAAAAAAGCCAGACACACTTCGCGCCGTGGGTAGGATACTATTGTAGGTGGGAAGGCAATTTAGTTTATACGACTATAAGGAGGAGTATAAGTAACGATAAATCATTGCGATCGACAAAACCGTTCTGACCGGGAGCTCGTTAAATTGGCAAAATACCACACGACGTTTTTTCGCTGCTGGATGGATGCGATCCCCCGGGTGGTCGCGTTGACGTCAGTTGTTGTTTGTTGTCAGCCTGTTTTTTTTTTTTTTTTTTTTGTATATACAATTAGATAATACATCACTGATGAGTTCTATCAATTCGGGCCGAAGAAAATCATTAATATTTGGATTTCGAAATTATATTATTATTTTTTATATATATAATTCAATTAAATTAAAATATATCACTACGATTATTTACGCCCATCTGATTAGACCGCGTTCCAAATACAGCGAGGAAAATAGAACCCAATTCTAACCCGAAATCCAGCAAGCGATCCGCAGGAAAATAACAAGCTTCGTGCGCGGCGAGCTTTGGTTTGGTATTAGTCGTCTCTTATCCTCTTAAAGGTAACCGTGGTAATCCGGAAATAAACATAAATAGAACTGATGTGGTACCGATATTTGGTATAATTGTTTGGAAATATTATTGGGAATATCGTCGTTTTCAAACACTATGGTAATATTGTTGGGAATATCAGTCGAGGGACTGATGGTGCCGGCTGTTCGCATTTTTTCCAATTTTGTAAAATTTGATAAAAAAAAATATTTACATATTAATGACGAGGCTAGTTTCCACTAATTTACCGCCGAATACCCATATAAAGGGGGGAGGAGAAGGGGTTTTTAGTTGTTGTCTAAAAGTATCGATATATTTTGCCAATTGTATCCGACATTGATTTATACCGATTCTAAATAGAGAAAAAAAATCAAATTTCGAATTGTTCAATTCAACAAAATTTCAACACACACACAAACAAAAAAAAAAAAAAAAAAAAGGTAAACCAACTTCCATCGATCGTGTACCCCCCCCCCCCCCCGAGGTTTTATTCGACAAAACCCAACTACCGAGCACAACCGGGAGCATAATATTAGTTGGGAATATTTCGATTGAAAACACCACGGCCACCCGGCATAACGAATCGATAATACGTGCCGATACGGGGCGGGATGGGATGGACACTGGCGTTTTGCGCGAAAGTTATAGGGCGCCGAGTAAAAAAAAAAAAAAAAAAAAAAATCCGGCGTCGCGTTCAAACCAAATAATTATTCGACATTATTGTAATACAATAGGACACGGCGTTGATTAATTATTGTATTATATTACTACGCGGGCATTTGGCACGCGCGAATTTCACTCGGCGGGGCCGCGCGATTCGCCGTTACGCGACGGCCCCCGTGCCCGGGTAATAATAATACAGTCACACGACCGACGCCCGGGAATCGCGATCCGATTGAAATGGACGCGGGGCGCGCGTCGACTCCCGGGACCGCCGCGAGCCCGGCGCGCCGGCATACCGTAACGCTACACGCTGGCGTCCGCCTAACACGTAGAGACCGGAATTTATGTTTCTTCGTTCAATACATTTCGATTACGACCGCGACTTTTACAGTAATTATCGACGTCGCCGTGTTTTTTTTTTTTCTTGTTTGTTATATAGTTTTTTTTTTTTTTTTTTTGTTTAGATAAGTCCCAGTACCGTAGTGGTGTTCACTACCCACTTGATATTATTTTGAAATGCCGAATGCCCGCGACGGGTACCCGTGGGTTTCCGGTGTAATTTCCACACGGTATTTTATTCGTAGAGATATCGCCGACAAATGAACGTTTTTTTTTATTATTAATTAGAAATAAACAATCTATACAAATAATGCACAATAAGCGTATGTGCTAAGAGAAGACAGAACGTGAAGAATTGAATAAAAAGCCGCAAGACAGGCAACACTTAACACGAATTATTTATATTAGTTATATTTTTTTTTTTACTGTTACTGATTGGACTTCTATATATATATATATATAGATGTATATTTTAAATTGGAACTTGTATGAGGTCACGACACCGTTTCCTTTTTAGCCTGCGCCTAGGATTTCCTGGGAGAGTTAGAGAGGAGAGGTTTTTAATAAGTGGATAGAAGTCGCATACGGAAGCGCACATAAAAGAATTGTACTTCTTCATTGATGGTTTCATGTGGAAATCGTTATGAAACGTTGGGTTTGATACGTACGGCGGTGCATTGGAGAGTCGACGAAAAGCTAGGTTCTGGAACACTATTGATTTTATTGATATTGGATTTTTTTTCGCTGAACCCCAGAGCTGTATGCCGTAAGTCCAAATAGGTTTCAGGAGGGTCTTGTAAATTAAAAGTTTGACTTTTAAATTAGTATTATTATTTCTCAACATTAGAGGACTGAGCGTGCGCATACGGGGGCATTGACAGTCAGTCTTTTGGTCCGTAAATGATTTTTCCATGTTAGACGCTTGTCGAGATTGAGTCCCGGGTATTTAACCGTGCCCGACGTGGGAATTGAGATGTTGTTTAGTGGAACAGTTGGACATACGCCCTTCTTGAGTGTAAATGTAGTGTGATTAGATTTTTTTTTTTTGGTTTATTTTGATACGCCCATCTGTCGTACCAGTTAGTCATTAGGTTAAGGTGAAGTCGTAGGTTTGTCGAAGCGGTTACCGGATTTTCACTAATCGACACAATGACTTTATCGTAAATGAACGTAATATCATATATATATATATATATATTTATACACCATAACAGACGGCAGGTCATTATCTACAAGATGCCAAGAACCACATTAACGCGATGATGAAAAACAAGTTAGTTAAAAAAAAAAAAAAAAAAAATAGCAGGCATTCGAACGCGTCTGGTAAATACTATGGGGATCGTACGATTATCGGGGGGGTGGTGGTCACGACTTATTCGGATATCCGTATTACAGATACTTTTTCACAGTCGCTTAATAATATGTATATTGTGTAATTTTTCGAACGATCTCTAAAATATCGTACAGCGAATTGATTTGTTATTATATCGTTAAACGTATGATTTTGTGTTTTTTTTTTTTTTTTTTTCTATAGTAAAATCGAAAATTTTACAATTGTCTTAACGTCGTTTTAGGCTAAATTAAAATAACCTAAACCTTCTTTTGGTCGAGAAATTGACCGATTACGTTTTGGCGAATGTACATTCCGCAGGTCATAAAAAAATAAGTGAATTTCGCCGGGAACACCGCCTAATAATAATAATAATAAATAAAAAATAATTTCCCTAACGCATCGACCGACAATTAAATTTAAAGACGATTTAGACGCGTTTAGTGAAATAAGAAAATAAATTAATCGGAATAGATTACGGGTGCTGAACACTTTTTGTTCGATTTTCGTGTGTACAATACGTACGATGATTAAAGACAACAACTAAGCCCGATTGAGGATCAATTGGATCGTACCGGAACACCAAACGCTTATTGAGCCCCTTTCAAATCAAACTTCAAAAACTTTTACAAACTACATTTTCACGGTTGTATAATTCCGTACCATAAATAAAAAAAATCAATAAATTAATAATTGTGTAGCGTTATATTATACGCAATACGCGTATGTTATGATGGTATAATACGATTTTTGAACGAGTGCGTTAAAAAAAAAAAAATAATAATATCATTTCGATAAAAGAATGAAAAACGGCATGATTTAAGCCACGAGCTTATTGATTTTCAATTTACCTAAACGAGACGATAGGCATTCGAGATAAAAAAAAAAAAAAAAAATGGTATTTTGTTCACAATATTGAAGAAGAAAAAAAACCGTACTACTTATTAACTACAACAATTAATAATTGAGTAAATGCCGATCCCGAGATTAAAATCGCGTTCTTTAATGTCCATAATCGACCCATTTTACGGTAAACCGTACTAACGCGAGCGCAGACACCACAGTGCAATTCATTACTTGTACAAGTCGATCGGACTCGCCGGATGCGCAATGCCTTTAGCCCGGAGATACCGGAGCAGGCCGTTCGACCCGTAGGCCCGGCCGTCGGCGTATTCGTCGATATCGTCGAGCCGGTGGACCCCGGGGCCCGGCCGGCAAATGGCCCGGCGCTGCGACGCGTCCGGTTCCCGTACGCCGGGCCTTAACGTCTGCCTTATGTGTTCGGGACACGGATCGAATATCGGCATTCGGCGCTTACGTTTGGAAATTTCCGAATTAAATTTATTTCCGTTTGGGTTTTTTTTTTTTTTTCTTTCGATTATTATTAATAATAAAAATATCCATAACGGTTGCCGACCGACCGCCGTCGTCGTCCGAGAGATTTCGGCCACAATGTTTTATATTATTTATATCTATCGGCCTGTACGTAAGGTTATTATAACTCTAAATTATTGTAATAATTATAATATAGTCGGGATTTATACGTTTTTACGCATCATTTTTACTCAGTTACAACGCGGTCTTATGAGAATTTTTTTTTTTTTTTGTCTTTTGTATATTTGATAATATTTCATGGGTTAGTAGGGCTTATGTATATTTAGCTTATTCAGCGTATTTTGGAAATTATGAGAACAAATTTTGACCCATTAGTTCTAATTTTAAAATTATTATTATTCATTTTAAAAAAATATATATAGTTTTTGAATCACTGCCAACATTTATTTTTTTTTTTATATATAATTTTGATAAAAAAAAAAAACACGACCAAAACTACTCCCGCTCAGAATAGTTTTTTTTTTTTTTTTTTAATTATAACGATTTTTATCGTTGCTTTCAGTACACAAATTAAATTATTATATATATATATAAATTAAATATCCTACATACCTTCCGATTTGTCCACCTACTACAGTGGCTCAGCCAAGGGCGGAATGACCGGATCTTATGGACTCAATAGTTTTATCAATTACTATAACTAAATCTTTAAAACACTATGTTTTCTAGTATAACTCTCCTTATTACATTGATTTTAATAATTAAAATTATTTTATGGCTTAATTTTTAGCAAAAAAATAACTTTCAAATAAAGTACCGCCAGGTACTAATGTTAAGTACGGCGTGATAAAAAAAAAAAAAAAAAAAAAAAACAATTTTGGGTACTTTTTTTTTTTGGTGGGCGGAGAGAATAAAAAGGTGGCCTGGATAAACATCAATCTACCAGCCAGAATTCGGTTCCCACTCCGCCCCCGAGCACACCGTGAGTGTGAAGTATATCTGGCTTTTTATTATTTTCTTTTTTTTTTTTTTTAATATGGAAAACATACATTTTTCATTTAAATAGCAATACGATAGAACCTTCGATACATCATTCGTCAAATGCACTAAAGTCTAAAGCCTCACTCCCGACCAAGAAGATTTACATTCGTTCGCTTTAATCTACTCGGATAGCATATGATTATTATTATATTTCCAATATAAACCGATTAGATTGTCCTTAAGCGATTGCTTTATTCGGTGTAATAACTGTAATCCAGACATTTATTTCGGCATTATATATGTAAAATGACGATATCTCCCGAATATAAAAAAAAATCATACGTTTATCGTATTCTTTATGCCCGTTTTGTTTTTAGCGGTTTAAAATCGAACAAAAATAGTAAGGACTATAGAGGTGGTCGCGTTATGATTAGAGGTCGGATTTTTACTATGGGAGTAAATATATCTCTACGCGGGATTCAAAGAAAACGTTTATTTTCCATAACAAAAAAAAAAAAAAAAAAACGTATTCTAAATGTGAATGAATATCATTGGAGAATATTTTGAGAATATACCGTTTATAAAATATTTTTTTTTATTGAGAAAATAGATAGGAATTTTGATAATTTATCAACAAATAAAATATGCACTAAGAGAGTTATTTGTATACCTTTTTTTGGAGATCCTTCGGAGGTGTAGAAACATTAAATTAAATATAATATAGGTATTACAAATTATAATTATTAAAAATTGTAACTGCAAACATTAATTTAAATACATTTAAACTAATATATTTTTTTTGTTTTTATTTTTATTATACACAATCTGTAAGTGTTGTTTTACAATAAGTGCATGTGATGGAGGAAACATGGCTTGAGAGGCTGGAGATAAGAAGCCGCCTATTTGGAGGCACTTAAGGTCAGGCAACTAATATATTTAAATTAATATTATTAATTTTCTTCTGCCGAATATGTTTAAATACACATCATAAATTTGCAGGCACTTCAAAAGGAATACCATACGAACATATCGTCAATTTTAAACGATATTGTTGCGTGCCAGTTGGTGACAGTACAGAGATGAATAGAAAATCGTAATCGAGACTTACCCAATAGTAGTTACTATTTATTATACAAGTACGAATTAAAGTTATTTCACAATTTCAACATAATGAGCTACCAAACCCGGGTCGATTCCCCCTACGCTTTATACGCGTTTCGGAACGACACGACGGGTTGACTCTTCAACTGGGTCTGACTATGATCTGACTTCCTTTTGTTATCGGCCGGGGCACTTATCTGTGTCGAACTCGGTGGGCCGCGCAAAATATGATTCGGTTACATATTGTAAAAGAATGCCTTCAAATATTTGAATATTCCCCGGCTCGCTATAAAATTGACCCGAATACGCCACCGTGACACTGTGTAGATTAACGAGTACCGTTCCTCTCTTTTTGGACCGGCGAAAATCCTAAAACTCGGGCGGCCGATACACTTCCAATCCGGCGCTGCCCGCTTGCTTAGTCCGACCTCGCCTGCCCCGACTTAATTAAATCAATTAACATTTTTCTAGTTTTTGCTCGGTAACTTAATATTATAATTTAGTCAATCGTTCAATATTAAAATGACGCAACCAGCGTCCGGTTACAAACACATTATCTATTCAATACCCGTTTAGTGCTAGTAATTTCAGTTTTCGAAACACCGATCTGCACCCGGCTACGGACAGAGTCCGTAACAATATGAAAACTTCATATTTTAAGAGAATACATAAATCCTTCCTCTAGTATATAATAACCAATCGGGAACTCCCGAGTATTTTCGAAACTTACAGATAGGTACCTGATATCCGTCGAATTCGCTCGACCACCGACGTCTATATATTATTCATTTTTTTTTTTATTTTTTTAAAACACCGCGGGTTCATCACAAACTACTTTATTTCAGATATCGTATGTTATTCGTTCAAAATATATATAGTAGGGGTACACGAAAGTGTCAAATTGACATTTTAACTTCTTGAATTATATATATATATATATATATATATTTATATTTGAATTCCGTTCGGAATTCTTACGACGGCGTTTCTCCACGATGACCTTTACCGAACATGTTTTCAAAAAGAACCTATTTAGTTGATTGCATTTTCCAGACGAATCCGCGGTGTCACTTTTTTCTATCGCAAATGTACCCCACGTCTCCTCCTAATATTGTAAATGCTGGATATCGTGAAGGCCGTGCGCGTTTGGTAATGTCAAATATAGGACGTTTTACGGTAATATTATTATTATATATTAATGTGACGTTGCTATAAGACGTGTCGTGTTAAATACCTAATATTACAATTTCGATAAATACATACTGCGATATGCGAAACGAAACGGGTACCTAGGACAGATAATTGTATAAATGTTTAGATTCTGAGCGGTGGCGGTCTTGTGGTTTTACAATGCTGTTTAGTTTGTTTTATTATTATTTCTTTTTTCTGTACGCTTTTTCTATCAGAAGACTTCATCCAATCTATACACTCCTGCGCTGTTTCCGGTAGCAAATATTGTCTGGTTGGTTCTTTAAAGAAGCTATTTTCGATATACCTACTAGTTTTGCACCGCGGCAGAAAAAAACTACCAACAAAAATGACGAAAAACGGCAGAAACACGATTTTGTCAAACCTGAACGTGTACGGAAATGAAATTAAAACCGCTTTCGGGGACGATTCATTAAGTGGTTCCGGGATTTTCGAATGTTTTAAACGTTTCAAGGGCAGTCGGCGGTCAACTGAAGACGGTCCACGTTCTGGAAGCCCTTCGACGTCATCCAGAATCGATGGTGTGGCGACAATTTGCGAAAAAAAATGCGAAATGGCCGCCGATTAACTGTTCGCGAGTTAACAAAGCGAATCTCGATTGAGTCTTGTTATAGAATTTTACAAGAAAATGTAAAAAGGATCGCGCTGCCAAATTCGTTCACCACGACAATGTACTGGCACACTTAGCGCTGTCGATTCGTGAATCGGCCGATAAAAAAATTGTTGTGGTCCCGCGGACTCTGCCCGTTCTCCTGATCAGGACCCATGTGATTTTTTTTTTTTTCTATTCCCAAGACTAAAATCTGCGCTTAAAGGACAACGATTTCGAGATGTAGAGGAAATTAGAGCGAACGCGGCAACAGAACTCATAGCTTCAACTTTGGAACAGTCGCAGTAACTTTTGAAAAACGACAAGATCGCCCGCATGTCGTCCGGAGGAGAGTATTTTGAAGGAGATATCTTTAGACAATATAACAGTGAGTTCGTTTTTGTAATGATTAAAAATAACATCCTGGTACTTTTTGAACAGACCTCGGTTTAGAGCCCATTAGAGCCGAGGGGACTAATCCGGTGCAATGGACCGCCGACTGAAGTCAACATCCGCGTGCAATGCGCAAAATAAACGGTATTCACCGGCCGCGGCTATTATTAACATAATAATAATATATTCTATATTAGAGCTAACCGCGCAGTGTATCCGATGGTGGCATTTCCACCGTCAAATTATTATTCAAAATGAATCGGTTTGTCCTCCGTTCGAGAGCGTTTTCCGGTGGCCCGCCCGATAATAATCTACAGATATCAAACCGGAGCGGATATCCAATAGATACCCGACACTCGGGTTTCCAGTATTTAAACACAAGACACTAGACACTCAGGTTAAAATCGTAACGCGTTATATTAATGTTGCGTGCCGTTTGAAAACAACAGCCACAACAGTTGATAATAATAAATGTATTTATTTAAACTTTTTATTTAACACTTAAAAAACTGGTATCTATGAAAACAAGTTGATCCTGCTACCGAGCCCACGAATTTAAACTTTGCGTTTTTTTTTTTTTTGTACAATTGCAACTAGGCATAAATTGAGTGCTCTGAAGTGTCACAGCTCTGTCCTACAACGACAGCTCTTCGTGTTAGCTGCTGATCTCCCTGTTGCCCTGGCTAGACCCCCTTGTATACGCGGTTGGCCCGGCACTAGGTGGTGGACATCACTCCTTTTTTCCTTATTACTGCGTCCTTCTGAATCCGATTAGAGTACGTGACGTCCGCTATTGCGCATTCCCCCTTCGTTAATGGCCCCCATACACGGTCAGTCGTGAATGACAATCAACGTGATTGACAGTCAAGACTCATGGTGTATGTATGTCAACGATAATGACTGACAATCAAATTTCACGACTGATGGAATTCAAACATGTTTGAATTTTTATCATCAATCAAGATGATTGACCGTGTATGTCTATGAATATACAATTTATCAGTCGATCAAGTCGAATTGTGTGAAGCAGTCGTGTCTTTTTGTCTTTTGTAAATTGTATATCTCCGTCAAAAAATATGAACTTAAGTTCTTCAAAATTAACGTCGGTAGCCAGGTATCGAAGTGTACACGATAAACGCTGGGCCGACGAAATTGATTCTCTCATACAAGTATCCTGTTTCTCTATCATTGGTGTGATCATTTTTAATTACTTCGAAAATGACATGTGGTCCATGCGGAGATAATTTCTGTAATCAGAAGGAGAAGATAGTGTCGAAGTTCATCTAGAAGATTGTGATGGGATTATGTGTTTCTTTTTTTTGAACCATTCATTTATCCAACATTTTTTTTTTCTCTTGGTTTTTATTGTTTTATCACACGCAAGGTAAATAGCAATACCGATAATACCTTCTTCATTCAGTTTAATTTTAAATTTAACATGTATTAAAATATTTTTTTTTTTTTTTCAATAAATATTGAATGACAACAACACGTAACGCCACACTCTCAATAGTAACAATCGTCGTGTTGACTATAAAATGAAAAATAATCGAACGACTGAAGGTTGTCAGTCTTGATTGACCGTAATATGGTAACTGTCAATCGTCAATCGCGTTGATTGCCATTCATGACCGACCGTCTATGGGGGCCTTAAATAGTCGCAATTGCACAATGGGTTTTTTACCGGCCTGGACTTGATTTTATCGCTTTTTCCGAGTATTTAATTGATAAATTACTCGCGAGGACAGAGTGGGTAACATTATTAAAACAGTACACCTACCTATGTAGAATGCTCACGAATGCCTATTGTATTGCCTTAGCTATAGTACACGACGTCGATAGGAATGGCCTACGGCCATATTCGAGTACACAAACGGTGAAACAAACGACAAACAATACACGACAGGAGGTTTGATTTTAACATTAAACTTCATTGTAACTAATTGCAATCAATTGCGGAGCAAATCGTAGCTAAAAATTGCAATTGACTTTTCGGCATTTGTGCAATTTACTAAAACTAACACGGAGTATGTGAATGAAGCAAATTTATAAACGTTTGGATAAATTATGTCCGTCGGTCCTGGGCACCCGCGCTCTGGAATTTTAAACCCATACCGAGTTTTGGCCCGAAAGTTGTTAAAAGGAATTCCGTTTACAGATGCAATTAATAAACGCACAAACGAACATTTGTGTGCTCGGGAAAATTATCGAAAACAGACTACAGTTGTTTCATTAAACGTATACAATATAATCGCTTGAACTTACAAGAATTTAATTATTTATGAAATTATGTTACATAAAAACGTCCTGGATACTTATACTCGGTTCCGCGAGAGAACGCAACTAGCTCGCCAATCCAAATGAAATCTCAGCCTATATTAGTCCCTACAGTAAAAACAAATTGTTTACATTTTTTTTTTTTTAATGTAATAAATAAACAAATGGAAATTTTAAATAAATAGCTAACTCAAGTCAGTTTTCTTTTATCGCTTACAGAATATTTATAACATCACTATACACTTTGACTAAATTCTATTATAATCAATAATTTATGATGAATTCCAATCAACCTCTACGACTCGGCGTTAGCGTAATTTATTATTTATCACGTTGCTCGGATTGCAAATGGTAGTTTGCTTTTACATGTGGAGAAACGTCGTGTCACTTTTACACATATCGAAAAAGTCTATGCGCCCACGAATGTTCAATAGTGCAAGTCCGGTCAAACCTAACCTAGCAAGGTACTAACGGGCAAAGTAATCGATAGTATTAATATTTTGTTTATTAAACGGACAACATCTACGTCGGAATTCTGCAATACGTCAATGGCGTGCTTAGAAATCGCTGGTGGACCTTCTTCATATTCGCGTATCCATTTTTTCCTTCCGAATACCATATAAGTATTAATCCCACCGACCAATTGGCAGGATATCTCATTTCTATGACGTAATATTTGAAAATCTTTGGCGAATGATTTTATTTCGTCAATTTCGTTCTGGTCGAATTGGGATTGAAGTATTCTACTCAAAGGTTCCACGACTTCAAAGATACGTTCAAATATACCGGCAATTGGTACAAAACGTGACAATAGGAAATATGATTGTAACCCATTACGTTCGCTACCCGTTTTATAATCAAAAGGGCCCTCGACATTTTATACTACATCGAACATATCTAAAATTGCCTTTTAACGTTTCAAGAAACAACTATACGGAGCAAATGAGTTTGGACTACTAGTCTTGTAGTTCCGACTCTTTCGATTGCCTCCAATTGTTTCTTTGGGTGCAATTCACTTTGATTTTTTTCTCCTGTAAATATCTGACCTCTTTTTTACTGCCCACGATAAATGCACATAGTTATTCCAAATTAATCTGCTGTTTCTTTACAGCAGACAATACTATTAAATTGAATCTGTGTGCACAGCACCACGCATAAATAACCGCTGGGTTTTCTTTGATAATAGGTGCTTGGAGTCCACTCGATAATCCCTTCATCTGGCAGCCAAACTTCGGCCCGACCTCAACATAGGGTCCCCGGCTGAAGATTACGATAATGATATTATTCGTATCGATAATAATCTCGATCTAAAAAAATGTTTACCGATAAATTCTCAGCTGCTTAATTAATTTATCGGGCCAAAGGGAAACGAACAGTTTCAAACACTGCAGAGCTGCGCTCTCGCATTTGGTAAGCCAGTAGTGTATATATATAGGGCCGAAGTTTGGCTGCCGGATGAAGAGATCATCGAGTGGACTCCAAGCACAGTATTATCAAAGAAAACCCAGTAGCTCTTTATGTGTAGGGCCGTGCACATAGATTCAATTTAATAGTGCTGTCTGCCGTTGGCTGCCGTAAAGAAACCGTAGATTTATTTGGTAACATGGTAAAACAGTATGCTTTTATCGCCGTCAGTAAAAAAAGAGATCAGATATTTGCAGAAAAAAATCACAGTGAATTTTACCCAAAGAAACAAATAAAGGTAATTGAAAGTAGTATTAACTATAGGTTAAACTATAATTTATCACTATAATTAATAACTTAATTCTAACATTAATTTATAATTCAAATCTTAAATAATATAAAAATCAGTGTTGCCAAAAACCTAAAAAAATTAGAACAGCATAAATATTTTATTATACCTGTAAGACTTTTAGCACAATTTAGTTTTTATATTATTGTTCTATCTTTATCTATTTAAGAACAGATTATGTAAATACTACAATGTATGTGAATACATAATTTCTACCTATACATTATACGGTATACATACAATAGACAACAAAAGTGTTGCAAACATTTTAAGATCACCACAAACTATCAAGATAATTAATACTAGTTATTATTGCCTATATTAGTCGTATTGTTAATAAAAAAAATTAAAAAAAAAAGATGTTTAAAAATTAAGTTCACATTTTGTTTTATTATATAATTCAATAAGTATGTTAAAAACTTGCAAGTATTTAAAAATTATAAATTTTAAATACAAATATTTTATTAATATATCAGGGTTTAATAAATTAAAAATTCTAATGGCATTGATAAGATTAACATTTTCACCTATTAAAATATATCTACGGCATAATGGAACATACAGCGAGTTATGTTTTTAAGATACGTTACAAAATAATAGGATTTTTTTTATTAAACACTTGCTTAAAATCTAAAAACATAGATAAAGAAAGTTTGTTTTAAGTTGAACCTAAATAATTTCAAATCGTTTTTAGAAGAACATATAAAAATGGTACAACATAGATAAGCAACCATAAATTATGAAGTGTAACTGAACATGAAGTAATAGTAAATTTATATGTAGTATAATAGGAAGGGAACTTTTTATTGTGATATATATAATTTACAATAAAATACATCTAATTTAGTTATATAAATCATCTAAAAGTCAAAACAGCTTATACTATATAAAAATGTAACTTATAAGTCATCAGAAAGTATACAAACTTTGCTCGCTTATTTAGTTATTGCTTGATTACTATTATTTAGTTGATTTAACGATAGAATAATAGAATCATGCATGTGCTTGATAATAAATTATGTTGCATACAATTAATGTAAATATTTGTTGTACAAATTAATGGGCTTTAATAGTATACCAAAAGAAACACCAAATACCTACTACATTTACAATAATATATTACACATGGAATAATCTCAAACTGTGGTTGACATAACTAATGATTTATATAACCATAGATGTTTATTCTAAAAAAAACAAAAACCATTATTATCAAGGCTCGGAACTTTATTTGCTTAAAAGTACTCAAATATACACATACATACGCGTTAAAAAAAATGTATTAATATGCCGTAAACATTTGGAAAATATGCAGTTTATTGATTAAAACCTTACAAATTTGACATAAAAATTTAAAAACTAGAAATACATTAGAAAAAAAATTTACCTTCCATTAGTTGTTAATGTTTTAAAATTAAAATAACCACGACTTTAGATTTATGTATAACACGGTACAAATATTAATGCCGTGGTAAATTTGGATAAAAATAAATATGGACCGGTCAGCGGTCACTGTTAAGAGTTCTCAATAATATGGAGATTATATTATTTTTAAACGCACTTAATTTTGTCAAACAAAATATAATATAGAATTTTGGTTGTCAAATATCTAATATTTTTTTTTTTTTGGTAAAAAATTTGTTATATCCATAAAATATGCATTTATAAGTTCTTAAACCTAAAATATGCAAATTCGTACAGAAAATAACGAATTATGCAAAATTATGCAATAAAAATGTTTGTATTTGAAGTATAAGGGTCGAATTTATATTGAACCAAAAGTTAAATATATACTTTCTAAACAAATATGCAAATGCTTTAAGTTCATAGCCTTAATTATTATATTAGTAATCTACAAATTAACTGGACTAGAATTAAACAAAAGGAATTTCCTTCAAGATTCAAAAACCTTATTTTATAGCTTAAATTATATGAAAAAAAATTAATACAATAGAAAAAAAATCCCAACACAAGGATAAGTAATATTGTCTAATTTTATTTTACTTACTAATTTTGTTAATCTATTTATTTAGGTTTTTTATCTAATGATCGAACTTTATTGAACTCTCTAACAAGTGAACTTACAGCTTCTTCATGTCCTTCAAAACTATCAGCTTTTCTTAGTCCGTCTTGAAAAGTATTCAGATCGAATTGACTACGAAAAGATTCCGGATCACGACAAAATTTACTTGGCTCCGGAGTCATTGATTTCTTGCGGGTCGGAAATGTTTCCCACGATCTTTGTTTACGGACAGGGCCCGATTTTTTGGTTTTACATCGAACAGAATTTGAAGTACGAGTACATTTATCACCCTCAGGAGATGAAATACGCCTAAAAAAAAACACAGTTTTAAAAATAAGAAAATTTTAAGGTACTTCATTTTTACAACTATTAAAATAATATTATAAATATTTCAATAATATTTTTGTAAAAGGGCTTTTCGTATCTTTAAATAGAATAGTGAATAATATATTTTTTAAAAATTATAAATAAATAAAAATATATTTAATAATTTTAAATAGTGTACATATTTTAACAAATTACAATGAAAATTATTTATTTTCAAATCATTTTTGGTGCTACAAAAAAAATGAACTATATATTTTTGCATCTAAAGATCAAAAATAAAAAACTACATCTGTATGAATTAGAAAACATTTTTATATATTTTGTAAAAAAAATTCAGGAGTATAGTATAGTATTTATCTATATGATTCAATTTATTTCAAATCAATTTTAAATATTGATATATATCTATTTGTTTTAATCTGATAATTAAAATGCATTTAAAAATACATTTATTATTATAAATTATTGTTGTAGATATTATAACTATAATATATATTTATTAAAATATAGTCATAACTACTTTAATTACTCAGTTTAATACAATTTTTATTGTTATTAATTAAAATTACTAACCTGAATGGTATTGAATCTTGGTACATAGCACCATCTTCAGTGTCTGAATGTGGATATCGTTTATACTTTCTCGGAGCAGCTACAGGTATGGGTACAGGTTCTTGTGTTGGTAGCGGCATAGCTTTTTTGTGAATTTTCCCACTTTGTTTACGGCAAACTTTTGTCGCTTCACAACTAATAGTTTCAACTTCTCCAATCATTCCTTCGATATACTCAAAACTCTTATTGTGTTCTGATTTTTGATATTCTAATTATACAAAAAACTTATTAATAATTTATTCGAATTAAAATCTTACTATTAAACAACCCAATTCTAACAATAGTATATTTAAATATTAAATACAATAAGGAAATGAAATACTAGTGCAATTTTAAAAATAGTTAAATACAACAAAGACATTTTTAAAATATTTAAATAGGATTTACTAAAACAATACAGTATAATGTGGGACCATGATTGTCAGTGTATAAAAAGACTATTCGTGTTTTAAATGTACATTATTAATCAAATAATATTAAATTCTTATGTTTATATATTTAAATACCTGATAGAACTATTAATATTGTTACATAATACAATGACAATAATTTATTTTTTAAATATTACAAATAATGATTTATGTAATTTATAGAAATTAATTATTGCTATTCAGACTTTTTTCCATTCAAATTGTATTATTTAAAATCTGAAAACGATAGTACAATCAGAATTTGATGAAAATATTTAATTATATAGATAGTAATAATCTGTAATATTACAAATATTATGCAATATTATTATAGTTTAGGTTTACAATTAGGATGCCATTCCCTTACACCAATATCAGGTTTGGACTTGGAGGTAAGGTCTATACTACACCAATGGTAGGGTGCCATGCGTATAGCGACAGTTGAGCTGACAAGCGGAGATGGCATGCATAGCTAGTAATAATGGTTCTTCATTTCACTCAGAATCTAAATTATCATCTAACATTTTTTTTTTTTTTTTTTATTGTCCTTAATTAGAATATATACAATCTGATTTTAGTTAAAATAAGCATAAGGGTGTTAGTATTTTTTTTTTTTTTTAACACGAACATTTAATGTGACTGTGGCTACCCAACATATTATTTAATTTTATGTTTACTTTCATCTAAAGATAAACCGAATCATTTAAAAAAAAATATGTCAATGACTTTTATATTACCTTTATCATCATCTATAAGCTCAACATTTAATTTTTTTTTCAGATGATCTTTCAAATATTCTCTTAACTTATCACACATTTCAATATTTGAATTCTGAAAATATGTTTGAAAATTGATTTTAAATGTTCACAAATACAATGTACAAAAATAAACCTTTTCATGTATATTAGAAGTTGATTGTGCAGAAGAATGTTGTAGATCACGAATATCTATCATTTGATACAATGAACATGCTCTAGTATTTTTGACACATTCTTCACTTACTACTATAATAGACAATAGACAGAATTTCCATGCATTAATTATAATACACTTAATTTAGCAAAAGTAATATCTAGTACCAGTCTTTGATTTTCCTCTAATTGGACAATCTTTTATGCGGCCTTCAGATTTGCTTCTTTCTCTAAATTCTTGAAATGTTTTGTCCCGTACACACACTTTATCTACAATATGAGAAATTACACCCTTTGGCAATTGTGGTTTATGAAAGTATAACATTTGTTGATCTTTTTCTCTAACTGGAGTTTCTGGCCGGTTATCTTTTGCATACATTGTGTCAGATAAAGGTGACGAACTACTCATACAATGTGATTCCAATTTGTGACATCCCATGGGAAATCTACATAATAAACCAATATTAAAGTTATTATTTAATTATGCTGTTATTTGCTATACTTTTGCTGTATATTACTCTATTATATTATACTATTACTAGCCGATTGGCATATGCAAAATAAAAACAAATAATTAAAGTTGACAGAAAAAGATTATTTATAGACATTTAATTACTAGAAAGAAGTTAAAAGGTATAATACATATTGTAAAATGCATTATACT
This sequence comes from Tuberolachnus salignus, assembly GCA_956483605.1. Classification (NCBI taxonomy): domain Eukaryota; kingdom Metazoa; phylum Arthropoda; class Insecta; order Hemiptera; family Aphididae; genus Tuberolachnus; species Tuberolachnus salignus. The sequence continues at coordinate 6,295,307 of OY101433.1, read as the reverse complement.
ATTTATAAACAAACAAAAAACCTTTGAGATTGCTGCAGAGAACTTAGTCGATCCAATAAATTCTTTAAATCGGCCATTTCATTATTACTAGGCTTTGATGTTAAACGCCTAACATACGGATCTAATTGTTGTGCCAAAGTCGCCAACTGTTTAACTTCACTTTGTAAATTTGTGATATCAGTCATCTAAAAGCAGTATAGACAAATTATTTATATAAAACTAATCTAAGAACTAAAAATTTGGAATCTTTTAAATTAAATATACTTGTGACTGGAATATATCTTGTTCAACATGGATTCTATACAATTGTTCTTGCCAAATAGTTTGGAACACTGATCTCAGTCTTTCTAGTTCCACTCGATTTCTTTCAAGAGTGTCATTTAACCGAAGACAGTCTCTAATTATGTTCTGATGCCTCAAAATCAAAGGAGGCACAGCTGGAGATTTAGTACCTTGAAGGGCTCTTACTTCTCTTTGTAGTTCATTTAAACGGTCTTTCACACAATTCAATTGAGTTCCCAATTCCTTAATAAATGCAATGTATAATATTAACATATTGAATTTGTTTGAATTTTTATTTAAAATATATTTAAAGTCATTTCGCAATATATATAAAAGATTTAGGTATATATTTACCTTGATCTGAGAGTCAAAGCTTCGACAATGATTAGAAAAAGGTCCTTCACCTTCTAATGCTTTAGCTTTAAGAGCAGAATGTTGTCTTTTGCTGGGTAATGTGGAATGTGATAAGCTTAGGTTTTCTTTAGATTTAGCTGCAAGATTACTTATACTTTTTGATGATTCATAAATGCCAGAGTCCATTAAATCTGATTTACCAAACCATGGTTCTAAACACTGAGCAAACTCAGAACGGTAATTAGTTTTTATTGTACTTGTCAATAGAGGTCTGCAAATAAATTACTTACATTATTGTAACAATACAATAGATAATTTAATTATATATGAAAATTACTTTGTTGGCTGAGGAATTTTCACAATAGTGTTTAATCGATCAAGCATTAAAGACACAATTTCAAGAAAATAATACTTATTTGAAGTTGACACAAAATTTCTACAAAGAACAATGTGATGTTGTAAAATTGGAAGCACTGCACTTAAAGTCAAAAGCTGATTACGAAAAGCTCTTTCTTTAATTTCATATTGTCTACAGAAAACATAGAAATAAAATATATTAAATTACTTAGATATGTCGTAAAGGAGGTGAAATAGTAAATTTAATATATCCATATATATATATATATATTAATATAAATTGTGAACTGTGACTTATAGAAAAATAAATTACCGTTGAACTTCTAAATGCATATCAGTTTGTATTTTATTAATAGCATCGTGGAGTGTTTGCACAAAATTATGAATTGTCAATTTTTCTGTGTCTGTATTTTGCCGTAACTCTTCTAGCAGTGTGTGACAAGCAACTACACCTTCTCGAATTGTAGTTTGCATGTCATAAACTGACTGAAACAAATTTACAATACATAATTAATTTAAGTAATCAAAGAAATCATTTCATTAAATCACTTACTAAAAGTGCTCTATCTATTTTTTTCAAGTTTTGATTATAAGCTACATCTATGTCTATGCATGCCTTGCGACTTTCGGGAGGCTTTTCACGTACACAACTGGTACAAATCACATGTTTTTGAGTATTTGAGAAATAGCTGATCTTTTCATCGTGCTTTGGGCACTACGGACATATTTTTATACTTGTAATATTAACTTTTATTTACATAATACGTACAACAAAATACTATTTCATTGAAATTTGGCTTACTATTTCCGTTTTATCTGCCAAGCGCTTTGACATTTGCACGATATCGTGGGAAGAAAACATTTTAGCACGGTGGGTATTTTCACGACAGGACTTGCATAAGGCTTGACCTACATGCGGTGTATTATTATGCATCGTTTTATTGCCAGTCATTATTAGTGCACTTACCACAAGTGGAACAAAAATACATCGAGGACGGATCACGCTTGTCACAATTGGCGCACGGAGGGTTCTCAATATTTACCATTTCAATTAGTTTACACATCAAGTAGTCAGGAGGCGGTAGCTGAACGCCTTCTTTAAGTGTAGTTTGTGTTCTAAATTGTAATAAGCAATTTTATAATACATCGATACATAATTTTATATTATAGATTTACAGAAATTTGATTGAACAGTATAGGTAATAGTATATATATGTATATATAAAATAAAATATGATAGATTCAAATTCGGCCGTTTTAAAGGAGTTGAATGTGGTCATATATTCGGTATGTAATATGGCTAAAATGTACTTTACCACACCATCCTAATGATTTCCGCGAAAAAGTTTGTTTTCGACTGTTTCGCACAGATTCTGAAATTATTCTAAAATATTTTGCGAAAATTATTAAATTATTTTCTACGGAGGATTTATAATTAAAATATAACACTGTCTCAGCATCATCGTTGGAAACTCACCTTGCACCAGTAACAAAATAGAAAAAAAAGAAAGAATTTTAAACCACGAGCGGTGTGGTTACGTGTGCATTTATTTTGTTTTCTCTCGATTTTCAAGTATACACCACAAATAAACTGTACACCTTTTATGATTTTTATTTATACCTCATAAACATAGTATAATAAAAATAGTAACTGCACGAACGGTTAATTTGAAAACTCCAAAATATTTGATTTTTCGTGTCATTTTACATTTAATCACGAATATAAATAGATAATACCGACCATAGATAAACGAAAACCGACACGAAATTCAGTGCAAACAGATTATAATTTGTCTTTAATATTTTTAATTTATCATTGGTATTACACATGGACTACTCTATGGTTGAAAGACATCGTTGCATTCACCAACATTGGACATTCATAATTTACATAAATATCTATTTTCTTTATTCTTTTTTTCTTCTTCGTAGTTTAACGCTCGTTCGTTTTTTTTTAATGTGTTTTCAAAAATAATTGTATCCTGTGTTCGCTATTTTTTTTTACCCAGTAGCTGTGTACATTTAAATGTAAGTATTTATTAAATGTTTGAAAATGCTCCGTGTTCAATTAATATTATCAATACGAAATTTATTTACAGATTTGAAAAATTAATTTAACATCTCTTAAAATGGCGCGTAATGTGAAAAACGAAATAAAAGAATATAACGTTCTCTCCAACAGTAAGTCCGAACACCTTGCGTGTTGTTTCTTATGTGATACTATAAAACAAATCGATCAACATTTAAATATACAGAACAAAATATCAATATTATATGAAAAAGCCGATCAATTTCGCTGGGATACAATAGGATCAAGTCAAATAAGAAATATTTTTAACTTTAAATGTTTAGTTTGCGATTTTTCTACTGACGATTTTATAACGTGGGTGAAACATATCATGTCAATTAAGCATATGTCGTTATGTCACTGTGTAAAAAATCTGCATTCATTTCCCTGTGGTGCATGTAAAATATTATATTACGGCCCAGATACTTTAATAAATGAACATCGATATAATACGCATAAGGACAAAAGCAAGTTGTCTTGCGTTTTAAAATTAATGTCTGAAATAATAAAAGGTCCAAGGTCCAGGTCTCATTTATATTTTTGTAGTTATTGTAAGACATTCTCAAATAAACATGAACGAACAGACCATAAAAATACAATATTATACTACTGTGAATATTGCAATGTCTCATTTTTGTGTAGTACTGAAGTATTAGATAACCATTCAATAAGCGTTGAACATGTAACATTAAAATACATTTTTTTATTTAAGAAATTGTATAATACAAGTGTTCAACACACAGAAGAACATGATAGTAATCGAGATGCCCGACATATTCCATTGAAATTGTCATTAATTATATTAAACAAATTTTTGAATATTTCACCGTTTATGGTAAAATGCAAGTTGTGTAATATTGTTATTAACCAAAATGATAAAGAGATATTGGAGCATACAATATATAAATGCACAAATAAAAGTTATTATTTATCGCCATACAAGAATAAAACATTAATTAAAACATACTATTGTATGGTATGCTATTATACAACAAAATCGTTTTCTGATTATAAAATACACATCATCTCAATTATGCATCTAACAAATTGCCATAACGATAGCAATGCGTATTCATATTTTTGTATCATTTGCAATTTGTATATTTATTGTACAAAAGACTTGGCCAAAATTCATTGGGAAACACATAAAAACGCCTACAAAGGTCTCCCTTATATATCTAGATTTTTGGCAAACAATTTTAAACGTGTAAGTAATCATCCAGATACCAAATTTATAAATTATCTTAATAATAATTACTCGTCTTACTCTGAAAATTTATCAGTCATTCAATGCAATTATTGTAAAATTAATTTCTGCATGTGCATTGAAGACTATCATTTACATAAGATTTCTAGTGAACATATCATTTTAAAATATTTCACACCAAAATTACCATCGTTAATCATGGAACATAATGCACAAGGCATTGAAGGTCCTTCACAATCTAAATGTCAGTCTTCAACAAAAAATAATATGATTGAAAATCTACAAGAACTTCAATTAAATAAAGGTAAATATAAAAACAATACAAATTACTTGCATTTTTTAATGTTTTCTTTTTACAACCTGGATACATTTGATTACTATGCTGAAGTATATAAAAAAAAAAAACAATTATTATTTATTCAAGGTCCACTGGAACATAATGAAAAATCTATCTTTTTCACCAGTCCTATTTTGAAGAATATAAAACTATCTGAATTTAAAGATGCAAATAAAATTCAATTAATTAATGTTGACCACGATGAAAATTCCTGTCGTTATGTAAGTATTTAAAACAATGTATTCTTTTTTGTACTTTTTTTTTTTTTTTTTTTTTTTTAGACACATAACAGTATCAAAACTAGTGTTATTCGACAAGAATCGTTTGATAACAATACCAAGGATGTTTCTCAAGTGATGCATAAAAAAACTACAAATATTGATGAACAATATGGCCAATATGTTAAACAAAGACTTACAGAAATACAAAATGTTTTTCTTAAATGTGATATCAAGCTTGAAATATCTAAATTATTTCATACTGAAATTAATCAAAAGAATAATAAACTTGACAATTAATGTTTATTAAGTTACTTTTATGCACATAAGTATCATGTTCATTTGTATTAAACAATAATTCAAATTTGTTCACATTTAAATGAAGATAATAGAACAAGTAGCGATTTTTAGGGTTTTATTTTTTCAGTAATGTGTATTATTAAAACAAATTACTTAATTCCAAAGTAAAATGTTTTGTTTTTAATATGTAATATTAATATAAATAGTTACTAAAATTAATATTGTATATTCTCTAATATCTTTTAATTGAAAATTATAATTTTAATAAATATCAAATTGAAATTATGTACCTAGAAATAACAGATATGTATTACCGTGATCAAAGTTTAATCTCTTTACAAATAGGTAAATACATACCACTTTTCACGTAAAAAACTTTCCAAACGCTCTTGTATCGATAAAATGCTTCACAAATTCCTGTCCTCGAATTTTTAAAATATTTTGCAAATTATACATACACATCTCGCTTTAGTTGATTACAGTACACTAGGTAAGTACTAAAGGTAGTATTCGCGAGAGGGGGGGTCTTAAAATATGGTCTCTCTTTTTTTGTAATAAAGATTAATTATAATTATTCCTTCTCCCATGGTCATTTAACCAACGTTCTAACAGTTTCACTACAATCAGTCTGGTCTTAGATATCACTATGAAACACTCAAACTCATTTATCAAAATACATAAATGTTCCATTAAATGAATTTTGGATTCATGTTGGCAAAAAAAGTTTTACAAATATTACTGCAGTTTTCGACGTCATATTTATGCAAACAAGGATTTTCCACTCTTGTAAACATAATAATAAATAAACGAATGAAAATGTAATATATATATAAAAAAAATTAAGCGTCTAACGAGTTTGCGTGCAATATGTTGTAAAACTACAAACCGATTTTGATAAGATTATGTTCACGTGTGTGATTTAAAATATAGGATAGTTTTTATTTCGATAAGTGACCGTCAATTTTTTTTTTATTGCAAATTTAAAGATTTCTATTATAGGAGAAGGGTTGTAAACATACACAAATCAATAATTAAAACGTTACTGGGGAAACTATCGATGCTTAGGTACCAACAAATAAAAAAAAAAACAAAAACTTTCTTTTTCGTTATTCTATAGATATAATAGCCAAATACCATTCACCACTCGCTCATTGATCAACGCCCGGGCCAAGAGACTTGAAATTTTGGTGGTGTAGGTGCCTCTTAGGCTGCTAAGAGTGACACAAACGATAAACGATCGATTTGCGTATTAATTTTCATTTTTAGTAAAATACCGCGATAGGACCGATAAAGTTTGGCGATGGGTAGAGGGTTAAATCCACGGGTAATTCCAATTGTTCGCCGTGCGGGACGGTTAGTAATTGTATCAAATCTGAACAATTAATAATGAGAAATTTCACCCGGGTGATTTTTACAAAGTTGGGGAATTCGAGGGCTGACCGTGGAAAAAGCGAGTGGTTGTCGCACGTCAAACGAACGTATTTATTGGATCTAAAATGTAAATAGACTTAGATAATAAGATAATAATTTTGCGGTACCTATGCTGTTTAGTGTAAACCATTATTTCTGAGGGTGGTGTCAATTACATGACGGCAGCTGCACCAATACCATTTCGTTCGAAAAATTCTCATGTCTCTATTCTTTTCTTCGAGGATTTCGTGTCACCCCGATTGAGATCCACTGGAGTATGGAGTATAGGGTGCCTCAGAATTTTTAGAAAATGACTAAGGGTGCCATGAGTCAATAAAGGTGGGAACCCCTGCTGTACAGGTGGCGTCATTCCGTGACTCACGCGCGTATTTACGAGGGGTGGCGGTTATCTCAAGGTAGGGCGCGGGGTAAGTGTACGGGGTGACATCGTTTCGTAAAGCTCAAATACCGAATGTACCGAATCCCCAATGTTTCCCCTCGAAAATAAATTTACCATCTAGAAAAACGCGTTGTTTAAACAACGAGAATTCAAATAGTATTTTATTTATATCCGATATTGTGGTGGTAGAAGGAGAACGCAAAACATACAGTGCTGGGTTCAAACCTCTACTGGAATGCAGAAAAGTTTTTCACATATTTTCCATCCCACTGTCCTCGGCCCCTTATCTTATTCGCCCGATTTGAGCTCTTTTGATTTTTTTTTCTCTTTCCGCGATTAAAAATTCACCTCGAAGGACTACATATTGGGACGCAAGAAAATATTCAAACGTCTGCGACTGACGAACCGAAGGCTATTTCAGTATCCCAGTTCCAGAACTGCTACGAACAATGGAAACATCGCCTCCAGCGTTTTGTGGATTCCCAAGGTAGTTACTTTGAAGGAGATAATGTAAATCGGTAATTTTAATACAAAATTTAAAATTATAAAAAAATCAGTCTTATTACTTTATTGATACGTCTCGTTTAGGTCTCCCGCGGATTTCCCATTCCAATCCCAGGTCGACCCGGGGCAATCCTAAAAGGAATCGCTTTACGAGAGACGAGCACTTGGGACTATGGCATAACATTTTCGGGATTACCCGATGGTGGCTGTGCGGGGCCTCCGATGACGCCATATTGAATTAAATACAATTATGCACAATTGTAGGTTTCTACTATTTATGCATAGATCATAATAAGTCGTTTTTCGGCGGAGGGTTTAAAAATCAACTCAACAGAGAGTTCTCGAATATTTAAGTTCAACGACTAAAAACGCACGAGCGCGCTAAAAATGTATTTTAGATTAATATATTTATTATATTTGGATACACATTCCGGAGGACTTAAGGAGGTTATAATTTTATTTTATACCAATACGTTTTAATAAATTATATTAGTATCGTTTAGGTACGTACGCCCCCGCCTCCCGAAGTAGTACCTCACGGCGTTTCCGGGAGGCGGGGGTATGGCCGGTTTATAAAAAAAAAAAAAAGTACGTACGCCCCTACCTTCATAAGCGTGTGCATGTTGGAGCTGTCTAGCTGCTTCCCCTGCTATATTTTTACGCTTTCCCGTAGAACTATTTCTCGACTTAAAAACGTTTCGAGTTGCTCAAGAAATTTCGTTTCATCCAGTTCTTAACACAGTATTAAAAGTGATTGCATTTCTCCAAACTCCCGACAGCCATGGAAATAGTACGCAATAAGTAAAATAAAATAAAAGTATTGAAATGGGGATTAAATGTGATGGTGAAATCCGTAAACCCCACTGGTCATATAAATTATTTATTACCTTCTACACGTGTAGGAATAGGTTAGCATGAAATAAACGAATTAATATTACCCTTTCCGTGTGGGACTTCCTCGGCTACGGATTTGGAAGGGTGGAAGGAAGTATGAATTCTTTAAATACTCTAGTTTTAGGATTAATAAACAATTAACACCATTATTTTTTTTTCTATACTTGAACATATATAGAATAGACGCGAAAATAGAGCACACACAAGGGATATGATAAAATCGCCGAGAGAGCCAGTTTTTAAGAGTCTCTTTATTAAGGGATTTGTGTGGTTTTGAAGATTGAAGTTAAATCGTTTTTGCTACATGTTGAACAGAGGAGATAATGCCACCAAGATAATTATGTAGGGACTGGTTTGAAATATAAAAAGGTGCTTTGGTTGTAGAGCACGGAGAGTTTTAGATTGGAAGCGTTGTATACGATTTATGTTCGATAATTTTGCAGTGCCCCATACGTTGTATACCATACGTCCGTATTGGTTTGTGGAATAGATCATATATTAGAATATTGGTCGACCATTATTACTATCGTTTTCGTTTGTCAAGTCAAAAAAAGTTAGGATTCTATTTGAAGAAAAAACCGCGGTTCGAGCATTCGAAAATCATAATCCGGAAAAAAAAATATATATATATATATTACGAAAATAGGTATTTTTGGTTTATCGACATTTTTCGTTAAAATCTCTTCGAGCAATGATTTCCACAATGATATTGGAAACACTGTCTCAGCATCATCGTTGGAAACTCGCCTTGCACCAGTAACAAAATAGAAAAAAAAGAAAGAATTTTAAACTGTTAAAGTCGTAGTGGATATCCCTGACAGAGAATGAGTGATTCAGAGTCTCGTAAGTCCGTAAATCGTACGTGTGTGCTGTCGTCCGGTCTCTATCGATATAAATTTGAATGTATGGCAGATAAATTTAAATTATTTGAACGGCTTAAAAGATAAATAGAATTTTCTCGATGCATTACAAAATACAATGTAGATGCTACAACAATGATATTATGCAATCAAATATTATACTAAAAATGATACGACAATATCATTACAAATAGATTCGTTGAAAGAATCGCTCACAAAAATGAGAAATGAGGAATATGAATTTCAAAATATTTATGAAAAACAATGTTAAACTACGCACCGACACCGATATTCCGATTCTAACACCGAAAATAAAAGAAAAATTGCATCGAGAGTGGATAGTTCACATAATACCAACCAGTGCATTTTTAAAACTAAAGAAGAAGAAATGGAAACAACGGTATATAAATACAGATTTGCATTCAAATGATCAATGGAACGGTGAATATGATTACAAGTATTCTAATTCAATAATTTTACAAACAAATTATAACGATGCATGGTGTACATTAGCTACCATCGTTTAATCTGAAACTGTACAAGTAGAATTACGGCTCTTACAATATCATGACGTTGTTCGTAAAAATGTATTGAAAAATAAATGTGTAAATAAGTAGATAAAATGGTTCTCGCGGTGTAATAGACAAAATATTTTTCCCAGTATCGTCAAACACTCCACAAAGACCTAGGCATCAAAATATAGTATAAGGAGAAGAAGCTGCTGTTTTCTATAAACGTTTTGATATTAGATTAGAAAAACCACGAAAACCCTCTGGTAAAAGGCTTACATATCGCGTCATTTTCTGGATGTTCCAGACTCAAATGGAAATGGTGTAGAGATCTTTCAACTTAATCCAATAATAACGTAAATTTCAAACTCACGCAACCCCAATAACGTTATTTGTTTTTTCTTCCTTTCTCCCATATACTTATTGTGCTGAATTGTATAGATTGTATTTTTCTTAAAAAAAAAAAAAAGTATCTTCGTAGCATTAAGGTTTTTTTGTTAAAACACGGGTAACAAGTCGTGCTTTTGGAAGAATTTTGTCGAAAACTGAATATGGTTAAAACAAAGTTTTATAGCAGTACTATGGGTCAGTATAGATTAGATGTACTCTTAAATATGTTTATTGAACGGGATCGGCCGTATAATGTTAATTGTGAAGAAGTTGTAGACGTTTTTAAAACATTTGATCCCCCTGCCGCCAATCGACGTACGGAAATTTAATGAAAAATATTTCCTTATTTAAAAGTTCAAATTACGTTTTCTTATTTTATTGATTTTCAAAGATATTATTACTATTATTAAACATTTGTATGTTTAACCGTATAAAACGATACGATCGTGATTTTGTGTGAGAATTAATTCCAATGATCGTTACCTCACATCAAGGCCATGGCTGGGAAAAATCGGGGGTGGGGAGTGGCAGGGGTTTGGAGTGTGGACGTCCTTTAGCTAAGGTCTTGCCTCCCCTGTCGAGGAGAACCGCGTAAGCTCGTGCTCACCTATACGAATTAATTTTTTTAATATAAATTAAAGTTTAACTAGAAACGAGCCTTACCCGCACAGGGGGCAACTAATCTTGCCGTTTTGGTTCTTGTTCCGGACGCATTTCGCGCAAAACGTGTGGAAACATAGTAAAATGCACGGGTCGCTGTAGTAGTCCTCGCACAGAAAGCACAGCAGAGGATTGCGATTGGACGCCGCCGATCCGTCGCTGCCGGCTGTCGCGTCCGCGGCCGACGAGACCGGCACGTCCGCCATCACTTGCAAATTGTTCGACGGCGACGTCATTGCCACGGGACGGACGAAGGTGCCGTGAACGCAAGACAGGAATATTGCGGAGTCGCCGCTGTACTATGGCCACGGTCGGCGGGCGCAGCGGCGTTCGATCCGGTCGGCGCGCGCCGCTGTTTGCAGGGCTGCAAAGCACCCCGGCGATTGCCGCCGCCGCCGCCGCCGCAGCATCGTGTATTGACCTACTGGAATTATCGAGTGTCGGCGGGCGCCGCGGTGCGAAAAGCGCGCGCGTCCCGGCCGCGGCCGTGGAAGAAACACGCGGGCGGTATGGTAACAATAACCGTTTCTTCCAGTTGACCGGTAACCGCGCGCCCGCGCAAAATCCACAGACTTTTATCAATAATATCGTACGACAACGTTATTGTATCATAACGACAACAACTTACGGTGAGTTTGTAATCGGTATGACCGTAGTTGAGAACGCGCACTAGTTTATTCATTAGTCGTTACTAAAAATCTAATATTTATCGGCGCAAGTGTTCGTCGGTCGGTTGACGCAAGCAAAAACCCGTCGGCCCACTGTACTCCCGTCGTTTTGATTGTATTCAGGATCAATTATTTTGCTTTTCGCCGTTGTACAAAATAATATCATGGGACCAAAACCTGAAGACATTTTGAGCGGATTTCAAGTGTAAGTGTGGAGATATTCACCATTATTATAGTCACGTAAATATATTTATATGTTTTTCTCTTTCTCTCTCAGCAATTGGATGAATTTGAGAGACGCCGATACGGGAGTCGTGTTGTGGCAAGGCAATGACGATCTGTAAGCGCACATTACAAATATTATTATTGTCTCTATATATACGACAAATGGAATTCTGGTTACATTGGTTTTATTTTATTCTACTAGTTCACTTCCCAACAAAGAACACGAAGCCAGGGTACCGAAGAAAATATTGAAATGTAGAGCTGTATCTAGAGAGATAAATTTCTCGTCAATCGAACCTATGGAAAAACTTCGGCTACAACAAAAAGTGTTATTCAAGGTAGTTATATTTATTATTGTTTTACCATATACATTTAATTTAAAAATTATTACAAAATAGTTTTGAATTGTCTAAAAATCCCAGGGTCGCTGTCTCGAAGAATGGTATTTTGAATTTGGATTTGTTATCCCCAACTCGACCAATACTTGGCAGTCACTTATCGAAGCCGCACCAGAATCTCAAATGATGCCTGCCAATGTTTTAAAGTTAGTTTTGCTAAACTAAATAAGGTAGTACAAATATTGTACAAATGTACAAAAATTGTCCGGCAATAAATTTAGTGTTCTACAATATGTTTAAGAAGTGGGGGCAAATGTGTTTGGATGATTGGCTAAAATAAAAATTATAAGATTCATTTTGTTTAACTTCATTCTTCCAATTTGTTATGAATAATTACAATTTATAGTACCTTATAGGTGGATTTTTTTAAAGGTAATTTGTAGACATTGTTGTTAAAACAGGTATTATGCTTATCAAAAATGTCCTATACCAGTCAGCTCCATTATATAATTGACAAATCCAAAACTACAATATTATTTACTGAGTAAACAACGAGTATAAATATAAATGTAAGCGTAATTGATATATTTTATAAAACTCAATCACAGTGATAAATGTTGGTCAATTCAAAATTTTTTAATATTTAATGGTTGTCCTAAAAAGTTTATTCAGTCGGTTTGTGTTTTTATTTTTGTTTTCAATTCCACTCGCTGCTGAAAGTAAATTATATTATAGTTACTAACAATTATATTTGCTCAGATTAAGCTTATTTCATTTGTCGTGTAACTCGGTTAATATTATAAACTTCATTACTATTTTAATTTTTTATTAAATTAAGGGTGGGTTGCAAACAAACCATCTATAAATATATTAACAATCCTTTAAAGTTCTATAAAGTTATAATGTCTCTGTAATTTGAAAGAAGTCGTAATGTTGCATAAAATAATTTGTAATTTAATAATAACTGAATTTATTACTTAGGTACCAATATGTATTTGATTAAATTATTATACTTTATTACTTATTATTATTGTTATTCGTAGTTATTGCAACATTTATGTTCATTTTTTTTTTCAGTGGTAATATTGTAATAGAAACAAATTTTTATGATGATGATTTGTTGATATCATCCTCAAAAGTCAGACTGTATTATGTGTAAACATCAAGATTCTTAACAAACATTGTGCACGGCTCGGACGTAATTAGATAACTTTTGCTTGGCACGCGAAAACGAGAACACGGAAAACAAGTTTCCACTGCTGTGATTTTGTTTAGTATTCTAATCTAATTTGTTTTTTATATAATTTGTTTTCTTAATTGTACGAAGTGTTTTTATATTATGTTTAAGCATTTGAACATTATAAACGTGTAAAATTATGACCGTGTTGTGTCTAATGTCAATGATAGTTGCACTCAAGTTTTGTACGTTTAATTTTATTTCTGAATACTAAATAGTGATATACACGTACTTCATTGAACTCGCTAATAACTTATGAATACTTATTGTTTAGTTTTTTATAATAATATATCACCTGTAGATATTATGTAAAATATTATTTAACATTTAACCAGTTGTGAATCCCATATTGGTTTTTGTTATTTGTATTTTCACAAGACTGCTGAGTGCTGGTCAAATTAATGTTGTCTGGCACATATTAATATAATAAAATTGTACTTATTACAAATAAATGTTTTAATTCTTACTGAATAAATTCAATGAATGTTTACTATATTTTATTATATGTGTCAGTGTCAAAATTGCCTGGTTCCTGTTTTAGTGTTCAATACTAATAAAATAAATCTATTAGGAAAAATAATCCGGAGTATTATTCTACTGCGGCGCACATTTGAAGAAACTCATTAGTGGGACATGTTTGAATGTGACTGTTTTTAAGTGATCACCAAGAAACAATTTTCACTTGCATTTTTACAAAATTGCAACAACTGGTTTTAATCCAGTGTAATAAGTATATCATCAAGATACAATGAAATTTTTTTTTTAATGTAAATATAATATAATATAATATATATTATATATTATATAATATATATTTTATTTACTACCTTTACTGTGAAGTCTTAAAATAATTACTAGAGAAAGTACATTTTAAGTAAATATTATTACTTAACATGTTTATAATTGAAAAAACAATAAAAAAAAAAACATCAATAATTTTTTTTTTAGTAATATATTTGTGATAAATGACTATAATGTAAAATATTAGTTTTTTAAAATAAGTGACCATATTCTATTTAAAATATAAAACTATGTAGCTTTATTTTGTTAATAATTGTATTTCGAGACATCTAGTGCTTTCTTAAAGAAATATAAGCGATTGTACAGTAATAAAAATATACATAAAAAAAAAAAAAAAAAAAAAAAAGATATATCATCCTAAAGACAGTAATACTGTGACTAATTTTGTACATTTACATTTGTTAATATAGCCATAATTTTAAAATTGTAAACTAATATAAAATAAATCAAGTTGACATGCAGATAAAAATACATATTAGGAATACTGCAACGGAAAATATTAATTTGGCAGTGAATAAGTTGTAAGTATAGATATTATTTTTCTGGTGATTTATCCAAATCTAGACCTCTTGTCTTAAGAATTATTTTTGTGTATGGCGAACCCAGTAAGGCCTCACCTCTGTCAGCTTCAGGATTTTTATTCGGAGTCACAGGTTCCAAAACTGTGTCCAATATCTTTTTTGGCAACTTTGGTTTCTTTATTTTTTTGGATCTAACTGGTGACCAATGTGCATTAGTTCGATAATTAGTTTGTCTAAAATTATATCTACCCGATTTTGGTTGTTCTTCATTAGTTTTAAAAGCTCCGTTACACAATTTTTCACATGAATAACATTCGCAATTACAATTGTTTTCTCCAAAAAAATTTTTACCGTAGAAGCATGTAATTTCCTCACCGGGTGAAATGTCTCTGAGCACTTTTACACAGGCAGTCCCTTTATCGTTCGCAACAAACTTACAATTAGCTTGACAATCATGATTTATGTATGCTGCTGGGCCAAGCCAAAGTTGAGCACACTTTTTGCGACAGCTATACATCACTGAAAAATCATTCTTCCCAATATGTAGGATTTCCTCTTCTTCTTTGTTTGTTAACTCAGCCACACATCCAACTAGTCGCTTAATAATTTCATCTTTATACCAATATTTGATGGCAGTAACTTTGGCACCTATATTATTTTCTAATGAATACCTATGGCATGGTTCAAAAGTAAAGCCAGAGTCTTTATAAAACATACCCATATACCTGCTAATATGGTCTATCACTAATTGTTTATACGAATCTTTATATAAACATTTAGATATGTACTTTTTATTCCAAAAAGAATCTAAAGCTATCTGCATATTAGGCTTTTTTTTAAAATTATTAATAATAGATAGTAATGTTCTACCGTAATAAACTTTTTTATAATTTATATCCATTTTGTGGGTTTCAAATCCAAGATAAACATCAATAACCAGAGATGTAGCCAGGTCATCAATATCACACAAATCTTTAGGTTTCATAGTATTTTTTATCTGAAACATGTATTTATTTGTATTACTATTAGACTGCATTAGATACATTATTTCAAATAGTTTAAAAAAATAAATAATATGTATATTACGTATTACTATTACTACTACTCAGAAAGTCAACTCACAACTGTTCCTTAGTAAACTGTATCTTTGAGTACTCTTCCGTGTTTTGGGACCTATAAGTCCAAACAGACGATCCAATGGAATACGTACTGTAATCTAATGATTTTAAATTAGGTTACAATGTGTCCTCTCTTTTACGGACTTTATTTTAATATTGAGCATCCCCTGAATGATTACGCTATCACTCTCAATCACAAAAAATTGATGCATAATCGAATCCCAGAGTATATACCAACATAGTATTTCTCATCATGCAAATCAATGACTCTGTTGATGTGCTCGTCTTTCCTCTCTCAAATTAATTTAACCATTCTTTTTCGTTTCATATCATACCAGAAACCTACCATGGGCCTTGTTAATGAACACCTCATCTAACTTTTAGTTGATTTTACTAATAATATGTCGGCGCCGACAGCTCTAATAACATGGTATGCATTCCCCGCGCCAATACCCGTTCAGGCGCTACTGTTTAATTAGATAAGTAATATGGTATGTGACAATGTGTATTCTTTATGAACACTACATTAAAAATAGTGTCACACAGAAAAATACATCAAGAAAATTCTACGGCAAGTTATAAAGATTTAGTAATTGCCCAATGTTATCATCGATTTTCTTGAAAGTAATTTTGATTTAACTAATGTTAATTAGTTAGTTAGCAATGTCCCATTGGCGCGTCAAAATTAAAGAAAGCAAATCTGTCCACTCTACCTTTGCTCTCCGTCACAGTCAACCCCCACCAGTATTTATAAACAACAATCCTATACCAATCTTAGACACAGCCAAATATCTTTGTCTAGTTATCGACAAATGCCTTACTTGGGCCAAGTACATCCACACAACTAAGTTAAAATTAAACAAACGTCTCTACCTTCTCAGACCCATCCTTGGTAAGTTCTCTAAACTTTCTCTCAAAACCAAAATTCATATCTACAATCTTCTTCTTAAACCCATCTGGTTAGATGCGTAGTATACAGCTCTGGGGCACTGCCAAAAAATCAAACACAAAAAATTCAAGTGTTCCAATCACAAATCCTCAGACTCATAACTAACGCTCCACCTTATATCTCAAGCCACACCCTTCACACTGATCTCCATACTCCTAAAGTCACTACCAGAGCCAAACTACACTACTCCAAATTCAGAAATCGCATGCAAAATCATACCAATCTCCTTGATAAAAATCTTCTTTTTATCTCCATTCTTGGAAACCCCCCCAGAAGATTGAAACGACAACGGCCCAGAGATCTAATAAACTAACCGCATAATAATACTTTAAGTATTCGGTAATTTCGCGTCAAAGTGCCTTCGCTGGATGGTTCTTCCCTCACGACACTCAAGCCATTACACCATACCATACCTAAAACATCCCTTATGCTTATTATACTGCATTAATTGTATAGATTGTATAATTTTCTAAATAAAAAAAAAAAAAAAAACTAATGTTAATAGTCCAAAGTATTGTCTGTTTGCAATTATTGCTCTACTGTTACGTTTATAAATAAATTGATTGTCATTCGATACATTACACTGCTACTACACATCCGTACATGGTATGAATACAAAGATAAAACGCAAAGCACATTTAATTTATTTGAACTAGTTTATCCTTTGTATAATGCTATACTGCAGATCATTTTTTAATAAACAAAGATATTTGTAATTTAAATAACTTTAGTAGGACAATATACTCTGGCTACTATCAAGTAGGTATAGGTTATGGGTACTTACCGGTTACTTACAAAATATCTTAAATCCAAAATTAAAAAAAATTAACTATTTATTAACGTAGTATTAAAAATAACTTTCGCTTGGAAGGTCTGGAGTCTTGAAATGTTTTCCGCATGGGCTACAAGTTGCATGTATAATGTATTACGTATAATTCATCTCGGTTCGGCAGTCGGGCTACAAATTAAAAATATTATTAACATTTATAACATTCGTTTGATAACACATTTTGAATATCGGTTAGGTTGAGTTACCGAGACCACATATGTTCCGCTAGCAATATTTGATAAGAAAATCCAGTGGTTCCCAATTTGTATACAATGTTGCCTTTCAACTCCTGAATTTGCACTGCCAAGGTTTAATAAGTTGCCATTCCAGCGCCTGAAAATGTATTTTTAACCGATTTTCGAAATTCTATTGTTAATGTCCATTTCTGTACCTATGTTGCATACCCAGCTCTTGAAATTTTATTATTATTTTTCAATTTGTCTGTTTATTGCCTATTTACATTTAAAAAGTCTTTTGCTATTTTTAAAAAAAATATTTATGTATCGAAAATGAATTTAGTGCAAATATTACTATAAAATAATTTTTCTACTTCATTTAGAGCTCGTTTTAATTATTATTTTATCATAATTTGATATCGGTACATAATATAGGTAGGTATCAGATATATAAAATAGATCTTATGTATCCACCTAAAAAAAAAATTGCAACCATAGACAATAAACAACCTCTTTTAATTATTTATGTGTATGCAATGTTTAATGTATATCTTGTATATGTTTCCATAAATAAATTATATAATCTTCTTTTGTTAATATACAGGATATACCACTGCGGATAGAGTTGTAAAATGGCTACATGTCAGTTACATTATCATAAACCAATTGTAAATGAAATCAGAAAAAATAAACATTAATCAATATTAATAATTAAAATTATTAATATTATTAATTATTATTAACATACAATTTTCAGTCTTTCTTTAAACCAAGGAATTTTCCCATTTTATTGGAAATTTTCTTTTATAAAACCTATTTTTAAAAGTGGTTTAAAATCTTTAGTCTCTAATTACATACCAATATCTTTTACTTCAGTCATACCTAATATTTATTCTAAAAATATTAATTGTAAATTAATTCCTATTTTTAATAAAATAGTTATCTCACAACAACATAGCTTTAGATGCAATAAATCAACATTAACCAATTTAGTAACTTTTAAATACTTTATTTTACAATCATTTTCACATGGCAGTCAAACTGATACTATATTAAGTGACTTTGAAAAGGCTTTCATCAGTATTGACCATAGCATATTAATGTTAAAATTGGTTTCTGTAATTTATTATTCTCTTGGTTCTCATCCTTTATTTCTCAACATCTGAAATTTGTTAAAATTAATAATTATATGTCTTAAGTGATTAATGTCACTTCAGGCGTTCCTCTAGCTACCACTTGTCTCCTTTTCTGTTTAATATATTTATTTATTGACATTACTTTTTCTAAGAAACACACAAATTTGGCTTTTAATTATAATTTAAATATTATTCTCACTCATACGAATCTAAGAATATGCGTCAATTATTTGAGACTCCAATACTATTGGTATTTCTAATCACATTGAAATGGTTCAAAACAAATTTTTACGATTTATTGGTTTTAAATTTAATATTGTGAGGGCTCCTCATTCCGATTATGAAAACTTAATAAAATTAATTTTTTTTAAAAATTGCAGGAGTCGTATATTATTTTTAAAAAAAAATTATTAAGTAACAAAATAGATTCTAATGATTCTTATTTATTAAGTCTTATAAACTTTAAAGTTAATGTACATAATACTAGAGACACCGGTTTATTTTATATAAAATATAATTCTTTCAATTCCCCGATTAATATTCTATTAATCAATTCTAATTTTGATTTTTTTTTATGAAAAGCTTTTATTATTATTATTAACTTATGATTATCTTATTCTATATTATTATTATTATTTGTATTATACTTTTGTATTGATACTTTATGTTATTCAACTTGTTGTCAAATATTTTAGTTTAAGAATTACTGCATCTCATTTATAATTGGACCTAGGTCCGTGAAATATATATATATATATAAATAAATTAAATAAATAATTAATATTAGTCGGAATATTTGTATGAGAATACAATTGAAACAAAAAATGTATAATATTAATATTTTTGAAGGTTCTAATACTAATAACTTTTTTTTTTTAAATTTTATAATTAACAGTAGTGGAGCATTACTACCCCACAGCTGCCATTGTTTTTTCAAGTAAAAACAAGTTTTACATGAATACACTAATTGATAAGGATGAGCAGGCCAGTCTTCCACTGCATTCTATTACATTTTGATCTAAAATTAACAGCTGCTGTTGTCCATGTTCTTAATGCGTAAGCAGTCGTTTTAGAAAACTCGTGCTGTATTGTCCTGTTCACGGCCTGGTGACGCACCCATCCGCCGGCCTATAGACTCGTTCTTGGTTGTCGTGTTCGGAGGGCTCAGCAAACTTCGCTGATCATTTGCAATGATCTCAGCCTCGGGGCCCCTCTCGTCCTGCTCCTTGCAACACAGTATGTCTTCTATCATCCAGTAGAAACAATGGCACTGCAGACGGAAGCGGCTGAGAAATATTAATACTTTGATCATATTGATTAAACACAGTTAAAAATATATACTATGTATACTTTTATATGGAGGAAAATAATGTCAAAATGTAATTATACGAGTTTATAATTTGTATTCATATTGTTGTCTATGCACATTGGATACTGTTTGGGCCGGAAGCTAAGTATTAATGTCGCGTAGCCCGGACACCGTTTTCTTTATGCGCTTTACTCACCGGCCGGGATTGTGTATTTTTGACCAGCCGCCGACTAAACCTAGTATTAACAGTAACAAAAATCAATATAATTAATTACAATAATTCACGACACTAGTTCTAGAAAAAGTGAATGCGATGTTATTGATGAAATTGGCCACGATGCCTATCGGAGCCTTTATGCGCAGAGCCTGACTTCTGTCGCTGTGCGTGCGGTGGGCGGCAAAACAGTACTGACCGCACGACGAGCGGCGTACACATTTCAATAATTAAAATTTATAAAAAGTAGATAACATATAAAAATGAAATATTACAAATTGACTAAGACTAAATAAATGAATGAGTGTGTGTGTGTGTGTATGTGTGTGTGTGTGTGTGTGTCTGTGCTTGTGATCGCAGTCGGCCAATAGCGGCTAATTTATTGGGACCGTAACCCCGGTCGACGTCATACGTTTGATAAGCGATACTGTGGCGGCGACAGATACTTTTGATAATGTCCAACAACGGCAGCCATTTAAAAAGAGGTTTATGTAGACATTATTTCACATAATATAATCTCCAAATAGGTCTTACATAACAAACATTGAAAATTATTACTGTCATCCAATTTTCTCTAGCTATCTTTTAATGAAAGAAAATTTTGTCAACGGGATTTCTTTCTATTTTTTATTAACTCTCAAACATGGCCACATTAGTCGGATTATCGTACAGACCGTTACGACAAGCAATCTATTGCTAAGTGTGTTTAGGTGTTCCGGCCCAAATAGCTCTTTACCGAATGCATATCATTAAAGTACACTTCTCTAGCTATCTTTTAATGAAAGACAATTTTGTCAACGGGATTTCTTTCTATTTTTTATTGACCCTCAAATACGGCACATCGGTGGGTTACTGCATAAAATTATTTGGCGCCTTGTAGTTGATTTTATATTGTGTATTGATGCGTATTTATTACCTATCTATGCCTTTGTAGTCATTTTATCGCAATTTTGAAACCACTGGACTTTCTTATCAAATATTGCTGGCGGACGTATGTTGAAATTGTTTTTGTTAATATTATTAATTTGTCAATTTATGAATATGAAATAAAATTATAAAAATTAATAGTAAGTGCCTATTATTTTATAAAATTGTAATTATAATCTGCATTGAATTAATTTTTTAAGTAATGTGTTTGGCTGTTGTTTTCAATTAATCTGCTATGTTGATTTTTATAGTACCTACAGAGTAAATATGACAAGACATGCTAGAAATTGTACTGCAGGCGCTGTTTACACATATCATGAGAAGCAAAAGGATGCTACTCAGTCTGGTTATGGAACTCAAAACGAACGTGTTGGCAAAGATTCCATTAAAAGCTTTGATTGTTGTTCAATGACATTACAACCTTGCAGAACGCCCATTGTTTCGTAAGTATCACTAATATTGACATGACACCGTCTAGTGGTTTTATAATATAATTTAATTTAATTTGTATAAAATGTACTATAATATAGTCCTGAAGGTCATTTATTTGACAAAGAAGCTTTATTGCAATATATGATAACAAAAAAAAAAGAGATAAGTCGTAAGTTGAAGGAGTATGAAAAACAAAAACACAAAGAAGAAGATCAATTGGTTGAACTGGGTAGAGCCGAACATCAATCAAAAGTCAATGATTTTCTTAATAGGGAAAGTATGGTGAAAAAGCAAAATGATATTTACAAAAGTATACCTGAGAAAGGATCTGGAATGAATGCATCATCTATTTCAAATATGGCCAATGGTTTGGATAAACAGTTACCTAGTTTTTGGGTACCATCTGAAACACCTGATGCTAAGAAACCTCCTATGAAAAAACCAGTAAGGAATATTATGTTATTAGGTAATAAAAAATGATGACGGTTTTAATATGATAATAATATACTCATTGTATATAAAATCTAACATCTTTGTGTTAATTTGTTGATGAATTAAGTTTATTACACTACTTTTTAATTAGTAACATGATGCTTCCAAAATCTACATTGATAATTTTCTAGGTAGTATTCAATATTATTTTAGAAGTATGGGTCATAAAGCACAATCCGTTTATCCAATTTTTGAGGGTTTGTTTTCTTGCTTTCTTTATTGTGATATCAGCAGCTATTTTAAATATATTTTAATTCTTATCATTTTTTCATTCACTGAGTTATTTTCAGTGTTTATTTGATATTTATAGTACTTTTATTTTATGTACAACTCAATTATTTAAACGTGAATTTTCAAAAAAAAAAATAAATACATTTGACTTCCTTATGATGGTAATAAAACACAATATATATGGTTAACCATTTTGTTTATTGTACAAATAATTTTAATTATTTAAACAAAAATTGATTTGTATGTGAGTACTAAACTAATAACTGAACTCGTCAATAAATTACTCAAATAATAATATTATATATAGCTATTATATTAACCCTAATTGTGTTTTCAAAATTGGAACAAATTACTCAATCTGATTATACATCTTGAATAATTAGAAAATTCTAAATAATAATAGAATGTACTTATATGTTTTAGGTATTAGGTATACACAAAAATCGAAAAGTCCATTTTTTATAATTGATCAGAACTGTATCATATTTATTGTTTATTTGTCTTTTATATTCTTTGCATATCTTTTCATCCTATAATTTCACATTGTATTTTTTTATGACCTTTGTATTTTATAGTGAAGTTCACATTTCTACCAAGTTATGGTCACTATCGCAGTTTATACCTGGATTTGCTTTACCAAATTTTACTTGTTTAAATGAAGCGTTTTAAAAACAATTATAATTTTTACATTCCACTAGATTTTATGAAAATTATAATCATACCGATTTAAATTATTTGTATCAAATATAACTTTTTGTTACCTATTAATTATTTTTTAATTTGTATGTATTTTATTTTAAGGATAAGACTATTTACTGTCCTATGAGTGGTAAACCATTGAAATTAAAAAATTTTGTGGATGTTAAGTGGACACTTGTAAATGATCCAAGTGATAAAAAATCATTGGCAGTGCGTGAAAATCGTTACATGTGTGCAGTGACGCACGATATATTAAATAATGCTGTACCAGCAGCAGTCATTCGCACGACGTATGAATCTATCACTTAATATTTTATTGTTTCATTATGTTAACATGTTTTTTTGTTTTGTGTCTAGTGGTCATGTGATTACTATAGAATGTCTTGAGAAGTTAATTAAAAAAGACTGGCTACATCCTTTAACCGGTGAACAATTAACAGAAAAAGATATAATACCTTTACAGAGGGTAGGAATTATAATATATTTTATTGTTAAACTATTAAATATTAGTTTATATTTTATTATTATAATTTTTATTAGGGTGGAACGGGGTATGCTACAACAAATGTGAATTTGGAAGGAAAAAATGCAAGACCTGCTTTACAAGCCTAAAAACCGTATACATATATGTTTTTTAATTTAAATAATTTTTAAGATTTCTTTTGTAGATAGTAACATTTGAATTTTTATAAATAATGATTGAAACATAATTTATTTGTATTCGTTAATTAGTTAATGAAATTTATTACTAAAGCTATTTCAATAGTTAAAAACGTCTACATATTAGATTTCATTGTATAATTGTATTAGTCAGTGGATTTAGGTATGTGGTGGCTTGTGGGTAGAATATATTGTGGGGGCCCAAAATAAATAAACAGGTTAATAGATTTTTTGATTTTATGCTTATTTAATTTACTTAGTAATAAAAACATTTAAATTGGGTAAGTCATGATACGGACTATACGGTTTATAAATATAAATTGCCTAAAAATTAGTGAGTGTGTGAGACTCAAATTAATAATAAAAAATAATAATATTAAATAATATGATTAAAAATAATTGCCTGGATCTTTTTTTGAAAATTTTATATTAACAAAATTCTCAATTACATTTTGAAAATTAATTTTCTTTAAAATACCACACTCTGAGCTTATTCTTGTAAGTTGATTAAGTCTGTCACTGTCCATAGAAGTGCACAATTTATTTTTGATTTATTTTAAATTAGAAAATGATCTTTCACTACTGCAGTTTGTTACTATAAAAATAAGATACATGCAAAGAACTATTTCACTATTAGGAAAATAATCTTTTACTTCTTTATTAATTAATATTTTATTTATTAAATGTTTCTGTCTGAAATTACTAAATTCGCTGGTTTCGTTTTTAAAAACTTTGAAAAATTCTTTAAACTGAATAAGTTAATCTCCCAAATTTTCATCAATGTCATATTGATAACTCTTGATAGTTTAATTGCTTCATTTTTAATTTTTTTATCATTCAATTTTTCTTATTTTCGAAGAAAACCAAATTGTTGGTTCACCAATTCATAGGCAGACAGTCGTTTATTCAAGTTAAAAATAAACATACCTATCACTGGTAAAACAATTTTGAATTTTTGAGAAGGTGTCAAATCTACCCCGGGTGTTCCATTTAAATCTATTGGGTACAAATGGATTTTTCTTTGCTGTTTATAATGTTTTATATAATCAGTTGTTTCTGGAATGTCTACTCCTTGTTTTTCATTTTGCTTAAAGTTATTACGAAAAATTATTTCATTCAAAACATTACTTCCCATTATTTCTATTACTTTTTCATAGTAGAATATAAATAATTAGTGTTTCACAATTTACTTGTTTATTGATATACTGTTTAAGATAGTTATCATACTCGGCTAACAATTTCAGAATGCAAATAAGGATTCTAACAAACTAGGATCAAATTTGTTTTATACACTAATGAGAGTGCTTAACAAGTCATTTAGAATAATATATTTTTAGTTGTTACTTTTGTTTACGTATTTAATATCCAGTAGTATAGAAATTGCTTCAACTGTATTTATAGAACATGTTGGTTTAAATGATGTCTGTAAATTGTTTTTTATTATTGATATTCCTACCCCTTCATCACTTTTTGAAGCGTCTGTATATATTTCTTGAAAATTCATTTAGATACTAAGAGTACTTTTTAGGAAATTTTTGTATATATTTGGAGGTGTATTTTCCTTGTGTAGTGAGTTAAGGTCAGTGTTTATGTTGTATATGCTTGTCCACGGAGGATTAATTATTTTTTTTTTTTTAATTATTTATGAAATTTGGGTATAGTTTTGATTTTTTTGTAATTCTAGTATTATATTGTAAAATGATGCTGGGTTTTATTTGTTAATCAGTTTAGTTTCACAGGATATAGAAGTGTCAGCTCTGTTCTTTTTATTCGATTTTCCTGCTGTATTGTATTGTATTACTTTTGATTGTGCTGCTTTTGAAGGCCCCTATAGCCATTCGGATCCCTGTGTTATGGTTCTTGGTTATGTTATTTAATATGTGTTGATCCTTGTGATACGCCATTTTTTTGTATGGAACTGTCTAAAAGTTGATTTGATGTTTGATAACTTGTAATGATCAATTTTTTAGGAAATTTGTTATGAATGTAATTGAAATTTAAATGTTGCCAGGACATATGACTTTATTTAGTTTTGATAGAATATAGTGTTTTCATGTGATGTCATAAGGTTTTGATATGTCTATACTGAGTAAACCTAATATTTGTTTGTTTAGGAGTGCTTGTTCACATATTTTTGTATGTGAAACAATTTTTTCTAAAGCCACTTTGATACGGAGTTAAATGATTAATATTTTCTAGAACTATTAAGTCTAAAAATAAAAATTTTTTCCAGAACTTTTCACATAATATTTAATAAATTAATAAAGTGATTGGCCGATATCCTTCAGTATTGAATCTATTTTTTCTGGGTTAGTTAGGTTAGGTTAATTAACCTTTTATTATAGATGTATTCTCTTTTTATTTTCTGTGTCAATCAAGATTATATATTCTTTATTTTGCGTACTATTAAAAACTTATTCGCCACCTAACTCTTTCTGGCATGAGAATTTTAATAAAAAATATACTCTATCTGCACACAAATTGAAATTTTCAAAAATAACTTTTATATATAGTTAAATTAAATTTTTTTATAACTTTTAACACTTAATATACAAATTAAAAAAAAAATTGTTTTTGACTTTTTGTTTTAATTTTGTAGTAGGTGAGATGACATATGTACTGTCGTACAAGTTTGGGATAGACTTGAAAATATTTTTTTTATAAAAGTTTTAAATCATAATTTTTAAATTTTGTGGTACTCAGCAAAAAAATTTCTGTTCTTCCCTAAGCATAGAGAAACTTCACAAATTGTACATTTCCAATCTGTTCTTACTTCTTTTTGTTTTAAACTGCAATAGTTGCACCTTCTCTTCGTTGACCATTTTGGTTGATGAGCTCACTGTTCTAAGCGTATTTCTTTAGGTATTGTCGGACTTCCTTATTTGAAATGCTTAGGTGTTATTTGTTAATCAAATGAACAAAACATTTTTCAGTTAAAGTTTTAGCAATCAACACTTGATACTTGAGGACGAAACTCTTTCATACTAATATTTTTTTTAGTAATATTGTTGTTAAAATTATAGCATCAAAACAAAATTAAAAAATACAGTGCCAATTGTGCAATTGTGGTGATAAATTCATGTTGGAATTATAATCTTGAGGTAAAAACTGGTATGGAACCATAGTGATTAGTGGAACCATCGCCTTACGTTTTACTTTTTTTCTTTTTTTTTTTATTGGAAAAAAAAAAACAATGAATATTTACAATCTGTAGCATTTGTACAATAAGCAAAAAGGATAATTACAGAATATTTACATAACATGAATAATTTTGAGGAGGGTGGCTGTCCAGTGACAGAACCCTCATACGTTTTACTTAGTCACATTTTTAAGATCATGGAAATTTGATGGTAAATTTACGATTCTTTTATCTCCCCACTTTATAATTTTGACACCATTTTGATCACTTATTTTTCAATCATAATCACTAACTTTTAATGCTGATTCTGATTATCTTTTTGGTAAATATTTACATGACAAATTAATAGTTCCACATAAATGGATTCCTTCTGTTTTCAAATAATTTAATAAAGGGACATTTATTGGTCTTTTGGGCATGTACTGTTTTAAAGTTGATCTCCCTTTAAAGATAATCATTGATTCACCAACTGCAAAAATACGGTTTGGATTGTAATATGTTTGGACATTTTGTTTAATTTTTGTTAAAAATAAAAGGTCCTAATGTATATAGTTTATATACATTATTATTTATGTGTAATGTCGAAAGTAACCACCCAAAGCGATTAACCGTTATTAAATTATCAATATACGAATCGTGGAGATGATGACTAATAATCTCTATAGCTGGGACTACGTTTAATACCCATCAACAAATTTACACCAAGGAAAGTTCTTGAATATTAATTGGAGTATAAGGTTTTCCGGTTTTTTTATTTCTTTGGAACGCATATAAGATTGCATATATATTGTTCTACTAACATATTAATGATTTCGAATAAACACCAGCACACTTTTTAAACCATTGTCCTTGTTAACACTATCATCTTTATACAATTCAACTACAGCTAAATAATATTTAAATATGTTTATAACTTGCATATTGGTAATTTGTATTTTTTTTTTTTTTTTTTGTATTTATAAATACATATCAATCATATTCATATATATAGATTTATGACATCCATGTAATAATATTGTTATTCTATACTAACAACTGCCACCATCCATATATAAACCTAGTTTTTTCTATTTTATAATCTACATTGTTGTCAATTATGGATTCTGAAGAAACACTAGGAACAAAATTAGGTAAACTAATATTTGAATGTCCTGCAGTATCAGGTTTAAAGTTGTATAAGGTTTCTTGTTTCGCCAAGCTTTCTTTATCACTCATAATACTATGCCACTGTTCAGTTTTAACTACTTTTAACCATTTATCAGCTAAATGTTGTGAAAGTCCTTTAACTTCTGTAATTTAAATAAGAAAAACCATTACAAAAATACCTATATAATTTGTAGAAGACCCTGCAAATTTCAAGTGTAAGCATTTTTTAATAATTTCATTTAATTGCATTATTTATCAGCAGTTAAATTAATTAAAAAAAAAAAACCGAAACATTAGTTTAAATATGTACTATGCACATTAATACATCGTATTTACATGTGTACTTAAGTTTCAAAAAATTGTATTCAATTAATACCTTCATCGAGATGGGTTTTGGATAACACTTTGACCAATTTTGGTCGTCCATTAGCTTTTAATCAGTCCATCGTTACAGGCACAATATAAAATATTGTAAGTAAATCCTGTATTAGTATAAAATTATCAGTTTCGACAGCGTACTTTAACCGATTATATATCAAATTCCAACCTCCAGCGTCTATAAATCTTCATAAGGCATGGTTATACAAAGTAATAATATAGAACAAAAAAAGAATAATAACCAGTGCAAAAATAATATTCAAATGTAATAATTCGGATATTTATTTAAAGAAATCTGTAGCTATATAGAATCAATAAAAAACATATTTGTGTTTCGTAGCAACAAATACCACAATATGAAGAACAAATACTATTCTCTTTAAATTAACAATAAATTATAATGTTTTTTTATTTTAAATTTGTTTTGTTATCATATGAATAGGTTTCACAATAATGAATCCCCAATTATCGAGGTATAGGTATAAAAAGTCCTGTGAAAAATATATCTGAAGAAATAAAAAGTTCATGTAATACACAAACAAAAAAAAAAATGTCAAAATAACATTAGGCTCTTAACATTATGTGAACGTATGAATAACTGTAAATTAAGTTGATAGAATTTACAATTATTAGTTATTTCTACAATAATGTGTAATAAAAAAAAATAAATATTGGATTTTATACCGGACTTTAAGGTAGAATACCCACGATAATATACCAAAAAGGAATTTCTTCAATTTGTTTGCGTATGGAACTGGCAAGCCGCAACTTTACACCGAAAGACCCGCCGGTTGTCTACCCCTGGTCTATACGGACCTCTAAGTCCACGTCCTGGCCAGAGTCATTTTTTATTTTCCAGAGTCTATACCAGTGGTTCCCAACCTTTTTGATACTACGGACCACTTTAGATACGTCACGGACCACCAAAACTTTAGACCTTATATTTCTTATAAACAAGAATCAATTTTTTTTCACCATTTTAGAAGAATTTAGATTATGAATAAATAAAAACCAATGAAATTCCGTATAGCAGGCTTATAATTGATGAATTTTAAGTAAAAGTTTTATATTTATTTACAATTTAACGCAAATTACTATTATAAAAAAAATGTACACAATATTATTATATTTATTAAAGGTGAATTACAATTATAAAAACAATTTAATGTGATTTTTGGGCTTACATTTTCTTTACTAACAAAGACATTCTTGGGGGAATACTGCTCAAATCTACACGCATGTCTTTAATGGCGTCCAACCGATTTCTTTGTTCATTTCGAATGTAGAGCAGCCCGGAAAATCTTTAATGAAAACACAACACATTGTCTACTACCGATAGTCTAATCATGCTGTACAAACAAGATTTGATTATCGGTTAAAATAATAGCATAAGTGGCATTATGCAATTTAAATTTATAAATAAACGACGTGCTATACACGATTGTCGGTATTTGTGTCACGCCACAGTGGAAAAAAAAAAAAAAATGAAATATTATTAAATTTTGTAGGTATGGCTCGCGGACCACTATAAATTGTCTTGCGGACCATAGGTCGGGAACCTCTGGTCTATACACTAAAGACGTTACCGTAGGTAAGCCGGTTCAGAACACAGGTGCAGTCCTGTCGAACCCCATTAAATCGGCCACTGGTTCTGTGCCTCCCTCCGTATTAATTAATTTTTTTTTATTTTTGGCCATCGTTTCCATCGGTGTGTCATGTAACATGCGTTTTACCCGTTATATTCTTTTCGAAGTTTTTTTTGTTTTTAATTTTATTTCATATAAAATGCGATATATCGTTCCGGGTCGGAATCTGTATAGGCGGCACCGGTATTATTTCGAGAAACCCTTTGAAAGTCGGCCCACGCAGTAAAAAAAAAAAAAAAAACAAAACAATAGTAGCGGTGTTTCGCCGCCAAAAAAAAGGGTTGTTACGTATTACACCGTCCTGCGGCCTTTGATCCGTCTACCGTCCCGCGGTATCGGCCGGTTAGTTATTCTATTATTGTGTAATATATATATATATATTTCAATCGTACACGGGCGTATTTATGGCTTTGCATTGTAATCACGTGGCGCGCAAGGCGCAAGGAGGTTTTCGAGATTGGCGTCCGCGGACACGGACGGGAAACCGTTCGTCCCGAAACAATAGACCCGGATCGATTACGGGTTAAATAGTCGTAATTTAAAATCGCCGCCTTCGTTACCGACGTGCGAACATCGGCGGTGCTTCGCGACAATTATCGCCGTTCGATTGTTGTTATTATTATTATTATTATTATTATTTGTTATTATTATTATTATTATTATTATTAATGTCAAACGCCAATCGAAACCCGAATTGTTATTACGGTTTAATTACGGTCGTTTTAATTAAACACCCGACCCACGCGCGATCTTTGTTCGAAACCGTTGGCCGACCGTCGTTGGCCGTGAGTGTTGGCCGTATTGTTCGCGAAGCCCGGCGGCGGCATACCGATATTTCCATAGCGGTTTATTTTTGCCGACGTGTTATGCAATCAGATCGCGGTTTACGACATTTACGTTTGAATTTTAATTAATTTACAGATTTTCCGTTCGGCACGCGGCGGCGCTCGAATTGGAGAGAGAGAGAGAGAAAAAAAAAAAAAAACTTAAAAGAAAGGCTGCTTACTATGAGACTTAGAAAACAAATGGCGTCCCTCGCAATTGTCGAACTCGACCTAACTCGCCAGAGCCTTTACCCCCTAGTCTCCTAGCCCAGTACACCGTTTTTCAAACATAATTTGATTAATTCAATATTTAATTATTTACAAAAAAAAAAAATTACTAATAATACACACGCGAGCCAAGGTTTCGCTTGCGTATTTATTTATGTTTAAAAGTTATTTTTTAATTTCAAAACATTTTCTGCACATCGCGTTTTCAAAAAAAAAAAAAAAAAAATTACTATGTTTAGATTTTGGTTAAATTACTTTTTTTTTTTCCACAAGACAACAGTGCAACACGGATGGTATAACAATAATAAATTATGACCGAAATATTAAATTCTTAAATTGTAGAAAAGAATATTTACAATATATTCATTTATTTTGTTGAAAATATCATTATTTGTAAAAAGAGATGTTCCGTCCCCTCGCCTCGATAGAAATAATTAGTAGAGGAACGTTAAAAAAAAAAAATAATAAAAAAAGTAGAAAAGCTGCATTCCCCCACAAGCATAGCCCTAGGCACACATTTTTTTTTTATAACCAATTGTAAACATGATTAGATTTATCTAACTATTTCTATCGACACCCTCGCCTCGATAGAAATAATTAGTAAAGGAACGTTAAAAAAAAAATAAATAAATAAATAAAAAAAAGCAGAAAAGCTGCATTCCCCCGCAAGCATAGCCCTAGGCACACATTTTTTTTTTATAACCAAATGTAAACATGTTTAGATTTATCTAACTCTCTGTGTAAATAAAATTAGACAATCAATTTTAATATCAATCAATAGTCAAACAATTTTATTCGACATTTATTTTTAAATGGCCATAGCCAAAACTCCAATAATATATTCTTATTATTTATTAAACGTATTTAAAATCATACAGTTGTCGAATGTATGTAAAATCGATCAAAACAAACGAGTACATTATTACATATTATAAATATATGTATTAGTCTATTACCACTAGACTTAGTTTTGTTACGATTTAAAAACTTAGACCATAAATAAAATTAATTAATTCATTACACAATAACGTATATAATAAATATATTTTTTTAGATTATATACGGTTTGGATAAATGTAATTTATTTTGAGTTTTGATCACTCGCCATGTTGAAGTGTAACCACGGGGAGGAAATTGTTTGTTTCTAAACACTGTTAAAGTTGTACGAGTAATTTGAATCGGACGGATGTCGCCGGGACGTTTATTTGTTCTTGTTTCTTTTGGGCTAAAGCCATTTATTATTAAATCATTAAAATCAATAGCTACGGAGAGTAACGATAAAGAGGCGTATTCGAAAAAAAAAAAAAAAAAACGGTACCGAAAACATTCGCGCGGACGAATATTATTTCTAACGTTGTTATATCACGTTGTTACGTAATGGGTGATAACTTGGAGTTACCTTTATTATGGGTTTTCGTCTCGGACCGACGCGAAAATAAAGACGGACCGGGGGAAATTAGCGCTTGTTATTTTTCCACCGGATCACCGGAGACGTTTACTATTATTATTCCGACTATATATTATTATATACGCGCCGTTCGCGTACATACGCCCGTGTAGGTATAGGTATAAAATAAGGCGGCCGCCGGCCGGTTTTCCGCTTTTCCCCTTGTGCGACTGCAGCGTATAATATACGGAGTGTGTTGTACACGGCCGCCTAATAACGTAATAATAATAATAATAATAATAATTGTCGAATAAAAACTGACGGAAATCGCAGCCGGCGGAGAAACCGAGAAAACGGAACGATAGGGGTCGTCGGCGTTGGCCCGATGGAAATACTATATTATATCGTATTGTATAGTTATAGATTATAATATATATATATATAAGGTGATTATTTTAACGAAAAATACTCGTTATTTTGCAAAGCATTGATTTTTTTTTTTTTTTGGGGTGGGAGGCGGTTACAACACTATCCGCTTATGATTTTCAACCGTTTTGGGTGAAATAAATTTCCGCGTTGGCATTGCCAACTATTCGTCAACCCGTTGACGTGATATTCCGCTTTTGAGTTTGTCGTTTTGCGGGTAGCCGGGACTTTCTCGTCGACGGGTAGACGATAATTACAAACGTCAACGTCAAATTTTATATTAACTAATATTTCAACTATTTTTTATTATTTTTTTTATGTTTATGTTTGTAGTTGGACTAATCAATGGTATTCGTTTCACGCGACGGTTTTCAAACGAGCTATTTAACATAATATTTTCGCAATAATTCAAGTATTTCTCGCATATTTAGACAATTTAGACTACTATACAACATACAGTGTACAATTATAGTTTTCCAGATAACAGTTTGTCGGTCAAATTACTAGATATCTCATTGAAGTATTAGTCAATTATTTCGATTACCGATATTTGAAAACCGCGAACCGTGTAATGCACGTTTTGTGGTTCAATCTTTTAAAAACTCTAATAGATTTCTATCTATTTTGGAATATATTAATATTTAATTTTCAAGATACTGTGATGTATACCTTTTCTGTTGGCCATTACCGACCAACAATAATTTGTTTGATATTTTTATTACCGCGAACATTACAAATAAATACGTATTATCATCATATGGCGATAAATAAATTAGCATTTTTTAAAATTCAACCGGACATTCATTTCCGGGCACTTTTCAAGTAGGTAGGTAGTAAACAGAGGCATTTTCTGGTAAAGTCCCGGGATTTGGTCGGCTCACGTGAATAACAAACGACAATAACGGCACCCAATAATAATAATAATAATAATTATTAACCGTAATTGACGATGAGTTTTATCAATCGTGTTTTACGCGAACATCGGACGTAGGTATTGTTATTGTTAACGGAGGCGCGTGCCAGCGATAACGAAACGGTCAGTTGGATTTTGCCTGTACAATGAACATATTGTAATTGCCTATTGGACGTAAAACGTCATTAAGAACATATTATTATTAATGTGTACTTATAACAGGCTGTAGCACGGAATGGCTGATCCGTAGGTCATTTTCGGGGAGGGGCTGGATAAAGGAAAAAAAAAAAAAAAATAATAACCTTTTTTTTTTTTTTTTGAAACAGCTGGAAACGGATGATTTTCCGTCATCACTTAAACTTCCCCCTACACGACACTAATTATTAGTATACTCGTGGCCCACACAGTTGACAGGGGCGATTGACGGGGTCACCCACCTGCCTCCCGGCCACCCCCCCCGGTATTTCTTCCTTCGTAACAATCCTGGTTACAATGTAAGTGATGTTTAGCATTTGATTATACAGTATAAAGTATATTGTTATTTGATTTTTTTTATTTTTTTATCTATAAATGTAGGCATTCGAGGCAGTAGTTGGGAGAGGGTACCCACGGGCGGCCGGTTGACCGTCTCATTTTTGAATAGGGACCGGCGCCACTGAAAACGCGCAATTTTCCATTCGAAGCAACACGGGTAGTAAATATAAATAATATTTTTCATCGTTCTCGTCGTCACTCAGTACAAGGACGACAACGGAACATAAATTGTCTAAAAGGTCCGTGAAAAAAAAAAAAAAAAATGGGTTTTACATAAAAATCACGTCATTATCATATCGTAAAGAAAAAAAGAAAAGAAAAAATGCCGCATTTCTTAGATAATATATTAGTATTATTTTTTTAATTTCGTGTTATATTATCATTAAAAAAAAAAAAAAAAAATGAAATAATTATAATGTTAACGAGCGAACGGTACTCGTATTATAATATTATTTGTACACCACGAGACGTGATTAGGTATATTTATTAAATATCATTAGTTATTACATATTTTTTATGTTTTTGCGAGAAAAAAGAGGAAAACAAAATAGTGTACGCCCTTAACTCATCAGCTGTGGATGTTCTTCCGCGTTGTTCGACACGTCGCGTTAGTCGTCGTAGTCACCGATACGGACGTCACGTTTATGATTATTCTAAAAAAAAAAAACTACCAACTACCGTAAAAATATAATTGGTACATGCCCATTGTAAACCGGTGAGTAACACATTTATACATTATTGCCCGGACAGGGGAAAAAAAAAAAACAAATTAGATACGTACACTTGCACATACGCTGCACAAGTCTGCGACGGGTGCGGACGAAACGACTATTATGCATTTTGTTTTCGTTTCGACCGAGTGCTAAAAAGTCATAGGTCTCGCGTATAGGTACCAGTATTATATTATATATTAAACGGCTTTCTTAAAAAAAAAAAAAATAAATAAATAATTTCCTTACTAGTCGGGTACACTTAGTGGTGTTAACTGACAAGTCCAGGGGCGGACCGGCAATTGCCGGTTGGTATCTTAACGAAATATGAACGTTGTCTTATTCCAAAAAAAAAAAAATAAAAAATAAAAAATTATGGCTTGTCGCTAACGACCAGTTGTCGATAATACTGCAACATCGATTATGGATTCTATTTTTTTCCCACGGCGGTCGCCTTTAGCTTATCATCGGCAATCGGCATAGACTAACGAGTAGTTGTTGGATAAAAAGTATATTACTATTACACTGTTATTATTCGTTTACACGTTAATACACGGCCGACTGCTGTGTTACTTTGGATGAACGATGTTTTAAAAATGAATATTTAATTTATGACGCGTCATTTTTTGATCCGAGGAATTTCTTTGAATTGAAGCAACAACAAAAAAAAAACAGATTTTACTTTTCCAGAAGGATCTATTCAAATTGCATTTTTGATTCGAGTGGACGTAGTGATGTTGCAAAAATAAATTAACACGATTTGCTCAGAAATATTCTTTTAGTTTAAAATTATATAGACGGTTATGTTGAAGATTCCGAAGATGAAAACTATAGTAACTTGTCCGTTAAATGTGCGGTTTCTGAAAATTTAAACTGCAAATTATGTATAAATTGTGCAATAAAATGCAACTTACGACCTACTTACAACGTACAACTGCACACCCTGCACACCTCGTGGCCACGCCTACATGCGGGTAGGTAGGTACTATAAAATAGTTTTCACGAAATTCTCCTTCCCATCCGACACGCCAATACCTTCTAATACACAATTTTAACTTTTAGGACCAATCAGTTACGTTATTACTTTACAATATTGGGAATTATGTGTATTGGTGACAATGAAAATATAATTAATTAATTGACGAAACATAACAATATTTTTATTTTTTTGAAAAAAGTTAAAACCTACTTTTTTTTCTGAAATTATTAACTGACTAATATGGCTCGGTGTAAATATAAAATAAAATATGCTCGGCCGGAATATAAAATTGTGTAGGTATACAAATTATAATTAAATTAGGTTAGGAAAATGGATAGCAGGAGAAAGGTATTTAATTTTTGGGGGAAATGGCTACAAAGCCCGCGGTATATATTTGACTGATATATATCTGGAGAGACCATTGATGAACTGGGAATAAAACCTAGGAAATTATAAATTATTGCCCTACAATAATTATTTTCTATTAAATTCCGAAAAAAAAAAAACATTTACAAAATGGTCTATATAATTGTTTTCATTAATTCCCTCTTATTGAGAAATGTTGTGCACTCCACTAATATAATAAATATTTTTTTAGAGACTGTCCAGGTTTCTCAATAATTTTTGATATTGTTACAGTATTTAATATTGGTAATATAAAAAAACAATATAGCTATAAGTTATCAAACGAAAAATGATAAATATTAAAATCCAATAAATAATAAGTAAATTCGTGTAAACAATTAGGTGCACCTATTAAGTATACGCCCTATATGATAACCGTATTGATTTTAATAATGATGCCACTAAACAATAATAATTAAATGCGAAATAAGAATATTATATAAAGATTACAAGAGTTTACATGTAACTTAAAAGTCCTCGTGAGGCCTATGGTTTACAATCACTAAAAAAAGTTCCTAAAAATTATAACAGATATGTATGATGAATATTTTTAATTAGGTATATATAGTACACAAATATAATATATTTGATTTCAAATAGTTATATGTTTTAAGAATACTCGAGTCTAAAGAAAAAAAGAAAAATAATATCTAATATTTTTTCAATAATCTTGCAAAAAAAAAAAAATAAATAATAATCTGAATGCATTTGACAGGTATACATACCTCCCGCTGTATAGTCTAATTATTTGCTTAAGTAGATATCTGTTACTTCTGAATATAATATAAAACAAATATTATATGACGTCGATATATATATATTTTTTTTTATAATAATTTCCCTCTCGTGTGAGTAACAATAGAAGGGCTGCGATCTCTGTTTCAGACAAAAAAAAAAGGGGCGGATGTATATTAATTTCCTCTAAGGCAAGTTAAAAACTTATTTTATATTCAACAATTGCATAAAACTTAAAAAAAAAAGATTTCGCCTCAATTTCAAGTATTATTTACACGAAACAATAACACATTCATAATATTATACATTACAACGTTTCAGAGTAGGATTGAAAATGATGCCGAAAAAACGACACAATTCACGATACGACATAAAATATTGTTTAATAAAAATTCATAATAAAGTTATATAATATAAGTTTTTTTATAGTATATTATACGGTCATTCTGCAAATACGGAACTATAAAGTTTCGTTTAAGTACCTACTTCACTCCTAATAAGAGACATTCGGAAATTTTAAAAATGTAATATTAATGTAAATATATGTTCTTTTATACATTCGTATACGTGGACAATTTTTTTATTATAGAATAAAAAATTGATATATTACAATTCATATATATATATATATATAGACATACGCGTGTTTTTTTTAATGTCAATAACAGCTTACGTTATGGTTTTGTTATTTGGTAATATTTTAATCGTCTAGTTTTTTAAACATTATTTGTCCATGTTATATTCATTATAAATTTGATATTTCTAATATTTCATAGTATTCCAGAATATAAATAAATGTATAATTTTTATACGAAAAAAAAAAAAAAGTCAAGAGTTATAAAATAATATGGTTGGATGATAATTTATTTTTAAATCAAAAGTCACAAATTTAACCATAATATAATTTGTGAATAAATACGTAATAATTTGAAAATAAGACTGTTATAAATTTACAAAGTTATAATATGACGCGAATGACACCGTGTACGTATATTTATGTCCTAAACACTCGTAATTTAATTAACAACCTCTAGCGAGTAATTTGTTTTATAAAGATGATCTTTTTTGTCCGAAAAGATTTATTAAGAGTTACACGAGAGACATACACGTAATATTGAAAGATGAATAAGTTAAAACCATTACACATTTTATTATGTTAGTTATGTCTGTTTTAAATGTTTTTATGCATTACGTTGATTAATGTCTACACAGAGTTATTTAAACGGTTTTTTTGTTTTATTCCCCTTATATTGGTTTCGGATGTTTATTATTGTGTACAGGCAATCGAAATCGTGCAAACAAACGATATGACGTAAACAATTGTGTTCAGCCAATGGCACGGCTCGATCACGTTGCGCAAAACCACCCCCTTAAATATCCCTCAGAAGAAATTTGTACGAACTATTAGATCCGACGTAGACCACAGGTGTCAGTTTAACGTTGCAGCTTTTCCAAAACCACAACTTCCGATAATACTCGCGCGATCACTGCGAAAAGCGTTACAATTATGGCTAAAAATTCGGATTTCGCTTCCTACTGTAACGATTTGTTCAGTGACCACAATGATTTAATTAATTTTGATAATAATTCAAGTCACGCTAGTTCCATGGAGCCGCTTGTCTATTACGATTTAAAACCCGTATCCGAACCCGTTAACAAGTGTGTAGTTAATTAATATTCCTCAAAAAAAAAAAAAAAACCGACATACAAATAAACAATGTAAACGTTTTTAGGAGCTCATTGTGCAACATGCAAAGCAGTAGCCGACTGGCCGTGTCTGCAACAGACCTAAATATGGATGTGATTGGCGACGAACATTTGAAAAACAAAAGAAAAGGATCCACACAGTGAGTATTGATAAAAAAATATGTATACATTTCTATTTGCCTAAAAAAAGAAAAATATATAAAAAAATCTATTGTCTAAAATCCAAATATATCGTATAAAATGTTATATTTTTATAAGCATGTGCTCGTACTTATCGAGCCCAAGGTTTCAATTAGTTAATTTTTAACGTAGCCATAATATGTTTAATTTTTACAATGGACGCCAATATAACTTATAGATAAAACATATACCAAACAATAATATATATTTTTATCTAGAACATAATAGAAAAATACGTAAAAGTATTTTATAGACATTTCGTTAAATATTTTATGTTTAATATTGTAGTAAACACCGCTTATTCAGCTCATAATTAATTGATTTATTCGTTTATTGGATATATTACATCAGTTAATGGGATCAAATTTCCTATACCGTACATTCAAGGATGCGAATTTTCTGCTTAGTGCTACTTTATTTGTCAATTTTTCAAAATTCCCAATATTATTTTCCAAAAAATTGTTTTTAATGTGTTTTTTTTAAACACTTTTTTGGTGACTAAAATTCTTCGATTTAAAGTCTTATTGATGGTTTATGGCTTCAAATGCTCAGCCCCAAAGTGAGTCCAATAAACGACGTCTACTGTATTTACAAAAAAAAAAAAAAAAGACAAAACAAATACTATGAGAAACTGAAAAATTCTAATCAAATCTTTAATTTTAAATTCTGGATTATTATTGGTATTTGATAATATTTATCATATTCAAATAAAAGCTACGATGGTACGTCAATATAAAATTTTGCGTAAAAAAAATAAAATAATAAGTAATAAAAACGAGTACTCATCAACACTTAGTACTTTTCCGTCTATAAATGTGCATGTCACATACATTTGATGGAATTTCGAATTTGAGCTATTTGTGGAAAGTTATCCAGTTCATAAAATGGAAACCGTTTTTTTTTTTACATTTTGTGAAATAATTAAAGATTTTATGAAGTGGATATTTTTTTACGAAATGGATACTAAAATTTGATTTGTGTAATATTTTTCATTATTTGGCCATTTACTTTGTATACATTTTTTTGTAACTGAGTTTAATGTACATTTAATACATATTATACTACCACTAATTATTTAATATACGAAAAATACATAAACTGTACTATATATATATATATATATATATATAAAATAATAATAATAATAATAATGCAATACAATTTACTCATACTTTGTTATTTTAATATAGCAGTATATGTCTGTTTAATTAATATAAATATTAAAAAAAAAAATACATTCTCTTTGCATCATAGATGAGTTAGTACACTGTTATATGTGGGAAGTGTGATATCTTGGGCAATTAAATTTATTCAATAAATCATTACTTACGAAAAACTTTTCTGATCGAAGTTCTGTAAAAATGTTTTGATATATTAAATATTGAAAATTATATATAAATTAAATATTGACATAATAAATAATATTTTATTTTGTTTTTTTTTAAATGTATAATATTTTATTTAAAACATGCATAATGGTTTGATATATATTTTGGCTCCTTCAAACAAAGCAGAAACTGTTTAGTTATAAC
Source organism: Tuberolachnus salignus (assembly GCA_956483605.1). NCBI lineage: Eukaryota > Metazoa > Arthropoda > Insecta > Hemiptera > Aphididae > Tuberolachnus > Tuberolachnus salignus. The sequence continues at coordinate 6,254,726 of OY101433.1, read as the reverse complement.
TGTTACTGTTAGTAATTTATACTTGATTGACTGTAGGTAATACAATTCGATGTGGTCAGATCTAAACTACCCTTTTAACAATTCATGTTCTTATACGATTTATATTATTTTTTTGTTCTGGCTTTTTTTATATCAAGGTTTTTATTTTATAAAATGTAGTTTTTGCGTCGAATTTTATTTTTTAAAAACCCTTGATACTAAGTATTGTAAATATAGAATTGTAGACTGAAATAGCGTACACCAGAATAAGTATAGATAATTTTTTTTATTAAAATAGCAATGAAACTAAACAATGACATTATAAAAACCTGGTCATAAAGCAGTTTAGATATATATCTGATTAAATAAGAGCTACGATTTGTAGCCTACAAATGATGAAACAAAAATTACCTACGTGGCTACGTAAATACCTGTGTTATGTTATTAAAATAATTTATTATATCTATCTTAAATAATTATATACAATAATAAAATAGATAACACTAGTGATGGTATAATTATATGTATAAAATGTATATTACATAATATTACATTTTGTTCCAACAAAATGTATACATAGTGTATAGCCAAATGATGAACAAAAATTACACGATATCAAATGTTAGTATCTATTTCGTGTATCCACTTCATGAAATTTTCAATTATTTTATAAAGTGTAAAAAAAAAAAAATGGTTTTCATTTCATGAACTGGATAAATTTTCGCGAAATTCACAATTTCATCAAATGGATGCGACATACATATACATATTATTTTGGTAAAAGTGAATCAATTATTTCTTTTAAATATTAGAATTAATTACCTAGTTACACGATTAAATTGTATTGCCTTAGCAATAATTATTAACAATTAATAATTATGTAAACGTTAAACGTCATATGTTGAGTAAATAGTAGTATAATTTATTGATAGCTAATAATAGTTAATATTATAGCAATAATATTTCATTAAAAAAAAAAAAATTTTTTTATTTGTACACGAAATTGTATTGAATTATATTTTCAAAAAAAAATTATTTAGAACTGGCACCTAGGGGTGTTAAAAGAGCTTCAACTTCTTCCGTTGGCCGTGTTAGAATATAAAAAATAATATAAACTACTCTGCAATGAAACCGTATAATAGTCATTGAACATTTGCATTACTTAATTATTTAACTCAACTATTTAACCTCAACCAAGTACAAACAATTGTACTAGACAATTATGTATTTTGCAAAATAACCGCAATAAAAATGCTTTATATATACAGTCGAGTCGCGATAACTCGAACCTCGATAACTCGAAGAACTCGACAACTCGATTTTTTTTTAATTCCCCTAGAAATTATAATAACACTCAATGTATTATAAGTCTTGTTAACTCGAATATAAAATTGTGATGAATAGCTTAGTCGAAGTATATTTTTATATCTGCTATATCTGGATATTTTGGGTATTTCGTGATAATTATTATGTATTATGTTTTATCTACTTCAGTACTGTATAATAAAGATTACTGATTATTAGCGCACACACAATAATAATAAGTATGGTTGGTTAGTATGTATCTACACTCTACCTGTCGTGTTTGTCGTGCGTATTTTTGAATGTTTTTAAACATGTCTCAAAAACGAACGTTAAACCATTTAACTATAGCTGACAAAGTTCATGTGATACAATTGGTGGAGAAAGGTAACCGGAAAAAACAAGACATCGAAAAAACGATGACGATGATGATGGTGGATATGATTGGTAAATTGTAGCAGATAAATTTAATATCGATCAAAAGATTACATTTCAATCATATGCTACAATCGATGATACTGTTGTAGTCAGTGGAATGTTAACTGATAACGAAATCTGTCGAAGGCGTGGATACTTCTATTGTCGAATCCATAGGCAAATTAGAAGATTTTGTCAATAAACAGCCAAAAAACCAAAAATTAATAACAGATTATTTTTCTACTGTATCTCATAAATAATACATATTTAGTTTTTATATAGCATTTATGTATAAACATAAATGTATTATATTTGTCATAACGTTTTTATCGTAAAATTTTAAAATTATATTTCATTACATAGGTAACTCGAAGTATTTATTATATTTTGATAAATTCGAGTTAGGTATCTCGAATAATACATATCTCGAGGTGAATTTTTATCCCCCTTCAACTTCGAGTTATCACGACTCGACTGTATATATAATATATGTAGATATTTTTTGATTGCATTATTATTTTTTATTTAATTTATATATAATATTAATGTACTATGTTTAGATTCCCCCTCCCTATTAAAAAACCCTGAAATACGCCACTGTACAGAAAGTCATGCATAATTAAGTATACTAGTAGTTTACATATTGGAAAGCCAACTGCTAATCTTTGGTGTTTTAATCTCGTACAATATGTTTGTTTATATTGATTTATTTATATGTATTTAATAATAAATACATATTTTTGAAATTCATTGTATTTAATTTACTTTTAATTGTTGTTTTTCATTAAATATAGTTTAATAAAGTGATGTACATATTTATTTTTATGTAGGTGTAGTGATTATGAAGATGACAACAACGAGGAATCGAGATCTGTTCGAAATGACGATAACAAAAAGTAAGATGTCATTATTATTATGCACAGCTTAACGGACCTTCAAGCAGGGACAAAAATTGTGTGTAGTACGATATGTTAAGTAATACGAAATTAAAAAGTGTGCAATAGGTGCATAAGAATTGTGTAAAAAAAAAGTGCTCAGGGGGGGGGGGAGGATCGTCCACTCCGAAAAACCGTTACTGATTAAGTGTATAGTACGAAAAAATGTATATTTTAGCCTCTGTCTTCAAAGCCCAACGTTGCCACCACAAACTTCTTCCATTATTCTTTATCATATGCTGAATTCATCTGAGCTCCTTCATGCATTTTAATTAGAACTTTTATGATCTTTCTCTTGTACGAGGTCTGTCTAGAGGTTTTCTACTTTTCATATCTGCCATTTTATTATATCATATTACCAATATAATCATGTTATAATCTTTTTTTTTTTTTTTTAACATTTTATCAATAATTATATTTCTAATACAAATCCGCCGAAAATTAAAATAATAAGAATAGAAAACATTTTCATATTTGTGTAATGTATATTGTAAATTAATTTTTACCTTTAAATTAATTTCTATAGACATAATCATAGTGAAATCGAGAAACGCAGACGAGATAAAATGAACACATACATTACCGAATTAGCCAGTATGATACCCATGTGTCATAATATGTCGCGAAAATTGGATAAATTAACAGTGCTTAGGATGGCCGTGCAACATATGAAATCAATACGGGGCACCGTTAATTCGTACACGGAAGGCCATTATAAGCTTCCATTTGTATCCGATCAAGTTTTAAATAAATTGATCACACAAGTAAATAATATGTTCTTTGGTATAATATTGTTGTACTGTTATATTTGTATTATGAACGTGTTAATCACAATAATTGTATTATTATGTTTCAGGCCGCAGAAGGTTTTGTGTTCGCCGTGAGTTGCGACCACGGTAAAATACTTTATATATCTAAGTCTGTAACTCAAGTTCTGAATTATTTACCGGTGAGTATAAAAAATGTTAAACGTTTAAAAATATTTATTAAATATTATGTTTATTCGAGTGATTTTAAACGTGAGTTACATAATGTGATACAGGAAGATTTGGTCGGAAACAGTGTGTTTGATTATATTCATCCAAAGGACGTGGCTAAAGTAAAAGAGCAACTTTCTTGTTCGGACCTTGACCCTAGAGACAGATACATCGATGCAAAAAGTGAGTTTATAAGTTCGTTAATGTATGCGATTTTAATTTATGTGCGAGTATAATATAACATTTTTTTTTTTTTGCAACAGCAATGTTACCGGTTTGCGAAGATATGATAAGTACACTACCGAAAATGTGTAGTGGAGCTAGACGTTCGTTCTTTTGTCGAATGAAATGTAAATTATATAGTGTAAAAGAAGAAGCTGACACAAACACCGGCTCCAAATATACACAATCAGGTAATTTTAACTAGTTTTCCAAACCATACAGTTAAAGAATCATAATATTTACTTACATATTTCATAAGACAAATATTTTATTTTTTCTTATTATATACGTGTATTTTTCGTTACCTTAAGGTGTTTTTCTTTAATTAACATTATTTTTTTTTTTTTTTTTTACAAAAATTCACATTATAATCAGTAGGTATTGTAATATTATGATTAGTTAATAATAAATTAGTGGATTTTACTTTTAATAGATTCGTCATCAGCCAAAAGTAAATCAAGTTTTAAAAGCTCGGACATGAACGGTTCTTCTCAAAAATGTAGAGGTAAAACCGGCACATACGTACATTTATTTTATTAATTTGATGGGGCTACACAATTTTGTTTTGTACAATACGCTGTGCAATGCTTATTCGTATTACTTATTTTTAATATTTATTATTAATTTAAAATGAAATAGGTATTCGCAAGGATGGCTCTATGTTTGAGTTATTTATGTACCTACTTATAGAATTTTCAAATAATAATCAATAATTAATAATAGTATGAAAAGCCATATTACTTCCTTGTTAGAAGAAATATCGTTACGAAAGAAATGTACTATTTTAGTGTACGTTCATTGTATTGATTTCTCGGAGAAATAATCCGGCGTTGTACAATACTTACGCAATAACTTTTATTCGTACATTTGTAGATAAACGTTATAGTGTGATCCAGTGTACCGGTTACTTGAAGCCCAGGACCCAGATGAACGATTGCGACGATCTGTCCGGAATAGGTTTGGAACAAGGGGACAATAACGACGGCTTGGCAGCGGATTCCGATTCAGCGAATAATATATCCTGTTTGATAGCAGTCGGCCGAATTAATAATAAATCGGCTTCTAGTTCACTTCTATCGGACATAGTCAAACCGCCGTATTTCACTTCCAAACATACGATCGATGGGAAATTTTTATCCGTCGATCAAAGGTATACACGCATTCATAGATCGCGTAATATTAACATTTTATGCGTTGTATATGTTTCTCTAGCACTTATTGGTTCTGTTGTAGAGTTACGTACATAGTTGGGTTTTTACCTCAAGAACTTTTAGGCACTAGCATGTACGAATACTTCCATCAAGACGATATTTCTGGACTCGTGGAGACTCATAAAGCTACGCTTCAAGAATGTAAGCCAACGAATACCGAGGTAAATTTCTCGTAAAATATTTAAATACGGTTTTGTATTTTTATAAATTAATATCAATATCAATATTATTGTTCTCTAGACTTATCGATTTCGGACTAAAGATAAAACGTACGTACATGTACGGAGCGAATGGAAAACTTTCCGAAATCCTTGGACTAAAGACATTGAATTCATCGTTGCAAAAAACATTTTAACCCGGTAAGACTGTTTAAATATTAATTTTGTATTCTCTGACTCAATCTCGCAATTATAAGGTCGGATTCCAAGCCCGATAGCAGTAACAAATTCGAGTGTTCTTCGCAAAACCACCGCGATATTATTATGAAAGAAGAACTGTCTAGAAAGAAACAGCAGTTGGGCAATAAAGAAATGCAACATTTGATTACTTCACATTTAGAAGCGAACAAAATTGGCCGAAACATAGTCGATACCGTTTTGGACGAAAAGAAGAAAAGTTGTGATACCGACAGTCTTTCATGCACTCGACACAATATAAAAACAGAGGTAATACGTAACCCTTAAGTGGTATTTAGTCACGAATAAAAATATAATTGCTCGGTTAAACTATCCAAAATCAAATAGCCCGCCCGGAATGTATATATCTTAGTAACTATTTTAACTAACTAATGAATAGTAATATACAAGATTAAAATATTATAACAAAAATAAATAAAAATCACAGTAATTATAAGATATTATTATTATTTATTAATTCATTATAATTATGGATAAAGAAAAAATATGTTTATACAATGCATTGTGCTGTTTTTTAATTTAAAACCAAATTTAATTTTAAATCATAAAACGGGGGGGGGGGGGTGTTAAAGGACACTATTGCCCATTCAGTAAATTATTTGGGAGGGGCAGTTTCCCTCCAGATTACGCTTATGCCTATGAAATAGTACAGAATTTACTCACGACGAGACAGTATACTATTTCCGAAAAATTATTTTGAAATCTTTTTCAGTGTTTCTAAAGATACGTGCAATAATTAATATTAAATTTATTAATGCTATGATTTTTTTTGACGATAATTATTCCATTATACATAAATCTAATATTTATATAGCGTTAAGAACATTGTAAAATACGAATTTCACAGCAGAAGTTCAACTCATTCAACTGATCTCATATAGAGGATTACGTTACACTAGACATCTCTGATATGATTCCCATATAGCTTATAGGGCAGTGTTTCCCAACCTTTTTTTACTCAACGCCCCCTAAATCTTATACCTCCCCTAAAAAAATCTAATAAAAGATTTTTTTAATAAGCTATTACTATTTAATTAAAGAAAAAAATATAATTTAACATTTTAATGCTACAATTTATAATTACAGTATATAATAACACAAAAAATACTTATATAATTAATGACTGTCCTGAGGTTGGTGGTTTCTTGCTAACGACACTAGATCTGGCCTAATAGATGTCAGCATCAGTCTTAAATCTCCTCTTTCACATACTTCTAATTTGTTTCTTGATTTGGTCAAAAGTTGTTTTACCGCACTAAAGCCTTTTTCTACCAGGTATTTCGACGGAAAAGCCATTCCACTTCTTTCCATAGTTGAGGATATATAGATTTTTGTTTGAGCCAAAACAACTCGTAACCATTATGTTTAAAATCGATTTTAGCTTCGATAAGATAATTATTTAGATGTTATTTAAGTGTCTATAAATATTATACCTAAATAATTCTGTATATAACATTTGGTATTTTAAATTAGTTTTTGTTCATGCAGTTATACATTGCATTGCAATCAGTTATAAACAACAAAAATGCAAATGATAGATGAGCGACCCTCTTAGCGCCCCCATTATAAAAACGCCCCCTTCAAAATAAAAAATGCCCACAAGGGGGCGGTACCGCCCACGTTGGGAATCACTGCTATAGGGTCTGGGATATTGATGGGATACCTACAACAATAACTCTATCTGGTATTCTTTTTGTCCCTACCTCCCGATAACGGGTAAAATTTGACCGGGATTCGCGGCACAGATATGGGTATTCCAAGTCTGAGCTATTCTATTTGTATATCACTGTATAACATTGTCTCATCACGTCCGCCGTTTTTCCAGACGTCCAACAATAACGACGGGTTGTCGTTCTTGCGGTCGCCGTTCGTTGTGCTCAACGACCCCGGCACGTCGTCGTTGTCGCCCAACAGTAGCTCGCCGTACGCCACAATGATCCCGGACAACGGCGACGGCGCGAACGTCAACCAGCTGAGTTCGACCAACGCCAGCAGTGCCGTCAACAACGACCCGAACAACACGCCACTGCCGCCGCCGTCGCTGATCTATTCCAATAGCGGGCTCACCATGTCGGGCGACTCGGGCGATCTTCTCGGCGACATAATGGAACCGTCCTCGCAACAGTTGTCGGGCACCGACCCCAATGACGAGACCGCCATGGCCGTCATCATGAGCCTCCTGGAAGCGGACGCCGGGCTCGGCGGGCCCGTGGACTTTTTGGGACTCCCGTGGCCGCTGCCGTAACTCGACGGCGGCGTTGACCGAAGCGGTGGCCACCCTGCGGTCCGATGGTCCTTTCGGTCGAATCACAGTTTCGAATATCGGTTCGAAAAAAAAAAAACGCTCTTAAACCTCGCCCACCATTGCCTACTATTGCCTAATCGGTAATTATTACATCGGTGTCATTACAATGGTACCGTGATCTGAGGCCTCGAATTTCGTATCGGCCACACACTACGGGGTACATACAAGTCATTTCAGTGTTGTACTAAACCAAATAATAAAAAAAAGAAGAACCGATAATTCTCACTTTTGTTTTTATATTTTTAGTTCCCATAGTTCATTTTTGTTAACTAAACAAATATTGTGTCATATCTAAAATAACTTTATAATATCTTTCTGCCCTGCCTATAGTTAATTACTGTAAATCTAATAATAGTTGATATGGGGGGGTACTTTAGAATATTTGTAAACTGTATTAACATACAAAACCGACTTCGTAATCCTCCAGACATGTTCATTTGCCGTTCGTGGTTTTACTGTTCGAGATATTGAAGGCCTCCCGATGTATTCCGTAAACATAGACATTTTGGGTATCTAAATGTTAATTGTCCGAAGTCGTTATTAATAATATTTTTAATTACTGTAATTAAATTTGTAATATTTGAATACTATAATATTTAATGCAACAAAAACTACCTTTGTTTCGGTAATCGATGCGGTGAAGTGATGAGAATTCTGAAGACTGATATGGATTCAGCAGGGTGTCTATATGAGAATGGGCTGGCCACTTTTTAAAATTAAATTCGTTATCTTTGTTTAAACGATAAACGAATTTTAAAAAGAAAAACTTCGAATTTTAAAACAAATTTATGAGGATTAAAATTAAAATTGTTTAAAAGAGCCGCCCGACAGTACTCGTCTAGACTTTATGTTGAATTCAAGGTGTCAGTTATCAGAATTCTTATCGCTTCACTACATCAATGCAATTTTCGGACATTAAAATCGAGAAAAAAGTAAAACTACGTTTAAAATCGATATTTTATCAAGCAATATAGAAATCGTAAAAATAATATATTATTTTTAAAATGAAATCGAAAAAAAAAAAAAAAATAAAAAAAAAATACCTATTATCGATAAGCGAAATTGAAATGAAAATCGTACACTATTATTTCGATTTCAAGCCCCGAATAAAATATTCTCCGGGTCCTGTTAATTTCTGTTCGCATCAAATTACGCGTTATAACTATTATTATTGTTGTTATTATTTTTTAAATTTTTTTTCACGCCGACGACGACGACGTTGTGTGCGTGTTTTTCTTTCTTTCTTTCATTCTTTCTTTCTTTCGATTTCGTACAAATGTCGCGGACGCGCGTAGACGACGTCTGGACGATGCGTTTTGTTGAGATGGCGAAACCGCGACCCGGGTGGGGACGGCATGGAAATGATATTAAATCCCGATAGACGAGGGGGAGAGGCACTTTGTGGTTTTATGTATTGAGGTATCATGGCATGCCGCAGTCGTACCCGTCGTTCGAACTTGTTTTCGTGATATTAATTTCTCGTAGTGCCCGTCTTTAAGTATGGACTTTACTGGTATTGCCGTCGAATTTATTATCTTGGCCAACGCAGGTAATAACAATTGTTTAATTTTTTTTTCATTCAAAATAACGCGCGCGCGCACGCGGTGTATTCACTTTTAACGAAATTATTACGTTTTAAAATGATATAACATAATTGTTTTTTTAACGGTGTGAGACGGTTTATATATAATAACCGTAATACACTATACGATAGATTCGTATTAAATCGAATTTATTAAGTACTTATATACTATTATTATCTACTATAAATAGACGTATTGAAAAAAAAAAAAAAATATATTTTATCATGTCATTTATTTTTACGTTTAAATACAATTTGTATAGTGCAAACGTATTATAGTGTTATTTTGTTATATCGTTTTTTTTTTCTCGCGGATTAAGAGACATTTACTCGAAACCTAAGGGCAAATGTGTATAATATTTTATTTTTATACATACACCTATTAGTAATATTTCTCGAAATAAATAATATATATATATATATAATATATATGCATGTATTTAACAAGATCATTATCGTGAGAAATTGTATTTTGGTTTTTTTTTTTTGTGTATTTTAATACGAATAACATATTATATAATACGTTTGTGTAGAGAAAAAACTACATTCGCCTTTAAATGTATATATTAATTATTGTCTAAAAAATAATTATTTTAATATTAATAGCGAGTTAATAAAAGAAGAAAAAATAAAAACAAGAAATGAATTGTTTTACAGTTTTTCAATTAGAATTACGAAAAAAAAAAAATTATCCTTTTAAAGTACTGTATGATTAGTAGTTGATTTATTTATCTACCTCCGTGTCGATTTAATAACACATGTGCATCGCCTTAATAAAAATATCAGCTGAAATTTGAAAACAAAAACGCGAATCGTTAGAAAACCAACGATCTAGTTTCAATAGGAATCAAATGAGTTAAATAGTTTAAAAAAAATTATTAATTTGTATCTATTAGTTTAAAAAAAAAAAAAAACTGTAATAAGTTTTTTATTTTTCCGAACGATGGAAATTCTGTTCTGAATAATACGTTTATTTCGTTAGTGAATTAAAAACATGCCGTCATGCAGGTAACCTACACTAACAAATTAGTATTAAAAGAAAAAAAGAAAAGATAAAAAAAAACCGACGAAAGGTATTATGTTGGTATTCATTCCTTTGATTGTCCTAGGTATATTATTAATTGCGCAGGCTCCATGTCCGGAGAATAAAATAGAAAAATTTAACGGGTTTCATGCCGTTTTAACATTATGTGTACATTGAATAATAGAAAATATGAGTTTACGACTTTTTGTTTGTATAACTGTGAGACCGAATTAAAAAAACCGAAGGTAATACGATTATTAAACGGGTACAATACTTTTTTTCAGTGTAAACTCCGCTATGAAAAAAAAAAAAAAAAAAACAGAAAAACAGTAAAAATACAAAATTATTATAAATTATAATTTAACAAATAGTTAAACGCGCATAGGTACTGGTGTATTACGTAAAAATATACAAAATTAAAATTTTAGGGCTGGTTTATATTCCTTTGTACTAGTGATGGGTATATTCGGATTGGTCAAATTAACGTTATGTCGCGGACTATGCATTTTCATTCGAATAAAATAAAATAAATTTGTGTTTTACAATAAATTTAAAAAACAACTATCAGTCGCATAAAAAAAAGCATATCAATAAATCCGAATTTGGATATTCGGATATTTCGGATTTCATGTCCATTCCTACTGTGAATTAAAATTACGCGAAACAATTTTTCGGAGTTCTGGGTCAAGTATAACTGTAAGCATATTACAGTTATAATTGATAAATATTTATAGCATTCTCAATCACAACTGCTTTTTATTTTTTTATGGGGGGGGGAGGATTTTTTCTGATTTGATTTGAATCTGATAAAACGTTGAGTTTTATATAAGTTTGGGTTTGAAGTCCGAAATAAAATGCATTGATATTTTGACACTATTCCATCAGTATGCCGATATAGACCGCCGGGAGTTTCCCACGTGCATGTATGAAAATATTAAACCGGCACAGTATAGAAACGGGTAAAAAAAAAAAAAATCAAAAAAAAAAATCGGTAAAAGTCTATTTGGAATTACGGGTTTACGTCGGGATTAATTAAAAAAAAAAAAAAAATTAATAACTAATAAAAAAAAAAAAAAAAATAATAATAATAATAATACGAATATCGGAAATTGTCTATAATTTAGTAGTTAAATATAATATTGAGAAAACACATTAAATCGCGCGGTCTAATATGACCGCCCACGAACACTAACGCCTACGCGCCGCGTGTTAATAAAAAAAAATATCAATATTAATATAATATTTAATAAAATAATAATAATATATATATATTAAAATAAAAATATTTCTAATTTTTCGAAGCGTATGATTTTTTGCTTTCGTTACATTCTTCGTTCATCGTTTGAAAATCGTGAATCCGTACAACAACATCCTATATTATATTGCATTACATTCTGTATAGGTACGTTGCGCCGCCGCTGCCGATCAACTACCTGTTAAATGGCAATACGCGCGTATACGTACGAAACTGCGAAAGGAGTATCGGTTGTTAGGTCTCGATACTCATTATTATTATTATTATTATTATTGTTGATATTACACCGACACGCACAGAGCGTTACGTTCATTGCTCTGGAAAAAAAAAAAAAAAAAAAAAAAAAAAAAAAAACCAACGTAGGTAATTATACATATATTTAATACATTACGATAATAGTAATAACATTTTACACCGAGAAATCATGTGTACGTTAAGCGCAGTTAAAACCCGAAATCCGTTGACAGCAGTTTTCACCGGTCGAAACTAGAAATAACCAGGACTCTCGACGTTGGAATTTGTTTTCACTTATAGTTTTCAGTTGGAACCAGTCGCGTCTGAAATGTATTTGCCCAAACTACAACTAGAAAGTAGGTATACTCACTTTTGTGTGGTACAAGTGCAATATTTGCACCACCCAATTCACGCCACTGTCAAGGGCTACTTACAACGGACTGAAAGTAGCTGTGATGGATAGGGATGAGTTAGAGATCCATCGAAGTCACTGAATCAATCTAAGGGTGGAGTAGAAAAAACAATGATATTTTCTGTAATAACATTAATCATATTTGGCATTGTAAACTTATGCGCACTCAATCGTTATTTATTTTATAACCAAAGAAAAATTTTCGTTTTGCACCGTATGCTAAACAAATAAAAACATATTATACGAGATCATCACAGTTGTAGAATATACACGTACGTGTTTTAATTTTAGTATACCTACCTTACATGCCCAACATAACAACACACCTAAATTTCCAAATGGGGCCCAGGCCCCTTTTATGATTTGTCTGTCGCAGTGGCGTACAGATATAAATAAAATTTCTCCGTGTATCCTATACCTTCCCAACTTCCCGTTCACTTACAGCAGTGGCACACCCGTGAGCAGTTTTCGGCGATTTTTTTTTTTATTTTTTTCTATAATGATAAACGCGTCTAATTTTGTATCGTTTTCGTTTTCTGCGGGCGGGCGGGTCCAACGCAAATATTGCAGACTCATTTGTCCAAGTGTATCAAAAATATGACCATGTATAGGTTTTGTGGCGTTCGGAAAAATTGATCCTCTCACTTTCGGATGAGGCTAATGTATAATAATAAGATAATAATTTATCCGGTTTATATAAATATATATATATTTTTAAAATGTTTTTTCATTGCTAATTGACGGCCGGTGCAGTCGTAGGATTCGACTCTTCCGGACCACCGCCGGACTGCGGGCCCCGTTCCCGGCCGGACAACGGACAGGCGGTCTTCACCGCGTCCAGGAACTGGAGCAAGGCCGTGGAAGTGTACCAGTGCGACGCCGGGTACGCGCTCGTGGGCGAGACGAAGCACACGTGTGTCCGCGGACAATGGTCCGGCCAAGTTCCGTCGTGCCGTCGGCACACCGGCGTCGTCGGTAAGTGCGCCCGTCACCGGGTTGCGTATTCTGCAAGTGTGGACGACACTCTTAGGAATCACTACGCTGAGTGCGCTCTTTAAAAAGGTTCCTTATCATACAGCTCAACGCGTGTTCTGCCGGCGTCTACCAGTGGGCACACTTGACTGTTCATCTCAAGTGAGGGGAGGAACCATACAATTCACACAGACATATACATTTTGAAGTTATATATAAGCTACATAGCTGGGGGTCGTAAACCTCTAGATTTTTCAAACGAAAAATAGTCAAATGTCAGGAAACTCTGAAGTCCCTCGCCCCCATACACGGTCAGTTTATGTATATGACACTCTAGGTCATTGGTTACGACTGGTAATGACTGACAATCAAATTTTATGACTGATGAAATTCAAACATGTTTGAACTTTTATCATCAGTCAAGATGATTGATATTCATGATTGACAATGAATGTACAATTTGCCGGTCAATCAAGTTGTATAGTATAGACGAGTCGAGAAGATAGTCGAAGTTCGTCTAGAATATTATGATGGAAAAAACGTGTTCCTTTTCTTTTTTGAACCATTCTTTCGTCCAGAATCCTTTTTATCTCTATGTTTTTTTATTTTGTTTTATCACACGCAAGGTAAATAGCAACGCCAATAATATTTATTCATTTATTAATTTTAATGCAACGTTTAATTTTAAATATTTTAAAATGCAAATATTTGTTTACAATAATTATTGAATAAAAACTACTACAATACACTACAGTCTCAACAGTAATAATTGTGTTGACTAAATAAAATAAAATAAACGAATGACTGAAGATTGTCGGTCTTGATTAACCGTATATGGAAGTTATCAATCGTCAGTCAATGATCAGACTTGAACCGGTCATTCAAAACAGACCGTGTATGGGGGGGGCTTAACATAATTTAACATGCAAAATACAATTTATAATATACCTACTGTATAACAATGACTGTACCGAGCTGTACATACCATAGATATAGTACATTCAGTACACTTAATAATGTGACGATAACACAGGGAAATTAAAAATATATTCATATAAAAAAAAAAAATGAAATTAATATTAATCTTGTTATCTATTTATTTTTATTCGTAATAACATTGTATCTTTATATGTATGTGTGTAAACAAAATAAACCCTCGGGGAGGTAATTCCTCCAATCGGGCCCCCTAAAATAATGCGCCACTGGTGTGTATGAAAACAATGATACCCATCTCATTTGAATCCGTCGATAATCATAGACAAAATAGTTAGAGGTTTTTTTTCGTTGTTCTATTTTATTGACTAAGTCTTAGGTATACACTTGGTGCACTAAATTCTTTGAAGCAATATCAGGTTTGGGCCAAAAGTATTTTTTCATCGACTATTGGTTGGGGGAAATGGATAATCTATAGCTAACCGGAGTGTATAGTGATGATTCCGAGAGCACCAGGGTTTTCTTTTTAAATATTTTTTTTATTTACTGTTCTCATAATATAATTTTAAAAATTTTTAAAATGATTACTTGAGGTTACGACTATTAAATTTATCAAATAATAGTTATATTATTAATTTTTATTTGTTTATAGTTAAATACTCATTTAACAAAAAAAAAAAATGACGTTTATTTAACGCGTAGAAATTTAACTGTTAAAATTTCAAGGGTAGTTTTGAAGGGTGATTCATCAAAAATGTTCACAATTTAATTTTCTTCAAGCTAAATAAGCATTAATTTTTTAATTTTTTTTTTTTCAAAAATGAGTGTAGACTGTAAAACAAAATAAAAAAGCTATTTTTTTAAATCCTTGTACCTCCAGTGTCGTATCAATGTATATTTTATGTATACAAAGATTTGCTTTTAGGAAACCGTTAGATTCACCGGGCATTCTAGATACTGTATATAGTGTCATCTATAAGAGGGAGGATTGACAGTTTTTTTTTTTCATAAAATCACTCGTATTTTACGGACGATAAGACGATATTATTTTTTAAAACTACCAAAATATAATTGAATTAAACTATTAAAACGATTAAAATAACGTAACAATTACATTTTATACAATATAATAGAGAATGTCGTTGCCTACATTTTATCTGGAAATTTAACCCCTGAAGTGTGGTGGTGACTTACACTTGATTTTTGATATTTCAATCTCGAAAATGCGAGATAGTTTGACCAAATGTTCAATCACAAGTTGTTCTTTTGTCCATATAAAAATAACCGTAGGCGGTTTTCTTTCTTTCTATGAGCGTTTAAATTTAAAATTTTGACGGAAATCGTAAAAAAAATCACGGCGTTTCAATACACGACCAATCGAACTATGTTCAGAATCGTTTTTCGTTAGCATACAGACATAAATATATATTCCCTTCTATATATTTCACCGTATCAGTGGCGTATACATAGTGACACCGGACCGCACGAGTAGCGTAACGATCGCGTACAAAACACCCGCAATGGACTGGCGCGTTAACAATAATAATATATAAAAAAAAAACAATTTTTGACCATCAAAATCTGTATAGAAAAAAAAAAAAAACAAAACAAAAGAAAACAAGTGTTCCCGGTGCGTTACCGTATTCGGTGACCCCCGGGATATAGGCACAGCGGTGATAAAAAACAATAATAATATATGTTTATCGCGTAGGTAAATTACTATATTTTATTCGAAAATATACAACGACTAGGAAAGGAGATACGTACGTATATGTGAATTAAATTCTATGGTTTTTTTTTTTTTTTTTTTTAAATTCCGTGGACCCCCCTGTAAATGCGGTAAACGCCGTCGGGTTGTACATTTACGAGTATATCTACGGGCGCGGGCGGTCGAAAATCGTTGTCGGATTTCCAACTACTGATAACGAATAAAAATACCATATAGAAAAAACAAAAAAAATAAAAATCACCCCGGGGGATTGGTGGCGATCGACGTTTCATAATAATACGACATTACAATATTATTATGTTTTGTCAACGGCTATTATTATTATTATTATTGTAGTACCGTGTAACGACTGTATTATAATATATATATATATATTATCATCTTTCCGTATACGTATATACATGTTATTATAATATTACTAGTATTGTGTAACCGTGTATAATAGTAATACATAAAAAATAACAATATACACGCGTATATGTACATTTAATCCTTTTTTTTTTTTTAACACGACGCAGGACATGACGACAACACCATTGGTATGGCGGCGCAAGGTTGGTTTTCGTTCAGGTAACTTATTTTCTATGAAAATATATTTTGTATTGGAATTTCGTTATGGAACGATATCGTAAAAAAAAAAAAAAAAATAAATAAAACGCGATATCGGTTAAACAATCGAATTGGATTAAATACGGTGTACGTTTAAATAAAACATTTAGGCGCATATTGAAACTGGACGCAAAACGAAAACTCTTAAACAATAAGAAACGGTCGGAAAATAAATCGATAGACGTCGAAACACCTCTGCGCCAGCGGACATTAGGTAAAGCCGTGTTTATATAATATATATTTCAATAAACCGATAATATCGTCCGCTAAATGAGTTTTTACGTTTTTTTTTTTTTCTATAGGCCGTAATACGTTTCAGCTCCCAAAGCACATGATCAGAGACTCGACTAAAGAATACTCCGCGGGAGACTACGATTTGAGCTGTTTGTTTCGAAAACGTCACGGGAAAAATTTCCTGAGGGCGCCCAAAATACCGTTCGCTCACGTGGCCAAGTATTCAAAGTAAGAATTTAAAATCGAATTATATTATCGCATTATCTCAAGTCCAAATAATGATTATTATTTAACAGCAAGATAATTGTAAACAAATATGTACCCGTGTAATATATATTATATTATGTAGTATATAAAAATTTAGCCTCAAGTATTTTATGTACATTTACGGTCGATTAAAAAAATCATCATCGGGTAATACGAGGTGCGACAATAAAATAACGAGACTTTTTGAATAAAAGTTGTTTATTTTAAAAATGTTATAATTTAATGATTATCACCTTCAAAGTACCTTCCCTCAGCATCAATACACTGTTGCATACGTCGCTGCCATTCTTGAAAACAGTGTTGCCAATTGCTTTCATTCAGCCCTTTTAGAAGTTCTGCCGTTTTCATTTTTACGTCATCAACTGTTTGAAAATGGGAAAAGAAATAAGAAGGAAATAAGAAGAAGTCACAAGGAGCAAGGTCTGACGAGTACGGGGGATGTTGAAGTACAGACATTTTTTTTTCAGTTAAAAAACGTTGAATTGAAAATGCACTGTGAGCTGGAGCATTGTCTTGGTGAAGAACCCAGCCATTTTTCCATAGATGTGGTCGCTTCTTTCTGACACGTTCTCTTAATTTAATTAATAACTCTTTATAATAATATTTATTAATTAATTTTGTCGATTTTTTCAACGTTTTCGTTTGTTGAAGACGTGGTAGGACGTCCAGAACGATCATCGTCTTCAACGTCCTCCCTTCCACTACAAAACCGTTTGTGCCATTCAAAAACACGAGCTCTTGATAAACATTCTTCACCATAAACTTCACATAACATACGAAACGATTCCGCGGCAGTTTTTTTTAATTTAACAAGAAATTTAATGTTAACACATGTTGTTCGATTTTTATATCTAATATTTTTCGGCAGTATAGTCGAACTCGCACTAATAACAAGGCTACTAACGTATAAGAAAATGAATCGATGCCATCAGTGTTTATAGTACTTTTAGATAAGTGTTTTCTAATCATATTTCAATAATCGTTTTATAGATAACGTTAATAGTTTAGGTTATATTTAGAAAGTCTCGTTATTTTATTGTCATACCTCGTAGAACAGCGAAGACGAATAAATAATACATGACTGAATATAAAATCCAATTGAGGAATACAATGGAAATATTATCATTTCTTACCCGGGCAGTGAATTTATTTTATTAAAAGAGATTGTAAAAATATATGGGATGACATGGATTTTTTTAGATTAAAGTCTGTCTGTCAAGATAATTTAATGTAATCATATTTTTATATTCGGATTACAAAGTATAAATTACATAAATATATTATAATATTGGCAAAAATATCACAGTATTCGAAAGGTGCTCGTATAGCCGATCCGTTTTCTTCGACTTGCTTGACGATTGTCGATAGAGAACTATGCGCGTGGTGCGGGCAGTGGTCTATCACCAGTTTTCAGTTAAGCGTATTGGTGTACTTGCTCGATTATTGATATTACAGAGTAACCGAGAGTCGATAAACAGTTTCACAGGGTAATAGTGTTAACTTTCAGTTAAGTCCGTCCAATTAACCGTCAGTTAAAAGCAACTAAAAGAACGGCTCTCAATAGTTTAAATTTAAGTAATAGAAAATATTATCTCAAGAAAACGTATTGATTGTCAATAATAATTGTTCTGTTTATGATTTCGATAACGTTTTTATGTAGACGGCTGTGGTACGTTACCCGGACTCAAAAAAAAATTTAAAAAATAACAACTAATTGCAGGGGTCGGTTAGTCTGAGTTGTATCACGATTGCGTTTCTTCTATACTCAAAGTTCGTATTTTCGTTTATCTAAGAAGAGTTGAATTTTTGGATAATTCTTAAAGGCATTACTGTGGTAAAAGGCAGAGGCGAATGTTTTTAACCATTTTTTTCAGAGCATTTTTCGATAGTATTAGTGCATTTACATCAGAGTCCTAATATAATAATACAAACTATCTCGTGTTGATGATTATGGTTTTTTTTTTTTTTTTTAAGAAAGACCAATGCCGTTGGCCCGAGCAACAAATATTTGGAAGCGATTTACCGTTGCGTCAGAGGGCACGTTTTCGAAAATCCTTCGCAAAACCGACTGTACTGCAGTAATGGACATTGGGTCGGCAAAATACCTTCGTGCGTCCCGAAAACGACACCAATGACAGTCAGTGAATAGTATATTTATTCTTAATATAATATAATTTATTCACCCATAGGCGTGTTTACGGATCTTGCTATCCAAGACAAAGGCCAAACCTCTGAAATTGGCCCTTCTTGTTTGATTTAGTAGATATATAAGAACCATACCTACTTATTATTTAGATTTAATTGAAATCATAAGAAAGCATAAGCATAATAAATTAAAATGTTTTTATAAATCTAAGATCGAACGTTGAAACTATTTAAAAGGTTACACTTTATGACGTGTAATTTTTTCTTTCTGTCTGTTAACTGATTTTCTAACAGAAATCTTGCTCCGATCATTAAAATCTGGGGTGTTTTATCAAACCATGTTTAACCAAATTTCCCTCAGAATCGTTTTTCGTGCAATGATTTATCGTTTCGTACAGATATAAATTGAATTCCCTTATATATATATATATATATTCCACCAAAAACATGGTGCCAAGTATGTCGAATTTTTTCCCTTACCATATTATTGCAGTTTT
The DNA here is from genome assembly GCA_956483605.1 of Tuberolachnus salignus. Taxonomy (NCBI): domain Eukaryota; kingdom Metazoa; phylum Arthropoda; class Insecta; order Hemiptera; family Aphididae; genus Tuberolachnus; species Tuberolachnus salignus. The sequence goes on along the minus strand of OY101433.1, from coordinate 6,235,069 downwards.
CTTGTTTTTCGATTGACATCGAATGATTACATTTTATTAGTATATGGAGAATCTTGCAGGACGGATTTAGGGGATTTTTCGAGAGTTGCATACATTACAGTGCACAGGCTAAAATAGAAAGAACAATATTTTTTTTAGGAGTTAATGAACTATTTAAGCTCTGCTTACGGGGGTCGACTACATTAGGTGCGCCTCCCACGAATATTTTTTCGGCCAAATCTCCGAACAAATTCTAGAAACGCCAGTGTAGGCACTCCCCGTGATTAAGATACACATCGATATTCCTATTATGTGTAACATAGATTTACCAGATGGAATGTTACATCAAGTGTCCGCCGGACAAGAACATGAGCTTGGCAAAAGGAGAGGGATCCATGAAGTTCGATGTGGAAAGACCGGTGACGAACTACGACTGGGATAGGTACTGAGTAGAATTATTCGAAGTACTTTGCAAATGCTTTGATCGTTATTGTATTCTAATTGCCGGCCTTCTAAACCTCCAGGTTCGGTACACTGAGTTCCGGTTGGAGTAAAAATTCCTCGAGAATTCTAGTCCCCGGTCTGTACGTGATCACGTACACGGTCCGAGACCAAGAAGATGCGGATATCGCTTCGTGCAGGACAACCGTACGAGTCACTGGTAAAATATATATATATATACGTATTCCGTAATTAAACCTAACGTAATTTATTAAAAAAACCTTAACCGTAATATACTTAATTTGAAAGCCGAAAGATCGTTGGGGTTACGCTGATAGGCGCGCGAAGAATTTTTTTGCGGTGTGTGCAAAATAATATTTTAGTTGGGATAGTTCTTTCTTTTGGCGTATTACTTTTTGGGATATAATTACAATTTACAGTACATTATTTTTAGGTAATATGTTGTACTATGATGACGAAAAGGAATATTTTAGACTTTCCAAATGATATTTATATAGTTGATATATGGATCAGTTTTTTAAGTAAATTGTCTAAATTCTAAAAAAAAAAAAAATGCTCTTTATGAAGTTAATTTTCGACATGGCGACAAAATGATCGGCCACCCAGTCCAATGCATAAAATAGTAACAATTTCATGCCACATCATTCTTCTATTTTGTAACTTTTATTTCTACGTTTGAACAAGTTGAATTTTATTATTTTCGTCTATCAGAACATCATTTAATTCATGCAGTTGAAAAAAAAATACTTGTCGATGTACCTAGTACCTATCGTGTAAATGGAACTTGGAGAGCCAATATGTTCTAAACTTATTAAACATATAATATTTGTAAATATATCAAACACTTCTAGCTGGTTGTATTTTTCGTAGGGTATGTCTATGGTTACACCACCAAAAACATATAAAGTGAAATAAATAAAGGCAAAGGACAATTTTAGAACCACACGTATATCTTGCATTTTCCGAACAGAAACTTTCGAAAAAATTATAATTTTTTCGAGATTAATTGTGTTTTTCATTTAGTATTTGTTGAAAGTTTTCTCATAGGCATTAAGTGATATTTGTATTGTTTTCGGATTGTAAAACACCTACCTAATTGCCTACGACGTATTTTCATAAAAATGTCTCGTGTAAGTACAACAGTTTTTTTTGTCGATGTTTTCCAGACGACGAACCGCCGGCCGTTCAGGACTGTCCCTTGTATTTGGAAGTGGTAGAGGATTTTTCGAAAAACGATACCGTCCCCGTATCGTGGACCGAACCTGGATTTTCCGACAATGTCGCGGTCACACAAGTGGCGAAAACGATGGTACGTATTAAAGATACCGCGGCTAGTAATTTTGAAGTTTTATTTACATCGACGTGTTCGTATACTCCGTAATACAGGAACCCGGTCGGCTATTGGGACCGGGGCTTCACAACGTCCAGTATATGGCAATGGACGCGTCGAACAACGAGGCTACGTGTGGTTTCAATATCGAAGTCAGAGGTAATTATATCTCTGATATTATTTTGAGCGGTGGCGTGCGGAGACCTTTGGTTCGTGTCGTAATTAACCCTTATACTGGAGGTTATTTTTGCACGTACATTGCACGTAATGTTTGAAGGACATAGTGGTGGCTTCGTGATCTCAATCAAAACGTTTACAATTAACACACGGAAAATGAAAAAAAAAAAAATAGGAAATTTCAACAATTGCGTACCTACGCGTCGATTCGAATGTTACAACTTGACCAATCTCTTATAAATGATGGAACGCGCAATACGCATCCGGCATACGTGTTGATATGCCGGTGCAAGGAGTAATGGGATACATTATTAGGACTTGCGGCGGCGCAAGAAACAATTGTTTTTTACTTTATTACGTACGAGTGAAATTTAAATAATCTCATCAACGTTGTAAATAATAATAATAATAATAATACCGCGAAATAAATACGACCGTGATAGTGACTGTAATGCGTCATCATGATATCATGATATCATCATTGTTAGTATTACACAATACGACATTATAACACGTTCCAAGGTGGGATACGAACCCAGTTTCCAATTCCTCGGTCGCGCTACTGAATTAGGTTAGGCTAGGTTAGGTTAAGTTAACTAAGATATATTTTCTGTTTTTGTTTTGTTCGTATGGTTAACAATTTATTATTGTCTCTGTTTCTACCAATTACGATTATGAATTTTGAATACATCGATAAAATTATTGATTTACTTGGCACCTATCGTGAATATATCGCCCACCCGTATTTTCGATTTAGGTCCGGGCATCGTTTGTGATTCGTCTGCACGCCACTGATTTAGAGACAGCCGATATCTCGATATATATATATATATATATATATATATAGAATATCGATATTTTATCGCGAGTTTATACTATTTTCACGATAGTATTAACACTATAAACATTGTCGTCATCGTGAACTTCGATAGGTATAGAAGTATTATTTTACCCGTTTTCGTGATCGGACTTCTACTGTAATCCGTTGATAAATAATCCGCGAAACCAGCTTTTGAACGTCATAAAACACACATAAACTGCTAAACTATAATGATATAAAGCCGCTTATTGACTATTACAATAATGTTAAGATAGTGCTTTTACAATATCAAAAAAAAAAAATTTAAAAAAACCACTGCCGTATCGAGTAGGTACCTATCGTAATATTTGGCATTACCCGACTATTGTATTGTTCTTATAGTATACGCAAATTTTAAACGAATTTACTTTGTTCATATAGATCGGGCAACAGTCGAGGCCGAAGACCGAAAAATAAACGAAACATTACATCAATAATGATGTGAACGACTTAAATACGATTAAATTTGATTTTTTAAACCATTACTAATACGATCTAACACGCAGTTTTAAGTCTAATCCTCGAGGTATTGTACATTATATACTAATAATTATTTAATTTGTATTTATAGTAACACATGATTTTTATTACGAAACAATAGCCGTTTTAATAATATTATTAATTTGGTTTATTATAATTTTAATATTAAAGATTTAGAAACATGTTTAACAAATAACTAACTGTATTAATCAAATTTAATTATTATTCGGATACAAATATTTTGATTTAATATTGGTACGAAAACAATACAAATCATATATTATGACTGCCGAACTGATGTTCGAAAGATTAAATGGTTAAAATTGGTTAATAACAAAAACATTATTTTGTAAACAAATATAGTAAAAATGGTAAAAAAAAAAAAAATTGGTATACAAATTATATACTAATATATAACAATAGACAAGTATTATAAATACGTATTATTATCTATAGGTATCCACAAAATTAACAAAATGATAAATAAGTACTTACAGTATATATATATATATATATATAAAAAAAACGAATTAGACAATTAATAATAATAACAGCGCTCGTGACTAGTCGGTTAATGGTATTTTTTTTTTTTTTTTTTTTTAAAGTTTTAATCTATTTGTGTAAGTAGTAAGTACACACGTAATATTATAGTGGTTAGTTTTGTACCGATACAATAATATTATATTATTAACCTACAAAAAATAGAGACGGTATAACGTAATATTATGGCAGACGTTCAATCATTTAAGGCACCGAACAACGACGTGTTTTGGACATTTTTGGTTTTTGCAGAACAAAATACATTGTTATATTTTTATTATTACCGTTAACGTATGGACAATTGTCAAGTATGTATATTGTATAGCGAGAAATCAGAAAATAATTTAGTATAAGATTAGAGAGTTGTTGCACAACATAATATGAGTTATGGAAATTCGGTAAAAATCACTATTACGGTATAAGATCAAACGGGGATAATTATTATTATTATTTATCGTTATTGCTAGACACATTGATTCCCGTATACTTTTGATGAGATTATGCTTGAGATGGATAGAGTTAGGTTAGAGTTGCTCAGACGATGGATACTATTATTTATAATTATATTTTTGTTTATTGCACGAATACACAATAAATACAAGAGTAAGGATGACCAGTGACTTGTAAACGTATTTAAAAGTGAATATGAATATTTTTGAGTTGATAAAAATTCGTTTTGGCAAAAAAAAAAAAAATGTCTAAGAAATTGCCTACAAACGACCCCTTAAATACGGGTGGATATGCCGAGAAATATTAATTTATATTTTGTTTTATGGTTGTTTCAAATGTGAAAAATGTATGTTGTTTATAAATATTTTTCACGTAAATGTAAAATATTAACTGAACATATTACATATTATGTAAACGAGTGCTAGAAAATGTTTTGGGGGCCGGATAATAAAATATTTGGCACGTGGGGCCGTAGTTTGACCATTCTTGCTCTAGAATGCAAAGAACAGATTTTTAATAATAAAAAAAAAAAAACCCAAATAGACACGACAGATCGACTTAAGGGGGGGATATTCACACTAGAACTCTATTATCGTTTAGCCAACCAAAGGCAGCAAGAACAATATTAAATATCGATGGAAATATTGACGATACTCAATTAAACGCCAAAATATAGGAAAAATTCAACTTTAATGCGATGATAAACTTAGCTTTAAAAACAAAAAAAAAATTATTTCAGAAAAATATTTATTGTTGTCTATCGAATTTCTATTATGACTGGTCGACGTCCAATAGCTCCAGGTGCGAACCCCTTTAATGATCGAATCCTAAGTAGGCTAACCTTTTTTTTTTTCTTAATTTAATCGAAAGCACGCGGAGGATCTGTGTGAACATTAGTATATAACATTACTATACCACGCTGCGGCGATCGGTTATTGAGAAATATACAACACACGAGTAGCCTAACCTAACATAACCTAAGTAAATTATAACCGATAAAGGTCAAGTGATTTTCGGGGCGAAATGTAATTGTTATGGAATTAATTATACGTTGTATTTTTGCGCGGGTTGTTTTTTCATCGGAACACTTCGGTGCAAAAACTCACTCTGTATACTACTGTTAAATCTAAAACGTCATATCCGGTGCCCGGCCATCGAACGGCTGCCCGTCGGCATAACAAACAGACGGTGAATTGCCAGAGAACCCTATGAAAAATCCTGTTCTCCGATTAGCTAAAATTATCGCGAGATAACAACTTTCATAATTTGGTCATCACTTTATCAGCGTGCCGTCATGAATGTTTGACGATTATCTATGGTTTTCACCACAGTGCACTACTGAACATTTCAATTACTATTTTTTCAAAATTTTTTGTTCTCTAATTTAAATTTTGTGACAATTTTCAACATTATGATTGTTTTTTTGTAACATTTTAATTTTTCATATAAGTACACTAAGACGTAGTCTGAATAATTGATTCAATTTTAATTTTATATTTGTATTATATACTAATTCATACAACAGAAATATGTATTACCTAAGATTCAATTTTAGATTTATAAAACCTGACCGGCAATACTAAATTATTTTATTTATACGTGTAACAATTGCAACATTTTCTGTATATATTTTTATAGGCACTAAGACGTAGTCTTATAAATATTTAATTCAATTTTTATTTAATATTATTGTGAATAACCTGCGCGTACATTTATATTTTTGTTAAGCAAACACAATCCTGTATGTTCTTAAACACAACAGATTGAATCAGAAAAATCAGGCACTGGATTATTATTATTTTTAATTCACTGAGTCTTCTTCGTGTTATATTTCTAATTTGTTATTACTTTTTATTAGGAACGAAAATATAAAAAATGCCTCGAAACAAAATTGATCTAAGGTATAAACTATTAACTGATGACGAAATTGTTATCACGCGGGGTAGCTTGAGCCAATCGGAAAACAGGGTTCTCTGGCAATGCTCCGTTTGCCTATATGCTGAATTCCCGTCACAGAATGTCACACGCACTCGTACGAGCCGTACGTGTTCCGGCACGACATGTCTAAGTCCGCGCACCGGTCCTGGGACCGCTGCAGCTCCGGGTCCGAACACTCGTCCACGTCCACGCACGTTTTCCAGTCACCGTCCAGCTGCAACCCGTCCGGGCACACGCAGAACGCCGAGCCCACCGTGTTTATGCACTGGTGCGAACACCCGGCCGACGCGTCCCGGCACTCGTCCACGTCGTCGCAAGTGTGCCCGTCCCCGGACAGCTTGGTACCGGGCAGACCGCCGCACGAACACTTGTAACCGCCCCAAGTGTTGGCGCAAGATCCCTGGCACGGGCCGTGTCCGTTGCGCAACAGGCACTCGTCGATATCTGTGAACACACCGGGCAAACGAACAAACAATATTGAGCGAACAGTTTTACAGATCTTACTCAAATTTTGTAAAAATTGAAAATTTATTTTTTACCTTTTCATGATAAAATAATGACTTTTCCATTAATCTACTGTCCAAAACCCATTTAAGGGGAAGGTGTACGGTCAGTAGGGTAAGGGGACCGTTTTTACGTTATTTATGAACGTAGAGTAGCTACACGCCCGTCAAAAACTTTGGTACTTACATGTTCGGTTTTAAATATGAAAATGTTTGAATTTATAAACAAGTTTACTTGGCATAGGTCGGAGTATTTTTTTAATTTTATCAGATAATTACCGAGATTTAAAACGTTTGAAATTTGTTTCGAATTGTCAATATTCAATGTTATATAGAAAATGTTAACATGAAAAATATGCTTCGATGTTTAAAGTAAACTTGTTCATGAACTCATCCATTTTTACATTTTTTAAATCGAACCACAGGAAGTACCGAGGAATTTTCGTCAGACGTTTTGGTATTTTTGACGAACATTTCATGGAGTTTGCTGGGGCTCTAAAAGGACGCCACACGCTCATTTGTTGTCCCCGTCTTACTAACGCACGACATAGGAAATTTATGTTCAGCCGAACTAATTTTGTGCTGTTAGTTTTAATATTAAAGTAGATTGATTTATTATCAAACTTCAATGTAAGAACATTATCCGTGTTTGTACGTTGTGTTTTTTTCTCGATATTTTAATTTCTAAACGAGATATGAGTATGTGAACTAATTAAAAGATCGAAAAAAGCAAACGCACAAACACAGATAATATATTTCAGTTTAATAATTGGTCCAATGCACTTTAAATAATAAAACTAACAGCACAAAATTGGTTATGCTGAGCTGCTATGTTGTGTGTAAGACGGAGACACCAATCGAGTATCCTCCTTAAACACTGCGTTTTTAACTCGTTTTTCGTCAACATTATTATTTTAATATTTATAGGATATTGTTAAATCCGGGACATTCGGATTTTTTTTTATTTAAGTCGTGTTTTAAATCATCGAGTATTAAGTTTTAGAACGTAAAACTTTTAGAAAACTCTCGATTTAGGGAACGTTCGGTAGAATATATTTTTACATTTTTTAGTTTTTGGACTTTTTCGCATTTCGATAATAGCGAGTTATGGTATTCTACAACTTTACCGACAAACGGAGGTAAATATTATTAATTATTTTCATCTCTTGCGTTAATTTATTTAAATTAATCGACCAAATCGATTTGACCAATAGCAAGTTGGCCGACCACTAAACAACGTGTACCTAATATTATACTTGTACGCGTTGCAGTTTTTTCTTTTTTGAGTGTAACAAACACATGTCTATCCCGTGGACTTCGGTCTTGTTTCGAGATTTTAATTTTGAATTTTGAACTTATAGCAGGTACTTTAATATTTATACATTTTTAAACAACGTAAGCATAGACATTTCCAATACTGTACCTACATTGACGACATCTTTTTTTTTTTGCCATCATAAAAGTGTAACCGCATGTTTGAACAAATACAAAACTCAATATAATATATTTTGTTCATTATGTAATTTGCGAGGACAGAAAATTGAAAAAAAGACAAATTTATTTCCAAAGAAAATATTTCTGTGTTTTCTGCTGTACGTATACGAACAAATATGTTTAAAACGAATATTATTATATTAACGTAGCGCACGTGCAAACGATTACTATTTGGTTGGACGCGGCCAAGACCATTTTACTAAATAAATGTATCGCCGAAAAGGATGGAAAATTGTATTATAACAAAACAATTGCGTTTGGTATTTTTTAAATAATTTTTTTTAACGAAAACCGTAACCGTTTTGATGATTATCACGCGAACTCTTATTTGAAAAACGTGCGAAAAATCAACGGTTGATGTACCGTTGAAAATAATGTTATACACTAAAATCGAGAAAGTTCCTCATCGTATTGTGTATAATAATAATAATAATAATAATATATTATGTTTAAATTTGAATCGGATCCGTAAAAACAGAGTTGGTACAATATTACAACGCGTTGATTTACATAAATAAGTGTATTATAAGTAGCTGGTAGGTGGATAATATTTTACCGGTATATATTTCGTTGGAGTGTTTACGAATTATTTTAAATAAAAGTTATTTATCTACACGGGTAGGTGAGATTTATATGTTTTATTGTTTACCTTCGCATTTGGTGTCGGCCACCATAAAGCCCGGAGGACAATGACATCTGTATGATCCTGGAGTGTTGATGCAAAGCCCTTCACAACCTCCATTGTTCGTTAAACATTCGTTTACATCTAAGAAATAAAAATAAAACCACGTAAAGGTAAGACAATATTGTTGACACGTAAGTGGGTAGATATGGTTGACTTGGACCACCATAATACGTACACCCATGATTATGCTCACCACTCACGAAAACGTTAAATAAGTAATCTATACGTAAACGTTTAAGGCACAATACAATATTATGACGTTACACACCATATCAAATCGAATACAAAAGATTAGATAAGATATAAACTGGTCGAGCTAACAAAAGTAGTGTCTGTATATAATCCGTGTGAAAAAAAAAAATACTTTTGGAAGGCCCGGTAAAAAAAGAGACGTAACTTCTCGGCGGTGGCCCGGATTGGAAAGAAAAAAAAAATGGAGAATTGAGGTGCGTCTAATTATGGTTCTTTATTCAAATTTTAGGCCGTTTCAAGTACGGAAAAATATGTTAATACAAATTTACTGTCTGTGGTTGAAAAAAAAAAAAAAAACCCATCTCGTACATATTATTTAAAATGGCTTGATTTCCTGTTTAATAATAAGCTAGGACGATAAAACCGATATTGATGCCCGACATTTTATATGGATACACATTTTTTTTCCAGATTTTAAGTCCAAGTCATTGATGCAAATTTGTCCAGATCTGTATAACTGATTTTTAAATTTATTTTAAAATATTGGCAATTGTGTTCGTAGGGGAACTCCGAGGAAGTCTTGTATTGTATGAAAATCGCTAAAAACCGTAAACAGGATAAATACAGAAACGAAATGAAATTTTGCGAGCACTATCGTTTAAATCGCGATTTGCCTATTTTGAGCGTAACAAAACATCGCGTTCGAATCTAAAATAATAATATACCACACTATCATAATAGCTGTGCCGAGGTGAGTCAAGCGAGACGATTGCCCAACACTCGTAAATATATCTTGCTTTTTATTTTTACCATCGATCAATAATATTTGTTAGAAATGATATAATTATTATTTGAAATAAAACGTTTATAACGTACAATTAATATTATTGTAAATCATAATATAATAATAATAATAATAACAATATTTTTATGTACTAAATGAGAAATTATATATTATGTATTTTTTTTTAATATGATCACCTCTTTCTTTTTTTAATTTTCGTAAAATCATTATACTCAGGGAAATTTTGGTTTAATCGTTTGTTCTATTTATGATTATTTTTTTCCAGGTGTTCTTGGACAGCGAATTCCACGCCAACAAGTCTGGGAAAATTAGTGATAATTTCTAGTTACTTAGAGTTAGAATTTAGTAAAAGAAAAAAATATACTACTTATATATTTAAATTACACGCAAAATCGAATTACTATGTTAAATTCTAAGTTTGTCGATTAAAACACCAACTATCAAAATATCAAAGAGTTTGGTACTACAAAAAAAAAAAAAAAATATATATATATATTATAATTTATGTATATATAAATGAACCAGAATTAAATGATGTTGTTAAATATGTTTAAATCATATCATTGATGATATTTTTTTCTTAAATAATTTACGAAAAATATTTATTAAATTATAATAGAAGAGTTTGTTTGATATTTTTATCGATAATTTTAGTATCCATGTTTTTCCAATTTGTTTGTAAGACACATTCGATTGAGGCCACTTTGGGCCATCATCTACTTAAGGCTTACTCACTCTTTAGATTCACTGATTTTAAATTAAGAATAATTTAATATGTAATTCACGATTAATATCAATTTGGTTACTATATTTATTCTTATCGCCTATGAGGCGCCCAGCGAAAATTTGAAATTGTATTATCATATTTTACACACGCGTGTCAGCAGTTGATAATGAATAACTTTTGATTTAAAAAAAAAAAAAATAAAAACAATAAGTAACTCGAAAAACACAACGTGTTACAATATAAACGGAGTAACTAGTCAAGTTAAAAGTTACCAACAAAAGAAACTTTCAACTAGTTAGTGGTCCAATTATTGGCAAGCCGAGCACGCCGACAATTCGTTCGTGCGTAAACAGATATTAACAATATAATATGGTACCTGCGTATTTAACAGCAAAACTCGATAAACTTTTGTCTTGCGGTTTTCGGGGTCGTATTTTGATGGGAATTATTTGTTTTCGATATCGGCAAGACAGGCCGGTGCCGCGGACAAAACCGGACAACGAATTTATTTTCGTTTTTACTACTATTGTTATTATTGTATTATATTTATATAATAATAATTAGCGATAACACGGTTTTTTTATTTATTTATTTTTTTTTTTTTTATATAAAATTGGACCACAATAAAAGAACAAATGGCGCATTACTTATATAACTGCAGTGTGTATTACGCAATATGGTAATGAAATTGCCATACCATATCTTATACGTCTGTCGTTCCGTCATGGTCGCATTATCTAATATCATATTGTTATTGCATGTTCTGTCGTACCCGTGGCACCACTAGGTTTATCGCGGGTTCCGTCACTAAATTTTAATTTGTTTCTATTGATAAATAGCTCGAGCCAAATTCGCTGCCTATTAAAGTTTTCCATTTTACCTGAGTGTACAACTGCTGCAGGTTAGAAACGATTAAAAAAAAAAAAAAAGTTTCGGTCCGATTTACTATTAGATTCGGAGCAAACCAACCGAGCGATTGTATTGGCTTTACTATAATGTGTGTGTCTTTTTTTTTAATTTTCTGCCTGTAAACAATTTGTCTAACCAAAAATTTTGCTTCAATCGAACACAACAAGGGGGAGGTAAGGTTATTTTTCGATTTTCCTTGAAATAATGGGGCAAACCGGGAATATTTACGCAATAACGGTTTTTTTATTATTTGTTTTTTTTTTTCGTTTTTAATTCAGTTAGAAATAATCGTTAAGATTTGAAATTTTACTGTATTTTTATATTACCCCTTTTTATCGTCTCGAATGTGGATGTCAATATTTTTTGACTTCCCGAAATTGCTTGAAAATTGCCGATAATCTGTTGTTTGGACATTTTTTTTGGAATTTTAGATTTTGACGGAATATCACAGTATCTTGCGTATTATTTTTTGATTTATGTGAATAAAATTTGTTTGGCCCGGCAGAAATAAACGAAAATTTGACATAAGGTTTATTGTAAGTAAAGGAGCGTAGCGACGATATACAATAAATCCGCATTGGATCGGCTATATTTTATTTTATTTTTATATTTATTAGTGGTGAGCCGAAATGACTTTTTTCCGATATCAGATATTCCGATATTTGAAATAGAAAACCGTGAACCGATGTTGAAATTAACTGATATGCCGGTTAAAAATCCTATTTTTTTTTTAAACGTGTTTTTCATTTTCCAGAAACATTAGTAACGGGTTTTCTTCAAAAATATGGGTTTTGAAAAAACAATATACTATATCTGCTTATGCCGATACTCACCACAAATATTTATACTCAAACCGTAAAATCGATAAAAATATATTATATTTCTTTGGTTATCAATGAAAACGTTCAACACATTCACGAAATAAAATTGACTATTCCGTTATCCAAAAGTCGACAAATTACAAAATAATCGATTTTGTGACATTAAAACTATTATAAGAAAAAAATAATAAAAAATTGTTGTAAATAATATAGAAATTCAAATTCAAAGACTTAGGGAACAATAACTCCACTTTTAAAAATGGTCTAGGAGCAATACGATTTTTATTTTCGAACTGTTCTCATTGCTGATCCAAAATTCTAAAACAAGATAACGCCATTGCTCATTGAAAACTATACTTAACACTTATTATGTATCGGCACCCAAACATGGATAATTATTTTCTTTAAATTACGCCCCCCAATAAGTGCTTATTATGATGAATATTAAAATTTGTTATAATACGTATTGTTTTATAGAACACTTTCTCTAGGCATAAAAAAATTAAAACATACCGTAAGTGTAATTTCTCGACGAATATTTCACCAAAGTCGGTACCAGAGAATTGTTTTTTAAAATGATATCGATCGGCGACGCATTATATTGTATTTCGGGTATGGATCCTTTTTTTGTGATCTCGTTGTCTTCGGCCGCACCGTTGATCGATAATAATCGCAGATCCCGACCGCCACCGGGTTTTTGATGTTTTTTACCGGTTTTTTGATTTTTTCTTTTTTTACCGTTCTTTTTGTTGTGTTTTTTATGATTTTTCTTCTTATCTTTTCGAGGTTTTTTTTCTTTTTTTTTGATCGCCGGTTGCTCCGCTTTCTGTAGTCCTCTGCCGTTCAGCCAGTCGTCGTAATTTTTCCACGGCCACCAAACGTTGTTCTCTACTCTTTCGGCCGTTTCTAAATTTTTTTTATCTTCATCCTTCGGGACTTTGATGACTTCTTCTCCCCCCGGTAAAGTTGGACTACTCCAACTATTTATATATTTATATATACAACCACGCGGGAATGCGAAACAATAATATTAATCTATCGTGTAAACTTATGAAAACATATAAAAAAACCAAGGTAAAACTTACTCGAATAGTGTTCTCGATCGGTTAGCAGTTTTTTCTACGTTGGTATAATTTTTCAGATTATAGTCTAGACTGTATTGCTGTCCACTCAATTGCCTCGTCTGAAAATATGTGGTGTCGTTGGCGACCGCTGTCCACACTGAAACCGCATAAAACGAAATTATACATAAGTCCATTGCGAGAATCGTTTTCTAACTGCAGGGTGATTATTTTATGGTAAGGGGTCATATGAGCGAATGGCATGTGTTCGAACGATTATGTTAAAAATGTAATTTTTTCGACAAATGTCCGTTCGGATATGTTCAAATAATCATAAGTTATTTAAAATCTTAATTTTTATATTTATTATAACTATAAGTCAATATGTTTGGTATTTATGAAACCATTTAAAAATGCTATTTCGATATTTATAAAATTATTAAACCACTTAATTGAATTTATTTTAAAATGTTAAGTTAATCAAAATTCTAATATATCTTCATTAAGGTAATTTTAAATTCTAAGTACAAGGTTTTTAACTCGTTGATCGTTTTTTGCTTTTTTGTTTCTTCAAACCTATTTGTGATTCTTCCTTGCGTTAGCTGTTCAATATTATTTTACATTTAATTTTGAATTGCCTAAAACTTTGTTAACGGCTTATAAACTCAGGGTTGTTTCGAGACCAATCTAAATTAATTAAATAAATTACTTAGAAAAAAAAAAACCTAGTATAATAGCAAATAATTTTGCATAATTATAATAGCAGACCTATTAAGACGTCCAAGTTGAGATTCGGCCAAATCGTTAATATTTAGCATTAATTTACCATGGATGCTTGTTAATAATTTGAATTCATATGGTATTTTAGTAAAACGCAACAAAACAAAAATGTATTATTACCTATATGTTGACTAGTTAAACCTAACCGACGTTCAATGCGTAGTGCGGCAGTCACCTACTATAGTAGAGATATCTTTAATACCCATAAAAAAATAAACGAGCTAAAAGTACATCTAATTTCAGCTCTGTCCGAACACAAATTTTCTCGAACAAATGATATTTCTAACACTGTCATTCGAACAAATATCATTTAAACGGCAGTTTCCATTCGATCCGCCGACGACACGTTACCTTATTTTATCACGAACCGGCCAATTATCTATATATCTGTACACATTCGATTATCAACAGTCGTGTAGCTAGGAGAGGGGGTGTTTTTGTTTTTTAAACACCCACCTTCGGTTTTATTTAAGCCAGAAATATATATATATATATATATATATATATATATATATTAGCTATGTGTAATTAGATGTTTCTATATGATATTATTGTTTATCGTGAATATTGAAGATGTTAGTGTATGTATATAACTATATATGACTGTATCAACTATTTGATAATGGTCATCTTCTATACCGTATTCCACGATGACAATCTATGGAAACATCAACTGCCGTTTGCCATTGTTATCGTGGACCGTCTCGAAAATTGTAGAATTTTTTAAGTGATAAGGATGTGTGAACGGCCCTCAACCCACTACAAGTTGTATTTTTTATATAATATTAAATCACCCTCCTCCCCACTTAAAAAAATCCCGGCTACGCGCCTGATTATCAAAACGATTTGCGCCGGTTCGAATGTCGAGCTACCGAACTATTATCAATATTGGGTATTTTTTTTGATAGGTTCGATTATTATTAGCGATTTTCGGTTCGGTTCGCAACGTATCACTGATCTTCTAACCCCGGGTTTGTATATCGTATTACTATTATTATAATAATATTCTATGTTTGAAGAATGACGCGAGCGTTATTTTAAATAAAGAATAATATTATACGAGTAATAACGTTGCGTTCTGTAAATATCGTGCCGCGGTACGTTAATAATAATAATAATAATAATAATAATAATATTATGGTCATTTGTCACCGGTCCTTTTATATATTGTTCAGGGCACAGGCTCTCTCTCTCTCTCTCTCTCTCTCTCGAGATTCAACGCCCATCAGATGCGTATAGAAAAATACCACCTGTGCGCACTCCGCAACAGGTGCCCGGTAAATAAATCATAACGAGTCGCCCGAAACAATAGAGAAAACGCGTTAATATATTATCACCTATACGACTCGTATTTTATTATACGAGATATACGATACGGTAAACGCGATTGTCGGCAATTGAAAACTGCGGTACGTCCGATCGCGAAATATTATTATGGTCAAAATCTGAAATCTGAAATAGATATTTATGATAATATTATATTATATTATTATCATGTCCCCCACACTTATTATTTATATAGAAAACCGTGTTTTTTTTTCTTCTTAATAACCAGTGTGTATTTAATCCTACGCCGATATAACGCCGATCGGAAACCAAAATAATTGAAACCGGAGGGAAAATTATTAATATTAAAAAAGAAAAAAAAAAAACTTTATAGAAACGATTGTCGCCGCATTATGGTAATCCAAAGCCGTCAATTCGGTGCGGTTTTAGCGCCTGCGCGGTCGTAAACTCTTTGAATTTATTATCCGGTTTACGTATTTAAGACGTCACAATATCCCCAATATTGATCCGAGTAAATGTATTTATTATCGTCTTTGCCGCTTGTCCGCTTTTTAAGTTAAATTAAAATAGTATACGTAATGTACGCACACGCAGATACGTCGGCCGCGCGCGTTTATAATGATAATGATATTACGAATATTATAGAAGTTATGATAAATAGATAATATTATACGGACATCTGTATATGTGAAAATTACGTCCACGGAATAATATAATAATACATACGAAACCGTTCGGTTATTGATCAAACAGAATATTGTTCAAATAATATTATGTATATTATATTATATTCACAAAATACGATAATAAAATTCATATAGGTACGTCCGTGTTCCTTAATATACTCGCGTTTTAATATTATTATTTCGTGGATATTTATAACGTTGTGTCGGTGTTATTTTTTAAAGTTTTGGGTAGGTAGGTATATATAAGTGTATATATATATATATATATATATATACATATATAAGTGCCTAGGGCGAAAAAAATATTTTTTAACGCGTAAAAATGTTTATTTATTTTTTTTTTTTTTAGATTCAGAGCATAGCGAGGAATGTATTGGTTTTGCTAAGATGCGAGTGCGTAGTTTTTTATTTTTTGCTATCATTTTTCTACCAGAAATATTGCTCCGATCATCAGCTTCAAAGGTGGATTACAGGATTAAGGAGGATTCCAGGATTCCAGGATTCCAGGTGTAAGTTTACAGGTGTAAACTTCTTTTGTATAATTGGTACATCGGAGAGATCACTCTTTGATATTCCTTGTAATTATCTTAATAATTTGGAAAAATCTGGAGAAAAAAACCGCCGGTAAAACGGGAATATTTACGAAACAACGGTTTCTGTTATTTTCGATTTTGTTGTAATTCAGTTAAAAATAATCACGACAAGACATTTTCACCAGATAAATCATCTGTCCACTTTTTCTAAACGTGGTACAATATTCAAAATATTCTGGTGTTTTTCGAGTTATTTGAAATTTTTAAAACAATTTGTGTGGTTTTATTATGTGGATACAATTTATTTGGTTTCTTAAAAATGCTCGAAAATTTTATATTAAGCTCCCCCCATAAGTTGTTCAAATGGCATTAAAAAAACATCGATAATTCGCAGTGACGATTTTTTTTTTTTATAATTGTTTAAAGTGTACAATTTGATGTATCACGAAATTTTGAATACTATTTTTTGGCTTTAAAAAATGTTCATCAATTAGCGTCGAAAAAACACGGACAGTTGTAATGTATTACTGTAGTTACAAATTAATATAATTTTCAATTTAAATTTAACAATACATGTTTAACCGAAATTCGCTCAGATACCGATAATACAGAAAAGTATTACAAATTAGCCGTATTTGTTCCATTATTAGATAATGTCAATGATTTAAAATTACAGTTTTCACAAAAAACACTCGAATGTTTTAATCTTTCATATATATACCATGATAAATTTTTAAATGAAAAAAACAACTTAGTATTCATTAAAAAAAAATCAGACTATATCATTAATGCCATAGCAGACGATTTTCAATCACTTCTTTCAAATGAATTTATAGACATGGTTTTTTCTTTGTTACGTTGCGAGTTAAGATTCTGGAAAAAAAAAAATGGAACCGTGTAAAACTTGAAAACATTTCGTTAAATTCAATGTGTGTTACGGAAATACTTGCAAATTGTGACATCTTTCCGTTAATTAATCGTCTTTTAACCATTTTGATAACTCTGCCAATAAGCTGTGCAAGTGCTGAGAAGATATTTTTCCACATTATGAAGATTAAATATATGGTTGAGATCAAATATGCTAGAGACAAGATCAACTAGACTTGTTTTTTTTAAGATATCAACGTAGACGTTACTGAAGTCATTGTTAGGTTTTCAAAAACCAAAAGAAAAAAAGATTTTGCATTATAATTTTTGGTACAAATGTATTACCCATTCACATTTAATATTTTTTTAATTGTTTTTACTATTTGTTCATAAATAAAGTGTTATTTTCAATGTACCTAGATTTTTTAATTGTCAGTTAAATGTTTGTTTCTTTATAATTTACAGAAATTGCATCTGAATATACATTTCCTATTAAATTTTATATATTATATTATGATTATAATATAAATGGCCCTCCCCTAATAATTACCCTGGATCCGCGCTCGTTTGTGTCTCACATAATTATGTAAATAAACTTTCTTAAAATATGATTCAAATGTCAAAAATCACAACTATAAGTCGAATTTTGTACGTATTTGACTTATTCCCTAACATGGAACAGTTTCGGGCATATTTAACTATTAAATTTGATTTAGAAAACATATCACTAACTACGAAGTGATGTGGGAATTCTTAATTTTGGTAATACTAAAATTCACAGTCATTATCGCTGTGGTTTAGAATTTTGTAAGATCAAAAATATCAAATGAGATAAGGGACAGAAACAATTATAGATACCTATACAAGGTCGACTTTCGATAGGCTTTTTGTACAATACTATACGCCGTCGTAGTCTTACTGGATAAAATAATAATAACAAAAAACAAAATTAATAAAATACTTGACAAACAAATTTGTTATAAAAAATAACCGTACAATTAACAAGTTCCACAAATAATTGCATTTTGCATTTTTAACCGACAGCAGAAAAACAAAATGTTTTTGATTAAAAAGTTTATATTATTCATTTAAACGGCTTTGGCCATTTGTTCTAAACAAAATATCTGTTTTTATGAGTTATACTACTATTATATTTGGATTTTTTTATTTTTAACTAAATATTAATGCGATGCTCAAATTAATTTGCGTATTCTTTGCGGAGTAATTGGCATAGCTATTGGTTTTACCCGACGAATATATGCGATTTGTTCGATACGTTACTTCTAGCATATATTATAGAAAATTCAACACAGATGGTACTTCAATGAGTATAAGTACAATTTTTTTTATGCTATTTTTTAATTTTCGCATATATATACAAAAAAAAAAAAAACAACTAGAAATCCCTAAACGTGTTTGAAAAATAAAAAACGGTAAAATTCGCAAGATAATCGTTTTTAATAACATCACGTTTATATGGTTATTTGATCGTAATTCGAATAATATTTTTCAATTTAGTTGACATTTTTATAAAATAATATTGCAAATAAGCGTAGTATGAAATCATACAAAGATTAAATATTTTTTTGGGGGAAATATAGGTGTTGGTGATTTTTTTTGTAATTTAATCGTTTTTATTTTATACAATTTGTAATTGTTTTTTAAATTATAAAATTGAAAAACTTTTTCAATATAGAGTTATTTGCCCTGTTTTTTTTTCTTAATTTAAATTTAAATAATTAACCTAATTATATTGAGAAATACACACTTGTTTAAAACAAAGTAACGATTATCAGTATTTTTCGTTATGTTTTTAATGCACTTTTATAATAATTATATTATTAAAACATTATTATTATTTGTATTCGTAAACCCGCGGACTTCATAGTAGTTTTTTATGACCTGATAAAACTAGGAATTATAAGAGAGGATATGCACTTGGACAGTAGACTATAATATTTTCTTTTAATTTTTTAATTGTGATTTATCGGTCATAAAGACATTAAGTTCGTAATAAATTAACCATGTGACGTATAGAATACGACTTGAATATTAATCCTTATTGATTTGTTTCTGCGTCAATATATTATCGGTCTCTATTAATCTTAATCTTCATAAACACGGTTTATTTTATTGATTTATTGCTGCACGACACGGACGATTTAGAACAATCTTTTCAGTATAGATACACGTAAACAGGGATAAAACGAGTTCTACACGGGATTAAAACCATAAAATACACGTACGCTATTTTTATTAGTCGTTAGTTCACAATAATATATATATATATATATATATATATATATATATATATATATATATATATATATATATAAAAATTAAATAAAAAAATACATTTTAATATCGGGTTAAATGTTTAATTAACTTATTAAATACAATAAACCGCCTGGCAACTATGACGCGAGAATGCGGTATTATTTTTTAATTTTAATTTTAGTTTTACATATAGAAATAATAACGTTTTACTAAATATTATTATTATTATTATAATTATAATAACTAACTGCTTACCGTAAATATTCGAAGTAGCCGTTAGACTAAGAAACACTCGAAGAATATTATATTTGTTTGCGGATATCGAACACATCGTCATCGTTCCGGATTCGGATAATATTTTATAATATTATTTTTACGTCGGCATAAGAATGGGTCTGCCGAAATTTTGAAAGATAAAGAAGGAAAAAAAAAAAAACGTTCTATAACAAAGGGTGGAAGTGTACTGAAGATAACCGCAGGAAGGAGTGCCCACCACACGGAAATCTCATCTGAATCTCATTCATTTAGTCATACGCGTATTGTGCAGTCCCCTCTAAAATGCGCATCTCGTTCCGTACGTTAAAATTTTACGACTGTTTTAGATTTATATTTTGTTTGTTTTTAATTTTTTTTTTTTTTTTTTTTTATGCGATGACATTTCCTCTTTCTGTCATTCGTACACTTATACGAATTATTTTTAATTTGAATATACCTGTAGGTATTATAGGATTTAATATTGTTTTTTTATTGTTCTAAACATCTAAACGTTAGAAATAAAACGTACCTACACGAATAAATTCACGGGACAGCTTTATGTTTTATTCTAATAAAATTCATGTTGTGTTTATTCGATTTCATAAAGTTTGCCTTCGTAAGAAAAAAAAATCCATTTTTATTACATTCAAATCGATTACTCACCTATATTTGCTTATCTATCGACGGAATCGAAATAATATTTATTCGTCTATAATGGAAAGTCCGACGATCATTATATATGCGTAGTATTATTGTATTGTAGAAATTAATATTACATTTTAGAAAACAATTAACGCACGGATGATAATACTATTTTAATAAATAAATAAATAATTTTAACTTTATCAAATATTTTATTTAAATAATTATAATAAATATAAATATTTAACCTCCAGAATATTATGCTCTTATAATTCCACTCTAAACCCATAATTAAGCGAGTTCTACTAAGACTGCTTAAGCATTTATTGATATATTGCCCGTTAGAGACGGCACATGTTGACGTAAATAATGCCATCGAAATGTCTTAAAATATCGATTAAATTTATTAAAGTACCTAGGAATCAATTATAATCAGTGATTAAAATGAGGGGCCGGAGACCTCTTTCTTATTTAAGGTAAAACTATCTGTCCCCTATAGTTTAAGTATTTAAATTCCTGGGGATGCTTTGTTTATTATCACTAAACTCTAGTGACCAACGTTAGGTTAGTAAGTACCAAACCAATCATATTATTTAAAATAATGTTTTGTACAAATTCTATCAAAAGAAAATAAATATGATATTTGAAGCAGTTTGTGATACAAGACATTTGTGGCGCGCCAAAAATTCATCGATAACACGACGTACAGAAGATACTTCGTGATTGATAAATGTTAACTAGTGTAGTCTATTATTTCTAACGTGTTTTGTTATTAACAACAACATTTGTACTATTTTTTATACTATATTATTTTATTTATTTCAGAATTTCAGTACAAAAATTCGGGGGGGGGGGGGGAGGGACACTAATTTGTTTTTTATTATTATGTATCTACTAAAAATGTATCTATTAAAAATGATAAAATACTCTAAAAAATTAATTAAAAAATTAAAAAAATTCCTCGGGGGTTATCAAATTATCAAGATTGTCATGAATATAGCGGAAATGAGATCACTACTATAACTGCTATACGATCACCATGGTGACATAGACCTATAACGAAATGATAACTGCAGAGAGGGATACCAACGTTGTTTGAAAAAAAAAGTAGCAACTAATGTGTAGGTGTACACATTCATAGATAACCAAAGATAACAAACGACATTGTTAGAAAAATATAACGTACGGCTAATTAGGCATAATATTATATGCCTAGGTATACATATTACGTATACGATACATTGAAATGTTTTTACTAATGGATAGTGATAATATTACACCGGACACTATAATATACTATTATATATTATTATTTAAATAATTATATTTTAATAGTTTTGCACTGCGTTGAAATACAATTCGTTCTAATCAACTACGAGTTTAACCTAACCTGACCTATAGCATTATGTTTACTATTATTTGTTGTCCGGAATACGATTTTTTTAATAATATTATACAGTACTACGACACGTAACACGACAATAATAATAATAATAATAACAATAGATTATTAAGGAATATTATCAATTATTGTGATGACAATAATATGCATGTACGTATAGTCCGAGTTAAGAAGCGAGCACACTGGATCCGTTCAGTTAAGTTCGGGACATGTCCCCCCTCCCCGGAGAATAATTGAATATGCAAGAAGTAGTATACAGTTTTTGTGACTGAAGTTTGTATAATCGTATATAAACATTATATATTATTATAATTGTTTCACGTTTGTGATTGCCTCAGTTTTGTGACCACGTGACAAGAAAAAAAAATAAAAATAATAGTTCTATATGTATGTGTGTGTTGTATTATTGTGTAATTTGGTCCTTCCCCTGAAAATTACCCTATGGGCGCCCATCGCATCCGTTTAGTTCAGTTTTCTAATATTCCGTCCATATCAATGAACGGATTCTATTGCGTCTCGGCTAGATGACGGACCCAAAAATGCGTAGGCGTCAAAACGGTAAGGACTGAACTTAACCGAACGGATCCAGTGTTCTCGCTCCTTTACAGAAAACAGTATTCAACACGGTTATTAATATATTGTGCGTTTCGGTATTATCATTATAATGGGTCACCGCACTTGTAACGTTATTATTATAATATTAATAATTTAAAAACGTCAAAAAACCGGCAATAATAAGCGCAGCAGCTCACGCAGTGATATTATTAACGGTACAGAAATGTAACTCGAGGTTAGATAAGTCAATGTCTACGCACATAGACTATTCGCGGATAATTGGACATAAAATTCAACACCATATAATCAGGGATGGACACGCAGCAATCATTTAAGTGTGTCGAAGTTACGTGACTCGGTTACTTTTGTAGCTTGTAGCGTTTCATCAGTTACAACATCTTTCGATTAACAATTAATATGTAACTCGTCACAATTTGTTTATTATAACTTGTAATAAACGATACACCTTACCACGACTGACAAAAATCGTTTGGAGTCGGCATTTTGGAAATTGGCCATTATTATTATTTCAACTATTGATATAATTTGCTTAAAATTATTATCTCCAAATAAGTCCATAGAATGATTGCAAATTGATAATAAAGAGTGAGCTCGACTAGCCAAGATAATTTAAATTTGTAATTTGAATTAATTTACATTTTAAACAATTCTTACGTCTCACTTAAGAATTATAATATTTAAAAAACCAACGATAATGTTCTTACCTTTAAGTTTGAAAATTAGTTAATTAATTTTAAAATTAAAACTACCATCTCCACCACTATTATCGTCACCTATAAATTGTGATATTATAATTGTATTGATGATAATTTATTTTTTTTTTTTTGTGCAAACAAATATTATAATCTATTGAATTTGTTGAATATATATATATATTTTATACAAATTTGACTGATCAATGCATTCGTTTTGAGTAATTCAACTATAATTTAATGTTATCCGTTTGTTCTTATTTGATCAAATATGCAATGTTTAATTTCACCAAAGTTGGTGTCGATGAGTTAAAATATGATTTGGATATAAGTAGGTATACATTTCAATTATGTTTATAGTAATTTATCCAATGCCCGGTTTGAATAAATAATACGAAAACCCGTTTCTAAAAAGGTTTTCGGATATGGGTAAAGTAAGTATGTAAGTAATGTATGTAAATACATAAATTAAATAATAAGTGGGTAACGTATAATATTGTACTGTCACATTATTTTCTAAATTTCTACTGAAAAAAAATAAAAGAAAGTTTAAGACAGATAATTATTAATCGATAGTTGAAAAATATTACAATAACTATAACGGTAAATCGGTTATAATATTGGTGTTGAAGCTGGTGGGTCTACTACCACCACCATCAATACCTAATCGGGGGGGCTATGTTTAGCCTCTTCCCATTGAAAAATCCTGATAAGCCACTGATACTAAGTGTGTATTCGGTACTGCATAATTAAATTGAAACGTTTCAGAGGTTCTTAACCACCGAATTCCAATGGTCGTTTAATAATATCGAGTATGGTTTAATGTATACTGCCGGATGCGTTTTTTTTTTTTTTTGACGTTTGTTTCATATTTAGTGTTGAGCGTGCACTTGACACTGATTACTTTGACGTTTAATAGCTTTTGCAATTTTTCCTAACGAACTCCGACAATTGTTTAACAATGTCTAACAAGTCTGATTTATGTTTGTTAGAGCGGTTTTGCAAAGGCTTCACCGTCGTTAATATAATATGGTTCGAATTTTCAATATATATATTACAACCGATGTACAGTACCTACCGATTTCAGTTTTAAGAAATATTTAAAATATTACGCGTTTTATCTTAAATCTTTTATCACGTATCTTGAAAGATCCAGATTTTTCGCCCGATGGAAATTTTATTCTAGATTCCCAACAGTTTTTCCAACACATTTAAAAAACCGACAACAAATAACGTAGGTTTTATTTTTGTTTGTTTATGAGTAAACTATGGTCACAAGAGATGAAAACACCACTTATAATTACTATAAGCACTTATAATACTTAGCTCCGCTTAGAATCGTTTTTTTGGTTCCAATGATAAATCGTTGCTTTCAGTATATAAACTAACTTACCCTATACACCACGTTCCTTGCCGACTTCTCACCTACATCGCTATGTCTGATTTTTTTTTTTTTATAGCATGTTGCAATTTATTTTTTCTTTGGTTCGGAATGAGGTATTAAAAAGAGAAAATCGTTGTTTATTTTGCATGGTTTTTATTGTTATTTGTTATTTACTTTACCTATAAGTATAACTGAATACTGGTTGATACTATGCGTAATACATAATTACAAAATTGTTTTTGAATAATAGCGGTAATATTAAAATGTATTTCTTTATTTCGGCTGCAATTACCATTCTAGCTAACCGTAGCCAAAGTAGTATTTGTGAAATTAAATATTATTACACTCATAGTAAAATACGACATTGTTGCATCAATATTTTAATTGCGTTCTTTATATAAAGACCACGGTAATAATAATAGTAAGATCACTAATAATATAATTATATTATTATATAGGTATAGTTAAAAATAATACTATAAATTAATAATAACATTAATATTATTATTTTTATAAGATATTTTTTTTTTACTAATGTTATAATTCTCATTTGTTACGTCTTATAATATGCGTGCGTTTATAATCGATGCTAAAAAATTAAATCGCAAAAACAATACATAATAAGTATGCAAAAAATTAAAAAATTACTTAAGACTAAATTACTTAATGTTGTTTCAGCATAACAAAACATGTTTTTATGATTGTAATTAATAGGAAAAGAAAATCGATTTAAATAATATTAATAAGAAAGGTTGCGTCGATAAAAAATGCATGATGATTATTTTTTTTTTTATCATGGTCCAGTGATTATTTACGTAGATTTCGGGTAATTTTAATTTTGATTAATTATTGTCGTAGAAATCGTTTAAGAATTTTATTTATGACGTTATTTTGAACATGTTATCCTTATACTTATCTGTACAAGTAAACGGCATAAACACATAGCGACTTTCAAATATTGACAGCTGTGCACGGTTGCGTTCAGCTATTGTAGCAGTCTCTATATGGGTAAAGTTTTAAAAAAAAAAAAAAAAAGAGTTATAATATAGATTTTCAACCGATTCTATAATGATAGGAAAAAATAACAGAAATCAAATTCACTTAAAATCACGCTGAGTAAATCGCCGAATCTTGATAAAAAAAAAAATCACACCAAGGATACACCAAATTTCTATGAAATGTACCAATTAAATTGAACGTTAATTATTTTTAACTAGTGTTGTTTTAGTATAATAATTGTTATGTTAATCAAGACGGAGGAATAATAATAATAATAATAAAAAAAAAAAACGATTTAAATAAAACATAAGAAATCTCGTGTCAATAACAAAATAAATAATTTATTAGACCAGACGGACACACGATTATTAGTAGACAGTTACAGAATGTAAAAAATAATTATATACTTAAGAGTTGTAAAATATATATATGTCTAGAAATGAAACGATAATTATTACTTGTTGGGGAATTCCGTCGACTAACGGACAGAGTAGTTTCCGCGGCAATAATTTTTATTCGTTCAAATTATTATTTTTTTGTACAGTTTATAACTATGCATTATATCGTATATTCTATGCGCAGGTGCGTTTACGTGTGATAAATCAGGCGGGTAATAACATATTGTTAAATGTAAAAATATTGTCAAGTGTACGCGGAGCTTAAAAATAAATAATTTTTTTTTTATTTTTATATAATCTATACTAAAAAAAAAGTACAATAAGTATAATGTATGATTTTAAAAATTAAATGCAATGGCTTGAGGGTGTCTAGAGGGAAGAAATCATCACAAGAAGTGATGGTACTTCGGCGTGAATTTACATTTACTTGGGTATTAAGTATTCATAGTATGTTTACTTTATAAGGTTATGGGGCCATTGTCGCTTGAGTCTTCTGGGAGGATTTCCTGGGATGGAGGTAGATAGTAGCTTTTTGATATGGGGATTGGTGTGATTTTGGAGACGAAACCAAAATTTTGAATAATACAGCTTGGCTGTATCAACAGAAATAATAATAAATAAATAAAAAATTAAAATTGTAAATAACAATTCTATGATTTCAGAACAATTATTATAGTATTTATATTTCGTTTTACATTATACAAAGGCCCAAATTTCAATATATACAAGCGTTAGCTAACAAATTTAAGTTTACTAAATAATATTTTCTATATTCATCGTAGTTTACCAGCTAGTTGTTTAATAACATAATAAGTAATAACGTTATTAAAACAATTCAAGCTACGACAGAAAATATATTTTATAACATATTTATTTATACTTATGCAAAAATAAACAGTAACTTTAAATAGTAATTAGATATCAACTGTTCACCAAACGACTACACCATCCGTTGCCAATCTGCTTGGTTTAGCCTCTTTAGCTAAGTTCAGACGAAACATGGGTGCAAACTTCTTGTAATGGTTGTTAGATAATATAGTAGATTTCCCAACCTAATCAAAGAGAGTAATCTCTTTTATAAAGTTCGAAGTTCCGCAACGCACCTTTCGCTCCACCACGACCTTTCTTGCCCCATTGTGTACCACCAATTAAATGGCTAATGATGTCTAATGCTAATACTGACCCCTCTTTCCTCGCGTAACCTTTCATTCTTTTGGTCAGCTTCTTGTAATCATTATTTAGTGTTAATTTTTAATTTTTCTCTTCGTGTTTTCTCCATTTGTAAACTATTTACCATTATGCTGTGTATTACTATCTTTCTTTATTCATATCTTAATACCTACCGGTTTTATCGAACAGTTCATTGTACCAGTTATTATTTTAACTCATAATTGTACAAAAGGGCTCAGTCCGTATATTCATAAAATAAAATAAAATTAGTTCGATGATGACGACGACCTAATTAGTTTTACTTTGACTACACGACAGCTCATGAGATAATAAAATGCTTTCCAGCACGAAATCTGAACACAACCGCTGCCGGACTGGTCGTCCAGACACCTCGATAGTGGGCGTGGCTAAGGCCGCTTGCCGCGGCGGCGATACGTCCTAAAAAAAAAAAAAAAAAAGAAACACTAATTTAGAATTCAAATTGTTCACTCCAGATTGATTTTAGAGCTAAAATACCTATTACAAAAATTAAAGCTGACAACATTTCTGAGGTCCCAACGAATGATTTTTTTCATTATTATGATATACCCTTTGGATGTTCAACATTTTTTTTAAAATGTTTCTAACTTTTAAAAGAAAATAAGTCTTTTGTAAAAAAAAAAAAAAAAAAACATCCGCTGAGCTCTCGAAAATGTTGTCTACTTAAATTTTCATAATAAGTATGTTTTTCCTAAAATCATTTGCGAGCGACATATTTGCTATAAAAAAAAAAAAATCAAAGCTTGTTTTATCATACTCGAAATCGGGCGTAGCACGTCCTTTAAGGCCAATCGGTTATAAACATTAATAACATTAATATATATATTATTCTAACGACGTTATAAATCTGTAAACCATCTGTTTCGACCATAATAATAATAACTACGTGGTATACAAAAACAGTGATTATTATCACATTTAGATTATTTTAAATCTATATATTGCATTTCGTTACATGATTTTTTTTATATAGTGTATGAATATTTAATTTGGATAAAAATACTGAATGGTAAATCATTAACCTAGTATTTTTTTTTCCTGCACTCATGTGCGTTGTTGTAGGCTCATACATAATAATTTTAATTATACGGTTTTTTTTTTCATATTAATTTTTTGTGTAGTACGTTCAATTAATTATTTTAAAATGTTTGTGAAAAAAATACTTATAGATTCTTAAGACCAATATAATAATTTATATTGTTCTCGTTTATACAATAATATTAATGATGCAATTAATTGTTTATTTCATCAGTCTGTATACGCGGTAACCGTATAAGGATATTAGGCATACAATTACCGTGCTAAAGCAATCATTTTGCTTATTTTTTTTTCCTCCTCAATTAATCAATTAAAACAAAAAATATAATTACTGAATTTTAAATAGGTATTCATACGGCTGTGTAAATGAATGAATAATACTAACTGAGTTAAGGTAAACATTTATTTAACTTGTTAAATTATGTCAAGTTAATTTTAATTTTCATTGGCATAGTGAAATTGAGTAAAACTAAAGTTAGTTTTAAACATTTAATATTGTGTTAAAATTAATTTAGAGTGGTATAGTTCATAATTAATTCGTTATTTATTAAGTTAATGTAAAAATATTAGTTAAGTTAATAAAACAATAAAAGTTAAATGTTAAAATAAACTTAAATGTTAGCTTTATAATTCATTAAGCCCAGCCTTGCGTATGCATAGAAGAGTACAATAAAATGTTAGCGATAACTTTAGTAAAATTAATTTTAAAATAAGTTTAATATATTTTTTTGTTCTAATATGTTTACTGTATCTAATTTATTTATTGTAAGAAATACAATCCCGGTCAGTTTCTACTTTATTAAGTTCTAACAATATATTTATTTCATATTTCACTTCCGGAATATAATGCAATCTCTTCTTTAGTAGAGCTCCGATAAGTTTGTTTAGTATCAACTGTTCATTCGTATACATTTTGCACGGTATAAATATAGTTTTTATAGATTGCAGGACGATATTAATTAATATTTTTTTTTTTTCGAAAAAATTACGATAATTAGAAATAACAATATTGATTATATTATATTGCAATGTAATCCAAAATAAATAAATAACAACTGTCTGTGTTTTTTTTGTCTTAAATTATTTAGCATTTTTTTTTTTAGAGTCAATAAAACTTTATTCTCATAATTTGGAACACGATAATAGTATACGAAATGCCGTGTTATTATTTGTACGTTTTCCATCAAAATTTGCATTTTACACGTCTATACAAAGAAAAAAATATCACTGTGACTACGGTTTTTCAATATATTTTTATATGGCTATAAGTACGACTTATGATGAACCTAATTGTTCCAAATTTTCGTGCGTTTCTGCTGAGCCAAAACAATTTTGTTCACTTAAAACTAAATAAAAAAACTCAAAAATTTAAACATAAACCTTTATTTTGTAAATATTACGGTTTTCCCTGTTTTTCTCATTTGTTAAGAAAACTATAAAGGATATCAAAAAATGACCTCCTAGATAACATTTTCTACCCAAAACCACCCCTGAAGTTGATGACTGGAGCAATATTTCTGATAGAAACGTTGTTCACAGACAGGGGAAAAGCACACACACACACATATCAATAGTAAAACCAATATATTCCTCTCTACGATCTAAAAGTAAAAAAAAAAAAAAATTTTAATTTCACAAAAAAAAAAAAAAATGTATTTATTATTCATATGTGCCAGTATACATTGAAAACGAGTATGTGTTGTAAAGGTGAACCGCCCAAATATTTATACTATAATATATTTAATATTTTGATGACCGACGAATAGATATATTAAAAATAATAAAAATAAAAAATAATATTATTAATAAATTATTCATTACCTACTTATATAAGATTTTAATTATAGTTTTTTTTTTTTGTTTTTGTTTTTTTGTTTTTGAAGTATCGGTATGAGTTTCGAGTATATTACTTATTGAAATATTCACAGGTTATTTCTATCTACCTTGGAATTCAATCATTAATATGTATAAGTATCAAGTATACAAATTTACACCGTGAAAGGAGCAAAAAGTCGTAGTTAGTTTTGTGATGTCCATTTCATATTACGATTATACAGTGTGTTTCACCTCAAATTGTATCACGGAATATTTACGTCCGATAAACGTAAATCGAAATTGGGGATTTAGAGAAAGCACAGAGAGACGGTGGGGGAGAACCGAAATACACATTTTTAGTCAGGTTTCATAATTTTAACTATTACTGTGCGTGGACGTTCAAATAAATCTTAAAACTTCTTAAACGAAAACCTCGATATTTTCATTTAAAATTTAGATCGTATGTAGGCAAGTGTAATAACTTAATCGTTATCATCATTACTTATGATTTGTTTCCCCCGTAAAACAATTGCAATCAAATTCCGTGACTTTTTAATGTCACGCGTTTTATATTTTTATGAAAAATCATATTATTCAATAAACCTTTAGACGGTTTTTTTTTTGTTTTATTTGAACAATATAAGTGTTATTGGCGCTTGCGCGCACCGCAAAGTTTAATATTTTGAAAATTAGCTGAAATTAGCTGTATTTCGGTAGTTTTTGTGTTCGGAAAAGAAAAAAAAAAAAGAAAATAAATCCAATTCCAATCCGGCCGAAATATATCGCGTAACCGAGTGGAACACACTGTATAATAATTATTATACGAAAAAAAAAATAATGTTATTATTATATATGCGTTTTGCAAATATTGCCGTTAGCGATGATTATAATATTATAACGTTTTTTCCGCCGAGATGTAAATATTTTAATTATTATTATTATTATTACGCAGTGCGAATATATACAATTTGTATTTATAATTATAATATGATGACACGAAAATATTATTTAAAAAAAAATTAAAAACGAAACTTTCTCGATATTATGAAAACGAAATTTATTATGATGGAGTTCATAAATTATTAAATTGCCACTATCCTATATTATGGACGCATATATAGTGGTTGCGTCACGTACTATTACTGTTCTTATGTTTTGAGTGGGGAAAAAAAAAAAAAAAAAAAAAAAAAATGATTTAACAAACACGCGGGTTTATAAGCTTAACGATTTAACGCTTTTGTAACGCATTATTCGTCGGCCGTCCGAGCTTGCACGTTTGTTCGCACCTACCCGAACACACCGATACATATTTAATAATTTTCAATTTTCATTACTGTACGCAAAATGAACGGGCACCCAGCGGTGATTGAAAACAATACAGGGGTAAGTGATCGCCTTACATAATACGTATTATTGAAACAAATCGAATTGATATTAATATAATATTATGTTAGATCAAATACATTTTTGTTTCTAATATAACATTTTTTTTATTGAGAAATGTTTTTTTTTTTTTTTTTTTTTATACGTATTAATTGGTTATGACATTTTTAACGAACGATTCGTTTGGTTTTGTTTTTTTTTTTTTTATGAAATATCGATAAGTGTTTATTATTGCACAAAGTATAATGAAAACGTTTCCCAAGTGTTTCTATTCGATAAACGCGGAATCAATCGAAGGACCGACGGACACTTTGGTGACATTTAGGGAGTACAGTACCATAGTATCTAGTTTTCAGTTTAAAATTTGTATTAATTTGTTTTCTAGGGGATGGGAATTTTATTTGTTCGTACAACGCGTTTGAATTCAGCGCGAACCGAACACGAACTCGTTTAGATGAATGTTCAGCCTTTAATTTCCAAACGATTGATTTTGAAATGTTAAAAAATGTATATATATATATATAAAAAATTAAATAAGATCGAATAGTTCGAAAAAGTGACCGGTCGGATCGCGTGTCAACTTCACGCACAATGAAAATCTGTTTTCAGAAATCTAATCGCTTCACTACGTCGGTCTAAAACGCTATGCTGCTGCCGACGTGTTAGACAAAAATATAAAATATCGGTGCGCAATACCCTTAACTGATTTAAACGTTTTTACAATACCTATAGCCCGTAAAATACTAACACTATACATCGTCATATTTTTGAAATAAATATTTCCAATATATTTATATACATTGTATCTTTTTTTGTTGTTTTAAAACGTGTGTCACGTTGTCAATTTTTTTTTTTTTTTTTTTATAATAATGTGTGTATTGTTCGACGATGACGAATTAAATGTATAAAAGAACATAGTGAACAATATTGATTTTGTGTGAAATCAACATTCGGTGTGTTTAGAATCGACGTTAATATTTTTTTATATATTTTTTTTTAATTTTGTATATATTTTCGACAAACGACCAAGAAATAAAGCGGGTAACGAGCACCGTTTTATCCTATACAGTATAGGCACTTGCCAATTTTTTTTTCGCCAAAGAGTACTTTGTAATACAATAATTAAATTATTATATATTTTTTATCTCGTATATAAACGTATGTAAGAACGCGGAACAATATAACGTCTAACCTTATAGGTCTATACCAAAACGTTTTAATCGTCGACCGATATTTTTAATGTGCACGTTTAAAAACACGTCACGATAAAATGTCGAAACGATGATGTAAAAACCGTTTAAAAAACGCGCGAGTACTTTTAATGTCTAATAATAAGTGTAATTATTATTACATAATGTATACAAAATAGATATATTACAAAAAAACCAGAGTATTTTAACCATATATGATTTATTATAAAAAATATATAATCATGTATATATATATATATATATATATATATATATATATATTAACGAATTAAATATTATTATAAGAGTAGATTTTGTCTTTCTATAAAGATCGCTAACGATAAACGATACAATAATAGTTAATACGATAATGCCAATGCGATGGATTGAATTATTATAATAGATAATTTATAGTTTTACTTACTGTACTGTTGTTTCAGTCTACTTCGGTCCAAAATGGATTGAAATCAGCCACCACCCCAGAAGAGGAATCGATTACAATGATATTTTCACCGGGCAAAGACAATGTCGGAATGCTGGCCAAAGCATTAAAACTCTTTAAGGTAATACACACTAGCTGCCGTCTCGAAACTTTATTACCGCTTTACACCGTAGATAAACAACCAGTTATACAGACGAAGTTTGTAAATTATCCTTAAACGCTTAATTTATTTAAGGCGTATTTTGCCATGTTGTCATGCTGATTGAGTACATGTCGTCCGAATAAGAGGTTAGTTTTGCGGTAGAAAAACGGTCCTCGATATCTTCGTTATATTTTTGAGACCTTTTCGACTATTACGATTGAACGCGCATTGAACATTTTTTTTTTATATTCCACGCAAAGTTGGCAAATGTTTGGACACTTGTTATCATTGTCGTCGAACACTTGTTAGAACTTGCTGAACCTGGAGTTTTATGATTAACAATTTATTGTTTAATATAGCGTATTACCGAATCCATCCATAATGATAATAACTCGTTAAAAATACGACGATAGCGAATCGCTTGCAACGAATATTTGAAATATACACTACACGGGACGTTAAAAATCTATGGTAAATCAATATCGGGGAATTGTAATTAAAAACATTATTTTTCGTTTATATTTTTTAACTTTTTTATAGGACGTATGAATATATACGAATATTTTGTTTAATTTCCATTTTGATTAAAAATAGACTGTTTAGTTATAGTTGGCGATATATGAAATAAACTCGCCGAATAAATTAAGTCAAATAATGAATTTTTCAATTATCGCATTAGACATTAGTCGTTCGTCAATGAACAACTGTTAATCAAGTAACAAAATTAAGAATATACGAATTTTAACATGAACTTTTAAATTCAAATATGTAGTTGAGTTTCGTGCTCAATAATACTGTTTCTTTGGGGTCGGCGGTTATTTCATTGTTCCATTTCGAGTGCGTTCAATAATACGGCAAATAAGGCCAATACGTTCTGGTAATAATCGCACGTTTATGCCCGGGGTTTAAAAAAATTCGTTATTATGATTAGGTACTTGAAAACGTTTTTTTTTTTTTTTTTTTTTGCTTCAAATTACCCGCGTACGCGTGGAATTCAACAGGTTTCCCCACTGAAATAATTAAAATTAAAATTGTGGGGTATGAACCGAACGTGTTGGTCTCATCGTTCTCCCGTGCAATAATGTATCAATCGGTTATACGTTTACACAGGAACACAATGTGAACCTCCTGCATATCGAATCTCGCTCGTCGGACCGCATACCGAATCAGTACGAGTTTTTTGTCGAATGCGCTCCCGGAGGCGATATCGACAAAGTGATCGGTATACTGAAAGACACGATGACGTATTGTTCGGTGGTGTCTAGGATCGGAGTTCACGTTGGCAAACAAGAAGACAGTAAGTTGCGCGCGTATATTTCGAGCCTTAATAGGCATAAGGGGCGTAAGCGACACTTTTGCTCAAAATTACTTTTTGATATCAACAAATTCCGAAAAATCAGCTTTAACAACTATAAAAAGAAGGTGTCAGTGATTACTTCATTTAGAAATGGTTCAGTTTTGCTCTAAAACAATCGGCATAAGCGCCACGAGGTAAATTTGTTGACGGCGTAAATGGCAGAAGCGACACGGTTGAGTAGCGTGAGAGACAGTGTCTAGAACGGAAAAGGTTGTAAAATTTTTTTATTTGAACTTATTTCGAATCAAAAAATAGGGTATTTACAAAAAAATTCATTACATTTCATCAAATATTAAATTTTTAAAACTTTTTTTTTTGTGTTCCTGAACAATTGTCATAATGTCTGCTCCATCACCTATATAGGCAGGCTTGAATTATTATTTTATGTTCAGTTTTGCAACAAATGGTTATGTTAGCCGATAAAGGATTGCCGGTCTGTTCCGTAAACGAACTAAACTGGCTAAAAAAAAAAAAAAAAAAGGATACTATTAAAAACAAGTTTTAGGGAGACTGCGATCGAGATAGGAGGGCAGAGTGAAAGAAGATGTTATGAAGAAAAGTCACAGGATAGAGAGGAATGAATACCTATATGTTGGGCGGAATGGTCTTGAAGGGCGAAAACAACGATATGGAACAAGACAAATATAAAACAGAACTTAGTAATAAATATCATTAAATTTGAACCATCACTTCGGGTTTTTTTATTTTATTGCAGTAGTAAAAAAAAAAAAAAACTGTCGCTAACGAGTGCAGACTGCTCGCAAACGGTCAAGCTATTCTATAATAATAGACAAATATGGAATTTGTTAAACTCGTTATTACATTGTTATAATTATTTTTTTGTTAATTTAGAATTTGTACCGTGGTTCCCGTTGAGAATCAGGGATCTGGACAAGTTCGCCAATCAGGTAATGTCTTACGGTACAGAGCTCAACGCCGACCATCCCGGGTTCACGGATCCCGTGTACAGGGCCAGAAGGAAGTATCTGACCGAAGCAGCGGCCTCCTACAGACAGTTGAGTATAATTCGGTGTTGTCGACTTATGACCGACTTATGGTCGTGTATGCGTTATGACGAATTCCATTAGAATAATAATATAATCGTTTTTCGGTTGGGTTTATACAGCGGACAAAAGCTATCGCACATCGATTACACCGACGAAGAAGTGAAAACTTGGGGCACCGTGTTCAGGGAACTAACTAAATTGTACCCGACGCACGCGTGCAAGGAATTCAACCACGTGTTTCCGTTGCTGGTCGAAAATTGCGGTTACGGAGAGGACAGCATACCACAGTTCGAGGACATTTCCAATTTTCTCAAGGGTAAAAGATAATACACGGGGGCAGACTGGGGAGTAGCCGACCCACTGTTCTTGAAAATAATCGATCTAATGAGCTTAGGTCCGACCAAGGCCGTAGCTGAAAAAAAAAAAATCCCAAAGTATAGGGTCCAACACGACCTTTTGGTTTAGCCTTTGGCATTTTATTTTTTAGCTTAACGTTGAATGCATACTCAATAGCCGTCATAATGTTGGGATATGAATAGCAATATTTTTCTATTACCATCGAAATTTACCATTTATTTTGCTCTCGGGGAGAAAAATACCCGAAATCAATATTTTAAACTTAAAACACTTGTCGGATTATTTACCCGCTATCATCCTGACATCCTGACATCACGCGTATGTATATCATATGCTATTGTTCCAAAATCACGAGTACGTCAAAGGCGATGATATTTTCGTACCGCTGTATAATTTTTTCAAATGTTTTATTACGTAGGTAACAGGGGCGTAATTACGGTGTGTGTGTGTGTGTGGAGGAGTTATATATGGCCATTTTTTTTTTACATGAATTTTAATGTATCGTCTAAATGGTGTGTCAATGTCGGCCGTACACACAAGTCGTAGTAAAAAAAAAAATGAAGAAATCCTTGACAAATTGGCGTAATAGCCAAGAAAACTTGCAATTTTGTAATAAAATGTAGTGTTTTAGTGACTTTAGTACACATATTTTGTACGGTTTTATCATGTTTTGAACAATGTGACGTGTGGCAATTGTGCTAAAATAGGGCGCGGGGAGGGGTTTGTCGTCGTAAAATTTTCATATCCCCCCCTCCGGTAGGCAGAACCGTGGGCACATTGGCGGGGGCCCGGCCGGCCGGCGAATCAACGGAATCCGTTATTTTATTGCGACCGGGGCATCGTCCAGCGCAAAACACTCAATCGGTTATAATTGTAATAATATTTCTTTTGCAGACAGTACCGGATTCACCCTGAGACCGGTGTGCGGGCTACTGTCTTCCAGGGACTTCCTGGCGGGATTGGCGTTCAGGGTGTTCCACTCCACCCAGTACATCAGACACCACAGCAGGCCGCTGTACACGCCCGAACCGGACATCTGTCACGAGCTCCTGGGCCACGTGCCGCTGTTCGCCAACCCGGCGTTCGCGCAATTCTCGCAAGAAATCGGGCTGGCGTCGCTCGGCGCGCCCGAGGATTACATAAAACAATTGGCCACGGTAAATTCATACGGACAATAGAACAATAACGATTATTTTTGTTTCGTCGCGTTAAAATTTACTTTCGTGTATAACCGCAAGTTGTAATAACGCGCGGCCGCAGGTCACGCGCGTTGGTTTTCCCACCGAACGTTGCCCGAAAACGTCGAAACGCCCGTTGAAATTCGATATTATTATTCTGTATCGACAGTATCGGTGGAGATCTATCAGAACGGAATATGCAACGCGTGGCACAACACCGAATACGGTTATAATCGGGCCTAGGAAATTATTTAGCACTAAACCAATTACGTTTCACCGAGCCCGGTTAGGTTGACGCGTTCAAATTTAATATCAAGTCCAAACGTCTCATGTCAATAATCAACGAGTTGCATTTTGCACACGATTACATTTCAACGTGTTAAGTTAATATTTCGTGTACTTAACGCGTACACTCCGAGTTAATTTAGTGTATTTTAAGTAATGGTAAATTTTGGTCAAAAGCAAATTTTCGTACTTTCGTGTTTTATTTCTTATTCGGTAAATCTACAGTTTTAGTATAATTCCGAGTCACATTCTCTGTCTATGGAAAATCATAAAGCGATTTAGGACAACAGGATCATATGGGGAATATGTGGGATACAACGACCATGGATATATTATTATTTTTTATTCGGATAAACCTCTCGTAGCAATAGCAGTGTAGACAGTAGGTACACAATATGACGGTTTGAGTATCTGTATGTGAGTGGCAATTATACTCTTTCTGTAAAATGTGTTAAATTTAATGTACCGGTAGCTATATTTGTCTCACAAAAAGATTTGAGCTTACAAATATCGTCTGTGAATATCTTCGTCTGAATCAAGGGTCTCCTGCCTACCCCTTTTCGAACCGACCCACCGAGCTCCAACTGAAATTTTGAAAGTTACAACGACTTTTTTTTTTGATCTTCTAGTTTAGGTTAGGCCCGCCTTAAAAATACTTTAAAGACCCCCCGATCTGATTTCTATTATGATAGTTTGCGGTCAACACAATTGTAAAATTTAATTTTTAACTAAGCTAATTATTTTAATTGATTTCATTTACGAAATACTTGGCTAAACTTAATTTTGTCTGTATTAACTTAACATCACGAGTTAAAAAACAATTGTTTACTCGTCCAGCCTTGGTTTTAAGCGTTTCGACGGGCATTTAAATACGTCAAATAGCACTAAAAATTTGGAAAACACGCCAAATGAAACTTGAGATTTTTCTAAATTTTATTGTTGGAATTAAATATTTTACTTCGTTTTCGAATTCCTTGGGCGTATAATAATTAATCAAATTAGCATTAAATGCCACGCGGAAGAAATGGCGAAAAAATGGCGAAAAAATGGCGAAAAAAATTCGTACGCGACACCATCGAAGCGCGAAACGGATTTGTTACATTCGAGGAAAGTTCTATAGGATTCACTGAAGAAAAATGAATTAATTTGGTCTGTACTTGTATTTCACCGGTTTTACGTTTATATTATACAAATCGGAAAAACCGCAAATTGTCTCGTTTGTTTAAGGGTATCGGTTCCACACGTCGTCGTCGCTCTGACGATCGTTCAGCAGACCTATAAAATCACGACCTAAACGCGAAACGCGTTAAGTACACAATAAAGAAAGAAAGACAAAAAAATCGTGCCTATTGTTACTGATAAAAACCCGTAACATCGGTACTTATAACAATAACGGTGTGTATAGGTATCCGGTCGTAACGACGTCAACTGTTTTTTCCCCCCTTTTGTTTCTATATACCTATATTCTATTTTTCCGTTACATTATAGAATATATTCTTGTTGTTACCGTACGCGTTAACAACAACAGCAACCGGACGGGACGAGAAATTTAGTTGAAACACTGAAAGCATTGCAAAACAAAAAAAAAAAAAAAAATTAAAAAAAAATATCCATTCCGAGTTTTAATTAATTATTTAAGTCGTGATTATTTTATTTCACCTGTCAAGGGAAATAATTTATAACAAATTACAAAATTGTGAGCCCCTATAGAAATTGAAATTTAAAAATCCGTTTACGAGATGCCGTCTTCACAGATTTTTCCGTGCTAATATATATATATTTCTAGAAAAAAGTCGAAAATCTAGTATTAATCAAAAAAAAAAAACAAAAAAAAACTTTCAGATATAACGAGTGACTTACGTTTTAACCATAAAATCAGCTAATGATGTC
Source organism: Tuberolachnus salignus (assembly GCA_956483605.1). Taxonomy (NCBI): domain Eukaryota; kingdom Metazoa; phylum Arthropoda; class Insecta; order Hemiptera; family Aphididae; genus Tuberolachnus; species Tuberolachnus salignus. The sequence continues at coordinate 6,195,586 of OY101433.1, read as the reverse complement.
CAGGTCGGTTAATTTAATTTTCACTCTATTTGAGTTATTTTACAACAAATATATTAATACTATTTGTCAAAGCTGGATTGATACTAATTTTAAAGTCAAATGTTAAGTTAAAAGTTACTTTTTCGACTAGTTAAGTCGAGTCTAGTTAACTAGTTAAACTAGAATGTTAGAAAACAACTCGGTCAATAACTTAGTTATTTATTTTCATAAATAGTTACAACGTGTGTACTTATGTTTTTCGCATTTAGTTATCGACGAAAATAATTACGTATTTTTACTTGAATATTACTAATACGCAACAAGGAAACCCACTCGTTTCCTACAAGTCTATACAAGTCTAAATATTAGTTGACGAGTAAAAAATACGCCTATGATTGTGGCAATGGGCAATTTTCAATAAGTAACTTAAGTTATTATTTTCCCGACAATCGTTTATTTAACTTGATCATCGAAACGCATTTATATTTTCTAATTAGGTAAACATGACTTTGCTTAGTCGATTTTTTTCTTTTTTTTTTTCGTTTAGGATATTTTAACTTAAACAATTTTTGTTATCTTGCCCAGCTGTTTATTGGGTTCGATCTGTCTCAATGAATAAAACGGTGCGCGTTACGTTGCAGTGTTATTGGTTCACCGTCGAGTTCGGGCTGTGCCGGCAAAACGGCGAGCTGAAGGCGTACGGCGCGGGGCTGCTGTCGTCGATCGGCGAGCTCAAGTACTCGCTGTCCGGCAAACCGGCGCTCAAGGAATTCGACCCCGAGGTGACGGGCAACCATCCGTACCCGATCACCGAATACCAGCCCACGTATTTCGTGGCCGAGAGTTTCGACGACATCAAAGACAAGCTGATGTGAGTCCATAACCTTGCCTGTTATACCAAACTCCTATAGACCTTTTTTTTTTTATAAACCCAAGCGGTGTCCAACCTGTTGTATTACGCGAAGACATTTTTTTGATAAGCGAAAAAAAATACGCTTGTACGCGGATATGAAATGGTTGGAAACCGTTACACTAACCCATACATTTTGTTCGCCCGATTTATACGGGACATTCCGTAACAACTATAACAACCCGTCGTCTTGTGTTTTCCGCAGCAAATTCGCCAAGACCATACCGAAAAAATTCGGGATCCGATACAACCCGTACACGCAGAGTGTACAAGTCTTGGACTCGAAAATGCAACTGCAAGAGTTGGCCAACAACATCAGCAGCGAACTCCAAATACTGAGATACTCCCTGAACAAGATGGACTGAATTGTCCCATCGTCCGTCCCGTCCCACCCGTCCCACCCGGAATTATTCCCCAGAGTGTAAACCGTGTTAATTATATTATTATTATTATTATTGTTATTGCTCATTATAATCAGTGTTAGGCAAAAATAACTAAACATGTATCTATTGATAAAGATAAACGATAATCGAATACAATTTATCTGGATAATAAAAATTATAAAAAAAGATAAACGATTTAAATTTGTATAATTTATCTATGTATAGATTTATTTTCGTCAATTTATTTATATTGAAAAATATACGTGTTTTTCAACTATTAAGAAATGTACAACGAAAATCAATAAAATTAAAATAAATAAAAAATACGGCCTTCACAATGGCGCCGATTAAATCCAAAATTCATTCGAACAAGACGCCGCAATCGAAAATCCGATCAAGACTACTGGTAAAAAAGTGGTTTACTAACAGAAAAAAAAAGCACGCGTAGTAAACACAAAAAAATGTATCTAGACGAATCAGCGGAGATAGTTCAATTATTTATCTTGAATAGAGATAAGATAGTCAATTTCGGTTATTATCTAGACGAGATAAAATATAATTAATTATTTATTATCGAAATAACGCCAAACCGAGAAACGGTCGGGTCAGGCGATAGAGGATTCTCGTCGGTCTGCTCCGTTAAAATATAAAACGTAGAGGGTATACCGGAATGGGTAAAAAAAAAAAAAAAAAAAAAATAAAAATTATTAAAAACATGACTTTGTGGATTACAACGCGTAACCAAGATTTTCATAGCCAAATATTTTCTTTTCGATAATCTCGCGCACATTGTCAAATTTTTTACCTCTAGCCGCTAGAACGTACTCGTTCTCGTTAATAAATGAAAAAAAAAAAAAAATGAATAATACTTATTTGTTAATCGTTTTTCGTCCAATAGTATTTTGATAAATTTTCGCCGCGGATCGACGGCCGGCGAAATGGCAATTGCAAAAAACGCCGGGAAAACTCGATGGATTTGTTTTGTAAAACGGGCCGCGGTGCCGCCGAGACGCGGACATTCGCGGGCGGGCGGGCGGGCGGGTACGCGCCACCCGGGCGGTCGGCGGGTCGGCGGCGAGGGAGGGAGTCGGTTATGCAACGGCACCGGCGAAACTGCCGCCGCAATTAATCGGGCCCCAATTTCCACCTGTCCATAACGCGTTATTATTATTGCACAACGCCGCCGCCGCCATATCAAAACCGCCCCCTTGACTAATTTCGTTTAATGAAACCGAACGACCGGAGCGCGGCCGCCGCGCAACGTTTCCACGACATAAAAAACATTATTTCACGCAACGGGGAAACCCATTTTAAACGGAATGACAAATTGTATTGTAGGCGTGTACACACGTACACGCGTACGCGCGCGCCCGTCACCCGATTTTCGGGTTTGGTTATACGAATGAAACCGAACATTTACGGGTTAGGGTACGCGCAATATTATTTTACTACTCGAACCGTTCGTGCTTGCTACGCGTTGCAAAATATTATTGTAACGTAACGTAACGCAACGCAATTATCCTTTTTTTTTTTTTTTTTTTTTTCGTTTTTTTGCGTGTGTAATTTTTCATACTCTAAGATAAATGTATATATATATATATAATGTATCAATATAATAATGTATCAATAGCGCAATATACAATAGATAATATTTATTTGGCGTATCGATAATTAATAATAATAACGGACGACAATAATAATAACAATACAATTATTAATAACGATGATGATGATAATAATAATAACAATAATAGTTATAATAATAATAATAATAATAATAACGAACAAAACGAATATATTATACTAAAACAATAATAATTATAACGAGTAAAAAAATAAAAACGGATAAAATATTATGTAATTATACTTACATATATATATATATAACCTATACGTTTATAATAATAATAAATGTTACAAAACACTGGGTATCGTGGCAAACGTAGACGAATATAGGAGCGTCTGTAGACGTATTATAGACGAATATATATATATATTATAATTTTTTTTTATTTTCTTTTTGGATAGATTTCCCTCCGGTTGCGAGGAGCCGGTACTGCCGCGGTGTCTTCGGCTTACTCTACTCGGTCGTGCTGCCGGTGCCGCCGCCGTAGTCGGCTATCTCCACCTTGTTGAACATTTCCTCGAGCGGCACGCCCTCGAGCTTGGGCGCGGCCGCCGCGGGCGCCGGCGTTTCCACGATCGTCTTGTAATACTTGCTCAGTCCTTCGGGCTGTTCGCCGTCGTTTCTCTTGACCAGGAATCCCGCGTGACTGGCCCCGTGGCCGCCGCCTCCGTGACCGCCGCCTCCGTGCCCGCCGCCGTATCCGCCGCCGCCGCCGCCACCTCCGCCACCGCCGTCCACACCGTGATGGTGCAGGTGCGCGTGGTGTCCCGAATGCTTGTGGCCGTGCGACGCCTGCGCGTGATGCGCGTGCGTGTGCTGCGATTTGCCGTGGTGCTCGTGCCCGTGCCCAAAGTTGCCGTGGTGCCCGTGTGAATGTTCGGCCTGCCCGTGGTGTTTGTGATTGTGGTCCGCGTGGCCACCGTGAGCGTGCGAGTGCTTGGCGTGTCCGAGATGCTTGTGCGTGTGCCCGGCCGAGCCGTGGTGTTTGTGCGCGTGTTGCCCGCTGAGCGTGTGCTTGTGCCCGTGTTCGGCGTGCGCCACGTGGTTATGCGCGTGGTCCGAGTGGCCCTGGTGGTGGTGACCGTGCTCGTGCTGCCCGTGGTGCTTGTGCGAATGTTCGGCAGCGGCTACGTGCTTATGTGAGTGTGCGCCCGAACCGACGTGCTTGTGCCCGTGCTCGGCCTTGCCGTAGTGCGAGTGCTTGTGCTCGCCTGTTCCGTGATGCTTGTGGTCGTGGCCTGCGTGTCCCGTGTGCTTGTGGTCGTGTTGCCCGTGACCCGCGTGCTTGTGGTCGTGTTCTGCGTGGCCCACGTGCTTGTGGATGTGCTCCACCTTGCCCTCGTGCACGTGCCTGTGTATCACTTCGCCCTTGTGGATGTGTTCGCCGCCGCCACCACCGCCGCCGCCGCCACCTCCGTGTCCGCCACCGCCGCCGCCGCCGCCGTGTCCGCCATAACTGCCGTGCGTGTTATGACCTCCGCCTCCGGAATGGAGATAGGGCGACAGCTCTGCGCCCGTCGTGAAGTCCCCATGTCCCAGATAACTATAATATATTCAAATTCATCCATCAGCGTATTATTTTCATGACACGTGCATCATTCACGGATGAGTCTTACTGGTCCCAAGGGTCAAAACAGACGGTGACCGGATGGGAACGCCTTACCCTAAACGTACCCGAGGCAGCAGCCAAATGGATATTTATTTAAAAATATTATAGCCGGCCAAAACGTATGTTGAACGATCAGAAAAAAAAAAAAAACATTTTATGTAAAGTCTACCGGTTCGAGGCTCAATGGTGAAATTTGCCCAAGGAGAAAGGGTATATATGTTTTGTATTTTCTCGTCTTGCTATTCGAAAAAAAAAATCTTTGAAAAAATACCTCGATGTGTAATAAGAACACAAATCTTTACAGGCTTTGTAGTGTGAAACGTTTAAACGTTAAATCATTATAATAGGTACTTTTTCCACGCCCGTAATAACGTTTTCGTGACGCCACTGGGTTGGGGTTTGAGCGTTTAAAACATTTTTCCCACCGATACCAGAATCGCCAAACACACGACAATATCGCAATACCGATTACCAGGATAGCGAAAAATCGTTTGTAATATATTGTTTCGGGCGGATTTATACTTGTTCGTGTTAATAAGAGTTACACGATTCGAATAGATTCGAGAAAACAAAAAAAATGTCGTATTTATCGTATTGAATCGATATCGTTTCAAATCATGGATGTACGGTAAAATTATAGTATAACGGACCCCTTGCAATTATAATAAATTATAATAACAAAAAAAAATAAATAAATAAATTATACTAAGTATATAACAATATTAAATTTTACAACAAATTCACCTTTCTTCGCCGGAGGAATTGTCGAAACAGAATATCGCTAATAGTGTAAAGATGAACGCCCCGACAAGCTGAAACATAATTACAATAGAAAATAAAATATTTTAATAAAAAAAAAAAAAATGAACAAATAATAAGTATATATATAAAAAAAAAAAATGTTACGAAAAATTAGATTAAAAATATTAACAGTTAAAAGTCGCGGATTGTCGTTGATTATATTAAAAATAATGGACAATATTACTCAGGCTCGGATGTTTTTATGTTTTTTTATACGATTCGAACAGTGTCGCATACGAAATCCTTTCTACGCGTATACAATAGACAATAATATTAACACAAATAATAAGGTTCACGGTATCGTCAAAGTGTTCGATACGTAACGCGTATTTGTATCAATCGTATCCACGAATATTTATATTATTTGTAGTTAGTCGAACTATAGTATAGCGAAAAGTGAAATGTTTTCTACCGTTTATGTTCAATATTATATTTCGTTCGGCCGCATTTACTCGATCGACCGGAACGGATTTAAATATATACGCTCGCGTACATAAATCAAAAATCAAAAAAAAATCCGGTTAAATTCGTATTTGGAAAAAAAAAAAAAAAAAAAAAAAATGATCGTTCTTAATTTCGAGCAGACGTTTCTCGTTCGCGAGTGGGTCGATATATTTTATTAATCTTGTTTTTAATGGAAATTAATTGTTGTTTTCAATAATCTGCTCGAACACATTTGTAAAAAAAAAAAAAAAAATAAATAAATAATAATTTTCGGAGTTGAATAAAAAAAAAAATAAATGTATTATAATTTCGAAAATTTTCATAATAAGAACATAACACATTTCAAATAAACCGTTATTGTCGGTCGCAGGACTGCGATACATATTTAGATTTACAGCGGGGACTTAAACGACTTCGGCAACGATTAATTTTGTTTGCCTATTTCATTTAATATATTTATATATATATAAAAAAATATTTATACGCAATACAACTAAATAAAAAAATTATATAGAAAAAGAACAAAACAAAGCCTGGAATATTGTATAGGCTGAGAGTAAATACGACCGGTTTTGATTAAAAAAAAAATTATTATCTTCGGGCTATAGAAACAGCAAAGGCGAAATTATAATACTATTTTTTATATATTTGCATATGATTTTTACATTTATTTATTTATTTATTTTTTTTTTATATTTTATCGAGTGTATTATCAATATCTAAAACGATAATTGATTGTTTTTATTTGTTTTTGTCTAGGTTATTAAAACTTTACATTTATCGCGCACAGACAATCGTCTGTAAACAGTGTTAGACAACTGAAAAGATAACTGAAAATTTATCTAGATAAAGACAAACGGTAATTGAATAAAATGTATCTAGATATAGATAAAAGTGTAAATTGTCTAGATAAAGATAAAACATTATATATCTGGATAAAAAAAAAAAAAAAAAGATAACAATTTAAAATTTGTATAACTCATAGTCTATGCGTATTTTTTTCATCGATAAATTTATATATTATACATGATTATTTTTAATCGAATCGTAAATAAAGTAATCGTTACTGCGGTAAATTTCCTACGCTCTTCCCAATCGTTAAGAAAAATACAACGGACATAAATATAAAATTACCGCCTCGACGCACCGATTAGATCGAAAATTATTTCAGATAATATGCTACACTCGAAAATCGGGTCGAGATTTCTGGTAGATATGTTGTCTACAGACAGAAAAAAAAAAAAAAATAAAAAATGAATTACATACAAAATTTATCGTAAGTAATAATAAAAAAAAAACCCAACCAATCCAGATAAATTAGTCTAGACAATGCAATTGTTCGTCTTAGACAAAGATAAAATAATAGATGATTAATTATTTGTCTAGATAATGACCGACTGTGTTTGTGAACCGTTTAGAGTCGTCTAACCCCTACGGACGTACAAATTAATGGATAGCGAAAAAAAAAAACCCCGAACGAACTCACCGCACGGTGATACTAAAACTACGTACGCGAAAAAATTTGTTAAAAAATACAACATAATAATAATAATAATAATAATAATAAAATTTTACCGTTTTACATAATTCGTAAAACTAATTAATTTTTTTTTTTTTTGTTTTACTGACCATCTCCTATGGGTGGACGACACTCGTTGCGGTCAGAGAAGTACCATCAATGAATACTACGGACGGGTCGTATAAAAACGGCGGACGGAAGAACAACAAAAACAAATAAAATAAAAAATAATAATAAAAAAAAAAACAAAAAAAAAAACAAAAAATTAAAAATAAATACACGCGACGGTAAAGAAAAGTAAAAAAAAAAAAATAAAAAAAAAATAACTCGTTGGCGAAATGGCCCCGGGTGGTCGTCGATAGTAAACGGTAAACGGCGGCGGTATAAGACAATTGTACGGAAAACGATAAAACACGACCGGCGCGCGGACACTGTACACGAACGGCGGGCGGGTCGCAGTAAATAGACGGTGGCGTACGGTAGCGCGTGCCGTTTTATGTGGCCGGTGTGTTTTGTTCCGGTCCGTTTTAGGGGGTCCGTTCTAGGGGGGATGATTTGCCGGAGACGTTTGCCTTACGTCACACCCGCGGTGTACGCCCCGGTAGGAGGAGACGCCGCCGCCGCCGCTCGTATATTTTGCCGTTGGATTTTTTTTTTTTTTTTGTAATATTTTCCTTCTCTACGGAAGATTATACTATTATTATTATTATTATTATTATTATTACCGAAGCCATAACCGCCGCCGCAGACGTCACGCGACACGCAGTCAACGCAAATAGTATTATTTATTCTCGACCGATAAATGTGTACACGAGTAAATATTACTTACTAACTACCTCTGATCGAAAAATACCCGGATATTTCAAATAAATTTTTATTAACGCAATAAATTTATTCGCACACCACATACTGCCATCTTTTTTTCCACTTTCGAACACATTGCCGGAAGGCACTAATCGCAATGTCCTTAAGATCGATTTCCGTATTTTGTTTAATGTCATCAAATTGTTCGAAAACAGACGTAGATTTGAGCGTAGATTTTAACATCGGAAACAGTCGCACGGGGCTAGGGTCGGGTGGATATGGCGGTTAGTGACACTACGGGAGTATGATTTTTCGCTAAGAACTGACGAACGAGCAATGAGCTGTCATGAGTCGGGGCTCTAATCGTTGATACCAACATCCAAAAACCACTTTTCCAACTTTCTGGTTTTTTTCTCTCGAACATTTTCATGAAAATTCTGAATAAAAATATTACTGTTTGCCCTTGAGGCACCCCCATTCTCGGTCTAGGAGAATTCGCTGACTTCCACTGTGATGATTGACGCTTGGTTTCAACAACATACCCGTAAATCCAATTATCATCACCCGCTATAATATGTTTTTAAAAGTCTAGGTCAGCTTCTGCTCTTTCAAAAAGTTCTCGAGAGATGGTTTTGTTTTTGTTCATTGGTTAAGAGACGAGAAACAAATATGACTGCGATTCGGTTCATGCCCGATTCTTTGGTTAATATTTCTTGGCAAGAACCATATGATATTCCTACGTTTTCCGCAACTTCTCTGATAGTTAATCGACGAGTAATTTCACGAACAGTTTCATTTGTTTTACTGGTCGAGGGTCTACCAGGTCGTCGGTTATCCTTAACGGATGTCCCACCTTCCTTAAACCGTTTAAACCACTCAAAACACGTTGTCCGAGACAGAACATCATCTCTAAAAGCTTGCTGCAAATGTTCAAAAGTTTTACTGGAACTTTTCCCTAATTTAAAACAAAATTGTACGCACACACGTTGTTCTTCTATTGCTTCCATTACGAAAATCGCCGCGTGACTGAAACATGTTTTCGTAAAAATGCCATAAAATCAAAATAAATTTTGTTACCGATTTCAAACCAACGCTCAAATTCTCGTTAAAAGTTACTTTATCGAATAATATTATCGGTGTCTTTTTCGATCACACCTCGTATACTCGTCGTTATTCTATTTCGTTTTACCATATTATTATGACGTGCGATTTTCTTTATCCTTTTTTTTTTTTTTACTCTATTGGTTTTCTTGCCCGGGTTCCCGTAACGTGGTCTCCGGTAGAAAATATTGTCCACTCGATCCATACGGAAATAGTGGAGGGGGAGGGGGTGGAAGAGGTAATTTATTTTAGAAATTTCGGAATATTTACGAAAAAACGGTTTTTGATTATTTTCGATTTGGATATTTCTCTTGTAGTTTGGTTAAAAAAAAAAACGGTCGTAGAGACCATAAAACCCACCGAAAAGAACGGTCTACTCTTCGGATTCGAACAGGACACGGGAGATATGGGCGACACAAATGGGCGCCGTTCCTCATCCAAGACGTAACAGTATGCGGCCACCCTAACCAGAGTATTGCGTACTAGACTGTCCAATGAGAAAGTCCAAGGGAAAACCGATGATGGATATCCTCATTTCGACTCGCCCCTAGCTGATGTGGTCGAGTTGATAAGAAACCAAGTTAGGTTTTTCTTTGTTACTATCAGTCGTTTGTATTTAATCGTATTTAAAATATCGCTCTAAGCACTGTAATAATAAATAAATGGGTTCAAATTTTGTGGAAAATCGTAAAAATCACAGCGTTTCGCAAACTATTTTCCGATTTATATGGATAAAATTCATTTGGCTCAACAATTTCAATCCAAAAAATACTGACAGTTGTGATACATTTTGTAGTTGAAAAAAAAACTTTCAATTTAAATTTATTGAAACTTCGCACACAATCGTTTTTCGTATACAGATATAAACTAAATTGTCTATCATACCTTCCACATCTTTCACCTACATTAACCCATCCATAATGCGGAGTATGTCCGTGCAATTTGGGTCTGTTATCAAATTTTTTACCAAAAATATTGCCCCGTTCATCGAGTTCAGGGATGATTTTTAATGGGAAATATGTCGGTAATGCGTTGGGGAGGTCACTTTTTGATTTTTCTTGTAGTATTCAACGGGAAACACAGGAATAATGTTTACGCAATAACGGTTTCTGTTATTTCGTTTGTTGTCCAGTTTTTTTTTATTTGCAGAGAAATGCCAAGTTTTTCGGTCAATTGTACAATAAAACTATTAATTTGAGTTGTTTTTTCAAGTGGTCAGTATTATAGTCGTATAATGTGTGAATTTTAAGTTGTTATTTCACTTAATTTAGAAGTCTGGATCCACTGACAGACGGAAGGGCGGGCAGACAGATTTGCCACGACAAAATAGAGTTTCGTTAGGGCCCAGGTCCGGACGGATAGAGGGAATTTGGGGGGTCGTCACCGCCCCAATAACACCAATTTTCGGTAGTCAGCACAATGAAGATTATGATACGTATAAAAAAAAATATGTAATTGGTAGTTATTCATGATTATTATTTTTAAGTCTGCATTATATTCGGCTTGAGTCGTCAATTTTTTTATCCACGACCACCTGAAATATAACTTGACGGTTAGGGTCCACGGCACGGAATTAAAAAAAAAAAAACAGCATTAAATTTAAACCGTACAACTCCAAACCTTATATTAATCTAAACTGAATATTAGAATACGCTACGCGTAAAAACACTAAAAATACAAAAATATTGGTTAATGTTGAACGCGATATATATACGATTTGTATATATTATAGGTTAGGTATTACTAATGTGTATAAAAAAAATTTGTTTTTTTTAATTTTTTTTTTTATGTATGACAATGACTTTGACCTATATAAAATAACAAAAATATAAGAAATAAAAAAGTATCACATTATTTATTATGCGTTTGATTGTATTTTTTTTTTTTTTTTTTTTGTTATTTAAACTCGCGTTCATATAGATTTATACTCTTTTTTTTTTTTTTTTTTTACGATAATAATATATTACCTATAGATATTATAGAGAATTGTATATATTTTTCTCGGTGTAACTATTGCCTAGTCACAATTTTTTCTATTTCGTTTTTTTTTTTTTTCAATTGATTTAACAACTATATATATATATATACTATCCGAATTCTTTCCACGGTTAATTATACCCGATCTATAAGAAAATCAATACAAGCGCAAACCCGAGTAGGTCGTTGGCTGCCGATGTCGTTGAACTGTTGTTAGTTTATAATTTGTCGAGTTATCGTTGTAGGTTGATTTCAAACGACAATTGTCCGTCGATCGAAAAATGCAATAATTATATTTTTATCAATCTAACGAATACAGGGTGCGGCGGAGCCAACTGACGTGTTTAACGGGGGTCATTAGTCTGAGATGAGATAAGCGCAGGCCTATAGTAGTGGTCTATTTTGAATTATACAGTTATGCCGTTTTTAGTCGTAATCGTGGTCTGGACAGGTGTACGTCGAGGTTTCGTCGTGCGTACGTATTTAAAAAAAAAAAAAAAAAAAAAAAAAAAAAAAACCATTCTGTGATTGCAACACAAAGGGCTTTACGTCTACATCTTGGCGTTTCACGCAACGGATATGTCCCTTATGTGAACACTATTCAATTTTGGATTCGAAAATCGGAAAAGACTGGAAGTACCGACGTAAGTGGACGTGGAGCACCTAGAACCACCGAAAATGTGCAATTAGACAGAGAAGCAATTGAGCGGTCACCAAGACGCTCTGCCTGGGAGCACGCGGTTTGGGGATGTTGTGATGTTGAAAACTTATCTGCAGCACAGGAGTTGGAGGAAATGGCTGAAGATCATGGCTTGGAAGACGTATGGCTTTAACAATACGAGGCTAAAGCGCATACAGTTCGAATTTCGTTTGGTGTTTTGCGACAAACGTTCCCTGGGCGGTTGGTCACTCTGAGGGGTGACGTAAGCTGGCCGGCACGCTCCCCCGATTTAAGCACGTGCGATTTTTCCTCTGGGGGTTCCTTAAGGATAAGGTTTTACAGCAATGGATTGTTGCTGACGGCCGTCATCTTGAAGATATCATTTTCAAAACATAAATTAAAAAAAAAATGGGATTACCTAATAATTCGAATAAAACAAACGGTTTTTCTCTAAGTATTAATGTTCGTTATGTATAGCTGCTCAAAACTCATCAGTCAGCTCCGCCGCGCCCTGTATTGTACACGTTAATGCAGTACTGTCTCTCCGACAGAGACGCGAGTAAAACGATATGAGCGACAGTTGGACGACACGCAGTTTTCACTATAATTTGCCGAACATTTTTCTTTTATTAAATTAGATATTTTTTATTTTCCGATCCCGGGTGTAACGAAGAATCCATCGGTTTTACTAATATATGTTATTTTACTATCGGAAAACAGGTGTCCGAGTGCTCCGATTTTCTCACGTCCTACATATGCGGATCGAAACATGTTTGAAATATTTTTCTAAAAAAAAAAAAAAACAACCAGGCAACAATATTGACGGACAACATTTTTTTGTCATTTTATTGGCTGCAATGGCGTAAAACACGATTAATATACTACTAGCTAAATCGTTACAATTCCGGCATTCTATTGTGTTCTTAATTATTCTATATAGGTAACACCACACGAATTCCGACCTACAAGAGTGGCCTACCCACGGTGCAATGGCTTTTTTTTTTTTTTTTTTAATTTTATTATGTTTTATTTTATTTTGTTCCAATTTCATAAAATTCATACGAATGTGTCCGTAAATGATGTTAGATAATAATAACATACACGATACATATTGTAAGTGTACCTACAGACTTCTTTTTTTTTTTTTTTTTTTTGTCATATCAATAGAGTATTTTTCCTTTTATTCGATGTAATCGAATTAAAATCAATATCGCGAATACCGAAATATGACGAAAGCGTACATAGCGTAAAAAACGGTTTTCCTCAGAACAAATATTTACTGTCTGAAAAATATTACGTGGCGATATAGTGTGCCTATTTTGAAATACCGAAGAAATATTATTTTTGTTTGCCAATAAAATTTTGTTTTATACGATTTATCACAAGGCTTGACAGTGTAACTGGTTAGGACTTACAGAGTTCGTAAACAAATCCGTAAAATTATAAAACCTAGTGACTTTTAAGTTATTTTCATAACGTAACACGTTACTCGTTCAGTTGATTTATCAGTTACGTTATTATTTTTATCTATTAGAAAATAATAACCCGAATAGTTTTTACAGTGTAAAATTGCAGTCTATCAAAAATATTACGAATGTAACTTCTGACTGAACTTTTAGTTTTTGAACATAGGTTTTGCTATGATGCCTTTTTTTCTGTCTGTAACCAATTTTTCTACCAGAAATCTTGTTTTCGAGCATCAGTAGTTTCTGGTAGAAGATATTGTCTAATTGTGACATGGGGGAAGGGGGTATTTTTTGATTGTCATAATAATTGCGACATGAAGGAAAACGGAAAATTTACGCGATAACGGTTTCTGTTATTTCCATTGTTGATTTTCGGTTGTGAGTTGTAATCCGGTTAAAAATAATCGTGGAGTCTGAATACTTTTCACCGAATACTCCGGTTAGCCCTTTCTGAACGTGGTAAAATTTGCATAGCGTTCTGCTAGATTCTGACGATTTGCGAGCTATTTTTATAGTCATTTGAAATTTTCGAGTTTTATTAAGTTTTATTTGGTTTTATATGATACAATTTATTGCTCGACACAGCAGAAATGTTTAAAACGCGGACACAAGTTAGTGGTAAGTGGTTAAAAAAGAATAAAATTGTTATCAATTTGTTTTATGTCTTTTCAAATTCAAATTTCGACGAAAGTCGTTAAAATCACTTGGCTATAACTGTTTTTCCGGTTTATGCCGATAAAGTTTGTTTGGATTTTAGACATTTGTAAATTATTTTGTAGTCGCAAATAAACGTATATAATTTTCAATTCGAATTGATCAAAACCGCACAACCTTAGACCGGTCCACTCGGTCGGAATCGTCGTTGTCCGTTCGCAATGAATGGCACAGATATAAATTCACCTCTATATTTATTCCCGAATTACCTCCTTGCAACACGCGGTGGGTCCGAGCGGTATCCTATCGATTTTTTTTTTTGAAATTTTATTTTCGTATTAAATACAACATTTTTTTTTTTTTAATTTTAAAACTAAATTACCTACGGCGCACATGCGCGACCGTTATACGTATACACAAGTCGAGATGTTTTCCGTGTTCCGACGATCGTCCGGGAAACGACACGCGATTTCCCGTACGGAATTATATTTTTTACTTTCTCCGTTCGCACGCGCCCGTATCGGGAAACTCTATAGACAATATTGACCTCGGGAATTTCTTTGATTTTCGTTACAAAACATAACGATCGTAATATAATAATTACGTTTGCTTCGCCCCGTTCGGTGCCGCCGCGTATACGTATCGTTTCTTTAGAAATAAATAAAAAAAAAACACACACACACACACACACACACAGACCGGGGGGGGACTCGGAGAAAAACGACTTCTTTCGCCGTGACAAATCCGTACAGTTTTTTTTTTTTTTTTTTTTTTTTTTCAATAAATAATAATAATATTATGTCTGTCTCTCAGCACGATAATAATAATACAATATATAACAGTAACGCGATGTGTGTATCACTATTATTATTATTATTATTATTATTGTCGTGTATTTTGTTATCACCGCGGCGGGTGCAGAACGCGAATTTAATGTAATTTAATATTTATTACGACAGTTTACTATAACGATATTATATACGACGTCCGCACGCCTGCCGAAATATTATTATACAACCAGTCGTATAGGAAATATTTACGTTACAAAAATGATATAAAAAAAAAAAAAAAAAAAAAAGAAAAGCAAAAATAAACGATAGTAATCATTAGTGGTCACCTGACTGCTACGTCGTCGCGGTTGTGGGCCCTTTTATTGTATAAACTATAATATAATATACGAGTGTATATATATATATATATATATATATATTATAATAAACTTATTATTGTCCGGCGCGCGTATTTATAATTACGAAATAACCGATTTCGTTGACCTCCGGTGGTTTTTTTTTTTTGTCGAGGGGAAGGCCCCCTCACAAGGCACTCGGGAAAAAAAAAAAAAAAAAAAAAAAAAAAAAAAACAATACTCTGATCCGATCTTAGCGCAAATATTGCACTAGACGCCGTTTTGTCACGCCGCCGGACAAGGTGTGCCCGTATAAATATTATCGATTTCACGCCGGATTATTGATGGTTTATATTGTAAGGCAATACGCTCGGTACTCGTATAAAATATATTATATTATTATTATTATTATTATTATACTCGTTAAGGTCACACGTTGTCGTATTAAAATAATAATCATTATCGTTGGAAATATTTACCGTAATATATACGCGACTCGAGAACGTTTAGGTGGATATTGTACACATTAATAATGGAGCAGAGAGAGAAAGAGAAAGAAAGAGATATATATATATATAATATATATCTATATATTTATATATTATATATATATATATATATATATATATATAGAGAGAGAGAGATAGATAGATAGAGATAGAGATAGAGAGAAAGAGAGAAAAAAGAGATAGAGAGAGAGAAAGAGAGAGAGATGTTTAACAATAAACATTGTTGGACAAAGATACAGCGAGCAATGCGAGTCCTGCATACGGGAGGAGACCGCAAGAGGACGCAAATAATGATATTTTCAAAAAAAAAAAAATAAAAACTCAAATATGTTGTAAATATTTTTTTTTTAGAATTTACCGTTCATTTGTAAATTATTATTATTAGTATATTAACCATATTGCACTATTGCTCCGTGTGATAAAAAATAAAAATTATCTAAGCGATTTAATCAAAATCCATACGACATAATTTTATTTTTACAACAATAATAATAAAAAAAAAAACAAACAATTTTATTACAATTAAAACGAATAAATCCGCGAGCAAAAACTTGTGTTTTATCTTGCTGTTGTTGGAAATCACTAATTTCTTTTTATTGAATTACGATTGAAAAGTTGTGTAAATGGGGTGTGGAGTTCAACGATTGCGACAGACGTTAAATGGATTTTAAGTCGCGTATCCCTCTGTTTTTAAATTTACTATTCGAGCACTGGCTCTCTTTCTAACGGTGCCGCTACTATAGTGGACTTAGGGTACGGTCGGTAGGACGTACACTCCACAATTTATTAATACGTATATTGTATTGGGTATAGGCAGTGGCGTGCTGACAATTTGTTTACACTTAAGGCAAAACAAAAAAATTAGGACCGGAAACATGGATTTTTTTAATCATTTATTTTTTTTTTTTTACAGCAAAAATCTTATTTAGCCACATTGGTTACAAAGGCTATAGGCATCATGTATACACCATAATTTTTATATGTTATTATATATATTTAGTGTTTGCATTTATGTATTTCGAAACTATACAATATACCTACTTAAAATAGTTTTTACATTAAAGAAAATGAAATACGGTTTATCTTTAATTCAGCAAGAAAAAAAAAAGAATACACAGGAGATACACGAAACTCAGGGCATCATCCCTGAACTACAAAGTTCATCAACATTCAACATATTTGGTGACCCACGTTTCATTCACCTACTATTTTTTAGTTCTGAGGTAATTGCCTTAAAAAACCTACTTTGGCACGCCACTGAGGTGTAGTATTAGTTTGTATGACCGCCATTACCACCGGCGATCTTCAGGTTACTCTGTGTTTCTCAAAATAAACAAAAAAAAAATAAAATAAAAATATTTTCTGTTATTCATCCGTTGTCCTCGATCACCAAATTAAACATTTTAATAAGTCTCGTTATCATATATCAATCACCTAAGTAGATTCATATTTTTTCTTTTACTGTTAAATATGGGTAATCTGCAGAAAAAAAAAAAAAATATATAATTATTTATAAATATTTAAAATTTAATCGTGCACATTCACACAGTGTGATCGATCCATTACAGTATTTTTTTACGGGTCGTGGATTCAATTGTATACCGATCCGGCTATTCGATCGTTTAGATTGCATTCGGGTCAAGTTGGAAAAATCTTGGCCGAAAAATATATGACATGTCATTGTGGATTACGCATTGTGGTCATGTTCCGTGGAGGCCAAAAAAAAAAAAAAAAAAAAAAAAAAAAAAAAAAAACAAAACGTGTACTCGCGTTATTGTCCGGGTGACATAAGAGAAACCGGATCGGAAAAAAATCGAGATCAATAACGAACGAAACCCGACACATTTTACTCGGGAATATTCTTCAAGCGATTCGACCTACCTCTGGAATGTTTCAAATCGCCTTTTTCCTCTTTCTAGAATTTAATAATCTCCGAGAGCATTTTCCGCCGGCACAATCGCCTCCGATTCATTGGATCCCGAACCGTTCCTCTTCAGATTCTCGTACTCGAATTCTACCAAGGTCTCCGTCCACAACGTCCAATAACACCTCTTTCTAGGACAAACCCAACGATGTTGCCGACCGACGGAAATATTGAAAACGGTTTTCGTTCTTTTAGATCAAGACTTGAAATATGTCTAATGCACGTCAAACACTGGCGGTCCGCCGATTTTGCGCGCAGTTAATATTATTACGAGAGCGGCAGTTTTGACATTGGTCTATTGTGTACGCGCATTTTCCCGTGATAATAACGACGCCGAGATAAAGGACTGTGCGCCGTGCAGGAATTCGGTCGAATTAACGAGGGCCTACTGAATTTCAATACGGACGTGTACAAATATTAGGCGTTAAAAAAAAAAAAAAAAAAAAAAAAACGCCTATACTAATCGTTTGACACGACGATACCGCGGTTCGGGCGACGCGAAAAAACTGTCAAACACCGTCGTGTTGGCCCGAGACAATCGATTGGCGGCACTAAAGCCGAGTAAGTTTTTAAGGTCGGTTCCTACGGGCGTGTATCACGAGAGACTCGGCTAGTTTATTAAAATCTTTTTTTTTTTTTAGAGTGAATTTTTACGATTTTCGGCATAATATGTTTTCAATTCACGCGCGTACGTCTGGTTGTCGACAAATAATTCCCGTTTACACGTTTTTACATTTTTCCTCTCTCGGTTTTTACCATTTTATTATAATGGTACCTTGGTACCTACGCATAGGCGTTGGACAATTATTTTATAAAAATTTAATTCATATATAACATTGTTATTAAATGTTATAATATCGCAACTTTAAAAAACTATTAAAAACGCAAATAATTGACGTAAGCGTAACGATTTAGATCTCAATATGATCGTTGTCCGTATGATCCAAATGATTAACAATAATATTATTGATGTAGTTTTAAAAAAAAAAATCTTTATTAATGTTTATATTGAAATTGTAAAATCTTTTAGTGTTTTTTTAGTAAATTACGCGCAAGTATACGAGTATTATATAAAATCGAAACTAGTAATTTTGTGAACGGTCGACTATGAGACAACTCGTTAAATTTTCAAGCATGGTTATACGCGGTGTTGTGCACTGGCTCACTCATACATTTCGAACTTTGAGAACGAAAAAGGAATTTTCATAACTACACGGGACAAATAAAATGTATAGAATGAAAATGAAAACGAAAAAAAAAGTTTTTATTTAAAACAAAAACAAAAGCGTTGTATACAATGAATTTTATTTTACATAATTCCTCAATCAGATTTAATAGTACGTTACAAAAGAATATACTTAAAATTTACGAATACTACTCGTTATGTCTTCGAAGACGGATTAGCTGTAGAACATTTCTACAACACATCTACGACACCATAAATGTGCAAAAATTTTCGTACGTAAAACACACACGTGTAATCGAATAATAATAATAATATGGTTAAAAATGCAAAAATAGCAACAGAAAAAAAAAAAAAAAAAAATAAATAAAATTCAAACAGTGTTTAAACATATTTTACAATGCTCAGCTTAGATTTGTTTTTCGAACGGGAAGGTTTTTGTCACCGATCGCTTAGGAAGTCACTAAAATTTACCGCGACTAGAATACAGGGCGTTTATCGGATTACCGTATAGCAAATATGTTCTGTAATAACAATTATGGTGTACGGAATTATGATGACGATAATTGAAAATATCGAAATCGAATTAACTCGAAACCATCGTACGGTATAATGTACGTGGATAATGTACGCTCGTTCGGGATAAACGAACCGCGCCCGTATGCTGTTAGTCGGCGACGGTTTGACGGTCTCGGTGTCACAGGAGTATGCGGTCTGGCGAGAAAGGCGGTATCGAGCGTTCGCGGTACGGTACGACGGGGTCCAGGGTGTAGTACACGTTGTTGACGAATTGCGGCGAGTCGACGGCTTCCGGCCAAGTGTATTTGCGGTCGCGGGCTACCGGGAACGAGTCGTCGAACCCGGCCGCGTTCTCCTGTACGCGATACCCGTTGTGCGGGGCGACCGTGACGGGCGACCGCGCGCGGTATTTGTGCTGGTGCGGGTCGTCGTGCCGGAGTACCGGGACCACGGTCGCGGCGGTGGCGGTGGCCGCGGTATGCCATCCGGCACCGTACCTCCCCGGCGGTTTCAGAGCGGCCGCGTACTGTTGCTGCTGTTGTCGCTTCAGTTTTTGCTTGTGACGACGGTCCCGCCACTGGTCGCCGCCCGCGAAGTGCCCGTGCATGGGTTTCCGGACGTGCCATATCAGGTCGCCCCCGCGGACGGGGTACGGTCCGCGCAGTTGCCGGTGCGACTCGCTGCCGACTTCCACGACGGGTGCCGGCGGCCGCGGGTATTTCCGGACCGCGTACGACCGGCCGCGGTTCGGGCGCCCGCGCCGGCGGTCCCACTGCCCGTAACCTTGGCCGTGCGCGGTGTCCTCGCGCGGCGCGTCTTTGCGATCGTTGTCGGGCGCCGTAGACTTGTACCCGTAACCGGGCGCGGCCGGATGGATGCCGTACCCCGTCATTACGTTACGGACATTGCGGCCGTCGTCGTCGTCGTCGTTGTCGTCGTCGTCGTTGTCGTCGTCGCCGCCGCCGCCGCCGCCGCCGACGACGACGACGCCGCCACCGCCGTTTTCGTCGCCGTTGTCCACGACCTCTGCCGACCGTACACCGGGCCAGTACGACGTTTTGTTGTGGTCGACGCTCAAGTCGTGCGGCTGCGCCACCGGCACGTCATCGCTGTTTGACTCTATGCTGTTGGGGGGGGCCCTCGCGGTCGACACGCCGAGTACTGCGGGCGGCGCCGTCGACGACGTCTCGACGTGAACCGCCTGCTGCGTACCGGGGTGTTGGTAAACGGGTTTTTCGACGATCTTGTAGATGGTTTTCGTGTGATGCAGTTTTCTGATGTGCACCGGAACCGTAATGATCACCCGATCGTTTCTGGAAAAAAAAAAAAAAAAGACGAGCTTAAAGTAATCGTTTTATAAAATTAATGTACGCAGAATTAGTCCAACGATTTTTCGGGCACGTTGAGAAAACGAAAAACGACGAGACGGCGATGAATTCTAGAATCGGCGGCGCCGAACACGTAAATTAGCCACCACCACCACGCCTTTTTAAAGGGGCTGGATGGGCTGAGAACTTAGACAGTAAGAGTCGTTGTTTTGGGACAGGAATATGTTAGACCGCAACTTTAAATCGTATTTCATATAACTTGTAACTTATAGAATTCGATGTAACAATGTATATGCAAATTATAAACTGGTAAAAAAATATAGGTAATTGGCGTGTAGCGGTCGTTTTTCAAGGAATAACCATTTCAAGCAGGCAAAACGCATACCATTTTGTTATTCTGTGGGCACATTAATTGCCTGTACATCAGCAGAAGATGAAATATATGCGACCGTGTGAAGGAAATGTGATGATGGATATAGGGAGATGCGGAGGGCGAGAGCGAAAGAAGTCGAATTGAAAAAGAAAAAAAAAGGCGAAGGACATTAATTATGACGAAGTATCCAACAGGGTTTTTTACGCAACACAATAGCTAACTTTATGAATTCTTATAAATCAGAGGACAAATCGCCTTGATTGTTCTAAAAGCTGCCGATGTGTGCAGTTACATAACATAGATAAACGAACACCAAAATTTCAATCGATTTTTAGAAAGCAATCAATTGCGTTCACTAGTGTCTATAGACGTATATTTCAGAGATATTTTAGGCTCTTGGCTTTCACATACACGGCCCTGTTCACCACAATCGTCATTGTGAAAGTTCAATCGTTGCTAAAAAAAAAAATAAAAAAAATAAGAACCGAAAACCAAAACGTTTTATTATACTAAAAATAATATTAATATATTACTGTCGTTGTATTTGAATATATTTTAATCTACAGGTTTTTTTTTTTATTTATTGTCAATTATTCGACAAAGACTTTCACCGAGTATGGTTGAAAACCTACTACAATAATTGTCTTGTGTCCATCGTCGTCGAACCATTGAATTTATCCCGCGAATTAAATCCAAATTATCCTAGTGTAGGTACCTATAATAGTGTTATGTAAGGCATAAGTGCAATTAGTTTCGTGTGTGTCGATTTCGGTGCATGACAATATTTGTACGGATCGGTCAAATTAAAGTAACGAATTTTTTCATTGGCTTTTTTTATTTCGATAACTAAAACCAATCAAATCTCTGCAGAATATCGGAAACGAAGCGCACACTAGTACATTTTTATGTAATAATATTATTATTATCATCGTTTTTATACACTGTAATAAAACGTTTTTAGTTAATAGTTTTAGATTCTGAGTGAAGCGAATAATATGTATTGGTTTTGCTATAATATGAGTTTTTTTCTTTATTTTTTCTGCCCGTAGACATCTTTAAATACCAGTTTTCATGTGCAACACTTTTTCTAAAAGCATTTTTGAAGTAGTTGGTACGTTCAAAAAAATATTATTGTTCTGATTTTCGTTGTAGTTTTCTTAATAGTTTGCGAAAAAACGTAGGATAAGCCAAACAATGTACAGAAATGATTTAATTTTAGTTGTAACTCGGTTGAAAATAATCGTAGACACCTGAAATTGGATACAATTTCGAAATATTTTGAACTGTTTATAAGCGATTTAAGTATTATTCGAATTGATTTAATAAAACTGTTTTGACTCAATAGAAACGCACGACAATTTGATACAAGTTTCATCGTGGTTGTACTTAACGATAAAAAAGAAAACAAATTTAGACCAACGTAATAATTCCGTTTTATTTGTAAATTTTAATGAAAATCATAAAAATTTAAAACATTTCAAAACATTTCAGATCGATTGAACTTCGCCCGGAATCGTTTTTCATTAGCAATTTTTTTTTTATTATTGCGTACAGATATTAATTAAAGTCCACTCTATACCCTGATTTCTATATATCCCAATTTCTCACATACAACAGTCCCACAATGCAAAGCATTTGTATAGGTTTTATTATTATTATTATTATCTATCAAGAAATCATAATAAAAATCGTATTGGTATTGGTTTTTTTTTTTATTATTATTTTTAATTTTTTTTTTTTTTTTTTTATGTAACGTCACCACGACGCGTGATAGAAAATGCGTTATATAATAATTTATACATTACAACTATTATGATTGCAGCTGCTATTATTGTATTATATTATAGTCGCGAGTATAAACGCGTTCGGTTTGAAAACAGTAATAGCCCATACTCATAACGATATTTTTTTTTTTTATGTAACGCAATACACAATATCATAATATTATTTATACTACACGACGGGAAATATCGTACAGGTTCTAATTTATTTCGGACGGGATGCAATAATATAATATTTTTGTCGTCCCCTCGGTCGACGACACACTCGCACCCACCACTAGGTCGTATAAATCAAGTGTGATTATTCAAGAATTATTCGATTGTCAATATTGTAAATCCGCGTGGCCGCCAGCAAACGTATTTTATTTTATTTTTTTTCTCGAAAAATTCAAACGTGGCCCTAAAATCCTAAAAGAGTTTATCCTTCTGAACATTTTGACGTTTCGGCATTTTATTTTCATTGACCGCGTCATTTGTAATATTTTTTTTTTTTAGTTTACAGAAAACTAGCGTATAATATTGCACACCCTTGTTGTGTTTTGAAATTATCTCATCTCGTTTACTGATAAGTTTTGTTTATCGAAAAACTATTATGTTTTTATACACTATTTATCAGTAAAATAATAATATTAAAAAATATAAAAATCACAAGGTCGACGAAAATCAATTGCCGAAATGTCGGAAGAATTTCCAGACGAACAACAAACTCTATAAAATTGCTATTTTCAACATTTTTCGAACAAAATAATATATAAAGTTTTTTTTTTTTTTTTTTTTTTTTTTTTTAATTGTCTATCAAAATATATACATTTAATTGAAATATGAATATTTGTAGTCCTTCTTCCCTGTGAGTCATAGGGATAATCAAACAATTGTTGTTTGATTATCTTTATTATCTCGAGAGATGTTGCGATGGGTATATTTTCGTGGACACCCTGTATAATAATCCGTGTGACCATGAAGAAAAATTCCTCTCTATATATATACGGTTTTTATACATTTTATATTTTCCACAAAATGTTTATATTGTGCATTTCTATTGTTGGCAATATTAATCATGGAAATAAGGAAATTATGCAATTGGATAGACTGTTGTCCTGTTGCCCATCCATTTTCACATTCTGAGAAATCTCAGAATTTCTACTTTAATATGCATAGTGTAGAATTTAAATGCCCGTTTCTATACCATATTTAGATTTGTACGAATTCAAAACCAATCTGTTACGCTGATTTTAGTCGTTGTTTCCGGCATATCTGCAGTAAAGTGTATGTGTATACTTAAAATTTAAATTTCAAACATAACTGAACGGTTACAACAATAATTTTGGAATAAGGCGTTTACAAAAATGTTATTCGAGCACGAATGCTATTTCTTATGGCGAAAAAACAAGAAAAATAGCCCTAGACTTTGTGCGTGCGTAGACTTTCGTGTGTTACAAATCGACTTAAAAAACAAGTGTCTAGATATTCAAGAAACCCTTTTTTACTACCCAATTTAATCTTACAACAATTGTTTATGATATTAAATTTGTGTTCTGAAATCTTTGAAACTCATGATTCGATATTTGTTGGTTTATAATGGTGTAAAATCCGAGAAAAATTCGATTTGGTACGTTTTTTTCAATTTGAAAACACTGTACCGTGTTTTCGTGTTTTAGATCTTTCACACACGTATATTTTTCTTTCTCTCGCTCTTTATGTCTTCATTGCACGCGATTTAACAGTTTAAATCCCTTAAAATAATATTCCCGTTTTCACGTCTAATATCGTTTTTAGTAAATTTATTTTATGCCAATCGCTCGCTGAACAAGTGTCAGCCGTCTTTCGAAAAGCCGTGCGACGACAAACTACGCGCGCACTATATTATAATATTATGATGATAACGTTTACCTACCCATACGCGATTTTGATTTCCATCACGCACTCGACGATCAGTATCCAACATATCAACGCAGACATCTCCTAGGGGGGCGAAGAAAGAAAAAGAAAAAAAAAAAACCCGATATTATATAATTATAATAGTTATACTTGTAATACGGCGACGGTAATTACTGTTGTTAAAATGTTCGTTCGACCGACGTGTCCAGTCCGACGGTCCGGATTTATATTATTTCTATCGTACCGTTATGATTAAAAAAAAAAAAAAAAAAATTATTATTATTGTACACCGAACGCGAAAATAGTATTTCTATTATTGTTCGTAACGGCCGGGTCTGACAAACGATATTTTAGAGTTTGCGACGACGAATATCGTGGGCGTGCGACAACATCACTGTCAACAAAACCAAGTCACAATGGTCATCGCAGGATTGCCGAAGAGTTTTCTTTAGATTTCCACGAGGCGGCGCCTTCCGGAAACGTTTAGAATTTCTCTCGTATTGTATTTTCAATATATATATATATATATATATATATATATATATATATATATATATATATATGACTCTACGACATAATAATACAATAAGTCACAGGCGTCTCCACAGTTTTACTGCCGTTCAATTGTTTTATTGTGTTTTTTTTTTTTTTTTTTTTCCTCCATTTTCGTTATTAATAATAGTGGAATTGGGTGGTTTTTTTTTTGCCGTTGTACGTTTTTCACATTCCGGGGACCAATTGCGTTTGGTTCACCGTGCAAATAATTTTCGCGCCGCCTGTAACGAAATCGGAACAGTCCGCATACGAAAACGCTCCCATCGAATTTAACGCTTTTTTTCTTTCTTTTTTTTTTTTCTCCTCGACTGCGACGGTTCGAATAAACTCGCCACAGACGTCGTCGTCAGTCGGTTAATTAACCGCGGGCCGACAAAAAAAAAAAAAAAAAAACATGTAAAAGGGGGACAAAAAAAAAAAAAAAAACGAAATCGCTCTAGGACAATCGGTTTTCCTCTGCGATCGGTATGCTCACCGTTATGCACGTGATATTCAATTTTCCACCGCGCGCACCGAGGAAAAATCCGCTTCTGTAAGTCCGTTTGCCCGTACCGCCCACCTGTTTGCATTTCGGGAGAGAAATCAACTCGGTAATGCGGAGGAGTGCGTCGTATTTGACGGAATATTGATATTACGTAATTATTACGAAGGATTCACCGTCAAGTGCGATATAAATCGGAAAGGATATTGTTTATTATTTCGATAAAGCTTGTTCGGAAAACCGCCGATTTCACTTGTCCGTTCGATCGATCAGCGACAATCATCTCGGTGATCAGACCACGACGAACCTCTTTTTGTTTCCCCCTACGATATGATACGGTAATCGGGTCGTCGAAATTTTACATATTGTTATATATATTTGTAGTAAATTATAGTTAACGACTTGGTTTTATTTGTACCCGGAAGCTATTCGACTACGGTTACATTATATTTGAAATTATTACGAGTTAGGTTAGGTTAGGATTTTGAAACGAACGCAAAACGAATATAACCAATATAATTATTTGCGATTGGTTTTTTTTTTTTTTTTTTTTTTTTTTTTTTTTTTTTTTTTTTTTCATATTGCGTTTCGCGACCTGGATAATTTCATAGAATTTTTGTAATGGGAGTTATTGTGTCCGCGACGAGGACAAATATTAGAAGGCGGTCTAAAGGAAGGCTTGTATAGGAATCATTGTGATATTAAGCGTACAATAATATTGTTATAATATAAATTTATTGATAAATACTCGAACGTTATAAAAGATATATACGTAATTGAAAATAATCAGAAAAAAAAAAAAAACCCGAACCCCGTCTACGCTCGCGACAAACGCGTATCTGTAACGTATCGCGTAACAATAGGTGTTAAGTCGGGTGACCTCGGGGACCAAAAGCGCAATGAGAGGTCTTGAGCACTTGATCGGCGAATCCGTCTCTGAAACAGATCGGTAGTGTTATACGAGCGGGTGGCGGAAAGGTGGGCATGTGTGTCCCTGTCCGATTTAAATAGGGGGCCTATTTATTTGTATAGTTTTGAGGAATATAATGACAATACGAGTGGCACACGTTAGATTGATCTTAAAGGACAGCCAATGTTTTGGCCCCTCTAGAAAAATCTAAAATGACGCAATTCAGGTACATACTATTTTTTATTTTTTTTTTTTACTGTTATTTGTGTATTTTTGTACAAATATAGTAAAAATGTAAATTTAAATTTACGAGTGGTTTTCAATCCAACTAACCTTTTTTTTTTTTTTTTTTTTTTATTTATAAATCGGCAATACCCCCGCCACCCGCCACCTCTAATCGTGAGGCACTACTTCGGGACGCGGGTCGCCATCGTTTATTGAAAATTTAAAAAAATACAATTAATAAATAAATAAATAAGTAAAAATCCCGTTTTCCCCTAAGGCGGGGCGGGCTCACATAAGATTTAAATGACAAAATTTCTCGCCCTACCGTAGGGACGGGCAGTAGCCGGGCCGAAGCCCACTTGCTGCCCTCACAAGTTGCAGGGGGGGGACTCTTCTTGCCGGCCTCCCGGCCGCTGTCAACGACGGCGGCGATGCGCTCGAAGAAGGCGCACGCCGGCGACGTCGAGGGCTTGGCGCAGCCGTTCTGCCGACTCCTTCTCCGCGATGTCGGCTTCGGCGAAGTCGACCACGGCTTCAGCGAAGTCGACCACGGCTTCAGCGAAGTCGACCACGGCTTCAGCGAAGTCGACCACGGCTTCCCAGTGGTCTGCGGACTCTAGCATGAGCGGCACCAAGTCGCCCGGTTCGAACGGACCGATCCTCTGGACCAGGCGCTCACTGTCCCCGTCAAACGCCTCGCAGCGCATCGAGGTGTGTAGAGCGTCGTCGTCCACCTCGGTCTCCTCACTGGGAAATCCGCAGTGAGAACACCCGGGGGACGGAGCTCGCCCGATCCGGTGAAGGGACGAGTTGAAGCATCCGTGTCCCGTGAACAGTTAACAGCTA
The DNA here is from genome assembly GCA_956483605.1 of Tuberolachnus salignus. Lineage (NCBI taxonomy): Eukaryota > Metazoa > Arthropoda > Insecta > Hemiptera > Aphididae > Tuberolachnus > Tuberolachnus salignus. The sequence goes on along the minus strand of OY101433.1, from coordinate 6,168,013 downwards.
ACTAACCTAACCTAAGCATGTCTGGAGAAAATTTCCGGTTTCTGTTCAAAAAAAAAAAACGGGCTGATAATATTTTCGTTTGAAATAGCACAAAAAACTAGACAACGTATAGGTAATTATGGTTGGTGGTGAATTTTTGTATCTTTTTTTTTCCAATTTTACAATACAGTTTTTCAAATCCCAGGCACGCTGTATTATGTGTATAATGAGGTTCTTCAAAATGGAAAATAGAAAAGCGATTATGTGAATGGCTACAAATTAACTCGATTCAGTTAAGATTTACAAAAAAATAAATGTTAATCATTATAATCGTTAAGATAAAAGTTAAAATTTAAAACAATTTTGTCAGGATTTATAATAAGTCAATATTTATTTGTTTTACTAAAAACAAAAAAATATAATAATTTTGAAAATATTCAATGCTAAATTAGTAATAGTTTTTGGAATCGTGTAATAATGAACTAAATACTGCTATTAAATTTGAATGTATTTTTAAATTTCTAAAAAAAAAAAAAAAAAAAAGAGTCTTTAACCTGCTAACTTGACCGAATTTGTATATAAATTAACTTAAAGAATTTAGTTTAAACAACACAATAACGATAACAAATAAATCCGATGTGAAACAATGGTTTTCATTATACACCATAATACCAGTTTATTAATATATAATTAATAAAATTATACTAATATTACTAGTCTACTTTTATTTAACCTAAACTACTTAGTGTCATCCATTGCATACGTGTGACAAAATATCAGAATGAACGGAATATTAAAAGGTATAATAAAAATCGCAATAGCCTTAGTTTTGAGATAATTCTCAAAAACCGAAAATTCCTAAACTTAATTACCAGTTAGAGGAAGTGAAATGCATCACCGTTCGTCTTCTGTTACATTATCAAAGTTACATCATGTCCTAACTTAGACGCAAAAAGCGGTTTCTATCGGTTCATAAGTGAAGCTAAAACGCCGACCACAGATAAATTTCTTAAAAACCACATTTTGGACTCCGGGGAACCCGAAACCACGTGTTCCCGGTGAAAACGATAATTCTTTACTCAACGATACAGAGAAAGTGCGAATTGTCCCGTGCGCTTATATTATAATGAAATATCTCGTCATTTTTTTTGTTTTTTGTTTGTCCAAAATTCAGAAACGGACAACGCGCGCGTCTGGTTAAACCGATTTGATATTTTGACTGGATGTGCGACTTTATCGGTTATAAAAATTTATTACGACACACAAGAGAATAGCGAACGGCGAGGTTATTATGTGACTGTAAGCTGATCGGATGCGGACGTCTATAGCGTAGTAGTGAGTTGAATGGATATCATAACCGCTCGCATATCGCATACGATCAGATAAAATCTATAATCATTAATGAAAATAATTTATTTCTTTAGGGGATGCCGTACAATCGAACTAAGTACGACCGTTTAATTGTCCGCGTTTCGTTAGTTTTAATTATTATTTTTTTTTCATTCTCGAAAAATGCTCGGAAAATCGACACCAAGGTATGATATACCTTGGTGTCCTATTGGCCATAATAAATATATATATATATATTTTTTTTTTTTTGTGCATTCCGGTAGGTTAGGTTAGCGAATCCGGAATCGGCACGACGACAGCGTTAATAACGTTATAAACCCGAACCGCAATACCGAGCCGCGAAGATTGTGGTATTTTCCGCGGCAAATCGCGCGGCCGACCGGACACCTAACGACGGCGGTCGGATTGCTGGTGTTGCGACACTTGCCCCGGCTCGGTCGTTATTATTGTCGGACACACCGTAGTGCTGTCAGCCGGTGTTACGGCATCAAATTGGCCATGTTTTCGTCTTTAAAACGGTGTCTAACGGTCCGGCCGACAGGGTTTAACGTCAAAATTGTATCGGATATTATTATAATATGTAACAGTGTCGGTTACGTTCAACGGACCATACCCCATCTAAACGTACCGAGGCAATCGACTGGCGGTTGCGCAATCGTCGTCGCCGGCACCTGTTTGTAGTGTTATTATGCTGCCACTGCCTGCTACTGCGAATTGACGCCTCTCGGGTGAAAGTAAAAAAAAAAAAAAATAAATAAATAAAAAAAAAAAAGGTATCTGTAATTTGCTTCCCTGCAGTGTTTTTCTTTCGGATTTTCCGGTATTCGTGTCAAGGTTACACCGGTCGGACAACACACCGCCGCTCTACTATAATGTATAGATATTGGAAAATATATATATATATATATATATATATATATATATATACATTATTATATTAAAAAATTATTATTTATATTGTAAACGGCGTTGTCGTTTTGTAGAAAACGAAAAAAAAAAAAAAAAAAAAAATCCGTTGCGGGTGTTTTGTCCGCCGTCGTTGTTACGATTCCGAGCGGAGTTCGGTTAATCGCGTTTTGAAATTCCGTGATTTTTACGATATCCGTCAAAATTTGCACGTGAATCGTTTGCACAATAATAATAAAAAAAAAAAAAAAAAAAAACAACAACTATATAACGCTCAAATTTTTTTTTCTACCATCGATTGAAACTTTCGTGTATTTACGTAGGACCAACAAAAATTTTTATTCGCATTAAGCCCAAAAAGCGAAAACAAAAAACTTGAAAATTTCAAATGGCAAAAAAATAGGTTAAAAATCACCAGAACGTATTGAACGTATTTGTGCACGCCTAGTAAAATGGCTAAGTAAAATTCATTCTGTGGAAATTGCAGTGAAAATATCGAAAAATGAACCCAATTCGATTCAAAATGCTCTCAGAAAACGTGCAACACACTTGATCAGGTTATTAAAATAATTCCATTATATTGAAACGATATTATCGAAAAATGAAAACCGTTCCAGTAAAATCCGGCCATTTAAGATTCCCAACGGCCGTATGTATCCGAATACATTATATATACGTATATATATATATATTAAAAAAAAAAAAAAAAATTGTTCTTGCGAATTTAAATTAAATATTCGAACAATAATTACATTATTTAAATTGATTTTCTAGACAGTTAAATATTTTTTAATCATCTACTGTGGTATATTACGTGCGCTCTCTGTTGGTTAACAACTGCCGCAATCTTTGTATTTTCGTTTTGATCGAATTGACTAAAAACAAAACAAACAATATATTTCTAATAAAAGTCTGGTACAATAATTATTACATTAGTAATCACGAATAATTAGAATTAAAAAAAAAAATCGAAATTCATTCAAACGGGTATACATATATATAATAGGAACGCGAACAAAATCACGACTGGTCAAAATACCGACAGTTAAAATACTAGCCGAAAAAAAGATTCTTCTTCTTCTCTTCAAAAACAATGAATTTATATTATCTATCTAGACAAACTTACTATTAAAAGTAACTTTGAGCAACTTTTTTAATATTTATAAATTGCACAACGGGCCCTTAACAACACTGGAATGCATTCGATATTTATATTCGATGATCTAAAACGGAATTTTGCCTTGCCTGGATTTCGTTGTCGAAAATCCATTAAAAAAAAAAAAAAAATTAATTTTCGTATTCAAATTTCAATGTTTAAGCCTGAGTACCCAAAATTATATTTAACTAACAGGCCTGGATGTGTCATCCAAAATGCTTGCCATTGATTTGGTTTTAAATCTATACATTAATCAGGCTCATACGTATTATTAGCCCAGGTTTTTCTAGCCATGCCGACCGTAGACAGTTGACTAACCGACGCCAAATTCATTTCCAAATGCATAAAAAAAAAACAAAATCAAATCAAATTGACTATCCTCTTTACTAGCCAATTACTATAAATGGGTACCTAGTGAAAACGATCGTGTTTATCGACTTAGACCAGTGTTTCCCAACCGGTTGTCCGCGGTCCCATAGATTTTTTCTTCGATTTCTACTACAAATTAATTATTATTATTTTTTAAATACCGCAAAAAATTACGACTTATTGAGGAACCGTATAATATCGTACAGTTATCTTATCGTTGTTGCTGCTGTAGGCCGATAAGCATTTTCCACTTTTATAAGTGTCTAAGTATCAGAGTAATGAATTGAAGTATAATTATATATTAGTGAAGTATAGTAATAAAATGTAAAGTAAAATAATAAAAGTTAACATTTTTCGATAAATTTAGTGTATTCGTAAAAATCGAGGTGGTCCGCGACCTATAAAATATTGTCGAAGTGGTCCGTGGTGGTAAAAAGGTCGGGAAACACTGGCTTAGACAATATTGGCCGCTCCAAATATAGTATTATATGATTTTAGTTCATCCGATTACGATATCAGTCGAATAATTTTCAACTAACGTGCGATGATTACAGAGCAAATATAATCTTAAAAATTTAATGTCGATTCTCAGTTACCCGGTGAAAAAATGATGGGAACATCATTGGAAATTCAAAGCCCCCTCCCCCTTCCTTTTCTTTAATTTCCACATAAAAAATATTGTGCAATTACGGCAGGGATTTTTTTATGTTTTACAACTTAGTTATCGTATTAAATAAAACCGTATATACGCTGTAAAAAAACTCCTAGTTGATTAGATCAATTATCATACAAGTGTACTACTGCTCGTACCGCAACTATAGTATCGCTGATTTTTCCATATACCCGCACATGTTATCATACATAATTTTATTGAAAAATCGCATATTTAAAACTTATAATATATTACACAAAATTCCACGGTTTTTTTTTTTTTTTTTAAATTAATATAAATACGTTATAGAATGGTATTATTAGTGGTTCTACGATGTTTTTTTTATTTATTTCTATATATACCTATAATAACTATTTTAATATATTATTATATCAATCGATAAAATACATTTATTAATACAATATAGAGTTTTTTATTAATAAAAAAAAACCGAACACTCGACGACGGTTAGCGGAGATAATAGTATTATAATTACGATCCCCCTGGTAATATTATATTTAAATAAAATTATTGTATTGTAGACGCAATTGCACGCACAATTTTGTTATTATTATAAAACTACGATTTTTTTTTTATTTTATAGATATCATCATTAATTCAATATAAATATTGGATAGTGTTGCAATGATTTGAACGTTGCTCATGCGGTTTTAAGTTTTATACAGTATTCTTGTAGATTATTCAACTGGAAATATTTTGAATTACCTTTACACAATACAATGTGAAATTATTCTATATATATATTATATTGTATATATAAGCGATATGCGTATATACTTAGGCCTTGAATATAAAATTGTATTTTATAATAATATTACTATTAGTACACATCAGCCTTCGGTGATAAAAAAAAAAAAAAACAGAGCTATATAATGGATGTGTTATTTGAAAAATAAATTTACTCCGATTAATTATTTTAATAATTATTTCGGGTATGTCGAATCAATATATTGTAGTACAATATGAAAATAATAATAATATTTTTTTTTTTTTTTTAGTATAACGCGTACAATTTGTATACTATATTTATTTTATATTTACACGGCTTAAATCTAAGCTTTAAAATTCAATAAAAAAAAATTCTTTAAAACTCAATTAAAACACTAAAAATTAAAAATATGCATATGTACCTGGTACAATGATTGAGATTATACGCGATAGCGGTATCTTTGGCAATTTTAGAGATAGAAAGAATTATATGGGTAGCTTGAAAGAAAATTGAACAATTCGAATCCGGGGCTATATATTTTAAGTTTCCAATATCAAAGGAATGTAATTTTTATTGTGCTGTACAGTAGTAAAAGAACAAAAACGTTGGACGAAATGCCGTAATTTTCGATTTTGTATTAATTCAGTGAACAAATACCCAAGAGACTTGACATTTTCATCGAATACTTACACAAGAATTTAATAGAATAAAATATATATAATTTCATATTTCGACATAAAGGAAATACAGATTTTCCTAAATACTAAATTTGAATGCAGACCGAATGCTATTAATATAAGACGAGGACAAGTTTGTTGACGACTTATTTACATTAAATAATATTATTGAGGGCCAAATTCGTTTGAGTATCTTTTCAAAGTTATCTTTTATGTTTGTTGTGATATAAATAATCCTTTGGAAGTTTTGCACCGGTAACATTAAGATTGAGACACGAATTTGTTTCTGCCGAAATCTCAATAAACAATATTGTTTTTTTTTTTTTTTTTTTTTTGCAACGGAAATACTTAAAAAATGAATACTTTTGATGTGGAACAAAAAAAAAAAAAAAAAAAACACGAATCGGATGAAGCCATTTCTTTATGCTATTTAATTTTTCAATGATCCGTTACTGTCCTTGTGGTTTAAAATCTCATTGAAATAAAACAAATAGGGACGTAAAAAATGATTGTATTTGCATGATAAACGTTTTTTTAGTATGAAATTGTTTTAATTAACAGAAAAATATTTTGTAAAAGAGAAAAAAAATAAATATTATATAACATTCTTATCTACAAGTTCAATCAATGGAATCGGAGACGGATTATTGGATCAAGATAGTCACCGGGACTTTTCACCAGAGCCTGATCGCTCTAAACCACGAGTTTTTTGTCTTATGATGTCGCATTAATATAATGTTAACATTTTTCAAATACAAAATCGAAAATTGTCTATACATTTTCGAACATAATATTAAAACATATTGTTATACCTATTGTTCATGTCGGTATAGATACAACTATAGCGCTATCTAGGAGCTGTTTGTTGATTTCTAGAGTAAAACATTGTATTATTTTCATGTCTAGAGCGCATTGTGTATTTGAAATGACAATCGCATTTGTTTCATTATAATTTGTAGTGGCGAGAATCGGCGTAGAAGAACCGATATCGCAATCGGCATATGTTGAAGTATCGGGGGGTTTTATTTTTATTTTTACAGCCGATGTTTGACTCGATATTTTTGGAGAAAAAACGTCAATAATATCTCTGAAATATGAAAAAAGCGGTTTAAAAAATGCGTACAAATTTCCCACCATGAGTGGGTGAATGTCGTAGGGAGGAAGTTGAAAAAGTAGTATATAGATAGGAATTTAATTTATTTCTGTATGCAACGATAAATTGCAAAGGAAAAACGATACTAAACGGAGTGATATTAGTCGTGTTTTTTCATTGTTGCCACGGTAACGCGGAAATCAATATAAACAAAAAAGAAATAATAAAACTCGAGTTTGACGAACTCGAATTATGGCCGTTTTTCGTTATTTTTTTTAATGTTTTATTCTGCCGCGGTTAGAAACTAATAGGTATGTCGACAAAACGATATCTTTAAAGTACCAACTAGACAATATTAGACAAAAGTGTAGGAATGCATAGATCCAATGAAGTCTTCTAATAGAAAAAGTGTTTACAGAAAAAAAATAAAATAAACATCGTCTAAGAGGACAATACCCCTGGGTTCGCTCAGAATTTAAAATAGAGTTCTCAACCGATATATCAGTTAAATGAAATATCGGCTCACGGTTTCCTATTTCAAATATCGGGTAGGTAATCGGAAAAATGTCATATCGGTTCATCACTATAAATTTGTTTTTCACGCATTATAATTTACCAATCTGGGTTCTGGTGTATTTAAAGAACTATACAGAAATGAACTGATCGCAGAGAGAAAGAGAGAGAGAAACGGAGACCAATGTTGTTAGGCAAATTTAGTATACAATGTAAGGCATTCTATACCCATTGATAGTCTGTGTGAGAGAGCGAGAGATTTAACAACAATGACAATAATATTGATAGAATGAAATTATACAGTTTAAATCTTATCATTTGCCTAGGAATGTAGGACTCTCAGTCCATATATTTATATGTGCGTGGATTTTAGAAACTTTTTTTTGCGTATGGCTCGTCGAAACAACAAAGGATTTTTTTTATTATATCTCAGACAAAATGAAATTATTAGATTTAGTTTTGAATATAGTAAAATTTCCATTTTTTTTTTTTTTTTTTTTTTTACATAGATACAATTTCTTCCAAAATGCCGAAATAATTGTCATAGTGAAAATGAGTCGAATTAAACAAACAAAAAAAACCTAACCTTACCTTTGGTCGTTGTTGCATCCGAGACTAAGCTAAATAAAAAAATTAAATTCTCTTTTATTTACTATTATTGTCTTCTGTCAATAATCTTTAATAATCTTAGTGAGCACACCATGGCCGTAGGTAGCGGAATACTTCTTCGGACGTTAAAGGAAAAAAAATAAATAAATAAAAAAATGATCTCATATGTTATCGGGTAGGAAAAATATTTATTTAACATCAATCGTATACGATATTTTCGTCGTGCTGCAGCGCCGGGCAGAGGGGAAAAGTCAATAATCGCGCAGTAACCGCCTTCCGATCCGGCAGTCGTCAGTCCGCGCTGGATTTTCAGGTATCATTGTAAAACGGGAGATATTGTTGTTACGATAATAATAATAATAATATAAATACATTGCGATGGTAATTCAAAGTCAATATTATTACGTTTGTTATAGAGCGCGACGTGAAATTGAAATTTCCATCCCGACAAAACGTATATTTTACGTATCCAGCGGCGTAAACCCGGTTTAAATAACCGGGGCAAGTAAAACGGGGTACAAGTTAATTTATACGCCAAAACCGCTACCACGATGATTGTGGCTGTGCACACATATTTGTATTCTATGCGTTCCTAATTGCCGGTTTGAAAATATTTACACCGTATAAATATATTACGTTAAACACACGCAGTGCATTATTTCATTGTTTTAGAAGTCTCCCTTTGCGCGCCCCTACAAATACGCCACTGCTTTTATCGTTTAAACGCGTTTCAGCAGTCGGCCCGGGGAATTTATGAACAAAATTAACTTCGTTAAGCCAAGTTCGTTAAAAAAAAAAAAAAAAAATGTTAACGTATAAACACGTTAAAAGTTAATTGTTTTTATAAATGTACCAAGTGAAGTTGAACGATAATTTTTAAAATTTAATTTCCTTGTTGTCTTACGTTAAGCCAATATCATATTTTTGGTAAATTTTCATTTTCAGAGTGAAAATGATTAAACGTAGAGTTTGTGATTTTTTTTGCAATGCTTACTTTGATGACCGACGTTAAAATATTAACTCGTTAATATTATCGCTGTTTAATGTACAACTAAATATGTTAAGTGGGTAAAACATAGAAATCACAAGTTTCATGAAATTTGACTATTGACTTTTCAACTAGGTTATACCCTTGCATTATTTGGCACACTTGTGTACGTTTGAAATTACACTGGAATATAATGCGGGCTCGAGCCTCGTGTTTTATACGGTTAAATGTGTATTTTAGTTTACGTTGTACTGTAATTAATTATCGTCCGCGGATCATATTCTGCGCGTTTAGCATTTACTATGCTTAACTAGTGCCACCGGATTTTAAAGCAATAAAATACCATAAAATAAAACGCATTAAAAGAAATACGACACAATTACGAAAATCTCTCAAGAGATGGGTTTTTAGAATTCCGTTAAATGAATATTGCACTAAAATTTGAATTAACCTCTTATTAGAGGCGGGGCATTAAACAAAAAAAAAAAAAAAAAAAAAAAAATAAGAAGAAAAATGCGTATAAAACATAAAATCGGGCCAAAACAATTTCAAAATTATACGAATTAAAGTCATATATAGTTGATAATCTTCGTTTTGAACTAACAAGAAAGAAAAATGAAACGTGTTCAAAATCTGCATTATATTATATCGTCATAACGTATTATGTTTCGTGTCGGTTATACAACGACAATTCAGTTCATTAAAATATCGTCGTTTTTTTTTATCATTTTTATTATTATATTTTACTTATCGCAAAAATGTTTTTTTTTTTTTTTTTTTTTTTAAAGTGGGTGTAAGAAACGCTATCCGAATGTAACCCGGTAATACAGAAACGTAACCTTATCACGATGGTGTGCTTTTCGATTTGATGTTTTTTTATCATATTTGATATTCTTGTGGAAAGACGAAACACGTATTATTTACGGCTATAATTTCCATATCATATCTTCTCATCTACAGACTTTTTTTTTTTTTTTTTTTATATAATATATACCCTCAAGAATATTCGATTATAAACTCGGGTTTGTTTTTTTTATTCTTTGATGTTTTATTTTATTATTTTTAATAGCAATCGTTTTCATCATGCAATATTTGTTACAATATTGCAGTAGGTATGCGTATATTTTCACTTATTCAAACCTAATGGAAACCACACAGCATGTTAATTATTATTTAACTGAACAGTGTTTTATACAATTTTAACGTACAGAATATTATTGGGACTGCTTATTTTTTTTATTTTTTTTTTTTTTTTGTCGATCTCTAGATCCTAATTAAATGTGCAGAATTCACTTGTTTTCCGAGTCGTGAGATTTCGTAACTCCGCCGGAGAACTTTTCTCGTCTCCGGTCATACGGTATTTTCCAATAAAACCCGGACGACTGAAGAGGTACACGCGCAAACCCGACGACGTGAGGAGTTCTAACGCGTTATTAAAAATAATCAAAGGGTAAAATCGCATTCTTATTTTATTGAATCGTTTTTTATTTTCTTCTCCACCGTGCAACCCAGCAATTTGGCCACCCTTTAGTTGTTCTCTGCTTACAACAATCTGCCATACAGCCCTCGTCGATTCTCGTCATACCTCTCTTAATAAATTACGGCAATCTCTCGTTACCTATTATTCCTTTTTCTGTTTTAGCGTCCAACGCTACCCTAATTGCACATTTTCTCGTTTCTCCTCGAAAACCACATCAATCCAAACGTCCCATTTTTTTTTTTTTTGTTTTTTAACATTATATTTATATACATAGATCGTAATACATATTTATGTTTGTGTTTTGGTTTTTTTTTTTTTTCTTTATGTGCCGGGGTGATTTTATATACGCAACCGCGTGAAAGAATTTTAAAACTGGGATTACCGCGAGCTTTCGCGATCTACATCACGGGTTTTCGTCACTTATTATATTTAATTAAAACGGCGTAAGGAATGTCGCTGTGTTTGCCGTCATCCGAGGATTAATATTCGTTCTTGATTAAAAAAAAAGAAAAAAGAAAAAAAGTAATATTATCAAAAATATGACAAGTCCGTTAATGCACGCCCAAAAACGCCGGGGTATCAGCAAAACGACAAAATTTAATTTCATTATTCACCGACTATAATTACACTTTTTATTCATCATCACGGTGAATTGACATTAGAAAACAACGGAACATAATACGGTTTGAACGAAAACTCCAATATTCACACGTACTCTCTACGAAATACTCGATACTTTTAATACTATCAAATAATTTTTCGACATTTCGATACTGCCAGCAGATTGTTTATTCATATATAATTTTGCGTAATATTTTTTTAAGCGAAATCCGTACACATCGATGGATTTACGCAAATGTTCATTCATCCTCTTCTTCCGGCCTACAATCTTTCGGTTGGCTACAGCTCTCTATATTCTCTATCGAAACTTCTCGATAACTTATTATTTCCGTTACTTTTAAGAATTTGTGGTTCATATTCAGTTCATGCGATCTTTTCATTCAAATTTTACCATCCACGTAAAGAATAACTCTTTCTAATCAACTCTACAACTCAGACAAAGCTTCACGACGTGATTTGAGATCTACCATATTATTATCTCTTTTTGTTTTAATATAAATTTCCAAAATTGTCAATTTTCCTTAATTATTTTCAATGTTTCTTAATTTGTAACTGTGTCACACCACCAAATCTAGAACAAGGACACGTCGTTCGATTTTTAAAGTATAACAGTTTTTGAAAAACGATTAAATTTTACATTTATAAGTCCGAAACTAGTAAAACAAATTTCAAAAGGCTAGGGATTTGATAAAATGAGGTGTACAATACCTCCGTCGTGTAAAATATATTCGAGTACAAAAACTATTTACTTTCGTGCGTACAGTAGGTAACTATAATTAAAAAAGTTTACCTTTTTTAGCTGACCGAAAACTGCGATGTGACATTTTATGTTAATTAATCTGTGTTAGTACGGTGTGTTCAGTACCAAATAGTAACACTCAATACAGTTTCAAATGTTCGGTAAAGGTGTAATTATAAACAAAAAGTGTATTATAATTTCGTTTTATAATCGCGAAAAGGACCAGTTATTATTTTAATCTTATCCCGTCTCTGTATATTTATTTGCGTATTTCGCCCGGATATTGTGTGTTTTTTTATTTTTATACTTCTTAGTATATTTGTTGGTTATGACCACCCGTTACCTTTTATATCATCGAGTAAATTTGTTGGATTTATAAAAGTTTGACGATTACGAGTTTGTCTGTATACACGTCACAATTCAAATAAAAAACCATTACAAAAAACAAGCAATTTAAAAGCACATTTGGTGGGCCACAATTTGTGGGTGGAAAGTAGAATATCGGCCGATTGAATATAGAGAGAAATTTAATTTATATCTGTACACCAACGAGAAATCGTTGCAAACGTTTCTGAACGAAGTTCGGTTAAAACACGTGTCGATAAATTTAAATTGAAAATTGTATTTATCTGTAACCATACAAAAAAAAGTTATATATGACTTGAATTGTCCGTGTTCATTCGTCTCAAATTGTTGAATATTTATACGGAATCTAAAATGTTTTATATGATTTTCGTAAAACTTTAAATTTTAAACGATTATACAAAAAAAAAAAAAAAAGGGAGTTTTGATAAGCATTTAAAGATCAAATTTAATTAGTAATCGTATTTGTTTCGGAATTTTGCTATTTTTAAATTTATAAGAATACAAATTGTTTGGCTCTATAAAAACTCAATTTATTTAGATAAATAAAAAACAATTCTATTAAACTTTCGAACAATTTTCTGCAGGTGGGAGAGGGAGATTTCCCCCCCTGTTTTCGTGGCTGTATGTTTATAGTCTAATATTTTGAGTACCCGAGAAATAGTTTGTTTCCTTAATCGGTGTCCCTCGAGAGGATAACTTATGTTTCACTATAATATTTTTGTTTTCATAATTTTTTTTTTTAAACAGCCCGGAAAAGTTTTTTTTTTATTTATTATTGTTATTCCAAGGCACTCAGATCGGCGCCGGAGACGATCAAATATTATTTCTGCGAGTAATGTTTCTGCGAACGCATCTCGCGTGTGTTGTTTTTGTAACAATATAATTTCTAGGACAATATAAAAATGTCTTCTTGTGATGGCCTCAGACGCGTTTAAATGTTTGTGCACACGTAATTTCCGGTATCCGGTCCCGTATTTATATGTAGTTAAAAACGTTCGCGGTTATTCGATAATGGACGTAGGTTTTATTGTATTCGCGATCCCACCGAGACGTTCATCGGCGTTTAAGACGTTCCGGATCCGTATATAAAATTGCCTATATAGCTCTTTCACTTCTGAGATGATTTTTTTATTTTTTATTTTAATAACACGGTGTCCGTGTTCTTATCGAATATCAAATACTGTATTGTGTTTTGCTATTTTGATTAAATAGATATTTTAGCGAAAAAGCGCGATTGTTTTTCAATGTTTTTTTTTTAATGCTATTTACTGTATTCCGTCTCTCAAATAGTGTACTATTGTTGAATTTTAATATTTGAACGTTTACTTTCATTCGACAGTACAACAACGAATAATTATAATAATAATAATAATAATAAATTATAGCAAACTGCAATATAGTATTCGATATACGATAAGAACACGGATACCATGTTATCAAAAAAAAAAAAAAAATCATCTCAGAATTAATAGCGCGTATATAGGCGTTTCTCATCGTATCTAACTCGGCGTTATCTCATTTTCCGACTAACGTTTTAATAGGGCTACTCGCCGGTAACTGATAAGACATACACTGTTAGGTTCCCGGGGGGGGGTCATCCGCTGCGGTGTCCGAGTGGTTATGGAGTTTGACTTGAAATCCAATGGGCTCTGCCCGCACATGTTCGAATCCTGTCCAAAGCGAATGCGGTTAAACGAAAATATTCTCCCGAAGTAATGCCTTCGGGCGGTTTCGGGAAGCGGACGTATTGCCGGTTCAAAAAAAAAAAAAAAAAAAAAAAAAAAGGTTCTCGGGGGTTTCGACGTGCGTCGATCGCATTTGCGATTGATTTAAACGGCTCGTATAAAAGCGGTTACCGGTTGGTACCGTAGGCTTAGAGGGCCAGGACAGCTTAGCACCAACCGCGGGGGGAAGCCGTGGTCGATTCGCTGAGGCCGTCATCGCGGAGAAGGAGTCGGCAGTACGGCAGCGCCAAGCCCTTGACGTCGCCCGGCGTCGTTGATCGCGGCTCCGCAGTCGCTAGACCGCCGGCCGGGAGGCCGGTAGGAAGTGTTCCCCCCGGCTTTGTGAGGGCAGCGAGTGGACTTCGGTCCGGCTACTGCCCATCCCCGCGGTAGGGCGAGAATCGTTGTCTAGTAATTTTATGCGAACCCGCATTAGGGGAAAACGGGATTTTTACCATAAATTAATTGTGTTTTTCATTTTACCAATAAATGATGGCGACCCGTCTCCCGAAGTATTGCCGGCTTAACTCCCCCCCCCCAAAAAAAAAAAATAAAAAAAAAAGCTTTAGCACCAACCGAAATCTAGCTCTACAAAATTGTGTACTGGTTTAGCTCTGCCGAGTTGTTGTCATCGGTTGCGCCTATATGATAATTGAATAATATTGTATACGATTTAATGTCTGTATTATGATGGAAAAAAAAGTGAAAAAAAGTGAAAAAAAAAAAAAAAAATGTTTTCTTTTAAATAGAACATTGTGTTAGTTTTTGTAACATGCATATCGCATACGTATTGCATACGTGTACCAGTTACGTAATGAGTGGCGTTCCCGTATAGATGATAGAATTTAGAGATGCCAATAATAATAATAATACGCAATAATTAAACGATAGTTTTTTCACTCGGTAGGAATTGCCGCGAGTAATCTCTATAGAAAATTGATACACTTTTGCCGAGCGATCCGGAAAATATATGAACGTCTGATAACCGATACGGCCTGTCCGTCGGCGGCTATTTTCTACATTAAAGGTGTCGCCGAACGAACAGTACGGTTATAGGTTGCACACCGTAGCAAATCCAACGACATTTCCCACGCGCTGGCCCCCTCGAACGTTTTACAAACTGCGGTTATTTTGGATATTGATAATTTAAAATATCATAAAAACACCCGCACAGTACACACGAAATAAAATGACAAACGTTGCTGGAGCGACACCTCAGTACGTTATACGATGCAGCTAAAACATTTATTATTATATTTGCTACACGTCATTAGCGCGGTTGCGGAATCCGATACTATTGATTTCATTTGTATGTCGAATCGTGTATTTACCGCTCGTACATTGTTGTGTTGTACAAGTGCCATGATTCGAATCATACACGTATTACGATATAATAAATGTTTTATTCGAGTATTTACGTAACGTTTATACTACGTTTTTCGTCAGTATTTATATCATAAAACGCACAACCCGATAATAGTTTCGGTACAAGTTGTAATACGAGTAATATTACGTAGAGGTATATTTTACCTACTGTTTGAACCGCGAACCAGTGTAAAACCATAGTCTCCCGTTTACAGTGGCGTTGTTGGGAGTTCGTCTTGAGGAGGTATGCGTTTATCCATAGGTAACTTACTCCTTGGTTTCTCTATTCCCCCTCACGCCGTCCCAAGGTTTCTTAAATTATAATACCGGATTGTTTGTATTATCATTCTACAGATTTATGGGGTTCGGATCAAGAATGAAACAAAAATTTCATGTAAATTTCGAATCTGTTTTGGCTTTTTTGTCAGGACCTATTCTCACACGCTATCATTCCGGAATGATTTACGTCTTGATCAATGTCGTAGTAAATTAAATCCTTTGTCTAACCTAGGGAACCCAGAAATAAAAAAAATCTATTCAATATTTGAATTGTTAGACCAACATCCAAGTGTTAGCCCCTCTAGGAGTTTGATTTTCAAAAACCCCGTAGTGTAAAAGGCCCTGTTTTTCTTGAGATACAGTGATCCAAATATTAGAATTAATCAATAATGAGATAATGTCAAAATATACAGATCTTCGAAAATTAATGTAGTTTTACAATGAGAAAATATTAATATTTATGCTAATAAAGTATTACAAATACGATTTTAAAATAAATCTTAAAAGTACTGTCTATATATATGAAACACGGCCCACCCAAAAGCAATGGTTACCTGAAGTGAAAGGCGAACAAATCCGGTTTCAATTTATTGTTATCTCAAAATTCTCGTTCAGATGCCAAGCGAGTACTTTCTATAGTTCCATACGATTCCGATTGTTTTTTCTAATATGTAATTTTGATAGACGTACTCGTATACTTAACTGATTTTATTGTTAAAAAGCGTACGAGTAAATATTATTAAATGCAATCAAAAACTATCCACAGAACATTTCGAATATACATACATGGTCTTTTTTTTTTTTAATATTATAATCATTTTTAATTATTTGTTTCATTCAACGACTAAACAAACCACTCGAAATTAATGAAAGTGTGTTTTTATTATTAAATAATAGCCGGTGGGGGGGGGGAGGTGAAATTACTAACAAAAAATATAATTATTTATTTGTTGCTAGACTCGCGGTTTAATAAATCACTCGCGAGCTATACGAAATTCTAATAAAACTTTTTGTTGTAATTAATTTGTAAAACATTAAAAAAAAAAAAAAATAAATAAATATTTAAATATTTTTAATAGGTACCTACTTTAGATTATTGATCTGTGCGATGGCTTAAGTTTTAATCAATTATAATATAGTACGATATTATTATGATTATTATTTAAACTAATAAATATAAATCCGAGTTCAAAATACGTTTAGTTCTACAGTATCGCTTTAACGAGATGCAAGACAATACGACATATACAAAAAGTAATCGTCGGCAATTTACATTTATAATAAAATATCGGATGAGCCTTACTTATTTTGGATATTTGAATGGTAATTGTTCAAAATGATCAGACCCAATAGCGAATCCAGTAATTTGCAATGGAGCGGGGAATAAAACGAAAATTGTACGTTGACCTATATTCCTTAAATTACATTCAATAATAGGTATACTACTTTTCTACTTGGCTTTAGTCGACAAAATATGAAAATAAACCACATACGTCATAATGTAACATTATCATGACACAATTATAATACATATATAATACAAAATATGACTAATGGAGCGGGGGGGGGGGAGGTGCGTGATTTCTTAGGATAGGCCACTGACTTGACCCAACCTCAGGCCATGAAATCTCTCCGGTTATGAAATATACAGTCTATAGTGATAGCGTTATTTAGATTACGATTGCAGTTTGAAGTTTAAAATTGTTAAACAAAAAAAACGATAAGTATTGGAAAAAAAAAAAAATAGGCCTCCAATGAATAATGAGGAAAAATCGCATTTATATGTTTTTCCTCGTTTCAAAATGTTAACAAAAAATAATCGTTAATTTATTTCAAATTAATAACCCGACATAATCTATTGTTGCCGTGTAGGTCGCAAATCAAAATCCAATTACCCAATTACATAATTAGCTTTGCTGTTGGTCTTTCGTGCAAGCATAATACTCTATGCATAAAATTATACGATATGTTAATGAATTGTGTGTACTTATTATCATAACGTATATGGACAGCAAGATTAATAGACTTCGGATCAAATGTATGTAAATATATTAGTTTTTATAGCGATAATATTATACATTTTATTTAAAACCCCTCCCCCTCAGATTATCTTTAACGTATCAAATACATATTTTATATTTTTTCAGAAGTTCCCTTATATGTTGATGATCCTTGCGCGACGATTTTTCACTAGCAACCGGCTGAATGGGGCAGCGGAGGCGTATTTATGAGAGGTATGTGCGACCGGATAAATACATATCCACCGCCAAGACAAAATCTTAAACGTGCCACTGAGAAGCCCGTAACCCGCCGCAATAAATAAATGTTGTTTGCAACTTAGTGATTTATCTTTACTGCGGTCATATTTTCAAGTTAATACAAGAACGAGAATTCATACAATACACTAATGAAATAAATATGTAAATTATTAGTGCATAAAGGACAGTGTAAAATGTAATTACCTATCAGCCTTCCGTCTCCGAGGGAAGTTCCCCAACAACCCGAATAAGCTGGCTGCACAGCATAATTCCCGGTGGGCGTCTACCTACGTGGCCGACCGGACGCCTGACGGACAGAGTATTATTTTAATACATACGCCTCTGGACCGTCCTCGTGTATTCAATTCGGGTCCCTGCACAACTAATCTCGACTCGCTTTGTCGTGCACGGGCCCCGTTAAAAAAATTTCACGCCGAAAACGGGCAAAACAGCTCTTATAAGAGCGTATGTTCGAGGCCGCTATTGTGCAACTGATTCCCGACCCCCGTTAACAGAGTCGACCGATCATAGGGCGGTGGACGCCCTCGGTCGTTTATGCTAACGTGTCTCGAGACTTCTTATCCTTAGATTCATTGTGTTGTTATCGTAGAAGTCTTTTTGATGGGTTTGGAGAGTGTGATAACTAAAAAAATTAAATAAATTACACTGGTATTTATGTCCCTCTGCGATGCTGCGATTGGTGATCAGGACGTATCCCGAGCATGTTGCTTTAGAACGTTATTTTTTGCATGATCTGACCAACGTCGACTGTCCCGTTAGAAACAGCAGTGTTCTATACCGCTAGCAGTGGCGAGATAGTGAGCATTTTATGTTAAAATTTGAAAAAAATAGTTGGCATTTTACTTGCTGGTGCCTGAACTGAGCACGCATCAGTGGAATGATGTAAAATACTAGACAACTAGTCCAACTATACATAGCTATTCTATTCACTGACCACGGTGTACTATATACGAGTAGATGAATATTCCATTTAGTGCTGTTAGTACCGCAAACCTATACCAATTACTAGTGAAAACATCGGGCCTTATCTTTCTTTTTTTTTTTTTTTTTAGGAGGGGGAATTTCATCGAGTTAAATAATAATCCGAATAGATGGTAAAACATTTGTTTTCGATAATTTCCAAACGGCTACGTCCAAAAATTATTATTATTTTTTTTTTTTTTTATATTATTAAAAAGGGATCTTCCAATAAAGAGCGTAATATCTAACTATTGATGGTTTTCGCTTACGCTTAATGCAGGCTTACGAACGGTCAAAATTAATATTTACCGCCGAGGGATAATAAATCACATCACTGGAGTAGAGATAAAAACCTATTTATGTAAATTGTTAATTTAATCTGAAAAAAACAATTAACGGTTTTGTGATAATATAAGCCGCCCTACTCTTTGGAAAAAAAAAATAAAAAAATGCTGGTTGCTACATTGCGCCACGTGCCCCGTTAAGAATCGGTTTCCTGAAGTTTTAACGAATTAGGCACAGGATCTCGGAAGGGAGTGAACCAATCATCTGAACATTTATTGTTCATCCGATCATATAAAAATGACAACACTCGAGTTGTAAATTTTCCATGTGATAACATTGGAAACCAGCCCTTCCCCTTCCATTATAAATTATAAAAAAATATGTCAATATTTAACACGCAATTGGCGTGAATTTGCACGTCCAACCTCGTAATTCTAACCCCACCCATTCCCGGGATGAATCTAGTAAACATAGCAAATTTCAGAGATAGCTCTACCCGTTGATCCTTAGCTCTTAACCTAACCGAAAACGGCATTAATTTACAAGGCAGGTCAAGTTAACGAATAATATTAACTTTGGTATGTTGAAGTTAAGTTACTTGGAAACAAGTTAACGAATCAACACGCTACAAGTTCATTGTTTTTATAAATTAACTATTTAACTTGATGATTTCATTAACTTATTAACTCGCGTAGAGTTAGGTTAGGTTAGGTTAGGTTAGGAGTTTTTGTAAATAAAGGCGATTAAACGTTAAACACCACGGAGGCCATGAAATAAACTATCAGTTACTATTTACTGTCATATTAATTGTTAAGAATTCGAAAATTAATTCTTAATTTATTATACACATTACACTCACTACGTGCTTAACCTATGTTTGTTTTGTTTTCCTCTCATTTCGGATTCGTCGAACCACGTTTGAATCGTACGCCTGTTTTATTATTGTCACGTAGTTTTCTTGTACAATACAATAATATAATCAGTGTGTCATTAAAAAAAAAAAAAAAAAAAAAAAAAAAATAATAAATTAAAAAATAATAAATTATATATCAAATAAAATACGATTTCGTTTTCCGAGAAGATTTTTAAAATATATTTTGAGTGTACGGTTTCATAATTTAAAAATGTCGAATAAATTATTGTTGTCACTTTAGTTTACGATTCATATTACACAAATGTGCGTACAAAAATGCAATTAATGTCTTTATTGTCGGAATTAAATAATCACCGAAGCTCTGTGTAGTGAGATTTGTAAAATCCGTTTTTTAATTTATACAAATATACGTTAACTAACAAATTTCCGGTCTTATAATTTCGATTAAATGCTAGTTACCGTAAAAAAAGTAAACAGGAGACTTTCGAGAATTGGTGTAAGTAAAATTAATCTGGATTTAGATATAAGTCAATTGCTCCCTAACCATTTAGATACAGATAAGGGGAACAAATATTTAAATTAAGATAAAAAAAAAAAAAGGGGATAATTCGTTTTTCAATTGTCTATTGTTATTATTGTTAAGAGCATTATATTAGGCAGATTGAAATTGTTAGAATAATTCTATAAATGCAAACGGTGTAAATCACTATATATAGTGAATTCGAATTTTTAACTCCAAGTAAAACATACGAAAACGTTTTGTAGATATTTAATATTTTCCACTATGGAACATTAATAAAACATTTATTTTTCAATTTTTTATTATGTATATTTTATTTAGAAGATGACTAAAAAGATATTTATTATTATTATTATTTTTATTTTTTTATCTTAGATAAACAATTTAGATGGATATCAAAATGTTAAAATGAAAAATTATTGATCGTTATAACGTTTACGACTATCGTTCAAAATGCTATTTCACAATCACGGCGTACTGTATAGACTATTTAGCTACTTGGCCGCATGACGTGAACTATAATATTAGGTTTACATTCGCACACTCTGAGAGTTATTGATTGTAAACTAAAAGTTAATAAAACATCAGAGTTTAATATTGCTAGGTAATAACAATTTTAGTATTTTATTATAACGAGAAAGAGCAGACGTCTGCTAAATGTTCGAATTGCCCGAATAATTCCAGTCTAAAGAAAATCCAATGATCATTATTCGTTTTAAAATCGAATCGAATGAGTTTGTATCGAGAAACACCGGAATGATTATAATGATTTTTCAAAACAATAATTTTACCTATATACTATAATAATGTTGTTCAGTAAAACACACTTTCGATTATCGTTTGTTTCTCGTTTCTGCATTTAAACTA
The DNA here is from genome assembly GCA_956483605.1 of Tuberolachnus salignus. NCBI lineage: Eukaryota > Metazoa > Arthropoda > Insecta > Hemiptera > Aphididae > Tuberolachnus > Tuberolachnus salignus. Next base: position 6,146,632 of record OY101433.1, on the reverse strand, counting down.
CGACGCTCTTGCAAAATGATAACAATATAAATATTAGTATAATATTATAAGTACCGTTTTATACTAAACCCGGCTGTAATATTTAAAGTATATTGATTTTGCGAAGACGGTCGAGTTTTAATAAACTAAATACACCCACATGATTTTATATTAATATTGTAGTTTGGTATTTTGTTAATTACGTCGTTTATTTCTCGAAACATTTTGAACAACAACAAAAAACGATAATATAACGGATATTGATATTAACTCGAAAATTTACCATATAGTGTTATATACACCGTGGAAAATCCTCTCTGATTTGTGAAACTTATTAATACCGAACCAAGTCAGATATCAAAGAGTATGTTTTATTCGTAAATTGTACAAATAATTTCATTTTTAAACATTTTTTTTTTTTTATAAATAATATCGCTTAAGTGGCGGCCCTCGTTTTCAATCTACTGATTGAACCTTTTACGGTTATTATCTATGACTCAACGGGTCGTTTCGGGCGGGATGGCAACGACTTCCTAGGTTATTATCGGGGCTTCCACAGTTTGGGGACGGTGTTGGTACACTTGGCTTTTGAGATAGCCCCAAAGGAAAAAATCGCACGGGCTCAAATCCTGTGAACGCAATGGCCACCCACACCACGTAAAGAGACAATATGCTCGGGAAACATTTACTCTCAAAATGCTGAGTGACCGACGAGCCGTGTGTGGTGCGGTCGCATCGTCTTGTTGACACCACACGTTATCTTGTCCACACTCGTTAAAAAAAATCGTTTAATTTCGGTCGAAGAAAGTTTTCAAGCATCGCACAATAACGATCAGAGGTCACCGTCTTCTTCAAAGAAGTACACATTTCCCAGTCCTGTTACCGTCTCAGGTTAACCGGTGCGATTTGTCTTGAGCGCTAAATCCGTTTGTCTAAAACTTAAAACCCGATTTTGAATAGTTTTGCGGTCGGGGACGGGATCATGTCGACCAGGCTGAGTCGATATCAGCGAACCCCGTCGTTTTTGATAAATTCCTCGACAACAAACGCGCGATATTCTCTCGACCAAGCCACGATAATTACTAATAATGGCACAAATAAAGCTTTCGATCGAAGTAAATTCCATTAGTTTATATCAATCCGAACCCAGATTACTACCTTATCAAAACTAGGGAGTTATTTCTGCCGCACCTTGTAATACTTATATAATTAAATACCGACCTAGTCAATACTGTTATACATATCTACAATGATATTTTACTGTCCCTCGGTTTAACGGTCAGCGGATTATTGCGAAGTTAACGAATACCAATCGAACTGTATTATTGGTACCCGCTAGACAATATCGTTTACAACTATTCGGCTCGGATAACTTACCGCATTGTTCGGCGGAGTTTATAAATGCCCGTCACGTACGATTTATTTGAAACGAAAAACGGGCGAAAAGGCTTGCCAAAAGGGCAGCGCAAAAATAAACGTTAATTAACAAAAAAAAAAAAAAAACCCGACCATTTTCCAATAAAAAAGTAATCATATATAAACCCGTCGTCGTTATATTGTCGACAGCGTTTTTAATTTTTTTTAGGAAAACGGTCGGGAATCTATAAAAGATTTACCGCCGGGCGAGAAATATGTTTATTGTTTTTTACGTGGAAAATTTGGAGCAATTTTAATTACAGAAAACGTGTTTCCCGTGAAAAAATAAACCACATTATATTATTGAGAGTGTTGAGAATTGACTAGACAAATCTATTAATTCAATATTATTTTATTTTTTTTTTATCTATACGAAAATGCCGATATCTACCTGTAGTTTGTCTAATATAAAAAATTAATTTTATATTTAATAATTATCTAGATAAAATATATACCAATAAATAATAGTAGAAAATATTAAATATTCATTAGTATTAATAGTATTGTTTTATTTTTTAAGTTAAAAATTCGAAGTAACTATCTAATAATTAACTCTGTTGAGATAAATAAAATATTTATTATCTTTTTCTGCATCTAGACGATTTTGGAGCAATTATCGTTTGTCTCTATCTGGCTGATTTTCACTTAACTGTGTCTCAGCACGATTTATTGGTAAAACTATAGTAGTAACTATACTGCGCCTACACTCGAAGTCTAAAAATTATCGTTTTCTAAACACGCGCCCGTATCGGATAATATTATGTTCGAAAACGTAGGTTTAAAAAAAAAAACGAGACGTTTATATAATACGCATTATTGGTTAGTGGCATTCATTGAACGATCGATCGAATTTCTATTTGACGTCGAACACGTACCTATTAATTTATAGACGACTCAAGCGGAACGGATATTTGAAAACGGTTGACTTTATGCGGTTTTCGCGATGCTTCGACACTGTATATATATTTATATTTTTTTTACTTAACTCTTTGAAAACGATTTCGATTTTTGCACGAATAAAGCCCATACAATTCAATAGGCACACGTATCATGCGTATACACTGTCGCCATATTAATAATCGCCATCTTCCCGTTATAATACAGAATATATATTTTTATTGACGAAAATGTACAGAAAAACAACAATCAAATTCAATTAACACAATTGTTGTTAAATTATTTTCAACGCTACTTCAATGTTCCAGCTTAAGTCGGAAGTCTTTTCGTTATTTTTGTATGGCTGTTAAACCGCACGATTCCTAAATAAATTTATCTATACCGTGTTTTGTAATATTTTCATATTTTCTCATTAGATATTGTAGTCATTTCTATTTTTTTTTTTTTTTTTTTTTGGAAAATATTCGAAAATATGCATTATTCTTGGGTAAATGTTTATTACGGCAAAACCGTAATTCAAAATGAAAAAAACATACAATGACAACGAGTATTATACGAGCGAGGTCTGTTCAAAAAGTACCAGGACAAATGTCGTTACGGCTAATCTACACATGATAACGTTTTAAATTATATAAAGATTTATTCCCCACGTGTTAGTGAATATTTTAAATAAACTCCAAATTCGCTATCTCATCTCAATTTAATATTACACGTGGTTAAGTTATTCAGTCAGTTTGCGCCGTTTTTGACATGTCCGAAATTAACGAACAACGTGTGTGCATCAAGTTTTGCTTGAAACTTGCCAAAAATGCAACGGAGACGTACGCAATGATTAAAACTGCATTTGGGGATAATTCCTTAAGTCGTTCCGTGACTTTCGAGTAGTTTCAAGAATGGTCGACAGTCAACTGAAGATAATCCACGTTCTGGAAGTCCGTCGACATCTAGCAACGATGATGTTGTGGCAAAATTTAGAGAAAAAGTGTAAAATGACCGCAGATTAACCGTTCATGAATTAGCAAATGAAGCAGAAATCTCGATTGGATCTTGTCATGAAATTTTAACCGAAAATTTACAGATGAAAAGGGTAGCTGCCAAATTCGTTCCGCGATTGTTAACTTTGGAGCAAAAGGAAAATCGTTTAAGGTAATACCTTAAAAATCTTTCCGCTGATGTTAATTTCATAAAAAAAAAAAACATTATCACAGGTGACGAGTCATGGGTTTATGGATACGAACAGGAAACAAAGTTCCAATCATATCAGTGGAAAACAAAGTTTTCTCCTCGGCCAAAAAATGCTCGTTTTTACACAATATACGGTTTTTGTTATTTTCAATTTTGTTTATATTTTATTGTAATTCAGTTAAAAATAATCGTAGGGACCCGAAAAGGGTCTAGAACCCCAAAGATCGTTGTCAGCAAAATAATAATAATTGTTATAAAATATTCAAAAGAACATAAGCTCAAAATAAAATATATACAAATAAGAAAATAAAAATACTAGATGTATAAATATATGTTTACTTACTTCCAGCCTACAAAAAAGTACATGATATAAAAAAACCGTTCGTTTTATGAACCACGTAGAGTTCAAATTTACCTTTTTTTTTTTTTTGCAAGTCAAGTTTAGGTTAAAACCTAACCTTACTCTAGTATTTGATATTTTTATAGCAAAAATTGTAAATGTATTTACGTTGTGGGTTTTTATATATATAACAAAAAAAACTTTAACGTGGAAATTTAAATGAAAAAAATAAAAATGAACACATACTACACAGTATTATTCAATTCTGAAGTAACACATCAGGAATATTCGCAGACCTGACTACCTACAGTCAATATTGATTTATCAAAAGTGCTCAGGAAATAAAACAAGTATAATATTTTTAAGTTGTATTTTTGTTATCGGTTATGATATTTTTGTTATTTTCTTTTAATTTTAATTTCTTATTTTAGTTACGGTAATTCGAAATTACTCACAAACAGTGATTAGGTTAAGAATAGTTAGGTTAGGTTTTCTATAATAACTTATGCCTGCATTGGAAAAAAAAAATTGTAGGATGCTCCCACCCCCTTTGCCGATTGGTTTAAAAACTACTAAACAAATATAAATGAATAAAAGTTTTGTTAGGTTAGGTAGGTTAGATTAAAACCCAGTCCGGGACGAATTATTAATTAAATGAGAACAATAAATTATATCGACAAGAGTAATGTCGACATTTAATAATAAGATGTAACAGATGTTAAAAAAAAAAATAAATGTATAAAGGCAGACGTTCAAATGGGTAATATAATTAAAAAAAAAAAAATTAACAATTGTCCTAAGCACTTACAGCGGGGAGGTGAGTAGAAGAACGAAAAGCAACTGACACGCGTAATTATTTAAATACAAATTTATACGAATGGGCTCATATTGTACAGGCAGTTGAATTATTGCGAGATTGTGTACGAAATAAAAAGTACAAATTAACAAATATATTATTAAAAAAAAAAAAAAAAATGTAAAAAGCGAAACGTCGAGTACCGTTAAAAATTAAATACGACTGCAGTAAAATGTCATAGCGATTTTGCTCGGACGGTAATCAAATATTTAATTGTATATATATTTTTTTTTTTTTTTTACTACGTTAAAATTAAAAGACTGTCGCGTCGATTATGATTACAGTGGTTTTCTTAAATTTTTCATTGCAGAGATTTAGTAGAGTGGTTTGTCTACGCGTACTTATATTGAGTCTTCTACAAATCGTTTCCGGTTTTCTGGGCATATCTGTACGAGAAAATAGAATTGTTCGACATACTCCATTGTCGTTCTAACAACTCGGGAACCCGAAAAACGAATAAAAAAAAAAAATAAATAAAAAAAATAAATCCTATCCTTAACACAATATATCGTTAGATACGTAATCGTTTTTTCTGCATTAGAGTAACATAGTTTATTAATAAAAAAAAAAGAACGTTTTTTCCTTTTATTAACTTTTATTTTGTCCATACGCACAAGTTTTAGCTCCAATCGGCAACGTCAGGAACAGTTTCTGATTGAAAATTTTGTTTTGTCGGTTTTTTTTTATTATTATTATTCAGTGAAAAGTAACCATCAAAGAGACTTGAAATTTTCTCCGTATATTTATATTAGGATTTTTTAGACAGAAGGTTATTTTCAAAACATTCGGACGTTTATCGAGTTATTCGATGTATTTTTATTTTATATTAATATACTCGAAAGTTTGATCAAAGACGATTTCTTAGGAATCGTTTTTATGGCAATATGAAAAAATAAATAAATAAATAGATATTATAAATCCGTAGTCACGAAAACATCATAGGAACTTTCTTGTACAATTTTAGGTTTAGTCGGTACATTTTTTAATTTGTTTCCTTAAAGGGCCCGGTGCCTGTTATTTAAATTATCTCCATTGTTGCAAAATTTGAAAATTATTTTCAACGTTTTTACGACCAATCATAAATTTTTAAGACTTTTCCACTGATGTTTTTACGGTATTTAATACGACTTCATGGGAGTATGGATTACCGTATCTATAGTGATATACAAAAACATTCCACAGACTGTATTCAACTCCGACTTTTCATCGGATTTCAAATAATTGTAAAACAAATGTCGGTAAAGAAATAGTAAAAAGTTGAGCTTCTTTGAAAATTTGTTATGAAATTTGAGATGAAAAATGGAGTTCGATGCGGTCCGTAGGACGTTCTCATAATTTTCCAATAAATAAATAATTGTCAAAATCGGACCGTACTTCGATGCATGAGAGATTTTCCCGTAGGCATGTTTATAAATCAAAAAAGACGCTGGCCCTTTAATTTAAAAAAATAATAAAAAAATCGAAAAATTATGAATTTTTACTGTTTTTGTTGTATTCGATTTTGCTTTTTGATAGAATCCCGTTAAACACAATCGTAGAAACTTGTACATTTTACCGACTACTAATATATATATAACACTTTTTAGGCATTTTTAATACAATTTGCCGGTTTTTGAGTTATTTTTAAGCTAAGATTTGCGAATTTTCTCTTCGTATTTGCTATATTTTCGGTTTTATAATATGGATACGGGATTTATTTGTCAAACAGTATGCCGCTCAAGTTGACTGGAATCACGGACAATTGTATTTTATTTTGTATAGTGTTTTAAATTTAATATTAATCGTGACATCGCACTGCTTTAAGAATAGTGACACAATCAACAATTAAAAAAAATATTTCTGAGCTCTGTCACTATTCGGTGTATACAAACGACCAATGACGTTTCGGACGACTTTGATGGGGTTAAGGGAAAGTTACGTGATATTTTCACGTCATTGACTGAAATAATGATTAGAAATGTATCTGCCAGTTGAATCAGCGGTGCGACCGGTGTGTGTGTTGCGGGCGGGGGTGCCTTTCTAGGATCGTACCTTTCTATAATATTCATAATAATAATAATAATGTTTAACAGGAATTACTTATTGATTTGATTCAGACTGGGTAATGACTAGGATCAGGTCAGCTCCCGGTTCCGGCGATAAGAAAAAAAAAAAAAATCACCCGCGGACTCGGACCGAGAGATGTCGTCGTAGTACCGTACTATTTATCGCTGCGGTCCGTAGATACCTTTATTTGTTCACGTGGAAATTTTTCACAGTAATTTTGCAGTACAATTAACTTATTAGTATTTTATTGAGTTATTTATTGGGAAATAACGATTTTTAAAAAAAAACATAATCATTTATTATGAATTATAATTTATGTTTACAACTATTGTTTTGTGGTTGTAAGCTATTTATCTGACGTTAAAAAATGGGAAAAGGGCGACGCCACGACATTTGAAAGGGGCGGGCGTGCGGCTAATTTCAATATCTCCGTGGAAAAAAAAAAAAACCGTGAAATTGTACAAAATTTCCGTCAGGATACGTTGGACGTTGAAATAGAACATTGCCCCGGCCATTGAACGGACAAGAGCACGACGCTACGACATCCATAGGCGGGGCGGTATGTGGGCAAATTGTTCGCGAACGCCCGGCTAGGAAATCGGAACATCACTTTCCGTTTGGCTTCCCGAAAACTTCCCGAGTGTTCTATTTAGTTTTCGTGGTTTTTTTTTTTTTTTTTTTTTTTTTTTTTTTTGTCATATTTTTCGCATTCGACTTGCGAGAAAACCCGCCTGTTGACCGCTGCGACGCCGGCGGCGGGCACTGGCACGCAGGACCGCTGCGCGCTTTTCGGTCGCGCGTACCCGGAGCCGGCCGACCGACCCGACCCGGGGGGCTATATAAGTACGCGCGTACCGGCGATCGCGAGGACTTCCACCGGTATCATCGCATTCCGCAGCCCACCGGAACGCACCGCGTCAACGCCGAAGCTTGCCGTACACACGCCCGTGTCGCCCGCCAGTCGCTCGTTCCAGGTAATATTTTCCGTATTTTCACTATTACTATTACTATTATTATTATTATTATTATCATCATCATAGACACGAACAATATTCATAGTTTATCGTAAAAATAATACGCCGCGGGCGTGAAACGAAAATAACAACTATAATTTTATATATATAAAAAAATACGACCGTAATTTTCGGAACGAATTTTAATCCGCTCGGTCCGACGCCAATTCACAACAATCTAATAATTATTTTAAAAATATTTACTATTATATTGTTTAGCGGATTTTTTTAAATTGGAAATAAATTTATTTTTTTTCGTTTTGCGTATACGTAATATTTAACACAAAAAAAAAAAATTGACGTTGTATAGGTGGCCGCTTAGCCCGTAGAGTATTCGTAGACGATTGCCCTCCACATTGTCCCCGTTATTCCGACGGACCCGTCTTGAGGAGTCCGGATTTCGATGTGATTTTTATTTTAGATTTTTCCGTAGTAATACGGAATTCTATTTAATAGAACGGCGGTTGTTACTTGATGATCGCACGCGATTCAACATGTCCGAGAAAATCAGAGTAGGTTTAGATTTTAGCTACTGTTTAAAATGTTGCGAAATAATTATTTTCATTTTTAATAGAAAAACGTGATTGTTTTTGCATCGTACGTTCATTTTCCGTTGGTGTGTACAATTTTTAGAGCATTATAATATTATTTGGTGTAATTTCAAATTCATAATAATATTTTCCGTAAAATGTTTTATAGGTATTAATTTCTTAGGGTTTTTTTTTTTTTTTTTTTTTTTTGTTATTTCTTTTCATGCTCTATGACAACGCGTTCAAACCGTTATACTTATGAAAACGATACATCAAAATCGTTTTACTTTTATTTGGTGTTTTCACAGTTTCCCTAATCTTTTCCAAGTGCATTACGCGATCGAAATTTATTTTTTGTGTGCCATTCATGGCACCCTTTTTTTCTTTTTTTTTTTTGTAGTTTTCATAGCATACAAATCCGGGCTCCGTTATTATGTTCCTCATATTTGTAATAAAATTATTTTTTGTCGATTTTCACTTGGCCAAACGTACAAAATCACTCGGAACTTAGTTTTAATATCATTCGGAGGAATTCATCCCTCGACATCGCGAATCAGCCGTGTGGTGTAACTATCGTAATTTGTTTTCCTTTATCGCCCGAGACAATCGACAATAATTCACAGGTTTTCAATATTATATTTTTTTTCGACTGCAGCTCGTGTTTGTACCATTAAAATATTATTCGTATCGTGTCTGTAAGGCGTTATAATTGATATTGAAAAACAAAAAAAGAAAAACCGAACGTGAAGTATCTGGTAACAAAACATTTTTATTCAATAAGGTTATGGTTAAATACGGTTATTTTAAGTGTACAATACATGATTGGCGCAAATAAAATGTTTTTTAATAAGTTTAATATTATTACGGTCATTATAACGTTATTGTTAATATCGGTCATACGCACGGTACTACAATAACGTAATCCACAACAGGTTTTAAATAGTAAAAAATGTATAATACAATCGAATGTGGATGTACGTTAATTAGTTAAGTAGAAAAAAAAAAAAATGAAAAAAAAATGACTATTTCTATTGCCGCTAGTAAAATATCGCGGTACTGTTTATAGAAATAAATTTAATACGACTTTTAAAAAATGAATTTATTGTAAATAAAAATCGTTAAAAAATATATATATATATATTTATTTAGAGCAACAAAAAAGCACAGCTGATTCGAAATATTATTGATCATAGTGGTTCAATAGTGACAGAGTGTCGCTGGTTGGTTAGCAATAAGTGTAAGTGAACATTATCTAGAAAAAAATTTCTGACTGGAACTAAAGTGTAAACGAGTCGTTTTATATGTCAAGCGATCACGTTATAAAATATAAAAAAAAAATAATAAAAATCGATAGTAATAACCGTTTTGAAAAAAATCTACTCGATAATATTCGATAACAGTAGTAATAATATTGTGGACAATGTATAATTATCCAAAATATTAAATGATTTACGATAATATTAAACGATTATTAATTTAAAAACTGCTGTGAAATCAAAACGACTCGTTATTTATCCTTAGAAAAGTTTATATTACTACTATAAAAAAAAAAAAAAAAGTGTAGAGTTTTATGATAATTCGGATGCTAGTGCTATATGCGTGGTTTTGTAGTAGTCTTTTGTGTAAAGTGTTTTAAGTCAATTCTACTAAGTCCCAAACTTAATAAAAAAAAAAATGTTAGTAAAAATATATCGTGACTGTACTTCGTAAAATTAACGCGTCGTGTCATCCGTTCATGTTATATATAAAAAAAAAATAAAAAAACAACAACAACAACACATAGAGGTATAGGTAGGAAACAATTTCGTGGTTGATTTTTGAAATATAATATTTGACGTATTACACTTTAATATTTTCATCTTGAATATCGAGTTAAAAAAAAAAAAAAAAATGTTTTTCTAAAATACGTAATATTGTAAGTGTACCCAACTATAATAAAATATAACCAAAAAAACAAGTCAGTGAATATAAATGTTGAATGCCTACGAGAAATTATATAGAAATATTAATTTTTGCAATAAACAAAAAACCTATTTTTTTTTTATTAATATTAAAACCGAGTTTGCCGTAAAATTCACTATTTTTTTTTTCGTTGTTTTACAGTTATTTTCGTTCTATAATTTTAAACAGATAAAGAAATTCAAAAAATATCTTCGAATTAAGTGAGTTATTAACGATTCCACCACGATTGGGGCTTTGGTATAAAAAAAAAAAAAAAAACAGTGTTCTGCTACAAAACTATGCTCTGCACCTGGTATCGGTAAAATAGTTCAATTGTTTACTATTCAAATTGTATTAGGAAACATATAGTTTTAATCGATACAAATATTAATAAAAAAAAGAAACTATTTTACAAACGGGCCAAAATATTATTTTTATTGGTTTAACGGGTACTGTGTTAATATTACGAATTCCTATTTTATTATTAATTATTTCTATTTTTCGTTATCGAGAAAAATCAAAAACAAAAAAATTGACCTCCCTAAAGCCAAATTTATTTTGAGTTGAAAAGTTGATCATAGACGAAAAAATAAAAAATGTATTACATCATTGTAAAACCAATAAATTCACGGTTACACGCGGGATCTAAAAAAAAAAAAAAAAAATGATTTACTGAAAGTTGTAATTATTCATGAACATTTCCATCTTCTTTCTATAATATTATCAAAAATAGATAAATATATTTTATATCTACATACATTATACTTATCTATTATCGTATTCGATATAGATTAAATATGTATTATCTATATCCGTATTTAGATGATTTTAGATCATTATATATTTCATCATCATCTAGATCAGTGTTTCCCAACCGGTGGTCCGCGGTCCAATAGATTTTTTCTTCGATTTCTATTACAAATTTTATTTTTTTAAAATAGCGAAAAAAATTACGACTTATTGAGGAACCGTATAATATCTTATCGTTGTTGCTGCTGTAGACCGATAAGCATTTTCCACTTTTATATGTGTCTAGGTATCAGAGTAATAAATTGAAGTATAATAATTATATATTAGTCAAGTATAGTAATAAAATGTAAAGTAAAATAATAAAAGTTAACATTTTTCGATAAATTTAGTGTATTCTTGTGTTAATGAGCAAAAAAAAAAAAAAAAAAAGGGTATTCCTAGTTTTCGTAAAATCGAGCTGGTCGGTGGTGGTAAAAAAAAGGTTGGGAAACACTGATCTAGATGGGCATTTTATTTCTCTCTCAACAGATACGAACAACAGAATTCTAACAGAATATGTATTAATAACCATATTATGTAGCACGTCGCGATACGTGTATTAGGTATTATTATTATTATTTTTTTTTTTTTAAATATTATTATATTTAAACCCAAAGTTTATATTAAAGGTTTATTCGTTTTGTGGTTTTATTGAAACATAATGAAATTTTAAACCCAAATACGAAATACCGACAATTTCTAAGTAAATATAATAATATAACGAAAATAACATTTATTTAGTTTCGCGTTTCTGAATGTAATCTGTATCGCATTGGCGCGGCGGAACGTTTATTAAAATGTAATATTATCGTCCGTATACACTTTTTTTTTCAATGAGTGATATTTTTATAACCGTTTTAACAATAATTGTCCGCGTTGGAATCGCGTTCCAGAGGTTTAAGGTCTCGAATTTTCCCCCAAAAAAAAATACAGACACTATTTAACTATATCGTGTACAATATTCTACACGCACGGTGCCCGGGTAAAACGGGAATACGTTTATTTCAATCGATTTCGATTATCATAATAATCCTCATCGTTTCGCATTGGCAAAAAAAAAAAAAAACAAAACGATTTGTTAATTTATTCGCAAAACCTATGGGAATAAAATAATACCAGTCATCGGCCGTTGTACAAATAGGTCTACGCTATTGTTGTATTTTGTAGACCGTTTTTTTTTTTTCATTTTTAGTATTCTCAAAATTGTGTTTTTGTATTTGTTCCCTTATACCCGGACAACGGTCCGTATATTCTGTATTTTCCGCGCCGCATCTGGACACTTCTATCGGCTCCCTCCGGATCCAGCATCGAGCTGGAATTCCAATAAAAATTCCATTGCGTTTTCGCGGGATACGGTTTTTTTTTTTTTTTTTCCTTGAGGTTTATACGCCCGTGCCGCGGATCCTCTAAATAAAACCGGAGACGGGATTTTATGCGTACGCATTGCGTTTGTTTCGGCGGATGTGGCTTTCAGGAGTTTCGACTTTCAAACCCCGTCACTACCGTCAAATGTCACGTGTAGTATTATCGCGTGATTTCACGTGTTTCGAGTAGCGTAGTTGTTGTGGGTATATTAACGTAATACAATATTTAGAGTCGGGATTTTTGAAATATTTCATTTCGACGGTGGGTGGTGGTGGTGGTGGTGGTGGGGGGGGGAGAATCTAATAAAATCGTTTTTCAAAACTATAATAGTATTTACAGCGGACATTCACTTGGTCGACTATCACCAAAGAAACGGTTAATCGTGTAAATTAATCATACGCGAATTACAATATTCAGTATTGAAAAATGCTCTGAAATACCAATAGAAAATTACTGTTTAAATATATCGTTTGGTTATGCATAGGTAATAATATTATTAATTGTGTAAATACTCGTTATGTCCAATATGTATTAAAGAAATGATCAAGAAACATTTTGCTAATTATTTTTGCTTTTTAGGTAATCGTTTTACAAATTCCTTTTGAATCGATACAGTTATATTACACGAATTTTTAAGAATTTATGTTTATTATAATAAAAAAAAAATATCATACAGGATGATTTTAGTTTAACGTTTAAAATATCACGAATTATAGCCTAGTGTCGTATATACAATTTTCAGTCAGATTCAACAACACAAAATTCGAATTTTTGATTGCTGTTTATCGATGATACGATACGGAATCGGTCAACAGCGTGACCAACTAATTATAACTTTACATCAGCCAATAAACCAAATATTTTAACAACAGTTTTTTCTATTAAAAAATTTCATTTGACATATAATTTCACTTTTAAAAATATTTCATAACCCTTATATACGTATATATGGTGTGCTGTTATTGTTGATGTTTTACAAAGAATATTTCTGTTATAAAAAATAGAGGATGGGGAATTCTACTTTAGGGGGGCTCTATTGCTTACGGGTTTATTATAATTATTATACATTTTTTTTTTTTTTTTTTAGTCTAACCGTTAAATTCTTGCATATTTTCTGTGTAAGGTATGCACGTTATGTGTTACAAACCGAACAACGAATAACCCCGTACATTTGTATTTTTTTTTTTTTTTTAAATTTACGCGTTATTTTTTTATTATTTTTTTTTTTTAAAGGAAAAATGTAATTAAATCATAAACGCGTATTGCGATTCAACGGCAGTGTGTCCGCGAGGGGTTTCAATTTTAATTAAAATATTTAACGCGTGTACGAAATAGTTGTAGGTTAGTACAGGCACACAGATACCTATACGTCGAGCATGAAATATTAATTTAAACTGTTTTTTTCTTCTTTTTTTTTTTTTTTGTTTTTTTTTTTTTTCGTTTTCAGTTTTGTGTTTCGAATTCGGTACGTTCGTTACAAAATGTAAAATATAAATTATTACACTTACGTTATTTATGAAAGGGCGCGACCGTTTTCCTCTTTATACCGTGTCCACGGGGGCATGCTCAATGCGTGCCGCTGGGGGTTATGTCCGCGTCTCCCTATTGGATTCAAAATTCAATACGCCGGACGCGAGTGTTCATTTTGTAATTTAGTCATGCGATTATATATATATATATATATATATATATATATTTCAGCCGAGTTTTAATAAAAACATTGAATTATTGAATAAAAATTCGGGTCCGTCGTATCCGGCTTTTTAAATTCCCATATTGTCGGGTCGGGTATAGCCGACGATCACTCAAATGATTTATTCACGGTTGTTAATTACTACGCCAACCCGTAGGAAGTTCCCGAGCACGTCGCCATTTTTCCGCCAAACCTTTTTTTTTAAGACTAAAATCCCGCCTATTGTCCTCTAAATAATAATAATAATATCAAGCTAATTAAACAAAATTTCGAAAGAAAAAAAAAAAAACAAAAAACTCCATGCAATTCGCAAATAGAAAAGTGCTGATACAAATATTTTAATATTATATTACATTTTATTACTTATGGAATTATTGTAATACAAATAATCAATTATGTTACAAATTTAAATCATTTATGGCGATGAAATTATAAATAATTAATCGGCGTATCAAAATTAATTTTACTGAATTTAAATTGTTTTAAGCTTGACTAACTGATTAATTTTCAATCTTAGTGTACGTAAAAAAAAAAAAACGTTTTGTAAAAATACCCTTGGACAAAATATGAAATTTATAGATATACTTATATTATTAGGAGGGTCAGACAGGGGCTATTAGACAGTTTTTTTTTTTTTTTTTTTGAGAATGGAAGTTATGTACAGTTATGACAGTAAATGGTCTGGATTTATTTATTTTTTCCGGTTCGACACGGTATGTCATTTTTGGAAGGAAATGGCTACGTCCTCCCTTTAGAACTGTCACGCGTTTATTCTCATATTATAAAATATATTATTCTTTTAAGTATATTATAATATTATTTTGGCATTCTCTGCTTGGGAGTCCGTTAATTTAATCGAAAAAGTTAGTAATTTATCGGCGACTAGGTCACTGCAGACATTTTGTTTTTTTTTTTATCATTTTACCTTGAACCCAAACTACTAAGTAAAGTTTCGCAAAAACACGTAGGCACAACGATGTACGGTTTATGGAATACTCTTTTACTTTTTTTTAAGTCAGCTAAAAATAATTGTAGTTACCGAATACGTTTACGTTCACCGAATATTTAATATTTATGTTAGCACTTTCGAGACGTGGTGCAATGTTTGAAATATGTTCGAGTTATTGATAGCTGGTATATGTAATGATCGAGTTTATTTATTTACATTTTTTTTTTTTTTTTTTTTACGAAATTTTGTAATTTATTTCGATCGGCGTTCAATTTTATGGTAGTATCGTTAAGAACGCGGAAAATATTGTAATTAATTTTTTTCCTTATCAATTATTATACAATTTTTCAATTTAAATTTGTCAAATTGCGCTTGTATCAATTGTACGTACATAAGGTGTTTTAACTTAATTTTTATGCGACAGGGCCGTCCGAAAATGAATATCACGGGGTGTAAAGTGTAAAAAAAAAAATGCCGAAAATGCCGACTCTTCCAACTAAATGTCGTTTAAAAAAAATTCATATCGAAAACAGTTAGAGGTTTCAATCGTCCTGCCAAGCAATTTTGAATTTGAATACCGAATTTTTACATTAAATTAAAATTCCACGCGGTGTTCTCAATTTATACAACAATAATTCGTGTATTTGCAAGTTACATAATATATATAATACCTAAAATAATATCATTATTATGTTTATTGTATTATATGTTAAAAATGTATAAAGTGAAATAATATACTTTCAATTTTTTTTAAATAATTGTTATCGCTCTCTTTCTATACGATTATTAAGATTGTAATAAATTATCGATAATTTATCTTCAATTACACTACCGGGAAACCCATCAAGAAGACTTTGAGCACCTCGAACTTCTTAAGCTAGTACCGACAGCACCTATCGTTTATAGCGTAATCAATCATAAATTAAAAGTTTTAAGCTCATCGCCAAAGTGGTGTCGCTAGATCCTCCTTTTTCAAGCCTACACGCCAAGTTTTACACGATTCCACAAAACACCTTTTTCACATGCCATACTTTAAACCTATTGTACCGAACGTATGTACTCGTTATAAAACAAATAATAATACAGTGCGAATTCGTTGGATTTATGTGAATAAAATTGAATAAATGAATAAAATCGGTCTCGTATACGTGCGAAATTCCTCTAAGTCTGGCCTGGGGAATCGGTATATTATTTATGTTAAAAACGACCTAATGTTTTGATTAATTCAATGAAAAAAGTAATTTATAAATGACATTTGTATCTATGATAAATATTTAGACAACTCAGATGTAAGATAAAATATCTTTTATCTAAAAATATATTAAAAACGTGTCTAGATAAGGCTTAACCACCGTTCTTAGGGTTAGGATAGTTTCATCCTGATTGTCGGGGTATGGGCGTTTGCCCGGAAAGGCCACGTTTTCGGTCAGCTAAATTTAGTCGTCTTGACCGAGGATAAAATTGTTTTTTTTTTTTTGTTTTTTTTTCCCACCATAATTTACCACCCCGTCGTTATATTCGCGTCGTTAACGTTTAACAAATTAATTTCGGAAGGTCCCCCTCCCTGCCGGTGACAGTGTCCCGGTGAAACCGTACGGCACACCACACTGCACCGCAGAGGGACAGGACACCCGGAACATCTGCCGTCGACGCGTACACGGCATCCGTCATCATCATCGACACCGGTCCGGTCACTGTCACGCGACAGTCAAATAACGTTTATTTATTTATAATATTACTACGATTTTGTCATAAATCTATAAAATATGTTCTACCAGACCATTAATATTGAAAACGATAACAAACGGATTCCCTCCTACGGCCGTCACGGCCAACCGGCTGTAAAATATTGTAGAGTAGGCGTACGCAAAGGTAAAACGGACGGAGCAATGAAATATAATCGACGTGATCGAGTCCAGTTTGGTGTTAAAAGAAGAAAAAAAAAAAAAAAAAAAAACCGATCGGTTAAAAGTCAAAAGGCAAACGTTATAACGTTATGGACATAGCATGTTCAATATTTATTTGAATAGTTCAACTAAAATAGTTTTTTTTTTTTTTGTGCGATTATTTAACACCTCCCGACTCATTGACTAAATAATTTAGAATTTAATCAAGCTCATACGCTCGACGACGTTCACTGTGAATGATTTCCGATAATATACGAGGTGCGACAATAAAATAACGAGACTTTCTAAATATAACCTAAACTATTAACGTTATCTATAAAACGATTATTGAAATATGATTAGAAAACACTTATCTAAAAGTACTATGAACACTGATGGCATCGATTCATTTCGTTAGTAGCCTTGTTATTAGTGCGAGTTCGACTATACTGCCGAAAAATGTCAGATATAAAAATCGAACAACATGTGTTAACATTAAATTTCTTGTTAAATTAAAAAAAACTGCCGCGGAATCGTTTCGTATGTTATGTGAAGTTTATGGTGAAGAATGTTTATCAAGAGCTCGTGTTTTTGAATGGCACAAACGGTTTTGTAGTGGAAGGGAGGACGTCGAAGACGATGATCGTTCTGGACGTCCTACCACGTCTTCAACAAACGAAAACGTTGAAAAAATCGACAAAATTAATTAATCAATATTATAATAAAGAGGTATTAATTAAATTAAGAGAACGTGTCAGAAAGAAGCGACCAGATCTATGGAAAAATGGCTGGGTTCTTCACCAAGACAATGCTCCAGCTCACAGTGCATTTTCAATTCAACGGTTTTTAACTGAAAAAAAAAATTTCTGTACTTCAACATCCCCCGTACTCGCCAGACCTTGCTCCTTGTGACTTCTTCTTATTTCCTTCTTATTTCTTTTCCCATTTTCAAACAGTTGATGACGTAAAAATGAAAACGGCAGAACTTCTAAAAGGGCTGAATGAAAGCGATTGGCAACACTGTTTTCAAGAATGGCAGCGACGTATGCAACAGTGTATTGATGCTGAGGGAAGGTACTTTGAAGGTGATAATCATTAAATTATAACATTTTTAAAATAAACAACTTTTATTCAAAAAGTCTCGTTATTTTATTGTCACACCTCGTATTTTGTTTTTATTCTGTTGCCACCGTCATTTTAATACGATTTCGTTATTTAATATTCCGTAGCGTATACGCAAGTATTTTAATCGGCCAAAATATATATATATATATATATATATATAAAATTTATCGCGGCCTATCGAGTTTTTGTTGGGGTAACTCGCCAACTATATCTGGCTCTGGCCACAAAGATACGGTATCCGCACGATAATTATACCGATAGGACTTTTGCTCCGGCAATGCACGAGCGCCTCTAAATCGACCTAGTAATCGAAGTAGTAGTAGTAGTAGTAGTAGTATTACGTCGTGCGGCTTGTACGTTCTCGACAACACCCCGATTTTTACATTTCCATTATACCGCTGTCGGATAATTTTCCCTTGTGCCAGATATAGAATTTCGGACACCCCGAGGAACAGGACGTCGGGCGTTGTAGTTATCGGTAGACGGCCGGGGGTGGGCGATTATCCGAGTCGTGTAACGATTATCGATAGATTTTAAGTTACGTAACTCGCGGACAAAGGACTGTTTCCTGATGAACCGTGGCAAGCCGATTATTCAAAACGGTTCGCGCGCGCCCGCTCTATTTCCACCGCGTTCCATTATTTTTTCTACAAAAAAAAAAAAAAAAATGGACATCATAAATAACGTAACACTACTACACTTCGAAGACGCCGATCGCATATATAATTACAATATTATACGAGTGCTTATAGATATTTTTAAAACGATTTGCCGGGTCAGAGAACTCGCGAATCGCTCACGAAAATCTATTTTGAGCGACGTTCAGTTTGTCATATGATTTTTACGGTTTCCGTCAACATTTGCGTTTAAAACGCTTATAAAAAAAAAAAAAAAAAATGTTAATACACATTTTTGATATTTTTATACGGACTTATATCATTATAAGTCGGGATGAACTTTAAATTTCCGATCATTTCGGAAAAGCCATAAACATTTAAACCACATAAAACCAAATTAATACTAAAAATCTCGACGATTTTATACGGCTATAAATGCTATATATTCTATAAAATAATGATAGGATATTTTGAACATTTTATCGCGTCTATAAATAGGTAATATCGGTTTTCGTTGTAAATGTCTTAACTGAATTATTTAAAAAAAAAAAAATAACCGAAAATAACAGAAAACCATGCCGAATAACTTGCGGAAATATTTCTGTTTTTCCGGTTCTACACCGTTGTCAAAAGAAACTACGTGGAATATACAAAAAAAAAAAAAAAAAAATGACATTCTTAATACGTCGACTAGATCCGGAACGCAATAAAAAGGCTTTCTGATCATTTTGGGCCAGAGCTACATTTCCGGTAGAAAAGTGTTTTACAGATTGAAAACAAAAACACGCACGACATACTAAAATGATATTAGTTTTAAATAATATGCATAAAAGCCCAGCATCTAAGAGTTTACCGTCGACCAAATTGAGATCTCAGTAGGTCCAATGCCATTTTTTTTTGTGATTATGTTACTGTTGATAAAACTAGTGTGACCAAGTCAATATTGGCCATTTCGATTTAAACGAACGGTTATTGTGGTTATATTGAAAATAACGCTTATCTATATAAAAAAAAAAATGGCCTTAATGGAAATTAGAAGGTACCGATTTTCGTGTATCATATCGACAAAAATCTCGAGTTATTATTATTTTTAAAATAACTAATTTTTTATACACGAGTTACCCGAGAATGGACTTTTGTTTCGTTGGCCCATTATTGTTTTTACAGCGGTTTTTCCGACGCCGTCGGCTTTTTACGTGACGCATACCCCGGCCGTTTATACCCGACAGATCATCCTGTGCACGGTCTTCGGCCACTTTTTTCTCTTAAAAAAAAAAAAAAAATAAAAATAAAAAAAACCCCGCTCGAAATTTCGGTTTTAAAACGACAATGTTATACTTGACGCCGCGTCGTACGCGTTTGTCGCGCCACTGGTGATTTATCGTCTCGGATACCTTATTCATAACACTCGACTCCGAATTCTGCACCATCAGAACGTCATTGATCAAATTAAATTGGAAACGCACACTTTCCCGCTATACAAACACCGAATTCCCGTACGCTTAAGCCGATCGCGGTTTGTTTCCGTGTACGTATACCGCGAATGCGGCTTTAACAACCGCGCGCGTGGATTTATCCTTGTTAGCATCGGTCCGATCCAATAATAACACGCGGGCGGATTTAAAAAAAAAAAATAGTCGATAAACGAAAAACGCATTGTATTTAGAAGAAAGAAAGAAAAATAAATAAATAAATAAACGTACTTAGGACGACGTATAGATAACTTATTTACGACGAGTATACGAACACACGAGTGCGGTGATTTATTCGCCGGCAAATCTCACGGCGCAATTATTGTTGTCGGGATAATATTATGTAAGAAACTCGCGTTTTTTTTTTGTATTTCGTCCAATCGTTTCGGTATCGTATTATTTTATTACGTATAAAAATTACGAGACGACTTGTTCGTAGTAAAATCGACGCCGGTTCGTTTGTTTATCGGTCGCTCGCACGTTGAATTATCGTAAATAATACTATCGGCAATATCACCGCCGATCGCTTAGATCTTTAATTACATTCACATTGAAATTTTCCAACAATTTACATTTTTATTATATTTATTAAACCTCAACTGCTAATGCGCAGCCGAGCCCGGATTGCGCGTTGATTGGGCCCCGGGACGCCGCCAGACTCTCAGTGGGCCCCTTACGGCTCGGGCTTCAACAGTTTTTATTACCTACGTGTTTACGGTTGTACATAATTTTTAAGCTTCGGGCCGTAAAACAAAAAAAAAAAAAAAAAAAAACAGTGGGCATGTATTTATAGTCGCCGAGAGTTACAAAAAAAAAGGAGGACATATTTCGCACCATTGAGTGGGCCCACGAGTGATGATATAGAGGGGTGTTTAATTTGTGTCCGCTCGCAACGATAAATGATTGCTGACGGAAAACGATTCTGAGCAAAGTTCAGTCAAACGTCTTTTGTACGGTTTTCGTTAAAATTTACACTTTGACCGGCTTATTGAACCAGAGGAATATTACATTTCCCCTTAATTTTATTCTACATTTCCATTAAGCAAAATTTATGGTGAACCTTGTGTAGTCTACCTTGTATAATATAATGTTATATATCTCTCAGAATCCGTTGTTGATTCTGCCATCCATATCAGTGTATACTTCGTATTACTACCGCCACGGGAACCCACGCCGTTATTTTTGTTCTGGCGCTTTCAGATTTCGTTATTTTCCTAACGGTTCCGTGATTATTTTTCACTATTTACTTAATGTGGTGTAGCTTATAAATTAGAAATTATTCATCACGAAATTAGAAAAACAATTTAAAAAAATATAACGATAATTGGTTAGGTGTTGAGATTTACAGAAAAAAAAAAAAAAAAAAATGCCTACCGTTTTTATAGGTTTCCACTTAAGACGCGGTATCGATTTATAACCGCTTCTCGAGATCGAAACTTTCAAAACCGATGAGCGGTTACCGGTATCAAAATGTGGCAAATTGGTTACCGGGTTCAAGCACTGAATGTAGTAATTCACAAATCTCATTTTAATTTACAATGTTTACCGTTCCGCTGTTATACAACATTCAATTAATAAATCTGTCGTTTAGTAATTTTTTTCCCGATATCGAATGATGAACATTTTTATTTAATGTCTCACTCGTAAAATAATTATATTTTTCGAAAAATGTTTCGAACGTGTGGTGCATTAGGAAAAATATTCCGTTGAACGATATGGGCGGCACCTGTATAATTGTGTTATATTGTGACGGATTAAATTTAAATCCGTGTACAATAAAACCTCTCTGAAACGGACACTCTACGAGACGGAATCATCTTTTTAACGGAATATGTCAACTAATGGACCTGTTCAAATAATCGTGAAATTGACCCCTCTAAGGCGGAACCTCTACTAAACGGAAACATTTTCGTCATTTAATCAGTAAAATTACTCTCTATGATGGAAAATAACACTATTTTAAAGATGAATATTATATGTAATGAATTGGAAATATCGTAAGCTCATATTTAGACGAATTACAAAAGCTTTCAGCTACAATTTCAAATGCAAAGCTAATAGAGTTAACGGCAAACGCACGTGAATGTGCTGAACGTGTTGGCCGCTAGTCACAAAAAATCAGTCAAACATTCCAAATTATTTTTCTTAATTATAAAAAAAGGTAATATGTATTTATTTTTTTCTTTTGGTTTTCAGTTTTTAGTATTATACACAAAACACATTTAAATTCATACATTATAATCACAACGTATAAATTTACGTTGTACGAAATATTTATATACCACTAAAATATCATTTTTTAATATCTAAAACAGAAAACTCTTTATGATGGAAAAATGTTTTGATACCAAGCGATTCTGTTAAAAAAAAAAGGTTTCACTTTATTCGAATTTCGGAAACAAAATCCAATCGGTATAGCATTCAACTGTATAGATAGTCGCATTGTCTGCGAGACGATGCAAATATTGATTGTGAAAATTGTCGAGTTTATACAAAGGAAATGAATACGACGATAAAAAATAATTAACTAGTTATAGTTAAAACAAACGAGAACAAAAAAAAAAAAAAAAAATAAGAAAATTGTCGTTTTATCTGACTAATGTCCACACTCCGGCATGGCGTTTTCCGCATAATAAAAATAATAATAATAGCATTGTCCGAGCAGCGACGAGACGCCGTCGTAGTATTTTTAATCTACGGCCTCGTACACTCGAGACGAACAAAAAAAAAAAAAAAAAAAACCTACACGATGGCGAATCGATTAGACGAAGAAATTTCGTCGGACGGCATACATAATAATAACAGTATTATTTATATTATAACTATATGTAGGTATTTATTATAGTATATGTGTACGCGCCGCAGAATCGTCACAATCAACACACGAGACGAAATTACTACGATGAGTGTTCCACATATATTATAATACAACACTGTTATATATGTATATTGAACGTACAAATACAAATACAAAAAAAAAAAAAAACTATATATTTACGCAACTGTAAAAAAAAAAAAAAAAAATTTAAACGTGATTTCCGGCAACCATCTGATGCGTATTCATCGCGCGGTATCCGTCGTTTTATTTCCATACCAACGTCGGAATGGATTAGCGTTTTCTCGTCGCGTTTCTTTTTTTCGTTCCCTCCTATATTGTAATCTCTCCGTAAAACTCGATGGAAAAAAATAAATAAATAAATAAATAAAGAAAGAAAAAAAAAAATACCCGTACGCGTGTAATTCATGACGTTTGTATTATTCTACTAGGCTGTCGGGTAACACCCGTCCACGGGTGTGATGTTTCGAGTTTTTTTTTTTTTTTTCACCAGACCGGTCCGAAAGAAATTTTTCGGAGAGCATCACAATGAAGTTGTTTTTTTTTTAAATTTTTTAAATTGGAACTTCTCTTTGACTAAAATACCTTAAATTCATCATGGACTATCGTGGATTATCCATAGGAACAAAATGTAATCTCGTGTCATTTATTTTGTATGATAATAAATAGGGTTCGGGACTTGTTGCATTTGCATATTCTTTAATAATGCCTGTAGAATAATCTAAGTAAGGTATAAATTTGTTTTAAGTTATAACGGGCTGAAATACGAAAATTTGAATTGCTTATTTTGCCGGTTTTTTTTTTTTTTTTTTTTTTTTAGGCAAAACGCATATTTGATAAATTTTTACAATTTAATTGGTAGTTATAGCAAATTTATATTTTTATATCAAATTTGTTAATATTTAATTAAATTCTTTGGTATTAAAAAAAAAAAATCGAGTTGCATATTTTCGAGCATAGTTCGGTTATTTTATTGTTACTATGTACCTACTTGTTTTTGAATTATTTTTTTTTATTTCTAGAATTTTATTATGTTTTACGAATATTTTCAACAAAATATAATAAAATATTTGCAAAATATTGACGTTTTCGACTTCATATTTCGATTATTTTTAGTGCAACAAGTCCCAAACCCTAAATTAATAAAATATAAATTATTTCA
Source organism: Tuberolachnus salignus (assembly GCA_956483605.1). Lineage (NCBI taxonomy): Eukaryota > Metazoa > Arthropoda > Insecta > Hemiptera > Aphididae > Tuberolachnus > Tuberolachnus salignus. Next base: position 6,122,535 of record OY101433.1, on the reverse strand, counting down.
TAAATACATATTGTTCTGCGCGCTACAGCCGCAACACCGCATTTCAATTTTACACAATGTTTATTCAATCGACAGAAAATAGCCACTTATGTTCTTTTACACATTTTGCGCATCGGTATAAAAAATTATCGGGTGAACTTTCCCCGGTTATTTCTGCTGTGCTGAATTTCCAACAAGTATTTTCCGGTGGCACAAAAAGTAGCACACGTTGTAGGTGAAAATAATATTGCAAAACTTATAGTTGGTACAGTGTTTAATAAAGAGATAATTTTCAATTACCTCATGAAGCCCGTACAGAGTTTTTAAAAGACATTATTTTAGTTCGAGTTTCGGGAAACTAAAACCCAAATGGGGCGTGTACAAGAAAGTTTTAATTGCATATGCGATAATTCTTACGTGCAACACAATATTATAGTTGAGTATTGAAAAAGTTGCGTCAATATTAAAATATTCAATACGTATTTTAAAAACTTGTTTGATTAGAAAATCGGTAAACAAAAAAAAACCGTATTTCCACTAGTCAGATACTTTCTAAAAAAAAAAAAACGTTTTGACGTGTAAACGTTCAGAAATAACTCGTAGCGGAATAGTACCAATAATAATAGGTGCCTATCCATATACGTCATACTATTATTGTGTACAGTAAATAAAAAAAAATAAAACAACTTGTATACCCACGCTCGTTTCAGTAAAATAAAATACCGTATTTTAGGAAGATATTGTGCGTATACACAAGGCAGGCAGGCAGGCACTTACTACGTGTCTCTAAAGACAATATTATTATAGGTAAATGTTTCTATTTTTTTTTCCTATATACCTATAGCAATAGAAATGTAATAATTTTGACGACTCACCCACGTAAAAAAAAAAAAAAAAAAATGTAAAAAACTAATCGGGTGTTGTAGAAAACTGCACGGCGTATCAAGACCAACGTTAGGCAACTATAGCTAAAAATGTATCTAGATATAGTAAAAAGTGTAAATTATCTAGATTAAGTGAACGATGAAATACTATTTATCTGAACGAAAAAAAAAAAAAAAAAGAAGAAAAAAACAATGATAAAACGTTATAAATTTTAATAATTTACCTACGTATAATTTCTTCGTAAATATATTTATTTTTTAATAAATACGTTTTCGCCAATTAATAATAATAATAATAATAAAAAAATACAACGAAAATAATAAAATTACCTCTACGTAACAACGATTAAATCCGAAATTCTTTCAGATAGGACTCTACATTTGAAAATCGAATCAAGAGTTCTGGTAGAAAAGTTGTTTTTAGACAGAAAAAAAAAAAAAAGCAGCACACGTAGTAAAATTAGTACACAAAAAAAAAACGTTTGTCCAGATCGATTAGTTTAGATAATTGAATTATTCATCTTAGACAACGATACGATTTTGTTGATTTTCTAGACAAGATAAATGATTATTCTAGATTTATCTATTTAATTTTTAAAATAAGGAAGTAACCACGCCCCACCTTGTACATATATATTATCATATTGAAATAAATTTTTTTTTTTTTTATTTAGAAAATTATACAATCTATACAATTAATGCAGTATAATAAGCATAAGGGATGTTTTAGGCATGGTATGGTGTAATGGCTTGAGTGGCGTGAGGGATGAACCATCTAGCGAAGGCACTTCGACGTGAAATTACCGAATACTGAAAGTATTATTATGCGGTTAGTTTATTAGATCTCTGGGCCATTGTTGTTTCAATCTTCTGGGGGGGGGGGTTTCCAGGAATGGAGATGGAAAGAAGATTTTTAACAAGGGGATTGATATGGTTTTGCATGCGATTTCTGAATTTGGGGTAGTGTAGTTTGGCTCTGGTAGTGACTTCAGGAATATGGAGATCAGTGTGAAAGGTGTGGCATGAGATATAAGGTGGAGCGTTAGTTATGAGTCTGAGGATTTTTGATTGGAACACTTGAATTTTTTGTGTGTTTGATTTTTGGGCAGAGCTGTATACCGTAGAACCAGGTGGGCTTAAGAAGAAGATTGTAGATATGAATTTTGGTTTTGAGAGAAATAAAAATACGCGTTACGGCTGGAGATCGGGTTTCTAAAAAAAAAAGTAATAAAACAAGAGAAAAAAAACCCCCCTCGCCCTATATATAACTTACATATTGTTATATATATTTTTTTTTTTTTTTTTTTTTTTTACATCCCGTTCGACGAAAACGGATCCGACAATGTACGTACGATTATACTGTGAATGTGATAGTGTAGCCGCCGGCCGCACGAGAAATAATAATATTATATCGTTATGGTCGATGGATTTTTTCTTTTCTTATTTTTTTTCTTTTTTCTTTTTCGTAATATATTTTTAACGACCCGTCCGGGCTCCGGGCGAGCGATATTCTCGTCAAGAATGCGTATTATACACATAACCGGACGCGTATTTAACGATATGCGACCGATAGTTTATCCGCGGCAGTAATCGCGAGGTCGGGAATAAAAAGCGGTCGGATCACCTAAAAGTCCAGTCTCGTATCTAATGTATAGTACCCGCCGAAACGGACCCCGGGAACAAAAAAAAAAAGGTCGTTCGAGAGAAAAACATAAATAAAAAGACGCAGGAAATAAATCTCGACGGACGTTAAACGTATTCTCGGGTTACATTTTGTTACGCGAAAATCACATTGTATATAGGCGGAGGGGAAAATTGTGTGAGGGGCAGGACGGGGCACTTGACCGAACTGAAATTTTCGTAAGTTGCGGGGGAAGGCGAAATTTAACGTTTTTTTTTTTTTTTTTTTTTTTTACAATTTTCAGCGGAGTTATTGGCGTATTTTCGTCATATTATCGCATAATAATTGTTCAGTATTTTCACCGTCTTTGGAGATTAGGAGAGAGATTTTATAAATATTATGGCATGAATGTGAATCCCCGGGTGTCATAATAATTCCTAGTTTCGACACCGATTGTTTCCTATACCTACTCCGACACGGAGTGTTGTGAGAATGAAGAGTATATTGTGGATTAGGCATATTCGGATTTAAGAAATCCGGCTTTCACGGATTATCCGACTCAATTTTGCTGGTCACTTTAAAAAGCAAATACATAAATCCAGATTATTCGGACAATTTTGCTAATACGGATATGGATAGCATTTGGATATCCGAATATTCAGATAGTTCGGACATTCGGATTTCATGCCCAACCCACTAAAAATTGACTAAATAAAAAGACTAAAATTTGTTTACTCTGTTATGCCACTGGTACTTACCGAAGTACATAATTATCGAAATTAATCATAGGGGAGGTACATGTTTTTGAAGTTAAATAAAATACTAATATTATACAAAATTCCGGGCGTACATCAATGTTGTTGTGGGCAAGTCGAGAAGGTAGAGAACGATATTACGTCATTCAATTTTCATATGGCTGTTCTAAAACCAACAATAAAAAACATTGCAATCGAAAAACGTTTCTGAGCAGGAGCTATTAATCGTATTATTTTTCCAACAAAAATAAAATCGATGTACTGTCTCATCTGTTATCAATTTCTTTACAATGTTTAGAAAAACTGTTAGGAATCTAGACGAACTGTCCAAATAAAGCACCGCCGGACGAGGAATCCACATATTTAAAGGTGTGAACAATTTGACCGGTTTTTACTGACGGAAAAAAAAACCCACATTTTAGTAAAACAAACTGTTTAGATTCTTCGCTAACCGTTATACATACACGGAATGTAAAATGACGAGAAAAAAACTCATGGCCGAAATGAATAATAATATATTTTTCTCGTTTGAACTTGACAGCCGTCTAATCGTGACCGCATACGATTTCTCACCTGTATGACTTCCGACTTTTTAGTAGTCGAAATAAAATTTCAGTGTTGAAAGTTTTTTTTTAATTTCCACCTGTCTGCGGTCTTCGTCGTCGCCGGATCTACCCGGCCGGTTGTAATATTTGACGTGCGTTCGCGTGCCGGTCAAAACGATTATCGCGGTCGATATAATGTTCTTTTTTACATCGCGTGTCCGCTTTATTAAAAAAAAAAAAAAAAAAAACCATATACACGTAATACTCGCGAATCGACTTGGAATTATACGCTCGTTAACTTGTTACAAACAAAATCACCGTATCAATATTAGTATGTCACTCAAGAAATATTTTAATGTCACTCAAGTATAAAATAAACCGGCTTCTGTGTACCTATAGTCAATAGTGGGTTTTTTTTTTTTGAACTATTATATTTTTTGTAATTCGATTAAAATATGTTCGAGTAGGTCGTTGGAAATTCGTTTTTATTTATTTACCAAAAAATAAAAAAAAATATTGTAGGTAAAATAAACTGAAACCCTTATCAAATTATAAGTTATTTTTTTTATATTTAAATCGAGTAGAAAACATTAGTTTCTTATATTTGATTGTACGCCTACTTTTACGTATGTTTTGAAATATTATTACAATGATCGTAGTGATATGTGATGATAAAAATTTAAATCAATTCTCTTGTCGAGTTGATTTTAATTACTAAATTATTTTGTATTGATTTCAGTATTATTTGTTTTAAGATGAATTAAGATGACGATATGTATATATATATATATAAAACGTTACTAGGTCATTGCCAGTGTTTAGACACAGATAATTACAATTTTTCTCGATAAAAAAACGAACTAAACAAATCTATAATCTAGATAAAAAAACGAACTAAACAAATCTATAATCTAGATAAAAAAAAAAAAAACCACAAATACATTTTTTATATTAAATTATTACATTTTAAAATTTAATTACATGTCAAATTATAACGTAATAATATATTATTTTTTCAAAAATCGTTATCCTTTTTGAATGATGCCGATTTGTCCTAGACCGTTACGGCGAAGGTTAAAGGGTGAAAATTAAAAGACGCGGAAGTATCAATAGGTTTCCGCAATTTATTATATGCAACCGTGTACACCTAATCGTTATACGGTGCAATCAGTACATTCAATTTCTACGGTACGATTAAATCAACGCAAACTTCCGCAGAGAAGTTCAAAGAGCTCAATACTTAAGTGTGTTTAATCACAACAACCGTAAACTTAAATTGTATTTGTTTAGAGCAATTAGTTTTAGTGGAATTAATTATACGTGTAGTTTTTTGCCAATTGAATTATATGAAAATTAGTCGGCAGTGTATTTTTGAATCCACGTGTTGTTGAAATAAAACACAGTTTTATCGGTTTTGTTTTTGATATTCCGTATTTTTATTTCGTCCGTCTTGGGTGTAAAATATCATCAAATGGCGAAGTGGACCGACGACGACGGCCAGAAGAAGTTGGTCAACTCGTATAACGAGAAAATATTTTCGGGTGATCTATAGAAAAAAAAAAAAAAAAAAAAAAAAAAATACGTCTTTTCTCCGACGTACCGAGTCTTTTTCAAAATCAAAACATCATTCATTATTAATTGTGTGCGTTTCGCGTTTATTTTCTTATGTACTCGCATCGTATTCATCGTATTCATCATATTTACTCGGCGCATCGTCTGCCGTTCGAATTTTCTCTTATCTGTCGGACTGAATCGATTTGCATATTGTTGCTCATTACAATTATTATCACTGTCATCGTACGTTATTGTTATTATTGTTATTATTATTATTATTATTATTATTATGATTCAGCGAGCAGTCAATATATGAATTGTCCTGTACAGTTCACGAAACCGAGTTTTTTTTTTGTGTTGTCATAAGATTGGTTTGTTGTAAAACCCGTATAGTATTACGCGTCCCATAAACCAACTAACTCGCCGGGTTAACGCTTTTGCCAATATATTAAAATCAAAATTAATATCGTAATTTTATTTGTTGTCGTTTTAATAAATATATATATATTTTTTTTTTTTTACCGTACCGGAACGCGCCGCAGAAAAATTCGGTTTAATTTCTCCAGAGAGTTGTTTTCGTATTATATTACATCGCCGTCGCCCTTTTTTTTCTACGAGATGTGCATTTTCCATTTTTTATTTTCATACGAATTCGGCGAATACATATTAATGTGTTTGCGATGATGATAATAATAATATCAGTAACACGTGCGCGATGTTCGGTTTAAAATTAAAATTCAATACTCGCGTGCTCTGACAATATAATTCGAATACGAAAACATTCACGAATATATCCGTGCAAAACAACATTTCCATAATAATATTACGTCGATCGATTTACCAACAATCTATACCGTTTAATGTTTAATGTAATATCAGTTGTTGTTTTTTTTTTTTTTTTTGACGTTATTGTAAATTTTAGATGAATAAAAAGTAAAATTTACATACATGATAGAAAAAAATATAAAATCAATAAATACATTTGTGTTGCGGGTGTTAACGAACTAGATTGTTTTTTTTTTTTTCAGTTTAATATGTAATAGAACGATTCGTGGACACATCCCCGTTAGACGTTTTCCATTTCTCCGTCTTGAAAAATCTATAAAAAAAAAAAACAAAAAAAGAACATAAAACAATTTTTTTTTTTTTTTTTTTTTATAATGTCACTTTGCATTTGTATATATCGTTTATTTGAAATTACACTCGGTGTATTTGATAAAATGGTTTTAGTGTTAGGTACGGTGCGAGGAATGTCCGTATTTTTTTATTTCGTTAATTTTTATCAAATATCAGTTTTTTTAACTTAAATTATATATTCTCAAAATAATAAAATTGTTTTATATTATAAGACGGAAAACGTTATACGGGGAAAATAACTGGACGGGATGCGACCTGTTACCAACAGAACATTTTAAGGTTGTATTTTACATAAATGAATTTTATTTTGTTCCGAATTTTATTAATTAAAATATAATATTAAATTTTTGTTTGTTCCGTTCTAAACTGACGTTGATAACATTCGAAATGCCCAGCAGTGCGCATATTAATCGTATTATATTGTATAGGTTAGGCTAGGTAAACCCAAAAGGTTTTTACGTTGTGTTTTTTTTTTTTTTTAGTGTATAGTCTGTTTTATTTTTCTTTTGAATTTTTGACTTGGGATTATTCGCGATTGTCTGATATAAAAGTTTTTGCTTAGGTATCGTGAAAAAGTCTTTTTAAGTTTCGGTCGATGCGACTCGCGTATACTTTAAGCCGTTGTCTTTTACCTAAACCTTTTGAAATGTCCGCCGTGAACGCGTACGTCTGCTATTACTCGTAGCTGTCCTGCCGGAACAGCCCAACATCTCGGAGACGTTTTACAAAACCCCCTCGTCTCGTAATTCTCTCGAAACTTCTTTTTCCGTTACAGTTCGTACACGCGAATGTATTATAATCGCAAACGGTTAGGTTACCGCCGTTTTCCATATACGGCGAAATGTAATTAATTTTCAGTTTAGAGTTTCTCGCGTACCCCGGTTTTAAAGTCGGCGTGCCGCGGCGAGTCATCGGAATGACTTGTCGGGTGCGGTTTCGAGTCCCGAACACGAGCAAATTGCGGATTTCTACCAACACTGACGGCCGATATAATAGTACAGGGCAAATAATATCGAGACGAATGATGCGAAAAATGAGAAGAAGGAAAAATGAAAAAAAACAGAAATGATTAAATCGAGGCCAATTTCTTTTCTTCGGCGGGAGGACAAACTGTATTATAAAACATCGAATTCTCGTAGAACGATAAACCGTGCGCGGGCCATAAATCATCTACAACAGCAGCGGCGGTAGTGCCAGTGATAGTGGTGCCGCTATTATTATCATTTTACAATATTAAATTATTATTTTATTTATATCACGTCGTCAGTTTGAATAACGCGTCGTCATCCTCGGTCCTTGTGTACACCGAGGAAAACCGACAAAACGAAATCAATAATAATTTTTCTTTTCGTTTTCGTCTACGACGGCCAGTGGTTGGGTGAAAGATGACCGATATTTTTTTTTATCTAAATAACAGAAAAACATAATGATTTATCTAACATAAATAGGACAGTTCAGTTAGAAAATATGAAATTTATTTTGTAGTCGTCAAGTACAAATCGAAACAATTTTAAATTTAAATTTATCAGACAATTTGTAATCGAATTTGGCTCAAAAATGTATTTCGTTCAAAATGATTTATTTCCAACTCTTCACCAAGAACAGTAGTCTACCCCTCCCCCTCCACAACGGCAGTATTATTTTTTCTGATTTTGTAGACGATTTTTTTTTTTTTTTATCTCTAATTCAACGCGATATAATATTTTGTAAATTATATTTTAGTCTTTGACGTATTTTTTTTCTCGTGTCAATTTAAACCTTTGTTCCGTTATTTTTTTCTTGATATTTTTGAGCCATCTGCGTTGTCAGATGTAATACGATCAGTAATATTATTTATCTAGTTTGCGAAATAAGGAAGACAATAATCGCATTGCCAGACACTAACAAATAGTGTTGCCAGTCCTATCAACGTGCAAATTGTTAATGCAATAGATTAAGTTCTACTCACGAAGCGATATAAAAGAACCGGGAAACTCGTGTAGGGAATGTATGTATGTAGTATACTCATCTCGCTATCTGTGATCTCCGCGTCTATTCTATTATTTAATTTTAAATGCGACTTTACGTCAAAAAGATATTCGAAATACCGTTCCTATTTAGACCTCTGAACAATTATTAAATTTAAATCCTCGTTATGAGTTTCTCGATGTGTCTCGCCGTGGCTAAGTACTTGTGCTCCAGCGTTTTCTCCTCGAACGTTTATCAGCAGGTATTACTTAGATTTCGCGGGGCATCCGACTGTGTAATCCGAAAAAAACAATATCCATTTATAGAGTAGCTTCCACTCGAGTTAAATTTTCCGCCTACAATGTTGTACAGAATGCAGCTATTCGAGCGTTTACACTCCCCAACGGTCTCGAGTAAAGATGTTGTCAAAGGGAAACAAATCGCAAATTATTTTATACTGCGAACACGCAGTGTTGAACTGACAATAACAAATGATCAAATCTTATAAACTGACGCGACGAACGAAAACACAAGCACACATTTTCAGCGATTTGACAAATTCAAAATGACTGAAATTACAAAATTACGAATACATTCTTTGATCGTCTATGTTTATCTACCACTCGTACCATTGATAATCGTACCCATACGAGTACGCAGGTTCTTTTGGCAGGGGAGATAGCGATCATTGAAATTATGCCCTTACACGAAATCATGGGCAACCCTGGAATTCACATTGCAAGATATGTAAAGATACAGAGCAACGGTAATGCTCTAAAACAGCTGCAAGTGCTTCAAACATTGTGAAATTCGAATGATATTTCTAGACCTCCATTTAGTCACACGGTCTTGATAATTTAAAAAAAGTGGCCCCGAGATTATTGAAACAATTAGAAAAGATACGCTTTTACAACGTAATTTTTGTGTTGTGATTTGTTCTATTCACAGCCGGCACATAACTTACAAAAAGTTAAAAACCACACACACCATAAAATGTAATATTTATTTTTCATAGTATACGTCATTTCGTCACTGTGCGATGAGTTTTGAGTGAAATATCAAACGAAATTTTCATCGCTTGCCACTAGATACACCACCATCTGTTCGCCGAGACATTTTGTACGTACTTTTACTCGTACTAATCTCGTAACCATTGTTGGACATAAATTTTTTTTCCCCATAACGCTGTCTTCTGGATTATCCGATTCTCCATGTTTTGTGAAAAACAAATCAGAATTATTGTAATAGAAAAAAACCATCACTATTATACATGTCTATTAGTTATCAACGAGAATGATAACTAATATTGTATAACATTAACACGTAATAAAAAATAAACTGTTCGATACGGATTATTTTATATTATAAAAAAAAAAAAAATTCACGCGAATCACCCATTTCGTTTTTTAAAATATATAGTAATTCCAATGAACCGTCGATCTCTGCATAAAGTGCCTAGAAATTAACACACTGTTTGTGGAAAAATACCAATAGTTCGAAACGGGCTGGTTCTTTGCCGCATATCGATGCAACCGTAAAGATAATTTTTTTTTTTTTTTTTTTTTTTTTTTTTTAAATCAAATTTAATAATTGTACACAATTTATTATTATAAATCGCCTTGCTCTCGTGTGTTTATTGTCAGCGCCGAATGGGGGTATGTTGCCGCCCCGGGGCACATAAAATTATGCCGTCGTTAAGAAAATTACCAATACATTTCTTTTTAGCGAAACGCTTATATTATGAAATACTCGAATTCACACTTAAATGGATTTCATATCCCCGGTGCAAAGTATAGAGGGAAAAAAAACCTAGAGAAAACTTATTGTTATCATTGAAACAAAATGTAAGTGATGTCGTCAACGTGTATATTAAACGTATTGTTTAGTACCGAATTTGTCTATCTATATTAAATTTAAATTATTCCGCCTTGGGAGCAAAAAATTAATTGTATAACGAAAAATGTTTAGGGATTCATTTGAATTAAAAAAAAAAAAAAAAACCTCAATATATAAGTGCGTACACATACTCTACGACGACTGTATATACGAAATTATGAATAATATTCCTAAATATCTAAAAAAAAAAAATAGTTGTCGATCAGTAGAGACGTAATATTTTGAACGCAGCTCGTCGGGGGAAAGGTTTGCTTCCGGCATGGGAAATATTATCGGATATAACCTTACCGCGACGACGTCAAAACGTGTGAAAAGCTGCACACATGATAATATATCAAATACCCGTACGTTTACGGCCGACACGACGACGTCAAAACGTTACGTTGTGCGTTAAAACGGCCGAGTGTCACTCTTTTTTCTCGCTCTCTCTCTCTCTCTCTCTCCGGTCTGCGTAAGTTTCCCGCCTGATTTTCCGGGACAGCAAAAGTTTTTGCGCAGCTCAAATACTTGTGGGTCTGGGACAGGGAGAAATCACTAAATCAGACCCGTGGCCACCGCAGTGACCGGCTATATTATAAACCCGTTGAAATTCCAACATATTGCCGGCACGATTCGTCCGGGGTAAGGGCTCGGATTCGTTACGGTGTTATTTCGTTTTGGGAACGTTTAAATGTCCTACGGTTTTCGTAAAAATAATTTCCTTTAACTATTATTCGTCAATACTTTGGTGTGAACGGTATTGCACCTTCATTTATCGCTTCTTTTCTAAACATTATTTTTTTTTTTATGTCTTCGTTTTTCTAGAATTTCGGGTGACATTTCCATTTTAGATGTGCCTGTTATCTACGTGGCATTTCCAACGAATCCTCAACATTTGTTATCACTGCAAATACGCGTTGACAACGACAATTAATGTAACAATTTGGATTTTCCGTATGCTGTTTTCACGATTTAATTAAATTAAATTCGCATGCAGCGTAGAATTAGAAAAAAATTCATACGCATTACATAATAATGGAATAAAAAACACCACTAATAAAAGCACAATTTCGCGATTCTTAGCAATTTGCGTCCCCGGCGTAGGGCACACAGTTCAACCGTACCGTCGTTTCCACTGTTTCTCGCGGAAATCTTCGAGCGAAATAAATATTTATTTTTACCGCGATATTATTATTATTCGTTATAACGGCCTCGGGTATTGAATGTGGATTTTACCGATTTCGAATATCTATTGAATTAATTTCGTATTCAACATTTTATGATATATATATATATATACGTACAATATTGCACTTAAACGTTACACGGAAGGGAATAAACACTTATAAATAAATTAACCTAACCGGCCTAGTGAACAAACTGGTAATTTAAATTCGTGTTTAATTTTATTATTATTACGATTGCTATTTTATGCAAACGAGATTCAACGGCCCGCGGGGGGCTATATGTAACTGGTGTCCGTTTTGTTGGCGGCGTATTTAATGACATTACGCGGCCGCGACCGGTGTCCAAAATATCGGTCGGAACCGGCGAAATTATTGAAATAATTTTATACGTATTCGGGGCGAAATAATGCAATACGTCCTAGGGAATACGTTTATATATGCGACGGGGGGTTTTTTTTTTTTTTAAAAAAGTTTAAGCGTAACTATTTTACTACGTAGTGCGATATTTATTTCATTTTTTTTTTTTTTTTTTATATTCTCCGTCAGCGAACTACTTATCGACCAGAAATATATCGCCCCGATCATAAACGTCGAGGGCGGTTTCCGGTAGCAAATCTTTTGCGAAACCGTTTTCCGAGATTCCTTGTAGTTTTATCATTGGTCGTGGAACACTGAGAAAACAAAAAAAAAACGTCGGACAAACGGCAATATGAAATATGTACAAAATAACTAAATATGCATTTGTCTTTAAAACCGTCAAAATATGCAAAACGAAAATTCGTATTCAAACTCTCGGGCTTATGATGCGCAATTGGACCTTGGTTTACGGTAAAATGGAGGCCTCGGAATAATATTACACGCAAATCCTATTACTTCCCTACCGAGGTATAACAATAATTTGAATTTTGGATTTTGAAATTTAAAATACTAAATCCGGTTCTCGAAGAATCTGGCTTATTTTTTTACTTGAACAGTTTAATAGAATCTTTTAACGGTGTGAAAAATGTATTGAAAATTCGTCGATTAGATTGTTATTAATATAATATCGCTGGTAAATCTTGAATCCGGATTCCTGTATACCCTCGCAGGATAATTCGCAACACTGCTTTGCGGGACTTGTAATGTATTTGATTAAAAACGGTTTTATAGAAATATTCGAATACTTTTTTAGTATCTGTTCTATAAGGTATTTTAAATACTTCTACGCGAATCGATTGGTATTGTGTTTTTAATCGTTTTTATAATTGTTTTTTCCATATTCGAAATCATACGAAGCGCGTGTCCTCAAAATGTGGCAATAAAATATTTAAAAAAATGTACGAATCAATTTGATCAATTTGTCTATTGATAAATTTCTGATAGTTTAGGATATGCGTACGCGTACATAGGATGGTATACTACTCACTTCTCGTACATTATCGGTTTAATAGTTGAACACTGTAAGAAAGAAAAAAAAAATGGAAAAAACCGAATTTAAAGGTTATCGATTTACCTACGAGATAATACGCACCAAAAAAAAAAAAAAAAAATTCTATTTGAAAGTATCGTCTGTATTCGCACGCGAACATTTATTTTCCGAAGTAAATTGCATTGAAATACATTTTACAAACAATATCTTCTCTGCACTAGGAATACTTTTTTTTTTTTTTTTTTTTTCTTAATGTCTAAAAGACAAGTGATATTGTCGCCGAGCACGGACGCGAAACTCGCGAAACTCGCTATTCACGACACGCGTCGTAACCGCGGAATAATTATTATTGTCGGCAGTTGTCGTTCGATAATTTGTTACACGTGGACACCGGTGCCGGCGGTTACGAATCGTACGATTTAAATACGCCGGCGTATTAAACGATCCGCAAACTCGTATAAAATGTTTTTTTTTTTAATTGTTTTCGCTTCGCAAGACCGTCCCACGGCCGACAACAACGACGATTACCGTCGTCCGCGGACCGTTTGTCGGCGCGACCTTATTTCCAATGGCATTTGCTCGTCCCGTCCGAACTTTACCGTTTAACCGAAACGCCGACAAAAAAAAAAAAAAAACACCGTCGGAACGTATTCTAACGCAACGTTAAAAATATCGTCGAGATCGGTGGCGGTGTGTGTTTCAGTCGATTTAGCCCCGGAACCCCGACAAACTACTGCGCGATTTAAATGCCGAATACAGTTTGTGGTTTAAAAAAATCTCGCCTTCGACATTAATACTCGATAAAATATCGTCATTTATATTACACACAGAGAAACTTAAAGTTATATCGAAAAAAAATAAAATATAGTTAAAGAACAAAACAAAGCCTGGAATAAAACCGGGATTTCAATAATTATCATCAGGTCAACAGCGTAAACGAAAAAAAATATATTTTACCACATTTTTGTTTTTTTTTTTTTTTTTACATTTCCCTATACACTTTTGTTTTATTGTTTTTGTTTCTTATATATATATATATATATATAATTTTGTTATTTTTGTTTGTATTATCAATTTTAAAGAATTTTGGTTCCTTAGGTTTTTTACTAGAATACGTTGTAAATAAAAATTGTACTTTTTTTTTTTTTTTTACTGGAAAACCTAAAGAAATATGATAGTATTTTTTAATGTGTTTTAATCACTTATACTTTTGATCATTGTTGAGACTTATCTGGATAGTTCATCTGGGGAATATTTTTCATCTTTATATTTTATCTATAGACTAGCATTTTATAATCTATCTGAAGTTTATCTAATATAAAAATAATTACGTTTGTAGTAATTCTCTAGATATAATATATACCTATAAAAAATTATAAATTTAATGTTTTACCTATAGTAGAAAACACCATACAATATACCCAACTGTATTGTTTTACATTTAGTTAATAATTCAAAGTTGTATCAGCTAATAATTTACAGCCATTGCATTTACAGAACTATATTAATCGTCAACATGTTTATCTCTTTGCTCTAATGTTCTCAACAATGGAAAATTAAAAAAAAAAAAAAAAAAAAATTATCTATTTATAATCTAGATATTTTTTACCTATTTGATTTTGGAACAATTATTTATTATCTTTATCTAGGTAAATTTGTCGTATTTGCGTCTCAAGCTCAACACTGGTTATGATAGAATAAAAATGTTAAAAATAATTCCAACGTATCCCAGTATGGTTTGAAAATAGAAACTTGTCGAACAAAATTCGTATATTATTGTCTGGCTTTTTTGATCCAAATGTCATATTCGTCCATAAAAACGGGCGTATCTCTTCTCCTTCAATGGGGATTGCGCAGTAAAAAAGTGGAAAAGTCTTATTTTTAGAGTGGTCGTTAAAGTATATATATATATAAAAAAAAAAAAAAAAAAAAAAAAAATAACTTAATTTTACGAAATTGGATATTATTCGGAAAACCGCCATGGCTAGGATAATATTTCAGGCTGCGAAATATTCATTTTGTCGAAGCCAGAAGAGTTCAACATAAACAAAAAAAAGGGAGCAAAATACCTAAAACTTTTCGGATGTGATATATTTTTTTTAAATATTCTACAATAGTTCAGCGAGAAGGAGGTCATAGGTCCCGTGTCCTCCCCTTCCCGGCTACGGCGCTGGAATCAGCCAAACGCATTTATAGAAGATTGACTTTACAAAACAAACCATTTTTCGTTTTTGCTTAAAAACCCATATTGTAGTTTTTTTGTGTAATTATTTTATTGACCTGTTAGAAATATTTTCTCATTCAGGTCATACGGTCCTAAGCAAATAACGGCCTGATACTGTATTGGCTACAGTGTTCGTTCAACAATATAATATATTTTTTTCTTTTTCACGAAATATAATTCGAAAATCTCGTCATTATCTATGAAAATATAATAACTATAACACCTAAAGAAATAATAATAATAATAATAAAAAAACCTATGTATAACAGCGAGTACGAATTAATTACGGTTTTGAATTGTTCCTAACCTATTTTTTCAGAGTTATAACTTACGTCATATTATAAATTGTAAATGAACGCTTCCGTGATTTTACGGTTTTAGTTGTCCAGAAAAAATAAGTGTCTACCGGTTACGATTTCACGGTTGACAATCGCATAATTATTTACAAATCTATAAAAAAAAAAAAAAAAAATAAAAAATTATGTAAATATAATGTTACAACTCTAGACTGGATTTCGGTCGGGTTCATTGTAATAAGACACCCGTCAATTTCTTTGACGGTGACCTTATTGTGTATTGTTTTTTTCCTTCCGTTTAATAAAGTTACACAAGGAGTGGTGTATACCACTTATACGACTGTACATTAACGAGTCAAAGAATACGTTAGTTGTTAACTTTTTATTTTTTTTTTTTTTTGATTACCAAACATAATAAAATAACGACGTATGTTTGCGTACTTGATCGCGTTATGTTAATTTCGATTTCTTTCGATTTAAGCGCAATATTAAATTTACAATCTTTACGCTATTTTAATATAATTTTATATTATTATTAGTATAATTTTTTTTTTTCCACCAAAATATGTGTGGAATTTTAAGTAAAAAAATTGTATTGATATTTATGAAATAAAACGACTCTAGATTTAATAATTTCCGCTAAACGATTGATATACAATGGAAATTTTAAAATTATCTCAGTTAATTATTAAAACGTCTAACATATTACCTATATTCTTTTTTTTTTAAATAACTTAACTCGACCGATTTAATATTATAATACTGATCGCGCGAGTGTAGCTTTACAAACGTAATACTTTCATAATAATAATAATAATAATGAAACATAGTGAAAGCTACGACGAGTTCAACGTTGAATATATTTATAACTACAAGTCGCAAATAATAAACGACAATAAACAACAACAATAATAATATTAATAATACGAATACGGCGGTTTTCAATTTCCGTAGTTAATCGAATAAATCAATTCGATTGTATTTCGTTGAAACGATTAATTTTTTTTTTTTTTTTTTTAGTTTTTAATCAACAGACGCAATTATTTGCATTTTACGCCGGTGCTGGCCTAATGTCATTCTGACCCGAGTAACAACCCGTAGAGACGCGTGTGGGCCGCGAATAATTGCCTACATTTGTCGGTATCTCCAATTATTATTAAAAAAAAGTACCGATAAATTAAATTTATTATATAATAAATTAATATTATCGATTTTTATCGAGACAATATACCGAGCACAGCGATTCCTAAACAATATTATTATATACGGGTTTATCATTATATGTATCGGAAAATTATTTTATTTTATTTTTATTTTTCATACTACTCTTGTGCCGGAGTCGCCTAATCTGAGTACAGCTTTGCGATCTCGAGTCTCGAGGCCTGGAGGGACTGTATAGCCCCGCTAGTAAATTACACTTCTGCATACACGCGCTGCCGATTCTCGTCCAACAATCGAAATTATTTACGACCTTTAGGTACTTCATAACAATACCATTTATTATTTTCGCCGGATAAATTTAAATATTTCTCCGTTTGGAAATACACCTGCGAAACAATATTTATACAAATGCTGCAAACTCCCGTACACGTTAATATATTTTCCAGAAAATTATTATTACAAGTATTCAAGTACGTCAAATATATTCCAGAAGTCGGGTTCGCCGCAGATTGAGCCGGAATTACTTTCGGTTTATTTTCGTATGCACATTATCGCACACCTCGTAATACGCGCCACCGATTTCGGGGACGGGGCTAAAATAACATTTCCAAATTGAAAACCCAGGGTTTAGATACGTGCGTTTGTTTATAACGGAACAGTAAATTAATTGAAACGGGTAGTTAGTTTTTTTCAACAGTGTTCGGCAGAGCAAAACTCTTCTACGATCTTCACGGTCTATCGGTTTTTCAACCAGTAAGGTACTGGTCCGACTGAGATATGGTTTTTTCGCCAACATTCACGCCGAATATTCTCAACGATAATATTATTTACACCATGATGCGAGAGACCTCGAGGCCGGCCTGGGTGATGATGGTCGATGTTGTGGCAGAAGACCTTGGTTGAACCCACACCCGAGTACCCGCAATGAAATAGGAGCGAAGATGTAGTTCAGCATCGAGTAGAGCGGACGTGAGATTGTAACGCGGACGAATATTCTACGATAATATTAGGATGTCAGACGGAGGATAAGACCAAGAAATCCACCACCAGACCACAAAGCGTATTGTGTTCCATCATCACAACTGATATTGGCGCGTGCCAAGTTTTTTTTTACCAGGTCTCGCGAGCGTCGGCCCGAAGAAAAATATGATTTATAGACCGAATGAGTTTTCATAACGCAAACTGTGCAGGCGCCCACGTTCGATGAATAAATTTTTTAAACAAAATGCACGCCAATTACGTATTGTTATCACGTAAAACTAAAGTACGAAAAGTGTACGCGTAAAAATGTAATATTACCGGCAATCCGTTCGAATTTAGATTGAAAAATTATAATATTTTCAAAACCGTTTACTCGGTCGATTACTTGGTATATTGTACATATATATATATATAAAAAAAAAAAAAAAAAAAAAAATACGTATGTAACGGTAACGAATGACAAAAATTCCGCCGCCGACGCCCGAACAATATATTTTATATTTTATTGAACACGTTATTGAAAGTATAAGTAGGTACCTGCCTACCCGTACTTACAAGTGTGACGAAAATATATAGTCACACTTACAATGTACGTGGCCGATCGAATGGAAATAAAAAGCAATTGAGTATATTGAATCGAAAGCTATAAACCCAGAGGTACACGCGGAATATCAATATAATATTATTGTTAAATTCGACAACGTTTCTAGAGCGGCTTACCCGAACAGTATAATATTTTAACAAACCCTCTATAATATTTTTATATTTGTCACGTTTGAAACATAACATTTGTACTCACGAGGATGGGCTGATAGGTAAAGTCATATTTTCCGATCGGGATCGATGTGGACGGCCCCAGTAACGTTGATAGACGAGGTCTATAAACAAAAAGTCGATGGTTGGGTTCAAGAAAATCGGAGAATTATGCAAAACTATATTTCATCAGCGTTAGGAATCATTAAAAAAAAAATACGTGTTCCTTTTGAACTTTGGTGACGAAAAATATCAATCAAGTTCTGTTTCAGCATGACAATGTCTTAGTGCAGCCATGCCACGATGCAAGCAATTAAATCGCCGGGATATCAAGTCGTTCCGCATCCACCGTACAGTCCGGATTTAGCACCCTGTGATGTTTTTTTGTTTTTGTTTCCCAAACTTAAAGAACATCATACAGGTACAATGTTTATTCCGATGAGAAATTTAAAGCCGAAGTCGAGCGGTGGTTTTGCTGCTCGAGTTAAACAATTTTATTTGGACGGCATTACAAAACTTGTCAAGTGTTGGCAGAAATGCATTGATTCAAAAATGGGGATGTTGAAAAATAATAATACGTACATGAAGATAATTTAACTTACTATACATGTGTTTTTGTTTCATTAATTTATGTTCACTAGTTTTAAAGTTATACGTAATGCGTCATTACTTATCAGCCCACCATCGTATTACGTACAATTATTAAACCGTAAAGTTATTAATCAAATGATTTCGTATCATTTTTTTTTTTTTATAAATGTGTACACAATCTAAACAAATAGGAACGTATAAAGCAAAGGTTGAGCGAATCGATAAATTTAAGATAAAATAAATGTTAGTATATTTTAAATTCAACTTGTCCAGTTACAAAGCAAGCAGATGTTAAATAAACTCTGTTAGAAAAAATTTATTATGTTTTTTTTATTTTCTAGCGAAATTAAACGTTAAAAATATTCAATATTTAGAAACAATTCTGTTTTTTAGACACTGAGTGTTGCGGAGCAGCTATTAGTTTTAGTCAAATTTGTTTTTTTTTCTCGAGAAGCATTTTTTTTTTTGGTTTGCACATATGTATAAAAATTGTTTATAACTTGTGTTAAAAGATGCGAATTTTTCACGCGTTGATACTTAACTAACGAAAATCATACAATCTTACAAGTTGTTGTCGTCACAGAACGTTTTCAGAAATGTTGAAAGGTTCCGTTTGTATTTTCGAAGTTTATCGAATAACGAAATCGCGAAAAGATATTTTTTTTAAAAATTATTATGAAAAAAACCGTTTTAACATTCCTAAAACGTTTGAAATTGCCTAATATTATTATACCGATTATTCTGCAGTATTACGGTAATGCCACGAGCTTAATTTATGATATTATTTTAATGCGAACGAAACAAAAAAAAAAAAAAATTTAACAAAAAGTCTACATACAAATTAGATATTTAAAAAAAGGATCGCGGCCATGCATATTCCACGCGTTTAATTCAGACGCAATAAAATATATTGCACTTTAGAATATTTAGGGAATTTAAAACGACTTTTTTTTAATTTTTTTTTTGGACATTAGCTGGAACATTAAAAACAAAACATCCGAATGCCCGTAATACCCGTAATACCCGTAGGTCAATTATGTTCCAAAACGTTATACTAATATAATGTTAAAATATGTAAGTCCAAATATAATTTGGGCGCGGGCGAATACTATAAATGATATACCGAAAACGAATTGTATTTTAACAACTAACCCGCGTGCTATGCATATTTGCGTTGTTTGTGCCGATAGAAATTATTATCAAAAACCCCATCGTGTAAAACTAGAGGGGGATGGGAAATTAAGAGGGTACGGGCAGGTTTGAACTGCAGTGTAATTTGTTAGTTTCCTATGTAAATAAATCATCATTGCTCGTGAGTATAGATGACTCCGATTTACTAAAAAAAAAAAAAAATAATATGGTCACGATTTGTTCAAATGTCCGTTCGACACTGGTGTGCTGTGCATTTTTTCAAAATCTCTCGAACGCGCGGTCTCTTGTAACACCACTGGGAATATTAAAAAGTGACCAGCTCTCTAAAGTACCGTATGAAAAATATTCAGTGTCTTTTTTTTTTTTATCTTTAGTAATTCAATGGTTTTACGCGGAGTATATAATACACTATTTGACTATGTACCGGGAAATATTTCATCTATTAAAGATAAACGCACAGGCAACGTTCAATGATGGGCAAATGCCAGTTTTTTTACCAATTAAGCCTGCGCCTACCAAATCGTTATCTATACAATATAATAGATACGTTTTTAATAATCATAATCGTTTTGATGAAATTGTAGATAAATTTAAATAAAATTACCAAGATAATGCGTCAATGACTATAAAAGATAATAAAAAAAAAAATAAAATAATAATAATAATTAATTCAATATGTATTTTATATTTTGTCACATTTTTCGTACAATATTGCACGAGTACGTTATGTACATTAAAAAAATTATAATACGGTTTATGTGTAGACGCATTGGTAGGTACTTATTAAAAAAAAAAAAAAAATCCCCACTTTTAAATACGCGTGTAGTTAAAATATTAAATTCAACTTGTCCGGTTACAAAAGAAAACAAATGTTAAATGAACACGGTTAGAAAAAATTATTATTTTTTTTTTTTTTTCTAGCGAAATTGAACGTTAAAAATGTTCATTATTATTTCTAAATAAATCCTACTCATTACACACTGAGTGTTTGCGGATAAGCTATTTGTTTTAGTTAGACGCGTATTTTTGCTAGCGAAAACATTTTTTCGGGTTTGCGCAAATGCATAAAAATTGTTCGCAGCGTGTGTTAAAAAATTAATAGTACTAGTTTAGAGTTGTATTAAATGTTATCTATGAAAATGTATACACCGACAGTGACCTTACTACTTACCGCGAAAATCGCCTAATGATTTGCGCCGAATTTTTCGCCGCAAATCGCGGTGCAGCGCTGAACAATAATAATAAAAAACAAATAACAGACAGCACCACAGTAATGTAATGTATTGTCTACGTAGTTTTAAAATATAGCCGTTTCTATTATCCGGATAAGATAATAAAAACGATGAATATTTCAAAAGTCGATGAAATATACGAAAAATGTGTCGGAATTTCCATAGTGTTACGGCAGAGGTTCCCAACCTATGGTCCGCGGACCACCGGTGGTCCGCAAGACAATTTATGGTGGTCCGCGAGCCATACCTACAAAATTTAATAATATTTCATTTTTTTTTCCACTGGGGCGTGACACAAATACCGACAATCGTGTAGTAGCACGTCGTTTATTTATAAATTTAAATTGCATAATGCCACTTATGCTATTATTTTAACCGATAATCAAATCTTGTTTGTACAGCATGATTAGACTATCGGTAGTAGACAATGTGTTATGTTTTCATTAAGGATTTTCCGGGCTGCTCTCTACGTTCGAAATGAACAAAGAAATCGGTTGGACGCCATTAAAGACATGCGTGTAGATTTGAGCAGTATTCCCCCAAGAATGTCTTTGTTAGTAAAGAAAATGTAAGCCCAAAAATCACATTTAATTGTTTTTATAATTGTAATTCACCTTTAATAAATATAATAATATTGTTGTGTACATTTTTTTTATAATAGTAATTTGCGTTAAATTGTAAATAAATATAAAACTTTTACTTAAAATTCATCAATTATAAGCCTGCTATACGGAACTTCATTGGTTCATATTTATTCATAATCTAAATTCTTCTAAAATGGTGAAAAAAAAAATTGATTCTTGTTTATAAGAAATATAAGGTCTAAAGTTTTGGTGGTCCGTGACGTATCTAAAGTTCTCCAAGTGGTCCGTAGTGTCAAAAAGGTTGGGAACCACTGTGTTACGGGCTCTGCCCAGACTCGGTCTATCCGATATTTGTACGGGTCGATATCCGCGCGGTCGTCAGACGATTGCGATTGCGATTTTACCGAAAACCTACGCGCAAACGTCCCGCAGTAACAACGGAATAAGTTTTTTAAGTTGTCGTCGTTGTTGTTTTTTTTTTTTTTTTTTTTTTTTGTCAAATCCCGCAGCGTTAATTTTCGCCCACGACGACAAGTCGGTCGCCGCAACAATAACGGACGGGTTAGCGGTAATCGTTCGCGGGCGTGGGGAACTTCTGTCGACGGATAACGACAATCGTGTGCGTGTACCTCTACATTTGCGAATTTTGCGACGGGTTTCCCGCAGCCGGCGGCCCGCATCCGGAAAAGCACCTGCCGCCGTTTGTCGCGTAAAAAAAAAAAACCCCGTTAAAATAATATGTTCCGATTGTACCTGGCCGGCGTACGATTTCTGCCCGCGTTGTCGGGCCAAACGCCCAACGAAAGTTCGCCAAAATGTACAGCCGTTACGGTACCGACCCCGGGACAAATTGCGTACGCAATAATTTGCGGCGACAACGACAAAAACAGAAGAAAAAAACAGAAAAAAAAACAACGTCCTGTGCGATTTGAATACCCACACGATGGCAGTGCCCACCACCGTCCTCCTATTGTTGTGCCGTGCGGTTCGCGACCGATAAACTTCGAACACGTATGGAAATAAATTATATTTTTATTGTGCGTTCGTTCTATACGCTGACCGGTCGCACGGAAACGCGTCCGTTTTGGTTAAACGATTTTTTTTATTATTTTACGTTCGGCCGGCCGGAAATAATTTCTTGAAGTTTTCGCGCGTTAAACAAAAAAAAAAAAATAAATAAAAATAGGATATAAGTCAATTGGCGAATTTTTCGGCGCTCGGTTAAGTCGCGCAATCGGCGATTTAATTTTTTTTTTTTTTTTTTTAGTAACCGTTAAAGATTTATATGCGAATAAACGCGATTAATATGTTTTTATACTTGAATTAAATTTTAAAAATCGTACGATGCGTTAAATAAAATCACCGAATTGATATTTTAACCTCAAACTTGCGATTATTCGTTCGACGGGTCAAGTTTTTTTTGGTACACGTATCACCGTCGCTGCGGCCGCACGGTAGGTCGATTTTTATTCACATAAAAATGTCGAACAATGTTCGTCTTGTTGTTTTCAGTGTAATATCCGATATCCAGATATTTTTTACGTTGGTCGAATGGCGAGTACAAATTAAAATGAATTGATAAATTACATTTCGAGAACGTTCGGCCTTCATACGTCCAGAGGACGGGGTCGAACTAGGTCTAAAAAAACCACTTATGTTCTAGAGAGTGTGGCCACAAGCAATATGCATATGCAACTCGAGAATATTGGGTGTATAAAAAACAAAACAACAAACAAACAATTTTTTATAAATATACGATTATTAGTTAAACAAAATAGTAGTATTAAAATTAAAACAATCGTTTTTTTTTTTTTTTTTTTGTCTTTAATTTTAACTTAGCGTGGCGAAATTATTAATAATTAATAATCATCGATTTCAAGTTCAGCGAGTACATTTTATTCGACGTTCACAAGTATATACGGTATTCTTTAAAGTTTAAAGACTTTTTCGACCATGAAATTGCGGAAAAAATCAATCAGAAACCGATTGACTGATGGAACACCTTTTCTCGCTGTTGAAAGTTGCTTCGTCACAGCTGGAACCTGCTTTCGAAAATATTATGGAAAATCAAAAACAATTCCATATATCTAACATGCCTATTATATGATTTAATAAAGCTTAAACACAAAATGCATTTTTTTCTATAATTCTGGCCTTCCTCTAGAATTTCTTAAACTTTGTGGCCCCCCCCCATTAAAAAAGTTTGCCCATCACTGCTTTAAACCAAGCGGTTTACAGTTAACTGGTGTTTAAACAAGAATAATACTTTCAGCGCCACCGGAATGATTTTTGCTTATTTCGTGTTCATCTATTCGTCGGTACGGGTTCTTTAAGTTTTTTTTTTTGTTTTTCTAAACCGTATTGTTTTACGAAACGTGAATTTTTTTCATTTTCTACATTTCTACAGAACGCGAGATACACTGAATAAAAAAAAAAAAATGAATGAAAAATATCTAAAATACTTAAACAATTTATAAAAATGCCATCTTTTCGTTTGTGTAATTTTTTTTTTTTACAATTTTTAGGTTGAATCAAAAAAAAAAAAAAAAATTTTGATTTAATTTTGATTTGATTTGTTTTGAACAGAAAATGATTAACCAAATTGACCGTATTATTAGGAATAATAACGTAAAATTTGTTTCTAGTTGTAAATTATCTTCAATTGTATTTTCGGTTGGATTCAATAAATTTGCTAGGATGGCCCACCGGCCAAATTTCCCGGTGTCCCGGCGGGCCGGTCCGCCCCTGTCTAGAGAACAATATTCGAAATCGCAAGTAGTGCGTTTTAAACGTATTTAATTTTTGATAAATATATTTAAAATAATAATAAAAAAAAAACCGGTAGTTTTTTTTTTTTACAACGCGATCGACAACGAAAGAATCATCCGTGGCCAATAAATAACATATGCAATCAATTAAATACGCTGTCATTTTCGCTAATCCGTTCGACCGACGCTAACGTCGTACGGCCTGCACTGAACCCCCAATCCCGCCCACAGGACATTTACTAAGCCATAATGATTTGTGTGACATAAAATACGCTAAAAAAAAAAAAAATTAAATAATAATAATACTAAAAAAAAAAAAAAAAAAAAACGAGGTTTATTGAATTTAAAATGTGTAAGCGCGCATGCATGACCAACCGTGCGTCCGTAAACCGTTGAAAATTTAGTGGCGGCTGTTCTATGGCCGAAAAATTACTTTATCGACACGTGCGAAATTTGATGAGCGGGCTAGTAACGCGATTTAAACGACCAAACTTCAATCTGATTAACCACACAAATATATTTAAGTGTTGTCAGTTTTGTCGCAGTGCGTCGAGGACGTTTTTTTAAATTGTTTTGATAACGCGAAAAACGATTTAATTGCAACACAATAACATCAGCTGTGAGTATTCAATACTCGGTGTTTGGTGCAAAATATATTGTGCCGATCTAGAAAAAAAAAAAAAAAAAAAAACCATAACAAACAAGAACACATTGCAATATTAATACTATTATTACCGCACTGCGAAATTGTTTTTTTTTTTTTTTTTAGTGTTAACGAGTCTGTGCGCGTTAAAATTTATAACTCCGCACGATGGGTACGGGTAGGTCACTGTTTTACGCGAGAAGATTCGAAATTATAGTGTAATTTAGCTTAGAGTAAAATTAATGCAACGACGATTATTTCTTGCAATCTAAAAAAACCGATACTTTGCGGAGTCGGCAAACCGGTAAGGTTAAAGAATTAGTCATATTTTTTCCCTTTGCGTCCAGGAGATCATCACATTAAAAACCCTACGAATAGTCGTTTAATGGTGGAATTTCCAATATTTAAGATTAACTTTATTGACGGGAATCTAGAAAAATGTTTCAAATAAACTACCGCACCCGGGCGAAAAATCTGCACTTTTTAAAGGCGTAAAAAATTCGGACCTTTGTTACAAACTGAACAAGTATTTTCTAAGAAAAAAATACAAATTTTCAAAACCTATAGCTTTTATTGCTACATTCAGAATTTAATATTGTGGTAAAACGAATTTAGGAAATACGAATGACCGGTGCTCCGATTGATTAAGACATTTTTTTTAAAATTCTGAGCGAAGCGAGAAAAGTGAGCTGTATTGGTTGTGGTACACGATGTATACGTTTTTTTTTTTTTTTTTCTATAATTATTTAAACTGGTAAACAACTATCGATTTAACAAAAACTCTAGCTTCGGGTTATCAATATTCGAGGCGGTTTCTGGTGGCGAATTATTGTCTAGTTGGTATATTATGGAGTTCATTTCCTTTTATAGTTTTCTCTATTCTGCGAGTATTCTCGAAAATCTGATACCGGGTTCAACTGTAGTAATGTGTATGGAAATATTAAAAAATACCGAAAATCACAATTTTCTATTTTTAATAAACGCCGAAGAAAAGATTTAGACACAAATCGTAAAAATCACTACATAATTCGGATTTTATTTTTCGGTTTACAACCGAATGTATTTCAATGATAAACGATCGTGGATACTCAAAATGTTCACGGAACACTTATATTAGAGCACATTATGGACATGGCACAATTTTTAAAATATTCAGGAGTTTTTTTTTTTTTTTTTTTTTGAGTTATTTGTAACTAAATCAAGTTTTCTATTGTATTTTTCATTTTGGTTTTATGCGGAAATAAAATATCGTAAATTACATTTAAAAGCGGGTCGAGTTCGAATGTATTATTAAATTTGTTAAAAACCCTACAACTATTGTAATTTATCTCGTAGTTAAAATCTAATACAATAAAATGTTCAATTTAAACCTATCAAAAACCATATAACCCGAACTCTGCTAAAAATCGTTTTTCGTTTGCAACGGTTTAACGTCGCACGCAATAAAGAAACAATATTACTCTTTATTTATGTAGCCTCTCTTCCCGAAACACCACTTATTATTTTATTTCTCGTTGCAAATGCTTTTAACGGAGTCGAAAAATAAAAATAAAATGAAATTATTGAAACGTTCGAGTAAACAGTAAGAAACAATAATATATAGGCACCGTATGTTTTCGCGTTTACCAGTCGTGTACACACCATAGAGTTATACAAATTAATGATCCGGTACACTAGTAAAAATAATAGTTTATTATTTTTGTTCTTTGGCCGTTAAAAGCGAAATCACGCTCGTTAACAGAACATATTTTAAACACTTATGTACTTAATAATTGTCGATTGTACATGGGAATATATGTAGTGAATAAACATAACGTACTATAATATAGAGACATTGTGGAACTATTATTTTCAATTAAAAAAAAAAATCAAAAAAAATCAGCTTCATTACTCGTAACAGTCGATAATTTTGCGTATAGGATAAAATGTGTAGATTGCTAAAAAATTTATACGCGATTTTGTCTATGCAAGAACAATTATTACCGGCTTCGAAAACACTATGTTTTTTTTTTTATGTTCAATATTTGCATATTATTATTTTACTTACGTGTACTAGATGGATTACTATTCAAATAATAGTTAAAAATATCTATATGAAATAATATGTACGTAAAACAATCATAAACATGACAAAAATTGTATTAAATATTATAGAAAAAAAAAATGTAAAAAATGATAACGTAATATTAGTTACATATAAATAGATTACATGATTTTCATAAAATATAAGTCAGATATTTCAACAGGAACGTCATTATATAATAATGTATTTATATTTTAAAAAATATTTATCGTTATTTGGTTGTGAAATTAGTTGGTATTTGATATTAATTGAACTTAAAACAAAGATATATTCACTTTTTCGGTTAGTAAAAAATGCATAAAATTGTTCGGGTCTTACCTCAATATATGCGAATATTTTGTCCAAATATTTGATAGAAATGTGACTACAGATTCCCAACAGCATTACTTAAAAATTACAAATGTTGAACGAATGATGATAGGTAAATCCGATTTTTGAGTTACCTCGGCTACAAGAGACGAAATACGAATTATAACGTTATAACCTTATTAGTTTACCGAGCTCCGGAATCGTTTCTCGATCGCAATGGTTTCGCGTTGTTTTCCACTTATAAACGAAAATATCACCAACCCCAGGTCTGTATACCATCTCAAATTTCCGCCTACAACAGCGGTCTACCAGTGCATTTCTGCGCACAATAATAATAAAAAAAAATAATATTTTATAATTAACACGTATATGAAATAATTGCACTACCGTAATTGTATTACAATTGTGTACCTGATATTATAAAATGGGGATGGCCGCGAGATGTTCATTTATATGCATGCCGAGTGCAGTTTGGCCACCGTCCGAATAATAGAAAACCACGGCGAATACCTAATTAGACCTTTGTCGCTTAATAAAAAAAATAAAAATGTTAAAAAAAACCATATTATTACGCAGCGACATCGTCCGCGGAAAAAATGAAGTTCTGCACGCTCGCACAACCGTTGCGCATTACAAATTTCCCGTCGGGTTTATCGTCTTTAAATCGTTCTTTTTTTCCTTTTTTTTTTCGCCCCCTTAATCATCGGCGCGATTCTTACACAATAGACAAGTGCAATAACACGACCGAATTGAAATAATAATACGAATAATAATAAACCCGAGAGAAAAGTCTTGTGGGAAATCACCGGGGTCAGCCAAGAATAAAATGAAAAAAAAAAAAAAAAAAAAACCATAGTTTAGAGTTAGAAATCTTATTTAAAAAGTACAAGTACGGTAATAAGGAAAAGATGTAGTTGCAGTAGTCCGAGTGGTGGTCTATAGGTAATTTAAGAACAAGGCCCATGTGCACTGATGAGACTCGTCTAGATAAATGTTTAATTATCATTTATATTATCTAGATAAATATTGCCAAGTTATCTAAATGTTTATCATAGATAAAAGTGTCACTTATCTGAATAAATTGCGCTGGATTATGGTCTAAAAAAAATGTATGTTATTTATAATTAAATTATAAACCGATTACCAGGCCAGATTTAGGAGGATTTTGACCGTGTACAGGGGCCCGGTCACAGCTTCGGTTAATATGATTTGTATTCATATAAATAAAACAGATTTGAGTTTTATTCACATACGTAGTAACTAGTAAAAATATATATTATTACATTAATATTCGACGGTTTATATATTTTTCACGTCTTGTACAATTTTAAATTGTAATTATTGTTTAGGAAAAATGTGTCTGTTTTTTGTTTTTTTTTTTTTTCATTTAGATAAATTACGATTATCCTCTATCTTGTATCTAGATAAATTTAGTTCGGTTTATCTTGATCTGTTCGGTTTGTTTATCTTTATATTTATCTGAATAAATTTTAATTATATGTGTCTCAACAATGCCCAGATGTAATAAAATTGCCGGAGACAATTGCCCGGTGGCGTTTAGAACTCGATAGAAAAGGACAACGGAATAGAGAAGGGTGAAGGATCGGGTATGAGTTGGAATGGTCTTTAGAGGCTTAGGGACCAAAGACCAAGAAGATGAATATTAACGATATTTGATCAAATGGTAGTCGTCAAATACGACTAAGTTTGGTGTACGAAAACCACTTTTGACTCGGATTTGTATAGATAAAATGTAAAAAAAAAAAAAAATACAACCTAAAACCGAATCTGAGGCGGTGACATTTGACGGCAATTAAATATTGAACTAATATCGGGTTCAGGTCGGATATTATGTTTTATGCTAGTGACGTTTAAAACGCATATCATTTATTTAAAAAAAAAATAAAAATAAAAAAAAATCCGTCTATTCGAAATTAAACGGCATCGACGGTCTAATTTTTTTTGTTCTATGCGCGGAAATTAATTAGTAATTAATGCAAATAAGTGAATTTCGGTATTCGGGTCATTGGACGCCGAATGCATCTGTTTAAACTCATCTAAAAAATCAATGTGAACAATATTTGATAATTGAATGTAGCCAAAATATATATTATTTATCGCGGTTATTTATCAAAAGGCATAGTTATCAGCGTGCGTGCTTAAATAGGTTTCCAGTTTTTTGTGTGTGTAATTGTCTGCCTTAATAGTTGTTGTTACGGATCGTTAAAAGTTTTATTTTGTTGTTGTATTTAGCTATAGCACTAAAAAAAAAATATTTGAAAAAACCACGTCGATAAAAGCACTAAAAGTTTCAGTGGAAAAATAACCGAAAATCCTCAAAAATAAGCACTCATATTGAACCGAATTCATACGTAATTAAAACAAATAACACAAAACAAAAACAATATTATTATTATGCAATTTTAGAGAAAAAAAAAAAAATTAAAACCATTTTTTTTTAACGGTACATTATTAAAATGTATTTCGATAGGTTTGTTACACGATTCACTTTGTAGGTATATATCAGTATGCAGTTTTTTCGAGGATTAAAGCACAATTTAATAAAATAATTTTATTGTTATTTGTATTTTTTTTTTTTAAACTAGATAAAAAAAAAAAAAAAAAAAAATACCACATTTAGAGAGTTATGAGAGTATATTATTTTTTTTTTTCGTTAACTTTTAGGTCATTATTTCTAATCAGTGATTAGCTATTTCAATAACAAAAAAAAAAAAAGTCCGAAATTACACGGTACTACCTATTCTGCAATAAACGAGGAAGTAAAAGCGAATAAAAAATGATTTTTTTTTTTTGTTTGTTTTAGCAACCGAATAGTACGAAATAATGTCCGTTGGGTATAATATTGAACAATATTAAAACTTTATTTTTTTTTTTTTTTTTTGTAAGACACAATTATTAACATTATTGGAACCGTTTTGTGATTTTCGTACATTGACTTCAAACCGTCACGAGTATTTTTTTATGCTGCGGTAGAAATATCAGAGTAGAGTCGAGTGCAATTAACTGTATAGTTGTGTATAGCAATAATATAATTCGATCATACAGTACTTTAATAAACCACCGAACGGTAATAAACATTCACCAAGTAAAGCACCAGGCTGATAAAAAAATTTGTAAAATAAAACTGTTATCATTAGTCATGAGCATTAAGTCTAGA
Organism: Tuberolachnus salignus; assembly: GCA_956483605.1. NCBI lineage: Eukaryota > Metazoa > Arthropoda > Insecta > Hemiptera > Aphididae > Tuberolachnus > Tuberolachnus salignus. The sequence goes on along the minus strand of OY101433.1, from coordinate 6,091,688 downwards.
GTCCATAAATAGTGTTGAATTTTCAACGCCGGTAATTGTGTAACGCGCATTCGTTGTGATTTCGATTTTGGCGGCAATCGGTGTTGATAAATTTAAAAAAAAAAAAAATGGACAATGTATAAATTATTACTTATTACCGCGATTCAGGACTTGAAAAAACTCTTCAAAACACGATAATAAACGCTAAAATATATACTAAAAAAAAAAAAAAACCCACGCATTAAATATGTATGTGTTACTTAATAATTATTATTCAAGTAGTCATTACATTAAAAATACAAACGTTTTACTATAGATTTTGAATAAATCTGTATTTTTTGTTGAAATACGTATCTTGTTCAGCTATTTCCTTACTTGCACGACAATTGAAACGTGCTACAAGTTGTAGACAACAAAAAACCATATAATCGCATTAATGTTTTTTTTTTTTTTTTTTTTTTCGATTGGGCGCATCTCTTAATTTCACTGATCCATGAACATTTGTAAAGTTTGCGTTTAAAACGTTAAAAATTCGTCAAAATATGTAAAAATTAAACACAAAAGCAAATATAAGGAAAAAAATCGACGAAACATGCAAAACCATGTACATTCAAATTTCAGATATGATTTCATGGTAACCGGAAATGAATTCATTTCGCACGCTTGATATATTTTACAATAATTAACAAAAATATCCAAATGCTATAATTCCCAAAATTATTGCATTTATATATATTTGTGCCGGTTTTTTTTTTTTTTTTTTTATTAAGACAAATATATATTTTTCATTTATTAGCCGTGTTTTTTTTTTAAACATAATTTAAACAAAGAATAAATAAACAATTAACATTAGTTGAAATTTTCTCTGCGATTTTAAATTTAATACCGCGTTCATGCATTCAAGCAAATAACAACGTAATTAAAGTGTTTATTCCGTTAATTTTGTTGTGCGTTCGTTTAATTATTTTTTTAGTTTTTATACGCTCGAGATAAGTTTAATAGTATTTTTTTTTTCAGTTATTTATTTTTTATTGTTATCTATATCGTATTGTATGTTAATTAATTTACCGGCATCCAGTTCCATTCTATACTGCCTGTTCAAAAAAAAAAAAATGAGAATGAAGCGAATACACTATTTTAATAAAATTTAATTAAATTTTACATAGATTGCTAAAAGTTAAAATAATAATAATAAAAAAATAAAAAATAAAACGCATTCAATTTTAAATATAACACGTGTCCATGACCTTATCCTCTAATATATTGCATGACTGACGTGAACGTTGAATGTTATTTTATTACTTCTTTATCGAATTATACGGGAACTACAAAGGAAAATCGAATAATACAATTGTGTTAACCAAACGTAATATTATTAAAATCGTGTTGTTTTACCAATTGTTTGCACAATAATTTACACGCGTGGTTAGGTCAATCAATATTTATTGAAACCAAATAAAAAATTTGCGAACATGGATTATTCGAATTATTAAAAACTATAAAAGCCGGTACATAATATCATAGTAGTATATTTCAATATTTATTCTCGTGAGAAATTGAAAAAAAAAAAATTAAAAGGTTTCACCGTAGTCCAGAAATACTTGTTTTTGCGCAATGATTTATTATGATAAATTTAAATTGTTCAAAACTACTGGATTAAGCAACGTGAACCCCGGCGACTCAGTAATACTCTTTAATATATTTTAATATTGTTAATAAATCTTCGATTACACCATAGGACCGATAAATTATAATAAAATTGAATCATCGAACATGCGCATAATGTGCATTCGTGTATTAAGACGCAATTTCCCGGCTTTTTTCTGGGGTTAGGTAAAATTACTCTAAAATGTTCTTATGGAGTCATAAGAAAATCAGAGACTGCGGTCTCGAATAAACTGTAGTTAACTAGCGTTGAATTTTCCAACTTGACATAAAAAGCCAAAAGTTCAAGAATTTTCACACGTTACACAGCTGGTATTTGTTGTGTAGCACGCTTATTTTCTTGTGATGTTTATTAGGAATATTCACTGTTTCCGGTATTTGTGATTTTAAACATTTGCCCGTTTTTGTTTATTTAATTTTTTTTTTTTTTTTTTTTTAGGCGTATAACGCGAAAAATCGTACTGTCATATTTCACTTGGTCTGTTGTCTTTCATCAGTTTACGTTCCCTGACTACGTTCAATGATATAGTATAGTACTATTACCGACGTTTCTGGATTTTTTTTTTTTTTTATTATTATTATTATTATTTTTGACCGCTATCGGAAACCATGTAATTTTTCCGCTCGAAAGCTCGATAAAAAAATTATTATTATTTATATATATAAGGTATAAAAAAAAAAAAAAAACAAAGGAAAACCATTCATCGGTTCAGCAAATAATACGTTTTGATTACAAACTCTGATGTCATTACTGCCGCGGTTTTTTTTTTTTTTTTATATATATACTGCAGTGTTAATTTGCGTATAACAACTTTTCGTTTTGAACACAAGTATACTTACAGCTGACGATCAGAGATAATTTTCGTTTTAGGGCGGCAGACAGTTAGATGTATAATCGAAAAAAAAAAAAAAAAAATGATAATATCATCAAAAGAATTTACGTCTTTTGGATTATATATTGCTATGGTAATGTAGTTGATTTCATAATCGAATGGCAATCCGTTATATAATATATTTTTCGCGACGGCATTTCAATTCTGTCTTTTCAAATATAAAATTTGATTCCGACACGTACATACGATTTTATCGTATAGTTTATAATATTTCATACGCCGAACGAGCAAGAAAAATAGAAATAATAATTCGTGCTTTGAATATGTTTTTATTGAAATCGAATTGACACGTGTCGATACGGATCTTAATAGTACTGTAACGTGAAATCAGTATTGTTTTACATAGGTTTGACGTGTACGTCACGAGTTTTAGTGTTTAAAACGAAAACATAAATAAAATAACATTCAGGAAAATGTTTAACTTGTATTAGTACGAAATTGTCGAATGTAAAAATTTACATTTTACCACTTGGTTGTACGCGATAAACATTGCTGTCGACGTATGAATGATAACGTGTACAAGCAGTTACACCGAGTGTTTTGGGCTGTATTGGTAAAAAATGTAGCTAGTCGATCGAAACGGATTTTGGGCAATTTTCAATGATAATTGAAAATTTAACATTTTTTTATTTTTTTGTTTGAAAACTTCGCCACGATGGCCGCGGATTGCCGACCCCCGGCCATAGGGTACACATATATTCGTTTTCAACCGTTACTAGTCGCGCGAAATCAGTTTAAAATATCATCTCTATAACATAACGTATCGTGTTTCGCAATTGATTTTGCTCGAATCGAATTAGTCGGATGATTTGTATTCCTATATCTGTCTTTTGATGGTTCAAACCTGGGGTTCCCGACCTTTTTATCATCGAGTACCACCAGACGCTTTTATAATCAATACGCGTACCGCCTCAATTCTAAAACTAAATTCGGAGTCAAATTTGTTTAGCGTGTATTTTTATTGTTCGATATTTATGAAAGTAAAAAAAAAATCCTAATTTTTAGTTAAATCTAAATATTTTAATTTCAAATTAATAATAAATATAAATAATAAGAAAATTAAATAAATAAAATTAATGCGATATCCGTTGTTGTTTATTTTGTACAAGGACATCAATATCGGGCCGAATGGAACTAATTTTCACTCTTGAGTCGCTTTGAATATCAAGCCTACTTCTGTACTTATTTTTCAAACACAACAATTCGGAAAATCCACTCTCACACAAATAAGTAGTGACAGATGGAGTTGAACATCGTAACGCTTGCTTGAAAAGAGATGGGTATTCTATTTTTGTTGGCATCCAAAATGAAACCAATGTTTTGTTGGCGACGTTTTAATAGCGAAGGTTTCACACTTTGGTTTGAATGTGTCTCTTTACGTATAACGCACGGGGGAATAGGGTTTTCGCCATTTTCTGTTTCCGGTTTAATCACGAAGCCAAATTTCAAATAATTTACACCGTACTTACCGATTTGGCCGTGTTTTTGATTTTTTTACTTGGGTTTCCAATGGAAGTAGTATCATCGCCACACATAAGAAATCTCTTCATAATTAAATTTTACGGTAGAAATTAAATTTAAAATAAAAGTTTTGTAAAACAAAACACCACTAAAATACAGATCATTTCGTACGACACACTAAAATAACATTTCGTTTGTATATTTTCAAAATAATCGTTATCGCCAATTGATTGGCCATAACCGTATTATATAAAACATAATATAAATAACACCAACGTTGAAACTATAGGAATGCGCTTTATCGATAAGAACTGCACAATAAACTATAGAGTTTATCGTTATCTAAAATCCTAAACTGCTACGATTACAAACCCCATGTCATCGACCGTAAATATTATTTCGATAAAATTAGCTAATATCAACTAAACTAAACTAAACTGAATAATGTTGAATGCAAATAGTAATTAAAAAAAAATTTCTTCGCGTACCCGCGGGCCGGGAACCTCTGGTTTAAACAATACAAACTGGAACACGGCAAAGAAGACGAGAAAATATGCCACAGCTCGTGGCATCGTCCACCGCTGTCCGGCGCCGACCAGTCCAACGATCTATCTAAATCACTGGTTCCCATATTGAGGGGGGGCGGCGTGAACGCATTGCTGGGGAGGCGCAAGCAGTTATTACGAAATACAATTTTTATCGATTGCATTATTTTTATTTTAAAACGTAGAGAAAAAAAAAAAAATTAATTAACCGGTTCTCTTTATCCATTATCGGGTATCAGTAACGGATAACCGATAAAGACTATAAGCGTTTGGCTGGTAGCTTAATCGTTTTTTGATTACTTTTATTAATATTTTATACTAATTTATTTACTACATATAATATTTCATCTTAATCGATCGTTACATTTTATTATTTACTATTATTTATATTCTATAATTATTGTCATCAATAAAAAAGTAGACATTCCGAATATTGTATAGTTTATTCGTTAAGTACACAAAAAAAAAAAAAGTCGATCGATTTTTTCAATTTATAGAAAGGGGGGCGCGAGATTATCGAAAATCTACAAGTGGGGCGTACAATAGAAGAGGTTAGGAACCACTGGTCTAAATGTTCACCTAAACCGTCCTAGTCGAATTAGATGATAACGGATTATTTATTAATTCGAATGAGCTGTATTTCGGGTCGATATTTCGCTGTCGAAACGGCATTTACACCGTGACGAAATAATAATAAAATCAGACGTCAAAGCTGAGCACTAACAAGTTAGCCAGTTAGAATCATGTTGGCGACTTTCGACTTGATATCAAAATTAATATCGTTATTCATTGCACATAATAAATTATATTGTGCGGAAAAAAACAAAACAAAATAAATACAATTTTTGTTTTTGAGAATTCAGTGTTACGTACGTTTGAAATTTGATTCAACTTGTGAATTAAATTAAGGTTAGCGACATTAATACGAAAACAATTCAATTTGACATCTAACTAAAATTATTATTTTTACCGAACACTATTCTAGCTTAACTAAATGTTCTAAATTTTAAAAAGTTCAACCGCCAATCTTAGTTTATTAGTTTTGTTTAATAACTTTACTTCAATAAGTTAGAAACTTTTAGTTACTCTCCCAGCTTTTATTCTAGTCCGGCATGCGCATGACCTCTTTTTTCACCATTTTTTTTTTTTGTTGTTACCGTCTTTTCGTTCAAATCATTAATATATATTATTAGATAGGCACTGATAAAATTTTTATTTTTTTTTGGAGAAAAGCAAAATTATGATTGTAAAATACCATAATACGTATCATCAAATCGCCAGCGTAGGTACCTGCCTATTTATTTTTTCGCGGTTTTAACCATTCACTTACCGTTCACTTTAGGTGAGTCAACCATATGTAATTGAATGAAAGTATAGAAACAATTCCTTCTACTTAGTCCAACGTTCAAGTTATACCGGACGAGTGGTGTTTAACACGGTTAAATTTTCGAATTGATTTCAGCGTTAAATCGTACATTTTAGTATTGATTATGGTCAAATTTACGACGCAGTGCCAATCGGCTGAAATAATATTTGCAAATATAAAAAAAAAATGAATCGACAGCGCGAGGGTGTTTGTTGTCGTGGTAATGTATGTACACCCGGACAATTTACGAAAATGCTCAATTAAGTCGACGTGTTCAAATTTGTTAATTATTCCTCCAGGGTATGTTTAATTTTTGAATAAATTTCATTCGACTAATAAATGCAGATAAAAAAAAACAAAACAAACATTGTTATAGATATTTTTAGTACACAATAAAAAAAAAATAAAAATAAATAACGATTATGTATAAAAAAGATAAAACATAGCAATGGTGTGTTGCGTAGGTTGTGTGTAAATATGGCCGGATTCGATTTAATGAATATCATCGTCCGACAATAAAACAGCAAAAGCGAACAAGTTAATAAATGTAGAGTTTTTATTCTCCGGAGATATTTTTTTACGTACGGACGTTACGTTTTAGTAGCACATTTGTTCGCGTATAGTGTTTTCGTATACGCTCGCGAATTAAATAAAACACGAATAATCGAATCTGGGGCGGGAACGCGACGTATTTAGCATGTTTAACCGGTCGGTAAATTGCTGATAAATTGTTTTGATAAAAGTGAACAGCCACTAAAAGTGAATCAGTTATTAACTATTATAATAATATACAGTTTATGTCCTCCCCCCCCCCTGTATATATATACGAGTTGCTATTAACTGCCAAGATTTTAAATAAACGCAGAGGTTTTTTTTCTTTCTTTTTTTTTTTTTTTTTCCACTCATAATATGTATGAAATAATTTATGATTTCTATATTAACACCATTTTAAAATCCTTTCTCTTTATTTTTCAATATTTTCAAATAGAAATACATATATTAATTTTTTTTTTTTTTTTAATGTCGATTCGCATAAATCATCTGACATCGATTTTATAACGGCTGGCAAACAAATAGATAGATTTCAAATTTGTTTCGCTGAATAATTCGCCTAAAACTTCGAGCAACAATTATTTTCAACTGAATCCATTCGACTAGTGTCTTATATCAGATATGGTTATCGTTGTCCAAACAAATAATAATCTAAATCCCAATAATACGAATAATAAGAGTAAATATGCGCGGATTAAAAACATGTACGTTTACTTTTAGTGTATAATACGGGAATTGTGCAATATTCGGGAAATACCAACAATGCGATCTTTGCATAAGTAATCAACATGACGATTATCGAATTAAACCCAAATCGGATTTGCATACGGTCTTCGTATAGGAAAACCGCTAATACGGCGTCGTTATTGTTGGGAAAAAATGTATTCGCTAATCGTATAACGTGCATACGACACTCTAAAATTACTCAGATGTGTGGTGTGTGCCCCCCCCCCCATTGAGTGGATTACGATTTCGTTGACCGTAATCATAAACTTATTACGGCCATGTTACCAATAAAACGCCGCGATGTGATTTTATCGCCGGAGAGCGAGTCAATAAGCACCTGTTGTACCTACACCATTATTGTGATAACGAGATTGCTAAAATCTCGGACAACAATGACTCCCATCGTCCGTGGACAACAATCGAAACGGTCGACGGAGTGACATGTAATTTGTTTATTTTTTTATTTCTTTCATTATTTTTGTCGTGCGGGCAATGTTCATCGAACACAAAATACATTGACATTGGCGGTCAGTAAGACCACCTAAACATGCGACTCGGTGAATATGAACGAATAAACAATAAACGAAACAATGTCCGACCGGAGTATTACGAGTAGGCATAGGCAGTGGACAATAAATCGGGTGGTGCAAATATTGCACTTGCACCGCCGGGTCATCATAAAAATGCGCGAGTGTACGTATATAATTTATATTTTCAAAAGACGACATTTGTTTGTTAAACAAATATGTACAGAATTGTAATCGTCGCTTTTTTTTTTCTTTCTACTAATTACGCCTCAATTCCAACCCATGAACATTATTAATATCACGGACTAGGATATTCCTTGGTATATTTTAGTCCGTCATTAATACTATGGCCGAGTCTCTTATCAATAACCCGAAGGTTACGTTAGTCCATGGTTATAGATTTATATAGATAAATAGTTAGATAAGTTATCTATTACCGTAGTCAAGTCTATGGACTCTCTTCATGTAATCATAATTCGTGATTGTAATTTTACATTGTTATCAATGTTATTCCGCCAAAATAGTGTTCGGTAATAGTTTAGCTAATTTACAACTTGGAAAAAGGTTTAGCGTTCATTTCGGCCGAGTATCTAGTTGACGAGTTTGACGGAACATGGTTTGAAAGAGGACGTCGGCTCAGTTAAAAAAAAATATAATAAATCCTATACTTGTTTGTTATTTTTAATGAAAAATTGTCGATAGCGGAAAATACATTTTTTATTAGACGGGGATTTACGAAAGAAATTGTAGTATTGGTGGGTTGGAAATTAAAATATTTCTCCACACCACCGGATATTTGAGGCCAATTTACGCCACCGGGTCACCTATATCTACTCGCAGACAGTGAACCGGCCGAGTCCAGACGAAGATAATCAAAACCCAGTAATCGTTCCGGCAAAAAAGTTCGGCGATCCTCCTTAGGCAGATACCTCGACATCTATGTTTTGACCCGCACATTTCAAATGTTGCGTATCTAATAATTAATCGGAAAGTTTAGTTTTTTTTTATTTTTTTTTTATTAATAACTAAAACCAAATTATTTTTATCCGTACAAGAAAATATAGAATATGATGACGGATGTATTATTTTCAAATAATTAACGGGCCCGGGGCAGTGAGTGAAAAAACCCGTCAAGTGTGTGATTTAGTGAACCGGCGAACGGATTATTTTTTCATTTCATTTCGGTGTTCATATATTTCTATATGTGCATTTGAAAGAACATTGCCCCGAGTGTCGACTTTGTTTTGTCGGCGACGCCGACAAACTAACCTAACGTAGTTCTCTGGAGTATACCGCGAACTTGGCCTCGTCCGTATACGGCCTGGGACTCAACGGTTATTTCTTCGGCGGGATCGGGTTAAAACGAATTTTCGTACTTTTACGACGATGGTACCCTCTGTGAAGTTGCGTATTGTCTGCCTTTATCGACCGGAAGCAAAAATAACAAAACTCCGGGCGAAAACAAAACATCCTTTCGGAGGTCAACACTCGAAGAAAGTGCACTCGTCTAAAAACCGCGCGCAGGTATCCCCACACGTACTTAAACGTTGATCAACTTTACGGTCTATTTATTGTCCGAGACACTGCTTATTTCCGTCCGAACGATAACAAAAACACCCCGACATATTCGAAGACGAATTTTCGAAACATCCAAACCGATTATATACATAAAAAAAAAAATAATAATAATAATAATAAGTATACCAAGCGTACGTATACCGTTATAATAATTTCGCGGTCGTAATGCGATTTCATTTTTGTTCCGTTTGTTGTCCGCCAAGCAAGCGCTGCGCAAACGCGTCTCGCAACAGCATAATATTACGATGAGGTTTTTGTTTTTCCTAACTTTTCGATTTTCGATTTATTACTGTCATTAGCACGCCGGTTAGAAAATCTACGTACGTATACTCTTAAATACTATACGCGCATCTTCGGACGTCCGGTTTGGTCGATCGTCTCTCGCGAGATCAGAGATTACAATAACGGTATACCCTAGATTAAACTACGCCTTCTCGCCGAAATGCCGATTAAAATGGACAAAGTTTTAATACTAATAGCTTATAATAAAGAATTCACGCAACATCGTGTCCAATATCCAGGTGTAAAAATTTCAAAGAAAAATCTAGGGGTGCTTAAGACCCCACGGGAATGCCAGGCCTACCGAAGCCCTCCTCCTTATCGCGCCTATGCCTGTTCCATTCGTTCTGTTTGCGTACGAATATTACGCCCAGCAAATAGGTTATAGTTTAGGCTATTGTGTTACGCCCCGAATCAATTAACGGTCTAAAAAATAGTCCAAAAATGATAAACCCACGAAAAATGTCACATCGATGTTACTTGAAATGTATTATTTACTCTGCGCCATTGTCTGTCTTACTGTGCAATAGTTGTAATATTTAAACGATTAGATAATAGAATCTACGGCTGTGAAGTTGCGCGACTCCAAAAACGACATCGACAACAAACGGCCAATATTCGAGCGCGTCAAAAAAACATCGTAATCCGTAATTCACGGACCTGCCAACTCGTACTGTGTTCGTGTGCGAACACGCATTGGTTGTAGTAAACGTCTTGTCTATTCGATTCAAAACTCCCTATTGCCAAAAAATATGGAATTAATTCGCGTTCCTATTCCTTTAAAAACGAATGTAATCAATTCCTCCACGAGTTCTGTCATTGGTCTCATCAACGACCGTCGGCTAGCATCCGGAATGCATTATAGCGATTCGGTAACACTCCGAACGCTCTGACGAAAATGCTTTCCTAATCGCTCTTTACGGTTATTGTTAAATATATACCGGACGAGAGAAGTGATCATAATACGATAAAACATTAAAGATAATTCAATTTTATACGTATACGTAATTCGCAAATCCCGTCGAAACCGTAATACTATAATAAGTATTTGGAATAACGTAATAAATTATAGTAATGATTATAATATAGCCTCAGTGGTACCGCCGCAAGCTCTATAAAATGTGCTTACGAAACGAAACGCCTTTTTCTGTACCCACCCGACTGTTGATTTACGACCTATGGGCGTAAAGCACAACCCCCACCCCCGTCCTATTTAAAAAAAGAAAAAACGCTTTACGGTAATTTAAAAAAAAAAAAAAAATAAAATTATTAAACGGGTGAAAAAAACGCGGTATGCGATCCAGATAAAATTGTGACTAGGTTATGCGATTACATTATAATTGCGTGGAGGCTATACAGTGGGTAAACAATAGATATTACGGGAGTCCTGTCGCTGGGTGAAAACGAAATTCAGTAAATACACGGCATTCGGGAAATTCGCATACCGGGCCATTTCGCTCGAGTAGCGTATAAATTAGAAAAAAAAGATACATATCTGATATCAATTAAAAAATTTAAAAATTAGCGGGTAAAAAACTTCGCTTGAAACTCTCGGCCGTGGAATACTTGATGTCACCGCGGTGACTCGATGATTTCGATAAAAATTCGAATTGTGAATCGCGTAGGCAATACATGCACAGTAGAAAATACCAGATGCCAATTACGTCACAAGTATTGAGTACTGCCTTGGTAAAAAAAAAAAAAAAACTTATGGCTTTAATATATAAACAGATAATTTTATCGCGAAAATTCGATACGGTTTTTTTTTTTAAAATTAAAATGTCGAAAATATTATCGCAATCGACACCATTAAACGATATCATAATGTTCACCCCTGTATTAAAAAAAAAAAAAATAGTTTTCACGGTAGAATTTCTGAGACGAAAATCGATTGAATCGTTCAAAAAGTGATGTGGCCACATCGCCGACGCGCGTGTGTGTCTAAAAGAAAGTACTCGCCGGACACGCAAAACTAGCCTCGGCGTACACTAAAAAAATTTCACGGAATCTATTTATTACAGTCAAATTGTGAAAGTTCGATTACTTCGCTTTCTGCAAGACCTCACGCCCAGTATTTCGGTAAGGACTTCTGTCCGCGTTTTCGCCGATATAACCAGACGCCCGGACCGGATTCGCGCTGGGGTCTCGTAAATCGCGTAGTTTTTTTATTATTATTTTTTTTTTTTTTTTTTATCCGGTATATAAACCCGATGCCGATGGTCGTCCCGCGGGCGAAAAAAACCGCCGGAACACTCGTGTCCGGTTCTGTCCGAAATATAACGCGGTAGGCCACCGTTGTGCGCGAGTAGTTCGGATGGCGGAATATCACGAAACGCCAAATCGTCGCTAACCAAAAACGATTCTGCGCGAAGTTCGGTAACGAAATGGTTTTTGATAAATTTATGTTTAATTTCTCATTTACTTGTAACTTCAAGAATAAATTAAAATTTTCAAATCGTTGAGCAATTTCGTGGAGCTATACAAATATATTTTATCTACATAAACCGGAAATTGGCCGTGCGAAATTCCGCGATAAATTAAAATTTGAACGTTTACAAAAAAAAAAAATGATGACATTTATCTGAATTTTCTTTCACTTACCACCAACTACGATATATGATTGATACTCATCGTGTCAAATTTTTAGACATTTGTGCTATTCACATAATACCAAATAAAAATGAAAACAACTCGAAAATTACAAATAGCTATATGAAGCTCGAAAATTTTCAGAATGTTTTGAACATTTTACCACCTCTAGGTGGACTTCTAGTTTTATTCGGCGAAAATGTCAGTTTTTCGCCAATTGTTAAGAAAACTACAAAGAAAATCAAAAAAAAAAACCAATTATATAGACTAAATTTGCTACCAGAAATCCACCCCTGATGTTGATGGTCGGAGCGAAAATTCTACGAGAAAAGTAGTTAACAGACAGAAAAAAAAAAAAAAAATAAAAAAAAACACATTATAGTAAAACCAATACATTCCTGGATGCGCTCAGTATCTAAAAGACATTGGAAAAATCGTTACGGGTTGGCGTCTTGACAAAATTAATCGCGTCCGTCGTCAGTATTTTCACCGTCTATACAGATGAGACGCGAAAACCAATTCGCTGATAAATTGATTTTTATCCTTAAATAGATAGAACAAAAAAAAAAAACCGTGTTTAAATGAATTTTCCGCTACATTTCAATATGGCTTACGCGCAATAATTACTTGTCGAGTCATTGGGCTATTAAAACGAAACATTAATCTATTCAGCGGAGGATAAGTGCATTTTTAATCAAAGGCGTTGTATATATATATATATTTTTTTTGTTTTCGTAGCGATTTGTCAAGATTAAACGACATATAAAAATGTTAAAATTGTATTTCCCTGCTGGAGAAGGGCGGGGCGGGGCGGGGGGGGGGGCAGCCGGGATTTTTTTTTTTACTCCTCGAAAGGAAATACGAATAGTTTCCCCCCTCCCTCCCCCCGGCAAACTATGCGAATACGTCTGTAAACTGTCCGTACGAACCGGCTGCGGTTTGACGGTTTTCCCGAGCAATTGCATAGGTGAAACTCCGAATGCCCGTGCAGAAAAAAAAAAACCCACCCTGTACGCGTACGCGTACGGCGCAATTGCGAAACCGACACGCGCTTTGGACGGGTAGTCGAGTAAACCGCCCGCCGGTTTGGATTCGCTCGACGGCTTATTATCGTGTACGGTTCGCTACAAATACCGACTGCGAACGGGAGGGGGGGGGCACATAATATCGTGTTGTTGTTGTTGTTGTTGTTGTTGTTGTACCGAGTTCGAAAGCAAACGGTACCGAAATTAATCTCTCCGAAATAACCTTCCCCCGAACCGGTAATAAATCCTCGTTTCCCGTCCGCGTTCCGGCTCCCCGCGCGGGTTTTGCATAGTAATAATACGATTATCGTGCGCCGAACATTTACGACACCGGGGACACCTAGAACATATATCGGCCTAGAACACCATCGCTCCGCGTTAGAATTCTCGACGCTCGGTTTTGTAACGCGAGCCGCCACTAACCGCCAATGTCCCCCCCCCCCCGCGGCCAGCCACCGCGGCGGTCCGTTTTGTTGCGCACCGAACTCGGCCGCGGTCCGTAAAACACTATTTTTTTTTTTGTTTTCAACGGCTCGTTGAACACACACGCATTTCGTCCGTATTTAACGATTCTGTTTCGTGTAAACATACCGAATTGCAATCGCAAAAATACGTCTCTAAAGAAGATTTTTTGGTACGTTTCAAACATATGAAAAATTGCATTTTTATTCGTGACATTCGACGTTAGAACAGTGCAGCCGATTCGCATACCGGATAACAATTTCTATTCATCATTATACCATATATATATATATATATATATATATATATACGAGGTGTGGCTAATAAATAACGAGATTTTCTCTGTAAAAACTTTTTATTTATATTTTTTAATGGTTTAACATTTTTCCCCTTCTATATACTCCCCTCCATGTTTGACACATCGCTCCATTCTAATTTTCCATTGGTTGAAACAGTGTTGGAAATCCTTTTCTTGCAATGTCTTTAACACCTCTGTCGCTTTTGTTTTTACAGCTTCAACTGACTCAAAATGTGTGCCCTTTAACGCACTTTTTAATTTTGGAAAAAGCCAATAGTCGCATGGAGCGAGATCTGGTGAATATGGGGGGTGTTGAAGCACTGGAGTTCGATTTTTAGCTAGAAATCGCTTTACAGATAAGGCACTGTGAGCCGGCGCATTGTCTTGATGCAAGATCCAAGAGTCGTTTTCCCACAACTCAGGCCGCTTTTTGCTTACTCGTTCTCTGAGTGTTGTCAATACTTGAAGGTAATAATGTTGATTCACAGTTTGTCCCTGAGGTACCCATTCTGTCATTATTACACCCTTAATATCGAAAAATACGACCAACATGGACGACCCACCCGTTGATTGTCTTCAACTTCTTCACGACCCTCACGGAATCGTTTGTGCCACTCAAAAACACGTGGTCGTGATAGGACACTATCTTCATATACTTCAGTTAATAAATTAAAACTTTCGGTCGCAGATTTTCCAAATTTCACTAAAAATTTTAAATTAATACGTTGTTCAATTTTTTCGTCCGGCATGATTTCGACATTGAACACGTAAGAGGTCAATTTAAACGACGCTTACACATAGACTACAAAACGGAAACTGACTAAACTGGTATTGTTCGATGCAGTGATATTCATAGATTACAAATATACTACCATTATACCCTTATCTACTCATGCCTTATCGCTAAGTAGATAGTCTCGTTATTTAATAGCCACACCTCGTATATATATAAGAAAAAAATGTAATAACTATATTTTATAATTACGCGAAAAATCAGGGCCCGTAAAAAATGTGTCCGTCAGTTGGCCACCGCTGGTATATAACTTACAGAATATTTTGTCCCCGAATGAGTAATTGAAAATTCTCGCGTTGTCATTACCATTAATGTGGTTTAGTTGTTTTTTTTTTTTTTTATGTTACAATCCTTCTGTACACCCGTACGGCTGTATGTCCGACGGTTTGATACAATGTTTGTCATATTGTAAAAAAAAAAAAAAGTTTATAGAGTAATACGGGCGAACTTAATTTTTTATTTTTATTTTATAAGCGTTTTCAGTTTAATTTTTACGAAACCTGTGAACAACACGAACGTTTGTAGTAATTGTTTTTTAGTTGAAGACGAGCAACGGTTATTTAAACAATTACGTTTCACGAAAAACGCGTAACTCGGAATCGTAATTTATCAGCAATTTTTTTTTTTTTTTTTTTCGTGTCAGGCATCATGATATATTTAAAATTAAAATAAAGATGTAATTTATAAAACAAAACTAAATAAATAATATCAAATAAGTAAAATATGAATAATACTAACAACACTCTAATGTAATGGTAACAAGTATTGCATATGCACATTGCATAATAATTATATTTTTTCTTTTGTCCAATATATGGCCGTATTTACCGCCTTCTTGTTGCTTATCATAAGATCCTTTTTGGCCCTGGTAGGCAGATAAGTAGGCGTGACGTTGTCTGCTCTCGTCCACATACGCAAGTTATGTCTCGATCTCCGTATCCCAATTTTCTCATATTTTCTTTTGTCCGTCCTACACCGACACGCAGTCCGTTCAGTGTCTTCCATACCGGCCAGTCTAGGCTCAGTTACCAGGAGGTAATCCTTCTGATGGTTCCGTCCATCCGTTAGCTCTTCGGTTACCTTTATGAAAGACATTCCAGTTTCGTAGAGATCATATGCGCCTGGATTTGGAAAAATTAGCCGTTATGAAACGTCGCCTGGGGTACACCACGTAGTGGGTTTTTTCCCCTCTATGTACCGCCATCAGCAATAATTACGTGTAATCGTGTAATCACGCAGCCGTCACGCAGCGCTGTCGAGAGCAACGCGGAATGAAACAGCGTCGTATTGAAATACCGCACCGGGGAAATATGTTGGTAAATGAAAAATCGGTTTACACGGTTTACCTATAGCCGTCAGGCCCGATAGTCGCACTGCGGGCACGGGCGTATTACGATATGATAGAGTAATGCACCGCCGTCGTCATAGGCGTTTTCGTAGGCATTCTGGACGTTTAACGAAAGTTGTTAACAGCGGTGTGTCGTCCGGACGTCGGTCCTCGGCGAAATGGTAAAAAACGCTGCGGTATTTCTCGCCCGCCCCGGACCGAGTGCGATAAATTTCGACGGTACGACACCGCGCAGTAAGCCTCGGACCCAATCGGATCGGATCAACGACGGATATTAAATAATGTCTTTACACACCGCGGTTTCGGTGTCACGTTTTTTAAACGCTCGTCGCATTTTTTCCGTTTTATTTCACCCGAAGTTCTGCCGGTCGTTACGACATTAAAACCGAATTACAATCGGAATTCAACGGGTTCGAATGCGTTTTATTTCGTTTGCACATTGGTCGGGTGAATCGTTCCAACATCAGCGGTATTCAACATTTTAATGCAATAATTGTACGTCTACATTTGAACATTGTGCATATTCTTTATTTGGGGGGGGGGGGTGGAAAAAAAAAACTACCGCTCATCAAATTAATTAACTATTTAATTTCTATAGTAAACTACTTAAATTGTGTAGGGGTTTTTTTTTTTTTTTTTATATAATTTGTACTTGAGACTAATTTTCGACTACTAAATATGGTATACACGCGTTTAGCGAACTATTCATTTCTAATAGTGGTCGTTACTTATAGTTAACGTTAAAATTGTAAGTAGTAAAGTGTGCGGCGGCCGCTATATTACAAGGCTATTGGATAGATAATAGCACGTATAATGTATAATATAATCAAACTCGTATATAGTATACAAACGTATATCTTAATATCTATATAACTAGTGACATACTGATATTTGTCTAGCAGTAAACCACTAATGTCCGTCTAATTGTTAACTACTGAACATGTCTTAGTGGTAGTTTGTCCGAAAAGGACAACTAAGGCCCGGGCGCACATCTAAAGAGCGAAACCGCTCGGGTCAGCTGGGAGCCGTTTGGACACCATTGGAACACGTGCAAAGTAATTTGCGCGCGCACACTAATCAGCCGGTATCAACACACGACAAGACAAAACGAAACGTGTCCGGTCTCGATCATCATCGGTCCGGTTCGATTTTTGCTCCGAGCAAAATACGAAAACCAAAGTCACTTGTTTATTTTACTACTATTGTACACATTACCGTGTGAGAACACGTTATTTCTATACGAATATTATCAAGTCGCTGAACGTAATGCGAGTGAAATTCTTGGATTTAAACTCGTTTTCGAGTCGTTCGGCCAATACATTTAAAATCGTGTTATTTTCTAACAGTTTTTTTGTTTATTTCATGCATCCAAATTTTGCGTTTTTGTTTTTACTGCTTTCGCTATTTAATAAAAATTGCCGCATGAGCGGCCACAATGACGTCGTCTTCGTCAGAATTCATCTTGACGACTGGTGTTTAATAACAAAAACTAATCCAGAATTATTGTGTCTTGTTCTGTTCTGTTTTGTCAGTGCGAATGGAACAAATTCCGAGCTGTTTAGAAAAAAATGTTCCGCGCAGCTCGGAGCAGTTTTGCTCTTTAGGTGTGCGCCCAGCCTTAGAGTTGTATTTTTTTTTTCCCCAAGGGTTGTGATCAAATATGACTGAAATTTCATTTTTAGAACGCCAGTGTGGTTTTTGAAATAATCGATTTAATCAATCGCGCTGTTTCTGTTTAAGTTTTAAACTTTCAATTTGTACGCATCATTATTATTTTGTAATTGTTGAGCGTGGCGATAGGAATTTACTGGTATTACTATTGGTAATATATGTTTTATTTTTTTTTAACCTGTCAACAACTTTTTAATCATACATGTTGCTCCGGTCGTGGAACTTCGGCGGTGGTTTCTGGTAGAAAATTTCGGTACGTCGGGGAGGTTGTTCTTTGATTTGCCCGGTAGTTTTCCTGTTAACGGGGAAGGACCGGGAACGCAATATCCGTTACTGTTTTTGTTGTTGTTATTCCCGTAAAAATGACTGTTAAGACCTGAAAACATTCATCGAATCATCAAAACCTATATCAGCCATCTCTAGAATTCGGTAAAGTTTTAAAATGAAAATTGTATACATTTTCGACGTTTTCGAGTTTTATTTGATTTTAGGTTGATATCATTTCCTTTCACGTGTTAGTCACTTGCGGACAGCGTGTACGTACCGTGTCTATGTTTTCGCACGAGTTTATTATATTCGATATAAAAATTCAAATGCAGCCCGATGGTAGAGGCGCACGTTTCGTTTTTAAATTCAAAACCGTTCGCACGGCGTTATTCGCAAATCGAGTTTTACGATAGGTACTGGCTACGTTTTATAAATTCGATCGCGTTGTAATTTAATAAAACACAATATTTATTTTCTTTGTACTCTGTTTATTAATTTTTTTTCTTCTTTTTTTCTTTTTCTTTTCCCCCGGTCCACTCGTCTCCGTCGCCGGCAAGAGCGAAATATCTCAGTCGGCTTTATCGCACGGTATAGCCACTTTGGCGACAGAAAAAGATAATAACATTATACTTTATTGTGCAATTTGTTGATACGGCCCTCTGCGATGATTCAATGCTTCAGCGGCGCACGGTCGTTATTAAATATCGTCTTTTCGCATGGTATCTCTTTTGTGTCGTATATATATATATATAAAGTAATTTTTTATCTTCGGCTATTGATTTTTATCGCAACCCACGATTTATTATTATTTTGTGTATTTTGTATTATAGGTACATCGTACCAAGACACACACTCACACACACACACACACAAAAAAAAAACCACTAAACCGAATAAATTCGTTCGGCCTTTTTATGTTACGAAAATGCAATAGTAATTTTCTTCAAAAGAAAATTAATTATCTTTAAAAAAAAAAAAAATAAAATATTTATAACCGTTTCCAATCGCTCTGTGGCTTTAATGAAATTAAATTAAATACGAATTTTCATATTTTTTATTTTTTTTTGACACGAGCGATAGAAAACACTACGCTGCGGTTTGACAAAACGTTTTTACGTTCTTTATACATTTTAAACCGATTTAATGAAACGATAATATTTATTCGCGGTACGAAAATTGATATTACACTAACAATGAATTCAGTAACATTTGAATGGGCTGTCTTTATTTTCTATCGATTACAAACGACAAAAATAAAACCATTCAGTAATTTTCGGGTAGGCACTTACGACAGAGCTCGATATTCGATTAAAATCGCAATTTTAAAAAAAACATTTTTTTTTTTTTTTTTACTAGACATAATACGAATAATAAATATATGTAGGTACTAAAGGTAATATTGTTTAAGTCAAAACTTCTTTCTTTGGCGATCAAAGCAACACCTGTATACTCCAATACTTCTGTAAACTTGATTTTTATAAAATTGGTTCATAAACCCGTAAAAGTTCGTCGTAAAAGTCTACCATGATTCACGTGCACACGTCGAAATGTATGGGCAGATTAATTGTGCACTGAAATACCGTATTTAAAATAATTGCTACGCTTATTTTTGAAGAAGTTTTTTTTTTTTTTTGTCAATGTTGAGACTACGCAATGACAAATACTGCACTTCAAATTAGCAGTATTGTTTTTAGAAAGGCATTTTTCACTGCAGCATTCATTTTGTTTTAGTTTAACATAGTTACAAGTCGTATATTAATTATTTTCGTTTTTTTCTCTCTTATTTTTTTATTTTCTTCTTAAGTCTCATTATTCCGGTCTCGTATTTATCACCAATTGGAAATATATTATATTTAACGAGAAAAAGAACCGAGAAATAATATTTCGGTTTTTCGATGACGATTTTCGTGTAGGGATAATTATATACTGGCTATATCGTATTTAACAAAATTAAATACCACTGCAGGGCGAGACCAACATTTTCCATCAATAGTTCTTATAATAATGTTCTAGTAAATAATAGAAATCGATTTTAACACTCGCGGTTACGAGCAAAATGCCATCACGATGATATTTCGATTCGTTATCTGTATTTTAGTTTTTTTTTTTTATTGTTGTAATTTTCCAGTCCACGAACGAAATACATGGCATAATATTGTATTATAACTAGGACTGTAATGTTATTGCTTTAAACAACTCACTAAATCTGTTGCGTTTTATTGCATTAAAAAACATTAAAAATTGCACTTATAATTTTTAAATTTGTTTTGAAAAATTTTAGCTTTTACGTTATTTTTTTAAAACAGATTGATTTTCGGCATTTGTATGGACGTACAATGAACCATTTAAATGACATCAATTACAAATTACAACGATATCGGTACATTATTATTTTAAACACAACTGATTGGCGATCGACAATGGTAGATAATATTGTTTTTCGAAGGACAAATGTAAAAAAAAACTAATAAAGCTTTATAAAAATGTGTATTATTATAAATATTTTTAACTGGTATATAAACGCGTACTGATTTCCACTTAATTTCCATTTTGTATAATATCAAGTTAAATATTCTTAAAATTATGAAAAAACAGTGTCAATTGTACTAAAAGAAAAATAATTTATCAAAATTGCATTTAAATTATTATTTAAGCTCACTATGCATCTGAAAAGAATATGGAAATGCAATAACTCCACTGCCCCGTGTATATCTATGTAGTATTAATACTATTGTATTTTCTCTATTTAGAGATAAACAGGAACATGTTGGCACAATTTGATGGGTGGTTGGGGGGGGGTAAAAATTAAAATCTCGAGATTTTTCAAAATAATATAACTATTGTACCTAATACGATTTCGAATTCTTTACACGATCAAAAAAAAAATGTTATTTTTTTTTTCCAGCGACGAACTGAACACCAGCCATTTCCTTACGGTCTCATAAACGTTCTTCCATTCGTCGCGTGTAGTGTTCTATAACAATTATATACGAGATTTTACACCAACTCTCGTAGAAAGAGTCGGGTTACTCGAAATTGTTTTAACGTACGAGTATACCTATATTGAATTACGACTAGACATCGATAGGCGCGACTAGTTTCACCTCGTGTCATTGGCCTCCTTCAACAATTATATTTTGGGTGTGCGGTATTGGTTGTCCACCTACGAAGAGTGATTTCCAGAAACCAGACAATCGAGGTGGATAATATTGTGCGGCGTAACAGGGTCGGATAGGGTTAGGAACGTGTAAATCACGAGAGGTAGTTAAATTATATGAGTGGCGGGTATGACGGGGAAAAACGAGAGAGATTGGCTGATTTTGATGCGTCGTGGGCTTTATGTCGACCGACCTGGATAGTCAACGACGATAGGCGAACTGGGTAAGCGCAGACGGAAGAGTTAGGCCAGATTTGTAGGTTAGGTTAGGTTAGGTTAGGTCAGGAGTTAGTAAATTCGTGTTTATTCGTCGTTCGATCTCTAAGACGCCGGTATGAATAGGTTTCCGGACGGTTATACGAATTATTGTGGTTACGACAACAGTCTGATAAATCGTGTTCTATTTCAATTTAGTACCGTGACAATTTAAAAAAAAAAAAAAAAAAAAAATAATAATATATATATATATATATATATATATTCTATATTTGAAATCCGTTGTTGAAATTAGATTAGTTTTAACTTACTTTTGGTTTTTTTTTTTTTTTTTTGTTACTAGAACTAGTTGTTTGCGCGTGCAATATATCGGTGAAAACTAGAATAATCTAGTGAAAATTGATTTCCAGATGTTAATTAGTACATCGTTAGAAATAAGTACAATATGGACAGGTTTTATTGGTATCGGGAACAAGAAAATGCGAAATCGTTATTTGTTTCGGCAGGATAGACCGACCTTGTCGTTGAGAATTACACAGGATGTTTGTGATTTTTTTTTTTAACTAGTTTCGATGGATTAATTTAAACGCGCGGTTATGTTTAGTTTTTTACTGGCCAATACCGATTTGGACGAAAGGGTTTTGTGGAAAATTAGTTTTGCCAATAATACTCGATATCCGGTCTCTGGACATAAAGACGAATAAAACGATATCGTATGGTTAACGATGAAAATCGGACGAACGAGCCGACGGGCCCACGGTTATAACTGTCTAATATCTGCTATCTTATCGCTCTGAAATATTATCGTCGTAAATTTTACTATAACAGTATCTCCGGATGAGAATTAAACGCGTCGTAAAAACCGGGCAATTCAATAACGGCCGTACACAAACGCACGGTACGAGCGATCGTATTTTCGTCTGTCGAACGGCGTCGTGTCGAATTCGCCAACACGCGTAGATAATATTTATCGCTCGTGACTAAAAACGTAATTATTACGGACACGATGTAAACAGCCCGGGCCCGTTAAAAAAAAAAAAATAATTAATTGTTCTTGGAGGATACGACAGGACGCAATATTATCGTATCCGAATTAACTACCGGACACGCCGGTTGACGGTAACGGTACAATTTCCGAGTGCAATTCTGTTTGTCGTCCCGTCGAAATCAATTTTACGACGTAATAAACATTGAACAACGGATAAATTATACGGATAATAATGCGCGTAGTTTTAATTCCAAAGGATTTTTGTTGGTTTTTTTTTTTTTTTGTGTTTTCCTTTAACGTTTATATGTATACAGTTATAATGTGTTTACGGTGTAGAATTTATGTTCAACAATCCGTCGGTAATCGATATTCGATTACTCTAGAAATATTTTTCGGATATTCATAATGCCGAACGAAACCGACAGATACGGAAACTAGGTTGGAATTCAATTGCAAGGTCAACGGTGTTAATTTTTGGCGATAATAAAATTAACTGAAAACGATTCTGATTGGAATTGCAGACTATTTAGATCATTTTATTCGCGGTGTTTTCCCACCGTGGTCATTCAAAATCGTCAAACCGTCGGTACTGCGCACCGAATCGCTGTACTATTGTTAATTTACTACCAGAATCATATTTTTAATTTATCAAATAAAACAATTTCAAGTAGGAAAATAAGTGTAAAAAAAAAAAATGCATCGATTGCCTAATGTTTTCTAGATAAAATACTATTGAAGAGTTTTTAGATAAATATCAATACGGATCATTACATTTCTCTGACGTCCGTATTATTTTAATATTAATTACGATTTAATTTTTCTAACTTAATTGTAATTCCGATCGATTGCAAACGTTAAACACTTATAAAACAACAAATAACAAATCGTAATTACGGATTTTTGATATTTGTATATGGCTATTAGAAAAAAAAAAAAAATGTTTGCGATGAATTTTGCGTCAAATATTTATACAGTCAAACAAATTATAATCAAACGAAAACTAGAAAAATTCGAAAATTCAAAATAGCACTATATAACTAAAGAAATGCCATAATTTTTTTTTTTTGAAAATTTCACCACGTCTTATTTGTTTTACTGGCATATACTCGTTGGCTCGATCACTAAGATTTAGCTGGATCTATCCTAAACAGTCCAGCACGTCTAAAATGAACTAATATAATTATTCGGCGATTGTTTTTTTTTTTAAATGAATTATATAACGACACATTCTGAAATAACATAAACCGTTTTATCGGGTAAATATTCCCGTTTTCAATAGTTTTGTCCTTGGTTTTGACTAAAAGCATTATCAAATCAAACCGTTTCTAAACGCTAGAAGAATGTTTTCATTCGATTATCCGATAGGGTCGCGATTCCCAGTGAAAAAGTTGTACATAGACGGAAAAAAAAAAAAAAAAAAAATAGACAATAGACGTTTAACGCACTACAATAGCACTCGTATATTTATTTCCATCGCAGAACACGATTTACAATGAAAATGTGATTTCATATATATATATATGAAGTTATTTGTAGAAATATGCTTTAGCACTAGCACTATTATTAATATATAGTGAAATAACTGTTTGTTTTCAATCGCGTTCGCCGCACTTTTCTCCGTCCGGCAGTTTCGCTAACAAAAACGATACGAACACAACTCGAGGTACGGGCCGATCTAAGTAATATTTTATCGACCGCGCTGGGCTATTGTCGGCAATGAATTTCAAAAATAAATACACACACGCGGGTGCGCGCATCCGAACAAATAGCAATAAAAATATTAAACGCCCGCGCCCATTGTGATTTACCCCCGGGGTGTACAGGGCGAACCGTTTCGTATTATTGCATTTTCAGACGCCGGGAAATCGTATTGTATGGGCCGCGGTCGATTTTATATCCGGAATAATAATAATAATAATAATAATAATAATAATCACGGTGCGCCGTAAGTAATGTGGGGCGTTGAGTTTTACGATTCGGTAAATCGAATCGATTCCGATACGATGATTGCACTTGGTCATTACGGGTTCCTACACATAAATTATGTATAGATTTTTTTTTAATTTCGAAAGATAAGTTTTTGAGTACTGCGCGCGAAAGAAATACAAAAACACATATTAAACACGGTTTGTTTTTTTTTTTTTTAAACTTTGGTACGTATGTTATTGGAAAATCAAAAACAAAAAAAAAAAAAACAATCCGTTTAGCCCGTGTAAACAATGTCAAGACAATCGTATTTAAGACGAATCTTCGTATATCTGACCGGTTAATAAATCGTCGTTCTATTGTGTATACTAAATAATAATGTCGTTTACTCGGCACATCAGACATCGTTTTAATATGGTTTTTCAATACGTTTATTACGGTCGTACGATTTAAACATTGTAAATTTGAAGAAAAACAAAATAAAAAAATCACCTTACATATTTCGTACGCCGAATACGTCGCGCGGGCCGGAGACTTAAATTCAAATTAAGCCAATAATAGATCGGTTTTTTTTTTTTTTTTTATAACTCGCTCAGTTAAAAGATTTCGCTAACGTCGCGAATGGTGTTTAATCGCCTCAATATAATACCTCGGGGCCCTAATGAGACATTAGAACGGGCTTGTTAATTTTTTTTTTAAAACCAACCGCCCCCGGGATCGTTGACGGACGACTGGACCGTTTGTTATTGTCACCACGACCGCCCGGCGGTAAACGATTCGTATTACTAACAATAATCCGGATTAAAAAAAAAACTAATAAATTTCTATTGTTTTTTTTGTTTTCTAACTCGGTTACGTTAACACGCATTAATACGATAGAGTTAAAAGTTAATATTATTACGCGTTAAACGTTGTTATTTTCGTTCGAGGTTTTTTACAAATTCAATCTATCTAAACTGTAAGGCTATATACGCGTATATATTATTATATAACGAAATGTTTTGCACTTTGGGAAATTCACGGTATGCGCAATACCAAACGTAAACGAATCGTTCGACAAACCGTAGTTTATGATCAAACGGATAATACCCGCACAGACGAAAATACACAGGGTGCGGCAGGTTAGCCAACTGACGAGTTCAACGAGGTAATTAGCCTGTGATAAGATAAGAGCGGTCATTAATAAATGGTATATTTTGAATTGTACGGTAATGACGGTTTTTTTTTTTTTTTTTTTCGTAATCATGGTCTGTCCAGACGGTGTTGTACATCGTGATTTCGTCGTGCGTGCGAATTACGTAAATAATCATTCTGTGATCGCTACACGCGGGGCTTTTCGCATGCACTTGGGCATTACACGCGCCCCGAATCTGTTCCTTCTGCTAACGCAATCAAATTGTCGATACGGCGTTTGGAAGAACCTGGTAGTACCCTAAGTAGACTTGGACACGGAGCACCCGGAACGGTAAGAACCCCCGGAAATGTGCAATTGGTTAGAGAGTCCATTGAGCAGTCGCCAAGACGCTCGGCCCGGAGACACGCTGTAGCTTCGGGAATCTCAGACCGTTCTTTGAGGAGAATTCTTCACGAAGATTTATCAATTCCATCCCTATAAGTTAATGCTTGTACACGAGTTAAATGCTACTGACTACGGCAACCGTAAAAATCTCTGTCAGCAAATTCTTCTGCGAATTCCTCCGATATCGACGTTTTTCTGTAGCGACGAGGCCCATTTTCATCTTTCTGGAACTGCAAATAAACAAAATTTTCGATACTGGGCTACAAATAACCCACGGCAGCTCCATGAAAGACCACTACACGTGGTGGTCGAGGCCATGCCAGTCGAAATGTGCCGAAAATCATATGAGAGCTTCAGAGATCGTCTACAACGCTGGCGTTGTAGGCCGCCATCTCGGAGATATAATTTACAAAAAATAATTTTTAAAAATGGGATTGAATACTGATTTAAATAAAAAAAGAAATTATTTTTCTCTATGTTTTACTGTTCGTTATTCATAGCCCATCGAAACTCGTCAGTCGGCTTTGCCGCACTCTGTACTACGCTACGGTATTGGTATGAAAACCAATGATTTTCTGTTTTTAGCTAGATAAAAAAACGACGATATATTACGGATTTTTCGTCAACGCATTAACGCCATTAGGTAGATGATTTTTTCCGAGTTATCTTATGTGCGCCGCAACTATTTCGCAACGGTGCCGTTTCCCCCGCCGATATTTCCGTGAACGGCGTAAGTGAAAAAACGGCGTCGCCAAACTTAATGCCACGAAGAAAAAAAAAATAGATTTTCATCGCGCTTAGACGCACCGTATATTATTATACGGAAGCCGCCGGGACTGTACGCCATTTTCTTCGGTGTGTATATAATACGATATAATAATTTTATGTCTGCCGGTCGACAAAAGAAAATAGTACGCTCTTTGAAAGAAAGAAAGAAAAAAAAAAAAAAAAAAATACGAAAACATTTTATACTCGAGAGTCGTATAGAGTCCGTATCTCTATAAGGACGATGGCGCCCACCGGCGACACTTGATTTGTGTGTTTATATATATATATATATAAAAAAAAAAAAAATATACGGGAAGGGAATTTGGTTTTGTAATAAAATTTGCTCTCGGAACACAAATCCGACGGCGGCGGGGCCATAACTCGCGTTATTTTCGGTCTTGCGCGCGGTCGTAACGCGCGAGGCCGAGAAAATAGAGACAAAAAAAAAAAAAAAAAAAACCAACAAAAATTCCGGCCGTCCCGGCTCGTAGAAACCGGCCGTAAAAACTAACCGCTTATATAATATTATACCGATATTATTATTATTATTATGAAGTCGTTTTTCGCGGGCATTGTATACGCCGGATTAATATAATATTACGACGCGATACGCAACACATAATATAATAACGACGCGCGTATAAAAATATGAGATGCCCGGCCGGGCGATTGAAGCGGATAAAATCTAAGACGGAGAACAACGATAATACGGTACGCGTGTTCCACGGGTAGACCTGGATTGAATGTTTTTTCATTAGGTCTTCTCTTGGAAATACGTTTCTTCAGACCAAAAACGGTGTTGTGCTGATTTTTACACATTTCAATAATAATATTTAACGGTTCCGGGAGCATCGGTTGTAATTTTTTTTTTTTTTTTCAACGCTGTTTATTGAGATTTCAATTTCTTAATGATATTTCATGATGTTTTTTTTTTTCTATACAACCCGAATCAGCATACGCTATAGAATTCATCAGTGGAAATTTAGGAACAAACTTCTATATATATATATATATTTTTTTTTTTAAATCTAAACTAATAATAAAACTAATTTACCACTTTCAATGTAAAATTCGTTTGTTCAAAGTAAAATCTTTTGAATATATTTTAAAACTATGTTGGAACCTCTTGCTGGTTTCGTTTCACAAACATTATCCAGCAATCGGTCCAACCGAGTTTTACTAACTTTTTGTTCAATATAATAAACTATTAATTAAACAGCGATGATTATCGTTAAATAACTAATAAAGTAAAAAACTATTGTTACTTATTATTTTTTTTTTATAGAATTCATCTTTAATATCTGAAATTGAATAATATTATTTTTGAATTTTTTTTGTTGAAATTGGCCACACTATTACACATGTGTAACATCGGTTATAAAAGGACATAGCAATAGAAACGTTCTTAATATTTAGCTAAACAGAGGAGCAGGTCATCGTCAACGGGACATAAAAAAAAAAACAAAAACCTGCGAATGCGCAGGTGCGCTAAATACGAAATAAAATTCCATTCGTGGCTACGGGTGAATTACTTTAACTGTATTTAATATAAAATTATGCGTTAAGGCACTACTGATGTAAAATAATGTTAGGTTAGGTTAGGTCAGGTTAGGTGTATATTGTAAAATTATAATATTGCGTCGACCGTCACGTAAATGAAATTCGATCGAACGGAAGACGATGGCTTTCGATACGTTTTCCTAAACCTGCAGTACGACACGATCGGAATAAAAAAAAAAAAAATACGTGCCGTTTTGTCGCGATGCATATTTTTAGCGTATCTCGTGTTAGGTTATAGGTTAAACAATTCAACTCAAGTCTATAGTATAGATATATTATGCGGCTAGGCCACTGCTAGGGTCGGAAAGGTGATAGGGTATCGAGCAATCGTTGGGCTGGGACTACAAACGGGGAAACGAAATCTGATAATTTATCGAGTTAGACAATTGGAGAAAGTTCCAAAATTCAAGTGTGACAATCCACAAGGACCCCTAACCACTCATCAAATGTTGCCCTGTTCTTCTGGAAATTGCCAATCCCCGCGAGACGCCATAGGTTTTTTCCGAAATCGGTATGCTTATACAGGATGGGTCAGAAATAACTCGCTAGTTCTATAAGGTTGCAATCTGGGTTCGGATTGAGATAAACTAATGGAATTTACTTCGGTGGAAAGCTTTTTTTTTGCCATTATTAGCACTTGTCACGGCTTGGTCGGGAGAACATCGTGCGTTTGTTGCCGAGGAATTGATTAAAACCGGCGGTTCACTGATATCGACTCAGCCTGGTCGACATGATCCCGTCCCCGACCGCAAAACTATTCAAAATTGGGTTTCAAATTTTAGACAAACAGGTTCAGCACTAAAAAAAAAAAAAACCCACCGGTCGACCAAAGACCGTAACAGGACTCGGAAAAGTGTACTGTTTTTAAGAAGATGGTCAGTCAGCATTCCGAAAGTAAATATTTCCCGAGCATATTGTATCTTTACGTGGCGACATTGGGTGGCCACCGCGTTCACCAGATTTGAGCACATGCGGTCTTTTCCTTTAGGGCTATCTCAAAAGTCAAGTGTACCAACACCGTTCCCAAACTGTGGAAGCCCTGAAGGAGGTAATAATTCAGGAAGTCGCGCTGCCATCCCGCCCGAAATGACCCGTAGAGTCATAGATAACTACCGAAAAGACTCAATCAGTGTATTGAAAACGAGGGCCGCCACTAAAGCGATATCATTTTTAAAAATAGTTCCACAAAAAATAGCTGCGTATGTACAATTTATGAAACATACATTTTGTTATTTGACTTGGTTTTTGGTCCTTCAAATGTTTCACAAATCACGGAGGTTTTTCTGACGTACCCTGTATATCATTATTTTTTGTCGGTTTTTTCCCTATTATTATGGAAATTTATATAAAATACTTAAAAAAAAAAGTAAAAAAGATCTAACGTGTGTACTAACATGAATAGAAACCGCTACCTCGGCGTATATTTCGTTTGGGACGAATCTTCTCTTCGTAAACATTTCAACGTAATATATACAACGTACGTATTACACTTAAAACGCGACAACGATTAATTCGTACGGAATCCATCGGTTTTGTATCATTTTTTTTTTTTTTTTTCTATTATTCGTTGTTGTTGTCCTACCGAAAAATACGACAAATGTCCCAGACATCTTACGGCGATATCCTATATATAAATATACATTTAAAGAAAATATAAAAACGGCCGTGCATCGACCAGGACGAAAATCTCGCGGTGCGGAATTCAATCGAGCTAAACCGAACCGAATTCAATTATTGTCCGGAGAGTACACGCACGTTGTATTATAATATTAAATACAGTGTATGGCTGGCCGACGGAGGATATTGATAATTTCGTCGATCTGGTCGTCGAAACGCAATCAAACATCAATATTTTACACGGGTCTGTTTACCGCGTTTACCCGGTTAATCATACACGAATTACCGTACGCCATAATCGCACTATAAACGATTATCGTTCTTATTTGTATCCGTTTTCAATGTGCCGTACCAATTGGGGGTTTTAAACCGGCGCGTCACGGCTCCCGGGGGGGGGGGCCGTCGTCGGTTATTGTTATCAATGGACACAGTAGAGAACAATATTAAATTTCCAATACAATGTCGCTATTAATTTTTATTTTCCGCTCACATACACGTAAAGTTTACGCGGTAAACCAGATCAACAATTTTTTTTTTTTTATTGTCCGCCGCCGAAATTACTTTCCCGGGCAAGTTCGACAACGGACAAATTGGATTATTGTTATTATTACAAGTTAGAGCGACACAATATACGAATGTTATAAATACACTTTTGGTTTTACTACAACAATAACGTAAAATAATTCACGACAAATAAAATTCAAACCCGGCTTAATATCAATGAAATATATATATATATATATATTACAAAATATTTAATAAACGATGATAATAAAACTAAGAGCTACCAGGTTAGTTACTATGATAGCTCAGACAAGTCTTCTATGAGACTATAAATAAATGTACGGATTTTGAATTACGGAACTAGACAAAAAGATTCTTTTTACTACTGATCTACCACTACAGAACTATCAATATATGAACAAGAACAGATTTGTCCTCAGATTCTGTAACAGAATCCGAATTCGCATCATCGTCATTACCTGAATTTCGGATAGCTATAAAGTACCAGTATCCGATCGTAGCCAACAAAGCTATTATGGACTTTGGTACCCATTGTTACTTTCTAGTTGTGCGAAATGTGCTTTTCTGCCTTGACAGTTATTCAAATTAAATATTGATCAAGACCGAGTGCCGTAAAGAAAATGAGAATTGCGCTTTCGAAATGTATGCCGCGATTTGATTATGTTATGCACGAAAAACAAGCCCAGCCGTCTCATTAATTATTTAATTGTATTGAAAACCGCTGCGATTCACGATAAAATACGATTCAAATGTCACGGAGTCGATAACGGCAAGTGAATAATGAAATATATCGCCGAGCGCTCAAACCGCTCGCGAAACTCATGGGAAAATTGAAAATATTTTATGCAATACAGTCGATTTAGGTTGTTCGGCTCCATATATTATGTCACCGACTATAGCCGAATTTTTTTTAAATTTTTTTAATCGAAAAAATAATGTTAATAATATATTGAAACATACGTACGCAAATAATAAAATAATGTGACGATTAAAACAAAATACGTTTCCGACGAAATAATTGTCCACCGAGAAATGCGAATACTATGGCTACATTTATAATATTATTAAAGATGCGTGACGTATGTAAATTTTGTTTTCTAGACAAATACAAAGAAAAATGTACGTAAACTCTGTAAATTTGGTAAATATTGAATTTTTAGTTATGTAACCGTAGAAATACCACCAGACGAACGCTTTTCTATCTCTTTTTCATAAACCTATAACAATGGTAAACGTTTATTTATATTATTAACTAAAATTATATTGTGTATTTCTCCACGAGGTTTTTTTTGTCATTATTATGTTTTCGTCGCGATCTAGCGTTTGATCACGAATATTTTGAGTATAATTCCAGTCGCTGTACAGAATGGTGTTTATAATATTTTTAAAATATTACCCGTGACACGTAAAAACATTTGATTTTCAAATATTCCATGTACGGGAGTATATTTTTCAAAAAAAAAAAAAAAAGTTGATATAACGATATAGTTTTAAATGATCAAAAATCCAATATCAGTGGTATTAGACTATATTTTTTTTTTTTCTAATCTGTGTCGAGGTGATTTCGAAAAAATATCGGTTACAATTTTTAAGAATGCGAAAACGTTGAAGTCAATCAATCGAAACTCCAACACTAAGTACCGACATTGAGCCAAACGCGTTTAAGGTGAAGAATAAAAAAAAAAATTTAAAAAAAAAAAAAAAATAAATGAGAGGAAAACACGATCGCGTACTATCGATATAATAGTTTTTTTTTTTTTGTTGATCAATTTGTAAACCAGGATGGGGGGAATGGGTGGAGTGATCGCGCTAGATTAGGTTAGTTCAATACTAAATCAAGGGAACAAATAAATGGAGCCGGGATGAAAATTCGGTAAACGGTGTTGAAATAAATCTGAAACGATTCCCGTGACAGTCGAAGGGAATACGGATCGCTTAAACCCCCCCCCCCCCGGACAAAATAATGAACGGCTTGATAATAATAAAAAAAAAATAAAAAATCAATGTTATATGTTCTTATTTTTCGGTCCGACAAAGTCGACGCTCTTTGCAGCGCGTAGCGGCTCTCACGTAACACTTCCGAAGTCCGCGTACCGTACCGTATGGGGGTCAAGACGGTATAATGTGTTCGTGTGTGTTCGCGTACGTATATGTTCCGTTTAAACCGCACAATCGCGCGTTTTACTGTATACACCGCCGATGTGATTGCTTATTACTATGCGGTCCGTCCGGAAAAAAATAGAAAAAAAAAAAGAAAAAAACAGGTCGTCAGACACGTTTTCGAGCCCCATTTGCCTCCCGCCCGCCCCCCGAACTCCTATAGGTTACATTACGCTCGCCTTATTCCCGAAACGGCAAGTCTATTTCATTTTTCCCCCTGCCAATATGTTCGCCGATTAGACGAACCACCATCGTTTCGATTTATAAATTTTAATTTTATTTGTCCTTGTGTTGTTGCACTGAATAACGAATGCATTTTAAACGCGAGAAAATCTACGCGCAACGCGACGTTGCTGTCGTCAGACAGACGAGTATCACGTCTCTAGATAACGATCATATTGTTTCGAAATCGTCTAGATACGGCGACGCAAATAATAAAATAATGTGACGATTAAAACAAAATACGTTTCCAACGGCGTAATTGTCCGCCGACAAATGCGAAACAAACGGCTACATTTTATAATATTATTAAAGATGCATGACGTATGTAAATTTTGTTTCCTAGACAAATACAAAGGAAAATGTACGTAAATCCTGTAAATTTGGTTAATATTGAACGTTTAGTGATGTGGCCGTAGTAATACCACCAGGCGAACGACTTTCTATCTCTTTTTCCATAAACCTATTATAATGGTAACGTTTATTTATATTATTAACTAAAATTATATTGTGTATTTCTCCACGAGGTTTTTTTTGTCATTATTATTATTATTATGTTTTCGTCGTGATCTAGCTAGGTTTTTTCACGAATATTTTGAATATAATATCTAAATATCTAAACTATCTCAGATATACAAGTGGAATTCATTATCTAATCCTGAAATAACAATTGACGCTAATGTCGAGATAACGTTATTGCTGGGCGTATGGAAATATATCATTTTTTTTTTTTTAATTTTTTAACCACTACGGAAAACAATATTGTTGTGCACACATTGCCCGTAATGCCGTTTCGTGTTTGTCGGCTACGTTCACGGGATTCGCCGTAAATCATCACGAAACCCTAACAATAACGGGCCGTTTATAATATTACGAAAAAAAATTTTTTTTAATTTTTAAAAAAAAAAAAAAAAAAAAAAAAATGTAAAAATGACACGCTGACACGTCTCGCTACGTGATTATAGTTCGTTATGGGTGTGAAATACATTACAACAAATTAGTCTTTCGGACCTACGAAACTATCCTAAACAAACACATATAATATTAACGTACGAGCGTGTCCGGATCGTTCAAATGATGTTCAGAGACGGTTTTCGATACCGATGAAAAAACACTCGAAAAACGGTGGTCATAATTTTGTTTGTCAACTTCAGAAACGCAGAATATGCTGCACTAGCACGTACGCAGTTACCTATCAGATGGCGACCCTTGTTTTGGAAGCGGATTATATTCGTTCGAAATTGTTTTACATAATATTTACATTAAACACAACGTGCACATTTTTTATAGTGGCTTCTCTATAATAATTTATCGCTCTTGTATGAAAAAAATAAAAATTGCGTACAAATTTTCTCGTATTACATATATTCGTACGCCCTTTTCTATTCCACGATTTAGTTGGCCCGATAAAAGGCATTTTCGATTAGTTCCGATTTGTACCCTGATTATTATATGCGGATTTTCTTTTTTTCTCATCGTTTTTTTTTAGTTATTCTATGAAGTTAAACAAAAAAAAAAAACAAATGACTATTCACCTGACTATTTAACCGATTTCATATCGGGAAATATATAATAAACTATAATATACATAGTCAATAAATACATATTACTTATTATTAGGGCTCGGATATGAAAGCACAATAAATAACGAAAAAAGCTTTAAAAATGATAAAAAAAGAACCATTTTTATTTATTAAAAAAAAAAAAAAAAACTTAAAACAAAAGCTCGACCAAAAATTAAATAAAACAAATTTTAAATTAAAAATATAATTAATGACCAAATATTTAGTCAGATTGTCTGTTGTAAATCTTAATCTATTGCCAGACAAAATAATTTTATTATACGTAGAAAACGAACGCTTTACGTCCAGGGAATTGACTGGCGCATATATAAGTGAAAAGTGATTTCTCATTAATCAAATTATTATTATTATTATTATAGCACAATATACTTAATAAAATAGCAAAACTGGAATAATTGCAAAAAAGAATTTACATTAAAAAAAATCAAAACGAAATATTTATTTATAATCAGAACGACACGAAACGGATTTGTGTTCCTGAAATTACATTTCTATCTCGTATAGAAAATAATAAGCACATTGTGCTTTAAACTCTGAGCCCTACTTGTCGTCGTATAGGTAATATAGGTAGTTTCCTCAATCCGAACTAGACTTAGCATTTGTTTTCTGAGATTGTATTCGACATTGTGATTTAGAGGTCTACATTTCGCAAAGTATTTGAATATGAATATTCGGTAAACGCATTCGAGTATATTTTTTTCTGAGTACTTTGAAAATGGTCCTCCGAAGACCTTCCTGCACGTCACCGTCGTCCCTGCGGGTCCTCGGCCGCCGTATTAAATCCAGTGTAACCTTCGAGGTGACCACCTGTTCGCGGTTTTCAGTCCTCGGATGATAAAAACAATATTGATTAGGATGATTTCCCAGCGGTATTCGAGCACGACGACGAGTCGCGATTCAATTACGTCTCGTTGTTTTTTTTTTCCCCCACTCGTAAACCATGTGCACATACTTGTAAAGCATTCGAGTAAAAGTATTTTAATCGAAATATTTCAATGCATTTTCAGTATTTCAAATACTCTACGATAACTACTCGGTATTGTACAGTAAATATTTAGCAAAACGATTAGTATTCCACGTTATTTTCAAATTGAAGCGTATCGCATTACGCCGCGTCGAAAGCTAAATAGGTTCGAAATTTTCACTTGAACTAGTATTAAAAAAAAAAAAAATGAACATCATATAAACGACTATACTTGTAGGATAATAATATTATGTAAAAAAAAAAAAAAATAAGTATGTCTGCAGTCGTACTCAATATACATTTAAAAAGTATCACGGTAATAATAATATAATAATATAATCACACGATTCTTGTGCACATTTCGAGTAATATGGGAAAAATAATGTGCGAGTAGAATGAGAAATTACCGAACGAATTAGTCCACACGCTTATTCGGGGTATAAGTATACATTATAATATTATATTACATTCAAAATATTCAAAACTTGTTTTCCGAAAATATCGAGAGAACTTGATTTAAAAAAAAAAAAAAAAAAAACCGACATAGTTCGCACCGTGGGTAGTCGAGAAATCGTAAAGTATGTCCAGTGTTCTTAAATTTATGTCTGTACGCAACGATAAATCACTGCAAACGGAAAACGATTCTAAGCGAAATTCGATTAAACACGTATTATGTTTAATAAACAATTGTATTGCTTCGTAACAGTGTAAAATGTATAACATTTTTGTTTTGTTTTTAACGAATTTTAACTTAAAAAATGCCGGTAAAAATAAAATAAAACGAAATAACTAGGAAATTTCAAATAGCTGTTAATATGAGAAATAATTGCAAATTTACAATAATATTGGAGAGTAATGTGTCAAACAGTATAAAACAGTATACGGCAGTTTCAACGCACGGTAAGAGTTATTTATAGAGTGCGCTTTTAAATGCGAGTTAGATTATAATTTGTGCATGTTTAATAAACATTCCATTGTCTGCGATGGAATTTCCTTGATTTAATTATTATTAAACCTGAGTTTGGAATTTACTTTATATTCGCGAAAAATTAAATCAAAATGCTCTTAACACACTCGGAGTTCGGACAACCTGCATCTATTTATATTATATTGTAAGCGTTCAAATTGTTGAACTGTGGTTCGTAATTACGTTTTATTAAACAATACAACGTTCGACTGTGTGATTTAGCTCTACCGTTTTAGCATTTTATAGTTTACAACGATTTGTCGGTTTATAAATTACAACCGGTAAAATAAATCGAAAAAACGCCGTCGTGTGGTAGGTGGAACATTTAGAAGGTTTTGGGTATTTTGGTCTAAACAGCCGGGCAGCCCGTATGACTTTTTTTTTTTTTTTCGATATTTAATTAGAAAACCGATATTGAAATTAACTGACAAAGGGTCAGTTTAAAACCTTATTTTGCCATACGTTCTTTTTATATACCAATAAACATTATTAACGTTTTTTCTCCAAAAATATCGGTTTTGAAATTAAAAAAAAAAAAAAAACTACTAAATACTGAAATCAAACGACCTCCGAGAGAAAATCTAGTAACGATTTTAGTACTATAATAATAGCCACGCGTGTTTTTTTACACTAGCGTTCAAAAATGCAACCAAAAAATAAACATAAATAAAACTAATGCATCGACATTTGTCGTCGAAGTGTTTAATTTTAAAATAAAATATCGTAGGGAATCTAGGGAAACATCATTTTTCAAATCAAACACCGCCGGCTGAAAAATATTCATCTTGAAGGAATCTGAATAACGTAGAGAATTTTTTTCGAACAAAAATGGTTTGTGTGTGAGAAAACAACCACACAATATCGGAACTGTTGATAATTTAAAAAAAAAAAAAAAAAAACATTTTTTTGTAAAACGATCCACTGTGAGGATTTTTCACAATTGTTGAAGTACTGGTTCGAAAATTCGGAGCATTTTATTCGCCAAAAAAGTGGTTTACAAAAAAAAAAAAAAAAAGAACATAATTTTAAAAAGCATTTTTATTTTTTTTGGAAAAATCAGAACATTTTTACTAACCGGAAATAGACATCTTAGCAATACTTATACGAGCTATTTCGCATTGTCTTAAATTTTAATTTCTATACGTTTGGTCGTGTTGAGTTTCACGTCACATGGAAGGGCATTATAGTTTTTTTTTTTTTTTTTTTTTTTTAAACAACCCGGATCGGTATGTTCCGATCCGTATCATCTCTGTGCACGATAACGTACAGGCACCGTAATGGAGTGCTCGGTGTGAAATGAAAACGTTACGGTACGAAAATATCCGTTATACATTCGGGAACGGTGGTTTTCAAGTTTCCAGTTGGACTTTTCAGCTTTTAAAATTGCGAAAATTGCAACGAAAAAAAAAAAAAAAAAAAAACATAACAAAACCAATAACCCAATGACCCACAAACGGCGTCGATCACGTCCATATTCGCAATGTCCGACGAAACTAGACCGCGGCGTACGCGCGCGACTTATATAGTTACGAGTGTAACTGAACCTCGTTCCGAGCTTCGGAATAATATAATTCTGATACGAAAAATAATGTCATCACCGATGAGATTACCGATTTAACGAACACGGTGTAACGCGACACGTGTAGTCATACGCTTTTTATTCGCAAATCGCCGAACATATGATTACGATAAATATTATATTTTACGAACCGGCCGTCCAATTCCATTTATTCACGAGCTACGAGGCGTCAGTACGGGATACCTTTTTCTTTTTTTTTTTTTTGGGGGGGAAGGGGGGGTTTAAACCTCCCGGAAACGCCACGAGGAATTACTTCGGGTGGCGGGTCGCCGTCGTTTATTGGTAAAATGAAAAAAAAAAAAAAAAAAATACAATTAAATAATTTTAGCGAAATCCCGTTTTCCCCTAAGGCGGGGCGGGCTCACAGAGTAATAAGTTATAACGATTCTCGCCTTACCGTGGGAATGGGCAGTAGGCAGACCGAAACCCGCTTGCTGCCCTTACAAACGTAGGCGGGGGATTTCCTCCTGAAGGCGGCGCACGCCCGCGACGACGGTCTCGGCGAAGTCGACCACGGCTTCCCGGAGGTCTGGGGACTCCAGCGCCGAGTCGCCCGGTTCGAACGGACCGATCCTCCGGGCCAGGCGCTCACTGTCCCCGTCAAACGCCTCGCAGCGCGTCGGGGTGCGGAGAGCGTCGCGTCGTCCGCCTCGGTCTCCTCACCGGGTAATCCGCAGCGAGAACACCCGGCGGACGGAGCTCGCCCGATCCGGTGAAGGGACGAGTTGAAGGATCTCAGGTGCCCCGGGCACGGGTTTACCCGTCTGTACTGTAATTTCAACGGTTTTTCTTCCGGTTGAAATTGAACACCGGCGGACAAACAAACTCTATAGGTTTGTTGTCGTACGGACGACGAGAAGACCATAAGGACCGACTTCTAATTTACATTGTAATCATTTATGACAATCGTTCGTCGTTTTAGTCGCACAACGGTGCGGACGACCGGTCCATGTATTGGTTTGCGTATATCGCGTCAAGTCGTTTGGAAAAACTTATATAACTTAACCGCACTTTGCATTGCGTATATTATCGGCCGACGGCCGGCTATTGTTTGGTTCGTCTCCCGATGCACACACGCACACACATGAGGTTTGGTGAAAACTTTTCTTTTTCGGTTTGACCAACGGTTCAGAAAAAACGTTTGACAATATCATATCACAGACAGCGGTCGAATTTTCACGTACGTTTTCACACTGTTACCGGATAAATAAATACATATTAGTCATACGCGTTCGTTTCGCGCGATTTACAATGGAATTATCGATATATTTTTATTTCGCATATTTTCGTCATAAATCCACGGTTTTTTATTTTATTTTTAGATTTTCAAACAACAATTCTGGTATTTCTTACGTATTTAGACAATTTTTTGAATTTAGACTAATCTAGACTATATTGTCGACTTGTTTCTTGTTAACATATAATCGGCTGAAATATCAATTATTTCGTGTAAAGTGTAATATAATTTTTACTACAGATATATAACTGAGTTGACGTACGATTATCCGTAGTGGCTCGTGGTTCGGTCTGTCTGTTCCGTTGTGTATGTATAGATATTTTTTTTCGTAAAATTATATTAATGTGGTTTTTTTTTCTTCATTTTTTTATGTTTGCAGTGTACCGTCTAGTGGTATAGTTTTGCAATTTATGTACCCACGGAGCTATTAAATGAAATACACGTTAATTTTACTTTTGATTATTTTTAACATTTTATTTTTTTCGTCTGGAGTAACATTATAAATAACGAATATATTATTAAATTATTTTAACGTCGCGTTAGGTTTAAATTTATTTGACATTTAAATATTGCCACAATAATCAACTTGTTGTACCGTCGAATATTTTTTTAATCAATATTGTGTGTGAAGTATTAATTTAAAAAAAGAAAAAAATATATATATAATTTATTATTTGATTTCTGGAATATATTTAGATGATAATATGTAGTTTTATTAGAGTTTTAAACTAATTTCGAATTTCATAATATTATTAATATAATCGTACATTTTCCGTTGTCTGGAATCTAACCATGTTGCAATCATAATTAATACCTGTGTACGGCTTTCATATCCACAAATTGCAAGCCATAACGTTCCATACAGCCACGTCGGTGATTTTTTATTTTTTTTATCTCGTATACGTACATTACCAACCACGGGTATTTCTACCGACCAAATCCTAGACTTGACTGCTAAAGTGTAATAATAGTATTAATAAAACACACGCATAATAGTCGATCATTATTTGTTCACGCCCACTCCTCGTGTACGACAATAATTATCCTTGTTTTTAACAAATCACTAACTCTGTGTTCTCAATCACTGTGGAAATCATAAAATTATTTATTAAAATAAAAAAAATATATATATATATATATAACCATGTTTAACTTAATAACGTTCTCGAGCCGATAAAAAAACTCGAGTTAACTAATTGATAAAACATTTAACGTTATAGCGTTTTAACGATTTAACTTGTCCGATTGATTCAACTTGACTCAATGTGCGATTATCGCCAACTGTAAATTGCACACGCAAAGAGACGTTTAGCATAGAATATATTTCGGTCGTATAAATATACAGACTCAATATAAAGACTTAAAAATCCAAACCCTAAATCAAATCTCCAAAACATACTACACCAGATTTCATAACCAACTCCAATCACACGCTAATTCACTAATCAAAAAATCATCATCTAAAACACTACTCGATAACCCTAGACGTAGACTCAAAAGAAAATGGTGTAGGGTGTGATCTTTTACATTAATACTAGTCATTAGTCAATAACCAACGCACGTGCTGGGTGTTATCAATGGATAACTTTCCATTCTTATTATTCACCGTCATTTTATATTCTCTTACTTTTTTTTTTTCTTTTTTTTATCAAATCTAACTATTGTACAAATAATTGTATAGATTGTAGATGTAAATATTAGAAAAAAAAAATAAATATATACAATCCGAGCTCAAATTATCATATTACGCGTGTATGTTATTAAAAAAAAAAAAAAGTACCCCGGCATAATAATAAAATCAAATAAATAATTGCGGCTTTTCACCATTTTTTAGAGACCCGAAGGGTATAGCGGGTTTATAACGCTAAAAATCTCAACGATTTTTCGTATTGCGATAGTCCATTACGCAATCGCATTTTGCACGTCGAAACGAATTTACACGGGTACTATACAGTCATAAATACATGTAGGCGAATGTCCGATGGAAAATAAAAATAAAAAAAACCTAAAAGAATTCCGCCGTCAAGCCGTTGCGATCGTTTATCGTACTGCCAGGAATCGCGTCGTCTGATGTGATCGAGTGTATATTATTATGCAGTAATTTCTTTATCGAAATTCGTAATTTTAGCGTGAAATAAATAAAAAAAAAAAAAAAAACCAAAATAGTAATAACAATATACCAAGTACCGTTGAACAGCCCGTAGAAATGTTCACCGGGCATATTATAATAATTATAAATAAATTATTATTACGACTGCGCCGCGACGCGATAGAAATAAAAATGTTTTTTTTTTTTTTTTTTTATTATTATTATTATTATTTATTTTATTTTATTTTTTTTTTTTCAAAAAAAAAAAAAAAGATGATAATCTCAAACATCGTGGACCGTACGATAGACATATTAAAACGTATAGTCGTAATATTTTATAAACGACACGAATAACTCACAAACGTACCCGTACACTTCACGCGAACGGTCCGAGGCGAAATGTAACCGTCGACTAGTTTTTTTTTGTGTTTTATAAAATATTTTTTCCTTAAACAAAATCGGTCTCCACAGCTCATTATAATACGGCAGTTAATACGCACGCGTTCATACGACGGTGTGGTGTTCGGTAAAAGCAAAACGTCGTACGACATCGATTAAAATTAAAAACTTTCTTTTTCTTTTTTTTTTATTATTATTTCTCGTTACCTCAGAATCCGGTATTGTATTATAAATATATATTTCATTTTTTTATTAGATCCGTAATCAAGCCGAAAATCTCGGCGACCTTGCATCGTGCCGGTGTTTTAAATAACTCTTACCGTGGGCAAAATATTATTGTAATGTATCGAGCGTATTGTATATGAAGAATAGGGCTGGGATTTTGATACGATTGCATATTTTTTATCCGGTATTCCCGAACGTGGAATGTGTTTTGGATGGTAAAGCGATACTATTTGTTTTAATGGAATTTTGTACATTGCGCATTTGTACATTTTTGACAAATTCAAAACTTAAATGCATTTCCGGGGCATTTTTTTTTTAATGATTTTACGGCATTTTATTAGTTTTTAGAACATTTTTTTTTTTCTCTTCGAATATTATAGCGAACGAAATAGAAAACAGCATATCATGTTATACAGTGCAATAACGATTTAGTTCAGGTTAGGTTCAGCAAAAAAAAAAAAAAAAAAGAAAAGAAGTTAAAATATTAAATTGTATTTTTGATTGAGAAGTAGTTCAGATGTAATTAAGCCAGTAGATATTATATATCCATCAAATGGCGTAAAATACTATTTAAAATACAAAACAAAAAACACTTGTGTTTTTTTTCACCGTTTAAGCTGTTATAAGTAAATTAAAAGGCATTATTACAGTGCATTATTTGAGTTTTTAAGGCTTTTTTTTTTTTTTTTTTGTGATTTTTTAGAGCGTTAAAAATTAAATTCACAGTCATAACAGACGAATCTCTCAGTATAGATATAGTGCACCTAAGTTGTATAACGAAGAAAAAAATTATTGTTTTGGAGGTCAAATGGATACCGCGACAACTACTCGCAAAATAATGCATAATACAAATAATGTATTTCGAATTGTAATTTACAAAACAAAAAAAAAAAAAAAAAAAAAACATTTAACCCGGGGAGCTTTAGGAATTATTATTAGCGGTTCTTCGATAGTGTTTACGACTGGTTTCGATTCTAAACATATTGCGCGTATTACGACCGAAGTAAGAAAAAAAAAAAAAAGAAAAAAAGTCGTACATACATAGGTAGGTAGCACCACGGGGCTATGGTACGGTTGTTCCTAGATAACTTCGGATGTAACGATATATTGAGTAGGAATTTAAAACATAAATTGTCTTTTTACGTTCATTGAGAACTTAATGTTTTCTCTGTACAACAGCTGTTCTACAAAAATACCTCCCCACCCCCATCCCCGGGGATTTCGCGTTCGGATTTAATTAAATTAATTTCAAAACCGAACGTATTGCAGCAATACGCGACAAAAACGTAACTTAGAAACGCCTAACTGTCCAAACGTTGAAATCGTGCCGGATTTTCCGCAAGTCGGTCTAAACTCGACACCTTGGCAAACA
The DNA here is from genome assembly GCA_956483605.1 of Tuberolachnus salignus. NCBI lineage: Eukaryota > Metazoa > Arthropoda > Insecta > Hemiptera > Aphididae > Tuberolachnus > Tuberolachnus salignus. The sequence goes on along the minus strand of OY101433.1, from coordinate 6,048,594 downwards.
AAGACCCAAATGCATATTATTAATTCCGCGTCTTACAGTCAATACGGAAAATTCGTCAAAACGCAGAAGCCTCTCCCACGACCGCCCCCATTCAGCTCCATCCGGCCTCATCCGGCCACTAGCTGCTCATTCGTGTCATAATCGTTTCGTGTTTACGTTAATTTATGGTGTATTTGGCTTATTTTTTTTTATACCGCACGAACACAGAGTAATCGGTCAGTATTTTTAAACGTTATTACAAAAAAAAAAAATATGATGATGCCGGTTTGTGTGTGTTTTTTCTCCAACCTACCCCCTATCCCATTTGGGAAATCGCTAGTGGCGTCGTCGCCGATGCGATATGAATCTAAACGATTAATTATTAACTATTTATCGCTATTTGTTCATTATTGTATTTGTATTGTCCAATAAATTTTCTTCGACTTATCTGTAAATAGTAATCGGTTTTCACCGATAAAAGGATACACGCTCAGTGGTGAGTTACGGACATTATTGTTTTTTTTTCTATCTTACATAAACATGGCCGATATAATCGAATTGCGTATGCGATTATTTTTAATCTGTTTATCTGTACGCGACGATAAATCATTGCGAACGAAAAACGTTCCTGAGCAAAGTTCGGCCAAGCGTGTTTTGATAAATTATAACTGAAATTCGTAATTGATACGTAACAACAAAATAAATTACCATTGTTCGTGGATTAAAAGAATTTGCGTTTTAAACGCTTTAAAAAAAAAAAAATAAAAAAATTATTAAAACACGCTCAATTTTTTTTCTTTTTCATCATTAAGTACAACTAATGATGAACCCTCGTGTGTTTCTGTTCGGCCAATATATTTTTGTATAATCCGAAAACAACTTAAATAACTCATAAATAGTTTAAAAATTACCAGAATTGTTTGTAAACATATTTGTACGCCTGGAATGGCCGGTGAAATTTGCAGGTTCTTCCTGTTTTTTTTTTTTTTTTTTAAATTAAGTTACAAAAATTAACAATTGAACATAATGGAAAAATGTACCATGGCTTCATCGCCGTAAATTTTCCCGTTTCCCCTACATTATTTTTTTTTCCCAATTATTACGAAAACATCTCCGTAGTGCACCACCAATTAGATCCAAAAACGCTTTTAGAATCGGAGCTGCACATGAAAATCGGAACAGGATGTTGGATAGAAAAGTTGTTCGCGGACAGAGAAAATAAAAACAACGCACACATTATGATAAAACCGATAAATTCTTCGCTTCGACGAGAATCTGTAAATTAAATAGCAAATACAAAGCCAAAAACAATAGTAATACAATGACGATTGATTTCTGCCGGGGTTATTGATTACATGATTCGGCGGGAAGACGCTCGTCTGAGCTGATCAAAATTCCCGTCAGGATTTTTGGCGTTTTATACCATATGGGAGTCGGTCGCGTTTATTCAAACGACCCGGCCGTCGAAGATATTGTTTTACATTGATTTCACTCGGTTTGGGCAAGACGAAATTCGAAACGTTAATACTTTCGACAGTATCTATACCAGTGGTTCTCAACCTTTTGGGATTCATGTCACCCTCATCTACGATAACCCAACACTACGTCTCCCTAACATCAAAATAATAATAATATAAAATACAAGCCCTATAAAAAATACAGTACGCAGAAAAATAATAAATTTTTAAACTTTTTCCAAGATTTTCTTGTCACCCCGGTTGAGAACCACTGATCTATACAGTAAAACCTAAAATATATAATTTTACCCCCAAGACAGTCAGACGTTCCCGTATACAAGTACCACGACTCGGATGATTATGCGCTAAAAACAATTGCCTAATATGCTTTAAATTTCGTAAAATGTTATTCACTCATACTTTGAAAAAAATGTATAGAATACGCGAGGCAAATATCCACTGTAATGGGTATTTTCATAAAATAAAATATGCAATTTCATAAACCTCCGATTCCTGACAATTTGCATTCGTTGTTTCTACTTTTGTATTTTATCGTCATTACACAGCGACTACGTTTTATTTTCAATTTTGTTTTCATTTTTATTGCTCTTTGGAGATTTCGTAGTCGGTAATAATATGTCTGTGCGCATAGATGCACCTCTCTACGTATACATATATAATTATTTATTAATTTTTTTATTTTTTTTTTTTTCAAGTACATTATTAAAGGTTAAAAATGTTAAGGTATACGACGGGCGATACCTAAAACTTTCACCGGAAAATGATTACAAACATAGAAAATTATCGAACAATTATTGTTAATGTTGCTATGATAATTATTATAATTTTTTATAGTCGAACATCAAACCGTTGGTTTCGATACAGTTTTCTTATTATTATTTCCGTTGTAATCTAACACAATTCGAAAACTTTTTTTACACGCACGTATACTAATCTAATAGATACACACACTACAATAACGATACTGTAATTTCGAAACCCAAGGCATATTAAAGTAGAAAGAAATATTTCGTACAATAATGTATTATATACGAGGGTAAAAAAATAACGTATAAAACTATGAGAAGTTTATGCGAAGCTAATAAAAAAAAAAAAAAAAAAAAAACCGTAAACGCTATACTATTTATAAAAACAATCGTTAAACAGAACTGTTGAGATATAGTTCGATTTGATACCTTGCATTTATAATATTTAAAATTATTTCTATAAGTGCAAATATCGTTAAAGGCCGGAATTTTTGGATTCTTTATATTGTATGTTAACGAATAATTATTTTCAATTGTTTTACCCCCGTGCAATTTTACGTTTATAATGGCCGGGATAGACACTTGTTGAATAATCGTCATTATATTTGAACGGGGGGCATTAAATATTTCAGGAAGAGAAAGACGACAAGTCCATGCCGAACGATAACTATGCAATTTATTCGAATTATAATGTTTACAGCAAATGTAGTAAGCAGTGTTTTGTAACTTTTTAGTGAAATTTTTACTTTTTTTTTTTAAACAAAAGTGTTCGAATACTTTAGCGCGATGCCGCGTTAAATTTTACTGATATGGTTTTTCACTACAACAATATCCGATTTCTTTTTACTGATCGAACATTTTACGAGCCGATTTTTTTGCGTTTTATCGAAAAACGTTATCGATCAAATATCTATAAATCTTATTTTTCAAAGTCATTAAAAATTTTGAAAAAAAAAAAAAAACTATGATAATATTACAAGTATTCAGACATAAGATTGTTAAAAAATACAATTATTTTTATAAATATATTTGTTTTACATTATTGCAATCATATACTATGGCTGGGGAATAAGAGTTGAATAGAAAAAAAAAAAAACTCTATCAGTTTTTCCATTATGCTCCCCTCACGAACATTCATCTCGTCACGAAAACCGTATTATATTTATTTTTCATTGATTTTTCGTGGACATCGGGGAAAAATAATCGCTTTTTCCCATAAAAAATACCGTGTCGCGGAAACGTATATTTTGAAATACATAAGCTTTTATGGTCATATACACCGCGGTGTAGTGACAATCACAAATGTCGACGACAATGTTGATCTGATCAGCGTTTATAATGTGGGATTAACCTAACCTAACCGATTGTGAGTGAAGTTAAAAACGTGATAAATTTTTATTGAAAATCGTATTCATTTGTAACTACATAAGAAATTGATACATTTGATCGTGTTTCGCGCGAGTTTTAACATAAAATTGAATTTGAAACGATACAAATAAATAACAAGATTTCTATCTGCATAAAACAAAAAAAAAAAAAAAGTCGACAATATTACAATGGATATTTTTAATATATAAGACAAAAAGTTATACCGCGTCCAGACAGTGCCGAGAAATGTATACAGTGTGTTACCTACAGAGTAATCAAAATAATTATTAGTTATTATTATCATTATATTTTATATTTTTAATGTTTTATCGAGATAATTACTTAAAAAAAAAAAAAAAAATACTTAATGTTTATCGCAGACAACCCTGATGGGTAAACATCAAAGTTTTCGTCTAGATATGATAAAAAAAAAAAAAAAATCATCCGGATGAATTATCTAGATAACAATATTTAGACGAGTCTCGACACCGCAACGCACCAACATGATAAAATTTACTACCAAATACCACCTGTGACGTTGACAGATTTCTCGTATGAAAGTATTGTTTTCGGACGACTAAAAAGTAAACGCACACTATTGTAATTTCACTATTCGTCCAGAATTTGAAATAATAAAACCTACTTACATATTTTGCATATATTTATCAATGTTACCATAGAATTTTACATTTAGATTAACGGGTATGTTTTTTTTCTTTTTTATGCCAATAATGCCTCGCCAATATTTTCTCTCCGGAGAATTGCCACATTCTCAACGCGATAATATTAATGTATTCATAAATTTAAAAATAATAAAAATCTATAAGCATGAGGTAAACTAGGTGTGCTCGTCGGATTCCCCCGTCCATAACAAAAACTGTCAATTGTCCGCGGTGATAATAATATTTACCGGCCATCATATTATTTAGTTAACATTTTTTTTTTTATATTTTTTTTTTACAGATCGAAATAATCCAATCGCCGAAACAAAAATGAAATTCATTGCCGTCGCCGTCTGCGCTCTCTTACTGGCAACTACGATCGTTTCCGCCGCACCGTCATACATGGATTACGAGAGTGAGTATTATTACAAATTCATTTTTTTTTTTTTTTTTTTTTTTTATTGCGCACATATCTATATAAAATATAAACCCATATTGCCATTTAGTGTTTTAGGGCAAAGTGAGTTTTTTTTTTTTTTTGTTGTTGTTGGTGTTTTGAAACGATTATTGCATTAAAAATACAGTGAAACAGACACTCACGTGTCCGTTATATGGACGGTTGTCCGTTGTAGTTGAGTGTTTTAGTAGGCTTTTAGTTTTTTTTTTTTTTTTTTATATAGTCAAATGCACATGTGTGCATACGTAACGCTTTATTCAGCGGTATGCCGAACTCGTGTTTGACAATAAAACACTTGTTCGACCCGCTCGCCCGTGTATGGACAACAACAAAAAAAAAAAAACTCCTCAAATCGAGCCAATTTAAATTTAAATTTTAACGCGTTCTGCAAATTTCGTTTGGGGCCAATTCGTTCTATTTACCTATAGTATTTATCGGTCCTGATTATTTTGTCTACACAATTCGTATTAATTTTCTCAAAAACCGATAGAGTCGACGATCGGTTGTATAGTTGGGGTTTTCAGAGTCCCTCCCACCGATCCCGAGAAAATCCCGAGGGTTTTCTCTCGTTCCGCTGTACGATCGTTGTCCGTCGTCGTGCCACCGGAGGGAAATAATATAACCATCGGTCGTACATGGCAATATTCATAATTTTGCAGGGACCTTTAACATTTTGTCCGTTGAGAGGAGTGTTCGTTAGGCGGCGGGTTTCACTGTATTCTCGTTTTTGCGACGCGTATTCCCGGTGACGCCTCATTGTTAAGAAAACTACGTGTGTAAAATCAAAAAAAAAAAATGACCTCTCCGAAGCGCTGACATAGACGAAATTCGCCACCAGAAACCATCCCCGATGTGGATGATTAAAGAAAGATTTCTAGTAGAAACGTTATTTATGGATAGAAAATTATTTGACTTATTATTTTTAAAATCATTGCTAACGAATAACGAATCCTGAACGAAGTTCAGATTTTTTTTTTAGACAAGGTATTAAAATGATTTTTAAATTTTTTTTTTTTATTAAATTGCCCTCGAATGTTTTATTTTCATTATTAAGTACAACGTATGATTAAATTTAGTGAAAAAGTTGTCCACGGACGTAAAATGAAAAAAAAAAAAAAAACACAAAATCAATGTTCAGAACTGGTAACAGTTTTAAAATAAAATTTTTCGAATTATCATTATATTTTTACTTATCACAAACGGTTCGATAAATTCCATTCCATTTCTCATTTGTTTTAAATATCAGTGAAAATCTTCACGGAACGCTATTTCTCAACCGTCACTTCCTGCCCAGTGGAGGTTTTGTTTCGACAATATTTTAGAGTCGCAGAGAATATATTGCATTACCACCTGTCATAAGTTGGCGGGGTAAAGAACACAAAATGGTAAAATTAAATCCAACGAATATTTTCATCTTTATAAAACTAAATATTAAGTGCCGGTCAAATTGTCTTTTAACAGTTGTAAGTTATGAAACTTTTTCGAATGAATTTATGAAAAAAAAATAAATAAATAAATATTTCTTTCGTATTATTATTAAAACCACTCCCGATACAGATAAAATAAAATACATTTTTGCCGCCGCAACGGTTCTATATTATATAATTTACGTTTTAAATTTGAAGTAAGTTTTAAGTTTATAACCTAAAATTTATGGGAGCCCGCGTGTACCCCGTGGATCCGGATTATATTCTGTATATTGGATAGTATTCCAAAAAAAAAAAAAAATTATGGAAAGTTTAAAATACCTATATAGACAATTCGATTTACGGTTTTTATTTTTCGACCTTTTTCCACCGCCGCTAACGTGAAAATATATTACTCTCGAATGGGGGAAAAAAAAGGAAAAAAAATAAATATATATATTATTGCCCGTGAATACTGCTGGGCACTGCTGCAGACGTAGTTGATTCGGGAAATAAAACCACAAAACGTCTATGCGATGCCAAATTGCCAATGTATTATTGTACGTACGAGTGGCTCCATCAATAGAACTCATTTATTATTGCGTTTATTTCGTTTTTTTTAACTGACGGATAGGGTACACGCTTCTGTAGAAAATAATATAACAGAATTGTCGTATAAATACGAGTGTAACGATGTGGACTACCCGCATATTCGTACCGCAATAAAAACATTCCACAAGGATTCATTTTTATTTTATTTTATTTTTCTTCTAAAAAACCAAATGAGGTAAATATAATACAATATACCGACCGTAATGTCTCGTATTGTACGGACAACATAAATAAAACCACGCACAAAACATTTTAAAAATGCCACAAATTAGAAGAAAGGAGAGGATAGACGAATACAAAAGTGCCTGCGTCCGGCCTGCGTATCTTTTTTTTTTTTTCTTTTTTCTTTTATCAAGTCCGTACATCCTTCAAAGGATCGTTCTAAACAATGCGAATTTTTAATTAACATATTTTTTTTTTTTTTTTTGCTTTTTATACTCTTCTGGCCAGCTAGATTTTAAAATTTTTAAAATCGGCCCTCTAGTACTCCAGTTGAATCTTTGCTGTAGAAGATTGACGTCGAATAGAGCGTATTATATAACAACACATATTTTATATTTTCTTCCTCGCGGAAAACACTTTTCGGTTGAGTAAAAAATGTTCCAATATTTTCACTTTATACCTAAGAAGCGGAATTTTCGCGTCGTTTAAACACCATATTTTTTTTTCGATATATATATATATATATATATATATATATATATATTGGATGCCTAGAGACGCGAAGCACCGAAATGTCCTCTGTGGGAAATATGTTTATATAGACAAAACGCCCGAATAGCGCACGGGTATCGTCGAAATAAATTGAGCTTAACATCGAGACGAAAAGAATATACGGTAATGAAGAAAAAAAAAAAATAATAAAATAAAAACGAGAAATATAAGCGGAAAAAAAAGAACCGCGAACATTTTTTTATGGTACCTATACAATACTACACAATATATAAAGTACTATATATATTTATATTGTACTGCCAGCCAGTATAATACGTTAAAAACTATACGTAAAGAATTCCGGTATACGACAGTGTCGTATACTTGGATTAAATTCTGTTGATATTGTGCTTTTTTTTTTTTTTTTTTTTTACCGAACATCACATCAAATAAGGACGTCATTTCATTATGTACTAAAAATAAATATCGTTTTTTTACCGGATACCGAGAAAAAGTTCTATATACCTTTATTATAGCAAGCGCCTATCTTGTTTTGTTTGCATTTTTCATAAAAAAAACCATCGTACAAATTTTTGAAAATATGTTGTTTTTTCTCTCTCCAATTATTGAAAAATTACGCACAAATATACACGCAGTATATTGGTAAGCGGATTTACTGCATATTCGCCATGCACCGCGAAAAAAAAACCGGCTGCAAAAATCGTAATTGATTTCAATTTAATTGCTTAAGCAATACATTTTACGTTGTTAAACGGGATTATCGTTTTGAAAATCAACAGTAAGGTCGCGGATTGTGTAAAATATAAGAGTAGAAAAAAAAAAAAAAAAATTAAACCTCGAATATAAATATTTCAACTCGCCTTTCTATAAAATGATGCGAAAATGAACCATTGTGTTCGTCAACACGACCAAACCGCAATGTTACTTGGGCATATTAATTACTATTGCACGTTACAATGTTATATACCTAATGTAGATTTCTAGGCACCTGTCTAATGTAGACCGATGGACATTCTATTTCAGACGCCAAAGAGCTGTACGAGCTTCTGTTGCAAAAAGATCTATTGGATTCCATGGGCAACTCTTTGGTCGACCCGAATCAACATCGCATGGTTCGCAAAAACCAGAGGTCTCCGTCATTGAGATTGAGATTCGGACGCAGAAGCGATCCGGAACTCTATCAGGTGAGTACGTAAAAGAGTACGCCTGATTTTCGGGAATATTCGAGTACATATATATAGTGAACTAATCGAACAAATACATTTTGAGTTGTTTGAGGAGTTTGAGTTATAGTCTTCCAAAAAAAGCCTTTTTTTTTTTTTTTTTTTTTTTACGTCGTTTATAGCGATTAAAAATTTTAATAACATTTTTTTTAAAGAAAAATTTTTGCGTGTGAAAATTTGAAAAACTAAAATCCGCAAAAATCTTTTATTTTACTCATAACGATTTCCCATCGTAACGGCTTGGTCTGGGAATCGATTCAAATGTAAGTAATTATTCGTTTGTTCAACAATAACCCTTTATGCGGATTTTTCGAATCATTAGCCGTTGGATGCCGTGCCGTATTATACGAGTGTACGTACAAAATACTTTTAGAAAACTCTAAACTTTAGGGTGTTAGCGTCAAAGTTTGAAGTTTACGCTGTATTTTTCGTTTATATTACGTTTTTTTTAATATACTTTTTTTGCACGTTATTATAAAAACCGCGGTACGTTTTTACCCGGTCAGTAAACTATTTATACGATATTTTTTTTTTCAAGTTTTAAACTCCCTTTAACAACGCGACCCTTATAAACATCGTTATAGCGTTTTGACAGATTAAAACGAGACTTGCGGGTGGTAAATGTCAATGAATACCGCGACCGGGAGTTCTGTTAACGAGACAACTAATGTCTTAAAAAACTTTGTCGAACAGTATAATGGTGGGCCGAAAGAGAAATAAATATAAAATAATTTTTTATAAAGAAAAATTACTTCGTTTTAGTTAAACTAGTTTTAATTATACGCGTCATTATACTGTACTTTTATTTTTCAACCATTTTGCATTAACAGAATTATCCTGTAGGAACTACGAATATAGCGACAAACGCCAAGTTATTGAATTGATCAATATTATTATTGGCGCTTTTTATCAACTGAACAGGTTCCGTAAAATATAACAGTTACAAGATGAGTAAAGTTTATTTAAAAACTAATATTTGTATTATTTGCAATAATACAAATATTAGTTTTTTTGAGTTTCAGATACATAGCCGTTTTATATTGTCGAGTTTTTTTAGTTTGTATTTGATTTTGTGTGGGTTACGCTTTTTTTGCCATTTCGAAAATGCTCGACAATTCGATACAAGGTTTATCGTAAGTTATTTTTAAGGCCCTATATGCAAAGGCCGCAAATCTGAAGGCACATTTTTAATAAACGTTCGAAGCCCAGATTTCGAATCGGCGAATAAAATTTGTCTAGCTCAACAGAAATGTACACAAATTTGACGCAAGGCTCGCAATGCGTTTTACATGGTCTCAAGAAAGAAATAAAAAAGTCGAACGTAATGCAATACTATTTTTAAATCGTTTAAAATACAAATTCGAATGTTTTAATCGTTTAAATCACGGCATTTAGAGTGCCATAGACATGTGGATAAAACATTGTCTCTGATAATATTGTCCGGTGTAAATTTAGGCACGGGCATCAAACTGGAGGGTAAACGGGAGACATCCGCCTGGCTTTTTCATATTTACTGTAAAATTGGTTTTTTTTTTTTTTTTTTCTTATTAACAAATCCCATAGATAAACTATCGCATCTATATTGTCCCCGCGGGATTTTCATAGATGGATAGACCAGTATTGAGCATTTAGAGACAAAATTTGAAAGATTTTCGATTCGGTTTATCGTTTTCAACCCGACGATTAATTTATTTATTAATATTATTTCAATGTTTTCCAACTGCACGATTAATTCTATGCGAAATTAATAAAAAGAAATTCTGTACCCAAACGTACAATAATATAATACGCCATGATTGCCTAATCGGTTCGAACAATGCGGACAATGCAATAATATCGTTTCCACTGTTAATAATCACTTAAAAAGTAAACGTATTCGATTTTTGGAGTTGCATAAGATTTTTTTTTTTTTTTTTTGTTCTGTATGCATAATTGTAAACGCATTGTGAACGTTTGATAATCGTACTCGTGTACCTACTGGTAGCCTCGTTACAAAATCCATAACAATTGTTTGATTTTTCATTTTCGTTTAACGCAATATCCAGTTCAATGTCGATAGTTCATTACTTACATTACAATTTTCAAGCCATCTTTATTCTGTTATTATTTACCGACTCGGTTATTCCATTTCGCGTATAATTGTACGTGTTATTTTATACTTTTCCGGACGCGAGTAATAATAATATTAATTTTTTTTTTTTTTTTTTTTTACAATATACGCGCGTTCGGCAATTCGAAATCGTTCATTTTACGTTCATAACATCAACGGCCATTTAATAGTTTAACCGAATTAATCATTTACGCGAAATACCTAATAATTTGAAGTGCATAGTAAATATCGAATATCTGGATTAATATCAAACTCATTAACCGAGTTTACTAGACTGTACGCACTAAATTGATTTGCAACTAAAACCCGATGACTTATATCGACCTAAATTCCGTTTAATAAATCAAAATTATAATATTATCGAGCTGCATTGTTATAATTAAAATTGGATTTTATTTCTCATCATTTTGATCGCCAACTTTTGTTTCTAAATTGAAAATCAAACCGGTGTTCGGTAGTTTTAACCATGGACAAAAAAAAAAAAAAAAAAAAACCCCCTACATTTTAATGTTAGAAAATAATTATGTTGTGTGTATGTACCCGATGTAATTGCATTGTACCGATTTGGACAGGTTATCAAACGAGAAAAAAAAAAATCGAAATCTCAAATATTCCCGAACGGGCAAAAATATGAAAAATATAAGTCATTGACAAAGTCGAACAAGATTAAACGGATTCAATGAATTGATACAATTATTTTAATGCTGAGGACTCTAACCCACGACCTCGATGTCGGTCAGCGGTCTTATTCTTCTCGATGGCATACTTGCTGTGCAAAGACTTTTCTAAATAAATTAATACCCCTTGACACAATCGCAATAACTTTTATTCCTCTATAAAGATAAGTATCGCCCATGCTATCTAAATATTTATCTCGGATTAAAATGTCATTTATCTAGATGAAATTGTTCGGTATAACTTTCTTGAAATTTAGTAAAAAAAATCCGGTTATGTTTTTATCCAGTATAAATGTACCGATTTCTGGGCTAAATTTAGAGGGTTGTTTTACCGCCTTTGTACAAAACCTCGGATTATGTGAATTTTATTTGCACAAATCGAAAAAAATTTGATTTTTATTTCGATATGGTGTAAGTAGCAACCAAATAATAATAATTAATAATATACATTTATTATAATTTTAATAGTATGTTATAGAGAAAACTATTATACAAATTGAAAAAATTAAAATATATTATAACAATAATAAATAATGATAAAAAACGACTATCTTATATATATGCTATGCGGCTAATTTCAGTTCAGTACTTATTTTATTTTTGGATACATTGCAATTATCTGCGTCTCAACGCTGCTCGCTGTCCTCAGAACGGCGAAAATAAATTATACACATTTCAATATTTTACACGAGGATATTCGTTAATTTTTTATTATTATTATTGTTTTTTTTTTTTTTTTTTTTTTAAATATTACTCGACACCGTTAAGCAACGGAACGATGAGTTATTTCGACAGAATATTACAAGACGTAATAAAAAATAATAATTGTTGTTTATTCTATTCCACAATCGACATTGCTGTGTATGTACTTTTACAATAATTTGATAAGTATTCATTTTTTCACGATTATTCGAGAGATTTCAATAGCGACCACGTACAACGGATTATGCAATTTTAATAGTTATTATTTTTATTTATTTTTTTTTTTAAAAACACGACCGTCACGTCAACAAAAAAGTTGAAAAAAGAAAAGAAAAACGGTTGTTTTCGATAATATCACGATAATGTGCACAACAATTTCACGCGGAATTCGTCGTATGTCGTACAAATTGATGGAAAAAAAAAAAAAAAAAGGTTGAACGTAATTTAATTAATTTTATTTTACAAGCGTTTAAGCGCATACACCGATTAAAAAAAAAAAAAAAAATCCATAATAATTCCGACGTTTTAAAACGGTGACTAACTGAACTTCGCTCGAAACCGCGATCAATGATTTTTCATCGCGTACAGATGTTAGGTTAGATTCCTCTCTCTACGTTACGTTCCTAACTTCCCACCTGCAAATGTTGGCCCGTCCGGTGTGCGAATTATGTCCGTATTTTTTTTTTTTTTTTTTTTTCATTTTTTCATCGTACATTTCCATACATGAAATGCATATATGAATTCGGTCTCGCGGAACGGCCGCACAAACAAACGCGGATATTAAGTAATTAAATATGCCAATGACGACTACGTTTAACTCGATTATAACAACACCGCACGGGGGCACGGTGAACGCTTTATTACGAAAACGCAGGCTATTAAATTCCATTTCGGAACAGGTCAAGAAATTTGAAATTCAAATTCGTATTTAAACCGCCGGCAATGTATTTCGCAAACGGTAAATAGAACTCACCACTTTGTCGGTTAGTGAAAATACTTCGGGAAACGTTCGCATCGTACCTATAAGAGACGACGTGGATTTCCCGGTCAGTGGTGTTTTATTATTTGAAATATTTGTTCCCAATTGTTCCTATTCGTTTTCTGAAAGCGATTTCGGCCGAAATCTTAAACTTGACGCAACGGTAAGAAATTTTCAAGACGGCCGTCTCGAAGCCTGATTTACAAATCCCAATATCAAATACTCCTTCCCTGCCAATGAATTCCATATATATATATATATATTCTTTTTTAATCTATTTCTGGGTTCCTGCGGTTATGGATACAAAAAAAAAAAAAAACCGAACTGACTTTTGTTTGTAACGATTTATCGTTTAAATATTTAAACTCGACAAAACAATACTAACTACCCTACGACGATTGCCGATCTTCTCGCCGCAAAAAAAAAAAAAAACATTGGCTTGCATACGGCGACGCGTGTCCCTGCTGGATTTGTATTATTACATTTTTTTTTTTTATTAGAGTGGATTATGGTAAAGTAGTGGTTGAAATGTCGTGGAAAAAAAAAAAAGAAGAAAAATTCCACAACGAACGGAGGAAATATTATAACGGATAAACAATATACGTATATATATATATATATCGAATACCTAATAGATTTATCGTAGAAATGAACGATCCGACGACGAAAACGACGCCGTTAACCGAGTAAACCGTTTTTTTTTTTCCACTCCGTACGTTTCGGACTACGGACCGAACGATGATGCGCACTGAATCGATTATTATGTTATACCCATACCGGGTATACGCGATGGTATAAAGCGAATAACCCCGTAATGGAATGACTCGTATCGTCGTATGGGGGGGCGCACTGTCGCGATTCAGCGGCTGGCGCGCTCGGACGACCCCCTATACAGCCGCCGATTAGCCGAAACATCGAATTTATTTTCTATTCCAGAAGGAGCAAACAAATACGGTAATCGTTTAATAATATTCGTCTGCGGTAGATTTGTGTTCTCCGCGCGGTCCGTAATATTATGCGTTGCGGATTTTCATTTTCATTTTTTTTTTTTTTTTTTTTTTTCAATCCACACAATGGTTTTCGACAACAAATCGCCTATCCGTTTTTCACCGTCGTATCAATGAGCTCCCGCGCGTCTTCCGGTTTTACGTATTGTTTTATTACTTTTTTTTTTTTTGTCTCGGATGAATCAAATTGTTTGTCTTTCGTTGACCTATACCCGGAGGAAAACAAAATTAATGCCTGTTGTTTTTTTTTCCCCCCCCCCCAATTGAAATAATAATTTAATATTTTTATAATTGGTTTTCCTCCAAATAATAAAAATCAATTTAAACCCGATTACACACTGCGTGATTCGGTAGTATTATCGGTTTATTTTATACGATTTATCAATATAATTAAAGAAATTGTTTATTACATTTAATTTTTAATGTAATTATCGACTTGATTTTTTTTTTTAATAATAATTTGCTGTATATGATTATAATATCCCGGCTTTCTGGTTTCAAATGTTCAGAAAAAAAAAAAAAACATTTTTGGCCGGGATATATGATATTTACGGTGGATATAGAGCAGGAGAGGTGACGATTTTGGTTACGGATAGAAAACGACGGTGTTCTGAGCGATTTTCAACCTAAGAGTCGCGAATAATAATAGTTGGGCGATCGCCAAAATAATGTAAAACGGTATTTTATACGACATTACGGCGTTCAAATATATTATTTTTAAAACGATTTTGGCGTGAAAATCGTCAACTTATTTGATTTGCCGACGAGCTGTACATTGATTGAAGTGTTTGTTTCGAGACGATATTCTGTCGTAATCTTATCGGACGGAACGACGACGGATTATTTAAATTTGAAAATTGTCCGTACATACCCGGTGTTATTATTACATATTATTCAACATGAAAACATTAGTATTCTTCTTCTGTATGATTTGCATGCCTGCCTATTAGTGTTTTATGATTAAATTCGAGTTCTATAATACATTTTTTTTTTTTAAGGGATCCCATTATGAAAAAAAAAAAAAAAAATAAGATGGTCGCGTAAGGTTGAAAACCACCGGCCCAGGTTCTAATCGTTTTTTTCCCCCTTTTATTTTTTGTAATCGCCCGTACCTTAAATATTGAAGAAAATCCAATTGAGATAAAATCTCGAGAATATCGGGTCGACGAATACAATATTAGTCACGTTTGCCGTTCTTTCTTGTCGCCTCCGCTCCGCTGCACATGAGCACTTTGACAGCTACTGTATTATATATATTAAAAAAAAGAAAAAAAAGCGCTTTCAAAAACGCATTATACGTACCTACCTATACTTGGTGACCTGAAAACATCCTAAGGGAAAACTGGAAAAGACAACGAAAAGCGGACGATAACATAAGTGTACCGGAGAAAATGTATTGAAAACCAAAAATTAAAATGCAATTTGAATTTAAAAAAAAAAAAAAAAAACAATTATAAAACAGCAATCGACTAGAAAATCTAGTTTTTTTTTTAATTTCATTTTCAGTACAATAAAACATATTAAAAAATTGTTAATTTTGTGCAAAACATAACGATCCGGGGTTGTTTTGAAAATCGAATTATATTCTAATAAACTAAATGCCTTTCTCGCACCAAACTTTAGAATTTTGACTTACGGCCGGCGATTGCAATATTGTTTAAACTTTTAAAACACCTACGCCAGCGCGTGTAACAAAGCGAACTCAGAAAACAAACCGAGGGGTTTTGAAACACGACGTTAATGTAGCTGAATGCGCGCGAGAAAAATTAGATGAAAAATCGAAATTTAAATTATTAATATAGAACGTACATATATAAATTGTCAATAGCAATTATAACGCGTAATTTCTAAAAACACGGTTTAGATTTTTGGTTTTTTCATAAGTTTAAACATTTTAGTGCATTTGCACGATTCGCGTGCAATTCCTATTTATGCTTATTATCCATTCTAAGTCTGTGCCGTAAATACTACGTTTAATCGTTTATATTCGAAACACTAACGTCTCTATTACTGGTTTATATAGACAAAAAAAAAAAAAACTCAATTTAATTTTGAATTAACTAGTCAGTTTGTTGTTTTTTTTTTTTTTTTTGTTTTCGTTGTTAGCTAATCGATTTTTATGAATGTTCTCATACCATTTTGTATAAGCTGTAGTAAAAAAAAAAAAAAAAAAAAATACCTATTTATCGTCTCGTGGATATTAAAATCTAATATAAAACGATAAAATGCTCTATATTAATCTTTAGATTTTTTTTGACGATCTCTTCCGCGTAAAAAAAATATATAAAACATGTAAAGTATTAGAGACAAAGAGCGTAGTAGAAATTCGAATAGACGCATTAACAATAATTGTTATCCAACTATTCTGTGTACTCATAAGTAATTATTATTATCGGTTATGCTTTTATTGTCGGATTGTGAATATTCCTTAACCAATGCCGGGCAAGTCGATGGATAATATTAACTCAGTCGAGTTTAGAAAACAATTGGACGAGTTGACAGCAGTTTATATAAAAATTGCACTAACCAACACGGGACACGTCTATGTTATTTATACGATGGTATTCAAATTAGTTGTATAGCTTGTAAATTGACTAATGTGTTTAAATCGAACGAAATCGAAATTAACTGAACGCCAATGTATAATTATTTAAAACGAATACGTTATTTATTGAGGTAATGTAAAAAATAATTTAAAAAAAAAGGTGAGTAGGATACAGCTCCCGGGTGGGCCACTGTTGTAGGTGGGATATTAGAAAGGTAGAAAGTAGAGTGGAATTAAATTTATATCCGTACGCAAAAGATAGAAAATTACTAACAAAAAAAACGAGTTCAGTTAAACATACTTATGTTTTGCAATGCCGTGATTCATGCGGTTTTCGTACAAATTTAAACTCTGAACAAAAATCGTGAAAGCGTTTTTGAATTGTCGAAAAATGTAGTCCCAATTAAACCAAATATAGACTACGAAAATTTCAAATTTGTATAAATAACTCAAAAAACGCTAAGAATGAATTTTTTGTACATTTTACCACGTCTTGAATGAACGAATAAAAGTATCGCATTCGAATTGGATATCTAAGAGCAGTTTTCATCTGAATTACAACGAAAAAAACCGAAATCGAAACTAACGGAAATGTAAATATTATTTCGTAAATATTCCCGTTTTTCCGACATGTTACCGCGGTTTTTCCTAATTATTAAGATAACTAAAAGGGGGAAAAAAATCCGTTTATAAATCCAACAAGAAAGTCATTATAAAGTTTTCGATGGGAAATTCAGATTTCTGATGGAAAAGTTGTTCACAGGCGGCAAAAAAAAAAAAAAAAAAAAAGAAATCACACACCGTAGTAAACCCAATACATTACCATTATCTCGGAATCTAAAATAAGTTTAAGCAAACGAAAAAAAAAAAGAAAAAGAATAGATTAAAAGCCGATGTTAATAGTCACAACTGACAAAAACTTTTAAATTTTGAACTCGTCAACGCCGCCACATGTTCGGTTTCGACCATATTTGGTCTTGTAATTAAAATTGTCTTTAAGAACACGTCACGCGTGTACCGAGTAGGCCCGAGTGTTTTCTTAACTAAGAAAATTGTGTCGTTCGTATAAGTATTTCGAGTGTGCATATATTCCAAGGCCCGTGTATTTCAGAGTAGACACTGAACTATTTGAATGTAATTCTAAATACTTTCGAAATAATGTCTATTTGATTACTGACTACCGGCCGCGTCAGGCATATAAACGTGACCGTCTATTATTCCGCGCGAATTAAAAACTACTGCGCCATAACAATCGAATGATAATAAATTTTCGTTTTTTTTTTTTTTATTGGCAAAATGAAACGCGGCGCGTATTTAATTTATACGGCTTAACGACGATTGATAATAATTTTATACGGGCAACGATATTTAACCGTTCCGCCCCGTAACGCGAAATCTCTAATAGACATTACGTAGGCAATTCCGGAGCCTATGCCGGGCGATCGAATTTACAATCGAAGTTTATAACTATTATAATCGCACTAGTTGCGGAATTCAATCAAATGCGTTTTAATACGCGCGCGATAATAAAACGCGCATTAAACACTACTAACGTATAGAAAATACATTTTGAAACGCAAGAATTTCACAATAATTTTGGTTTTCGTTCCCCTACACCCGGAACAATGCCCGTCCGAGGCACAACCATCGATGAGAATTCTAAAACAATCGATACGCCGGCGGGAGCGGGAGTCGTCTCCCGTGGTCGGATAATTCAATATTCCACGGTTAATTGTTTTACGTCCCGATTCGTATTGTATGTCTTCCGTCTAATCAGTTCGGTTGTTCCGATCGACCGAATGTCCGACCTGTTCGACCGATTTATATCCGCCCGTCTGATTCTGTTTATGATTCCGCAGTGCAAAGCACCCACATTAAGAAATTAGAGGGGGGGGTCCCGTCATAACTTACAAACAGAGAAACATAAGCCCCGGGGGAAAAAAAAAATAAAAATAATTATCATACATATTATTTTAAGTGAAAAAAAAAATAATAATCACACGGGTAATTAAAAATCACGTTTTTCGGATGTTTGAGCTTACTGCGGTAAAAAATTCTTCAACACTTGTTGGTTGGTTATTCGGTTTTTATTCTTAATATTTTTTTCCTTTGTTTTGCCTAATGCCCTCCAACTATCGAAATCAAATTACGATTTTATCGGTAAATGTGCCGATTAATTGTATTGCTTTTGATATTTTAAAATATATAACTGTACCTCCAGGATAAGGTACAGTAGTAAGTACTTTAGAAATATATTTGGTATCTAAATGATAAATCTCACGGATTGGTTATGCGAGGGAACCATTTGAACATCGAAAAATGATGCAGCAGCAGAGATAAATAAAATAGTTATTAGATTGTTTTCAGGCAGAAACCGCGGAATACAGATCTGTAAATTCAGTATTTGAATTAGACGATGCAGTTAAATATCCAATAGAGTTTTTCAATTCGCTCAATCCTCCTGGGTTTCCGCCACGTTTGCCAACCCTAAAAGTCGGTACACCAATAATGCTTCTATGAAATCTTTGCCCGCCAACGTTATGCAATGGTACACGTGTGCGTGTGATTTCTCTTCGGGTAAAAATCTGATAGAAGCTAAAACTGGATCTGCAAAAATCTAATCAGTTTTTATTCCTCGCATACCCACGATTATCCATTCTAATACGAGTAGAGAACCTACGCTTTTTTTTTTTTTTTTTTTAGACGTCCTATATCATACATATACGATTGTGTATAATATTATTTCAGTATATTTAAGAGGGGCTAATTTCTTCGTTTGTACACTTTTAAGGACTTGGTCCCGTCAAAGTTCGGTTGGATTTATCGGAACAACCGTCCCGATTCCACGTACATTGCGAAAAATTGTGTCCGGATTTCTACGTGACGATAAAAATATCGAGATATCGTATAGATGGTACCGTTTTCCGTATAACGCGCCCGACAAACGGAATAAAATTCGATTGAAATAATAATATTATGCGGTTTGAATTAAATTTCGTTTCCGCTTCCCCGCAAAGTCAATAGAACTAAACATAGCGTATTGATACCAGTTGTTTGGCCGGCGGTAATTTATTTTTCGCATACGGGAAACACAATTACGGTTTATATTTCAGTCTCTCTCTCTCTCTCTCTCGTACAGTAATAGTAATAATAATAAAAAACATATTACAACGACAATAAACAACAATCCGACGTAACGGTAGACAGGAGTGCCTACATTGATAAAAAACAATGTTGAATTTTCACTTGTGTCTTGTGGTAATAGGATACCCTTCCTACGCTGTACCCATAACGTCGTATGGAATTCCGCAAAACGAGTTTTGCAATTATGATTTTGGACCGGGAAACCCGTATCTGCTGCCTCGTTTTTATTATTATTATTTTATTTTTTTGTTTTTTTTCCCCCCCCCTATTGCTATTATTCATCCCCCACGAGTGTTCGCGGTTTACGTACCGAAAAACTGACCCCCGGGGGGGGGGGGGGCACGGTTTAATTATCACTATCATTCAATACCGGTATACACATTGAACTCGCATTCCATAATCAGTAACCGCTTACCGTTTTTTTTGTAGAAAAAAACTAAACAAATTGGTTTAACGGTATTATATTACTAAAAGCAGTGATTACGACGGCAACCGACTGATTATTATTACTAGTGTCCGGAATTCGACGGATTTGCATTTTTTTTTTTTTTTTCGTTTGTTCTATACGCGTCGCACGTGTACGTCTGTTATAGAAATTTGAACGCACGTGCCGACGGTATCATTTTTATTACGCATTTTTTTTTTTTTTTTCCATTTTAAAAGAATTTCGGGTTATACTGGTATTTTTTTTTTTTTTGCTTTGGTCATTTGATGCCTTTTTCAACTTCCCGAGGGAATGCACTGCATCGTCATAAAATATATTTTAGACAATCCAGTAAGTAAAACACGAAACATTTACCGTATCCGATATTTTATTATTGTAATAATTATTGTCTTGTATTGTTTAATGAACATTATATCTTTATTAGATAATAATCGATTTTTTATTGCGGGTTATTTGAATGAAAAAAAAAAAAAAATACAAGAAATTCAAAAAATAACAATAAATTTATCGAGTACTCGTGTAATATATATATTTTTTATAAAATTTAAATGTCCACTAATTTATTTGAATAATAATTGAAACGAGAAATTTAAATGTTATTTGTTTGGGTAATTTTATCACATTTTTATGTAATTGTATGCATTTTTTAAAGTTTGTTTAGGTCATCAAGTTCCGGGCCCTAGTTATTACATAATTACACTAAAGTAATACGATAATCGTTTTTAGTAAGACATTTTTTTTTTTCCATTGTAATTATATTATTATATATATATATATATATATATTTTATGATCCGAAACACCATATTTGTATTTATTACATTTTTTACTAAATTATTTTCTAACGATCGGGATAACAAATTATCGTTTCAAATCAAAACGGACACGGTGTGGCCTGGCACTTTGCCAACGGCGTTATAGGTTCAGCTTAAGTTTGTAAGCCCGACGGATATTTTAATAAAATATATTGGATTTCATTCTCTACTGTTTCCCGTTTTTGTTTTCGTGAAATCCTACGACTACGTGGATATGTATAATTATGTGTTAAAAAAAAAAAAAAGTATAATAACCGCAATTGCGCAACTCAAGCAATTTTTTATTTATTTTTTTTTACGAAACTTATACATAATACAATGAATGTTTAATATTACCTAAAAAACATGCGGTTTTCGGTAGCAAATTTCGTCGAGTCGGAACATTATTATAAATTTCCATGTAGTTTTCCCAACAACGGGAGAAAACGCCAATCCTTATACACGAAAACGGTTTCGTTTCTGGTAATATGGATTTTTTTTTTAATATATATAATTCAGTAAAAATAATTGTTGAAATCTGAAAATTTCACCGAAAACTTAACCGAGTGACGACGTAATAAATTATTTGTTACGATTGAGTAAAATAACAAATGTATTTTTTACATATCACTCGTTTTATCTAATGAGATATTTTATTGAATTCACGTAAACGCCCGGTAAGGTTATTTGAAAAAAAAACAAAAACAGGGCCCACGTTATTGATTTTTTTTTTTTTTTCTGACTCGTGAATCGAAAATCGACAAGGATAAATTTTTGATAGCCCCTCGCGTAGTATCTCATATTGAAAATTACCTTTATTCGAAACCGTCCAGCTTTTTATAGGGTTTCGTAGCCAAAATGGTCAAAAAAAAAAAAAAAAAAAAGGAACACCGTTTTAATGTAAGCCGTCATGAAATATTGCGCGGTGAAATTATTCTAGAAAAAATAACAATAATTCGACGTAGCTCTAAGCGTACCGCTGTCAAGTTAAAATATTTTGAGATATTTCTAACGTGTGATACCATTGGTGATGGGTGCGCCGAAATTTTTTAAATTAAAAAAAAAAAAAAAAATTCTCTTTAATATAGAACTTGACCCATTTTCGCCGTAAATATTAGAAAATTATCGCTCGGGTATTTTAACAGTTTTATATTTCATGATGATTTCGAGTTGTTGCCATCGAAACAAAATTAACGTAATAAATAAATAAAACAACAAATATAATAATACGATTTTATTGTAATTTTGTTTCAGAATGCCATGAACGCGGAATACCACAACGATTCAGATGTGAACTAAACAGATATCCCGATGCATTATAATTATACAGCTCTTATTTAATGGAAAAAAAAAAAAAAACGCTTCGTTGCATAACAATAAAACAATTCATTTTTCTCGCTCTAATATTCCATACTGTACAAGTATGCTTATTCGTAAAAATTATTCAAATTCTATGTATACACTTAGTGTTGCATATATTTCATTATGATAAATATTATATTATAGTGTACGTAGTTATTGAACGTTTAAATCGTTATAGTTGTAAACATTTTTTTTTTTTTTCGCTTGCGTTAAAATAATATTATAATGTTTAAACATTGCCAGATTAGCGAATAAAATTTCGAAAATATTACAATCAAATGATCGTTTTTTCTTTTCTTTTTTTTTTTTTGTGTGAACATTAACAGTAATATTGTTCTGACTACTATGATTGTATTATTACCTGCCTACTACTGCTGCAGCTATAGTACAACCTACAATACTATAGTCGGTGTTGAGACGAAATTATCGTCTAGATTTTTTTTTGTTTTAATCTTAACCGGATGATTCGCTCCAAAATCATCTAGATACAGATAAATATAATACGCATTTGAATTATTTCACATCAGTGAAATTTATTTAGATAACAAAAATAATTACATTTATTCGGTAAATCACTCTATAGTCAGTAACCACGCGAATTTTTAACTCATAAGTAAAACTCATAAGGTTATTTAATATTGTCTACATGGCTGATTTTGCTTTTGTATTCTGGCACCTATATTTTATCTAGATTATTACTAAAAATACAATATTTTTTTTCATCTTACATACGACTCTCAGATAAATATCATAATTTTCATCAAAAAAAAAAATAAAAATATATATATTTATCTATTATCTAGATGAACTATTTGACGTAACGGATATGAAAGTTATGTTTAATTTATTACAGTTTTCATCCATCGGTTAGGCACTTGGTTAGTAGCAAATGTTTTGGTGTTTTCGTAAAATGATAAACATATAATAAATAATTTCGTTTCATTCTGATAGAAAAAAAAAAGAACGAATAAACACAAAGAGGAAGAAGAAAATAATAGCAATATTATTTCTAACGGGAAATAGCGAGTAGTTAATATGTGAAATTCATTTTAAAATCATATTTTCATCAAAATTTGCACTTAAAACAATTATATATTTATATATATATATATATATATAGATATGTATAAAAATACTTTACTACCTACGCTCAACTTAAAAAGTAAAAATACTACACATGAAAATCGGAGAAAGATTTTAGGTAGAAAAGTTGTTCGCAGATAGAAAAAAAAAAAACCAACACACACACAATATAGTTAAATCAACACATTCACATTTACTTCGCTCAAAATCTAATACTAAATAGAGTCGAAATGTGAAACACAGTGCTTATTATACGTAAGCACTCGGTGAAAATTGCAGGTTTCTAGGATAATTTATCACTGAAAAATCAAAAAAAAAAAAATGATCCTCTCTAATTCACCAATTAGACGAACATCGTTACAGGAGACCGCTCTTGATGTTGCTGATTGGAGCTGATGATGATGTTCACGGTGCACACAAAGCATACATCACGTCAGGAACAAAAAAGGGGGGATTTTTGAAATTCATTCCCCCCCCCCGAAATACCAGGAAAAATTAAAAATACAAATTGATTAGTTGTTTCAAAATTTCCCACGAGATTTACAAAAAAAAAATTAAAAAATAGGTATAAAGTATAATAAATTTATAACTATATTTATGAGCATTTTACATTTCTCCACCACCTCCCCACCTGAATTTTGTTCCTGCCTTCGTTTCTGCGTCACGTTCAAACATATAAAAAAAACATCTCTCGCAACACTCAAAGTCTAAAATATCGTTGCCGTCAAAGAGACCGGGCTGGTAAATGATGTACCTCCGATCCGGAGCTGTTCCAGAGCTCCCCAATCGCGTTTCGAAAACCTAATTTAAATCCAAAGTCGCCGAAATGTTTAAATATAACGTATAAAAGAATTATCACGCTGGAAAACTGCAGGGCGGAGTGTTCGAGAGATCGATGGCGAACGCGTATTATTTCATAAAAAAAAAAAAAAAAAACCGAACTGTATACGTACAGTGGTCAACATGGTATTATTGGCGTCTTCTATAAAAAAAAAAAAAAAAAAAAAATAAGGTTAAAATGAATTACGGCGGCGGGCCACCTACGTTTAATATTTACGATGATAAGATTAATTTTACATTTTGAACGTTTCGATATTGTCGTGGTGTGTATATACCACATCAGTTCTTTAAAAAAAAAGAAAAAAAAAACCCCGATCGGTTATTATAATAGTACAGCCGTGCTATGACCGGAAAACAATTACTTTTTGTAATACTATTATTGTAGCTGTGACATAAAAAAAAAACTGCCGGATGACGCCACTAAATGTTGAGTGTATAGTCTATTGTGTTGTACACGCGGTTTTAATTTTTTAGAATCGCACAGTGAAACACAGAAACGATTTATGATGCACTTCGAGTAAATATAGGCGAATGTTTGAGGTACGTCGTATACAAAAAACGTGCAGTGTGCGAAAACGAAAAAAAGCGTCCCGATAACAGACAAATGTACACAGCGAGAAACGAAAACACGAACATAAATATAGGTCAAAATTAATAATACAATTGATTCCCTGTCGAAATATACAATTTTTCTTACAATTTTCGATTTATTAAAAAATGGGAACCTAAAGTATAGAAATTTCAAAAAAAAAAAATGATCCTTGCACTGCTTTTAGCTGTTGT
The DNA here is from genome assembly GCA_956483605.1 of Tuberolachnus salignus. Taxonomy (NCBI): domain Eukaryota; kingdom Metazoa; phylum Arthropoda; class Insecta; order Hemiptera; family Aphididae; genus Tuberolachnus; species Tuberolachnus salignus. The sequence continues at coordinate 6,023,518 of OY101433.1, read as the reverse complement.
TTTACTATTAAAAAGATTCTGTTGGATCATTTACTTAAGTATTTTGTTGTAAAACTGCACAATCGCGGTGACTCGGTGTCGATCTCCAGCACTGCATTTGCTTTTAAATAAATTGCGTTCGATTCCGACCAACGCATTTACCATCAATAGTGTTACAAGAGTTTTTTTTTTTTTTTTTTTTTTTTTTATGATGTACAGCTAATTACGGTGTCGATCGTGTACTCCAATCGAAAAACGTACGAGTTGGAATTTTCCAACAAACGTCCACAACTGTCACGCGGATCAGAGTAGAAATTGTCGGAAAGTTTTCTTTTCGCATAGTTTTGTAAAAACTTTGTGATGAAGTAACTTTTTTTACAATACCCCCGCCCTACTTCATTTTTTTTTAGGTAAATGAAATTACAATTAAATAATTTAGCGAAATCCCGTTTTCCCCTAAGGCGGCGCGGGCTCACATAAAAAAATAAGTTACAACGACGGGTGCCCTACAGTGGGAATGTGCAGAAGCCTGGCCGAAGCCCACTCGCTGCCCTCACAAAGCAGGGCCGGGGGGACACTTCCTACCGGCATCCCGGCCGTCCAGTGACCAAGTACCTAAACTTTCTCCGAGCAAAATCAGAAGAAGCAGTTTTCCGGGCAAATCTATTGGACCTAACGCGAAAACGCGTGCCGAACAAAAAAATACCACCGGACGGGAAATCCGCGTCTTTCAATCGACGACGCGGAGAAAATCGGTAAAAATTTTACTTGCCCAGACAGAACAACACGTCTTAGCAAAAGTAACGAGTAAAAATGCTATACACTAAGAATCGGAAACCGTATAACAACTACGATAGTTATATTATTGTTTTAATAACGCGAGTTTAATATTAAAAAAAAATTATATTATTAACACATAACGTTAATAATTATCGACGTGCATACGACGACGCGGTTTAATCATAATTTATCATTCTTCTCGTAAGCCGTATAGGTACCAAAGTAGGTCTTGGATTCCGATGCAATTGCGTATTATTTTTTTTTTTTTTTTTGATTATTATTTCCCGGTGTTCCAAATCGTAGGTCCGTAAATATAAAATGTGTTTCGGGCCATACCGATTAGTTTAATGTAATTTTTATAGTTATTATAAAAAGTATTTATAATAAGTTTATTCTTAGTTTTTCGACCGTATATTACAATTATTTAATACATTTAACGAAATATAAAACGTCATATCTATACACAGCGCTACAACAACTGAATTGAATACTGACAATAACCAGTAAAAAAAAAAAATATATTTATATATATTAAATGTATTTTTAAATTATTATTTCGTTCGGGATTAATGATTATAAGAAGTAATTTAGTCAGATGGTATAGAGCTACCAAATGGCGTAAAATACTATTTTAATAAACATAAAAACCAACAATTTTTACCGTTCACGGTGTTATAAATAAATTTTAAAGGGCATTTTTATAGTGATATTTTTTTATTTTTTGATTTTTTTGATTTTTTTTTGGGGGGGAAATTCAAATCCCAGCCCTAACGATAAGCTATGATATGTTCTTTAATAAAAAAAAAAAAACAATATAATATGGTCCGCTATTTTCTCACAAGAATTATAACATATCATTAAAACATAATACTACTATTAATCGTCTAATTAATTACCGTACCCGGTGTTGTTTTTTTTTTTTATAAATTGAAGCCACGTCACGGCACAGAAAACCCGACGTGGCCTATTTCCCGGAGGCGTCGCCGGGGAAGTTCAGTTATCAGTGCGTTTTCGACAGATGTTACCAAAATAAATCGATATTCGTTAATATCGATAGGTTTTGTACGATAATTTTCTGATATTTATTTGATTTCGACATTACCGATGTAACACCACATCACTATCGAAAAATTTGATATTTTTTGTGTATCGAATAATCGTTTTTATTTTTTCAATCACGTCCCACGTTAGATAAAAATATTGTAATTTACCGATAAAACCGTATTGTATCATAATGTTTGGAAATTACATTTTACTACTCCATTGGTAAATTATAATCGTTTTTGTCATTGAAATCGTTAATTTGATAATGAAATTTCCAAAAAAAATTATACTCATTGAAAACGTATGCCATTGGAAGTTCTGATTAATTATGAATTTACTTAGTCGATTAAGATAAAAAAAAAAAAGAAAACACTAAAATTAAAACGTTATCTAAATTTGTTGGTTAAAATTCTGTCGGCGTTTCTGTCGCGCCACAATTACAACAATATGAGTGTGCGCATATAAGAGTCCGGTTATCAGCGTGAAGACGCAGATAAGTAAAATGTATCTAGATCAAGATAGTAATCACTCCGATATCATCTAGATTGAGATGACGAATAATTAAATTATCTCTCAGATGTGATGATAGATAAGTGGAATCTGTCGAGATATTATCGTTTTTTTTTTTTTTTTTTAAACTCTTTATTGTTGTTATTGTATTATAGTATTATATAGTAAAATGTTTTTTTTTTTTTTTTTACTTTTATGTTGTATTACAATGTGAAAGAGCAACACGAACATTACAATAGCGTTTAAATTAATTAATTATTTCAATATTTCTTTAATTACTATGACTTGGTTTTATTACTGGAACAAAGTTTTTTTTTTTTTTTTTTTATGAATACAGCACAAAGGTATGTGAACAACAAGTGTTTTGTTGAACACTTGCCTTTTCATTATACTTAATGGGCATGGTGTTTTGTCAAGTTTAATTATTTATTTTAATTTTCCGACAGCAAACGAATTTATAATGTAATTGTGTTTTAATTTTTAAATTCAATTAACAAATGTGAATAATTTTGTTCGTGACCTCGTCGAACCCCACTAGTGAAAAAAAAAAAACAAACAAACAAACATACAAAAATACCGACAAATTGAATTTGTAATTGTATTGATTGGGGGTCGGGTGTAATTAAAAACATGCGATTACGAACGATATAATACGAAGTGCGAACATAAAATATACGATTTGATTTTTAACAAATCCGCCGGTATAATATCCAAACGATTCGACAACAGGCGACGACGTTTATTCATTACCACAATATTTTATTCGGAGTTCCGGAGACTGTTATTTTTTTTTTTTTTTTTTAAACCTATCGAATGCCGCCATCGCGTAGATGGGTTTATTCAAAATGACAGATCCGAGTGGGTTTTGCGAACAGTCATGGGCGGGTTATGGAACAGATATGATTAAAACAAACAAAAATATACAGACATTTTATCGTTATCGTTAATTCATTATAAATTACAGTATAGATATTTTGATATAATATTGGAAATTCATGATAAAATAGCATAAAAAAAAAAAAAAAAAAAAGATTAAATTAAATTAACATTATTATAATATTCATTGTACAACATTTATCAGACTCAATGGGTTAATTATATATCATCGGACTACCTTTGAAGATTTTTCAAAATAAATAATAATAATAATAATAAAATAATTCTCCTGTAAAATGATTTTTTTTTTTTCGGCGCCAATGTGGATTTTTCAAACAATACTACAATTTTACTAAAACCTGTTGGGTTTAAACTAATGTAGATTTTTCTACGGTCAATCAAGTAGCTAACTTAACAACCAGTGCAAAAACGTCCGTATTAGAGACTCCGACGTCCAATTTGTTTTCCGTTTGAAAATAAACTAAAAATCGATCTGAAATTTTACCGCAGCCACTCAAATTTTAACTTAAAAAAAGTTGATTATTTTTTTTTTCTCGCAAATGTTCAATACAATCAATTGTCGATTTTTAAAATTAGTCGCTCAACGTTGAATGTCTATAACGATTTCCGGTATTTATTTCGTGTGATAAAGGCGACGGTTTTGCTACTTGGTACAAACAGTGTAATCAGTTATTGTTTTCAAAACCACGCGGCCTTCGAAGCGATAACTCTATCGATGCGGCCGCCCAGAGAGGCCAGTTTTAGAGGCTCCGATATTATCCTGGTTCTGTAATAGCGCAACTATGTTGGCATTCACGTCAGGTTTCAACAGCGTAGTTAAAAATTAGATAAAATACACGGTAATAATTGCGTTGTAATCAGTTTGCAAACATTAAATGCAAAAAATAACAAAAACCGGGTACATTAACGACATTTCCGACATAAATCCAGTTAGAGTTCGGTTTGCGTTTGAGTTCGCTTATTGCCGGAGACCGCGTAGAAAAGCGTCGGTTGCCCGGCGAAAGCCGTAAAATTACCCGGAGTGGCGTTACTCGGCGGACCGATAACGAATTGCGCGCGCGCGCGGTTTTTAGGTTTGCCCGCGGTCTGTTGGCACGACGACTTTCCGCAGCGGACGTTTGCGGACGCCGGTGGCGATCCCGAATTTTCGTCCGGTATCAAAGCGGAAAAATTTGGCAATCTCTCACCGAGCCGTCAGCTCGGTGTTAAGCGTTCAACGTCGCGAAACCGTACGCCGGGGCAATTGACGACGGCGGCGACGACGACGTTATCAGTTTTACCGCGTTTATGCGGGCGTCGGACGCGTAGTTATCGAATTTGATCGAGTAGTACGAGTAGTAAGGAGGAATTATCGTTTGTTACCGCGTGTAGAATTCCGCCTCGGCGATAACGTTCGTAGAGAAAAAAGAAAAAAAAAACCGTAAATAAATATACGAGGTGTGGCTATTAAATAACGAGACTATCTACTTAGCGATAAGGCATGAGTAGATAAGGGTATAATGGTAGTATATTTGTAATCTATGAATATCACTGCATCGAACAATACCAGTTTAGTCAGTTTCCGTTTTGTAGTCTATGTGTAAGCGTCGTTTAAATTGACCTCTTACGTGTTGAATGTCGAAATCATGCCGGACGAAAAAATTGAACAACGTATTAATTTAAAATTTTTAGTGAAACTTGGAAAATCTGCGACCGAAAGTTTTAATTTATCAACTGAAGTATATGGAGATAGTGTTCTATCACGACCACGTGTTTTTGAGTGGCACAAACGATTCCGTGAGTGTCGTGAAGAAGTTGAAGACAATCAACGGGTGGGTCGTCCATGTTGGTCGTATTTTTCGATATTAAGGGTGTAATAATGACAGAATGGGTACCTCAGGGACAAACTGTGAATCAACATTATTACCTTCAAGTATTGACAACACTCAGAGAACGAGTAAGCAAAAAGCGGCCTGAGTTGTGGGAAAATGACTCTTGGATCTTGCATCAAGACAATGCGCCGGCTCACAGTGCCTTATCTGTAAAGCGATTTCTAGCTAAAAATCGAACTCCAGTGCTTCAACACCCCCCATATTCACCAGATCTCGCTCCATGCAACTATTGGCTTTTTCCAAAATTAAAAAGTGCGTTAAAGGGCACACATTTTGAGTCAGTTGAAGCTGTAAAAACAAAAGCGACAGAGGTGTTAAAGACATTGCAAGAAAAGGATTTCCAACACTGTTTCAACCAATGGAAAATTAGAATGGAGCGATGTGTCAAACATGGAGGGGAGTATATAGAAGGGGAAAAATGTTAAACCATTGAAAAATATAAATAAAAAGTTTTTACAGAGAAAATCTCGTTATTTATTAGCCACACCTCGTATATAACAGTTAGGACGGCGGTAACGCGATCTCCGATCTCGGCGGACACGACCGGTCGGATGTTTAATTACCGGCCGGTTACAGTAATAATAAACACGCGCGAGTATATAATTCGATAAAATAGTGGAAAAAAAAAAAAAAAACCGTCGATATTATTATTATTATTATTGTTGTTGTTGTTGCCTATTCGTGAACTCTTCGGTCGCGAGAATTGGGAGAGAGTCGCGTCCGTCAAGGTCCGCGGGCCCGTGGGAAAATCACGATGCCGGCTGATAATCATAAATTATTTTTATTCGCAATCGAATAGGTTTCGATAATAATAACGATAACGTGTACGTTATTTACTCGTAATCGTGCGTGGTGTACTCAATTAGCAATTACCGGGGTACGGATTTCGTAGCGAAATAAATCCTTAAAAATAAAAAAAATAAAAATTAAGAATTTTAAGTAACCAACATACCGTGTGGTTCCGTCACTGGACAGCCTCCCTCCTAAAAACTATTCGTGTTATGGAAATGTTTTGTAATTCGCCTATTTGTACAAATGCTACACATTGTAAATGATCATTGTTTTTTTTTTTTTTTTTTTCATAGATGAAAATTACAGGAAAAGTATTGGCGGAGCAAACAAAGATGACGGACTATTTTAAATAATATTGTCACGCGTGTAAATAAAATCTAATAATAAAACGTTTAATGTAAAAATCACAATATAGATAAACGGGAAATACAATTTTGTTCTTTTTTTTTTTTTTTTTAAAAACCCTCTCAATTACGAAAACTCTCTATGACGAATGAAATCTCTTGGTCCCTTAAGATCCGTTATAAAGAGTTTTCACCGTATTACAATTTTACTATCGAACAATCGTAATGCCGGTAACGTCGAAAAACCCAAAGAATATTCAATCAAACATCATTGAAAAAAAAAAAAATCCCATAACCTTACACCAAAAATCGTAATACATAACTATACATACAGTATAGATTAATTATCAAATGGAATTAAATTGATAAATTTCAAATTTTTAACAGTTCTAGCAAAAAAAAAAAATCACGTGAAATTAATTTATTTGATTATCTGTGTATGGTCAGATAACAGTTTTATCTATCTAGACATAACAATGAGATACTCTGCGTTTATGTACTACTGTCTGGGATGTCTATTGTAGTAGGCACGTCACAAAAAATGTATAATAATTTCATATATTTTTTTGTAATTGAATTAAACGTACTGTTCAAATTCAAATTAAAAAAAAAAACGATTTTCCATTGTAAACGCGACCGATGTCAAACCGATAAGGTAAAAAAAATACATACATTTTGAATTTCGTACGTTTCTCCTCGGAAATCGCATGGATAATAAAATTTCGGAAATATTACACAATTATTGTGCATACGCCGCATATAACCTCCAACACTACAGTCCTGGATATTGTAGATTTTTTTTTCGTACGCCTACTCACAATTCTCGTATTTTATAATAATATGTTCGCCGAGATATGGCCAAGATTCGCGTTTTTTTTTTTTTTTTTTGCCCTTTCCCACGGCCGTCGTCCGCGTCGTTAATTGTTCTATTTTTTTCGTTTAGACTTGCTCACTATTGTAAAAATATTCATTTGGTTTACGAAATCACACGCGGCGGTGACGTTTTAACCTACTTGTTAACTAATGTTGAAAAATGACCAACAACAACAACAACAATAATAATAATAATAATAATAGCCGAAACACGCGACGGAACAAACGATAATAATACGAAATATACACGGACGAGTATTATCGTTGGTTCTGCTATACGAGACGAGAACGTTAAACTTAACCAAAAAAAAAAAAAAAAAAAACCAACAAATATACAATCGGGCCGAGCGGGACCGAAGTAATTATTTGGCGTAAATGCGATAAAAGGACCCGAACGTATACGGTTTCGATTGTGCTAAAACACAATTACGAGAAACAGAGAAACAGAGGAGAGACCACTATCGGGATAGAAAAATTACGTATTACGCTATTTCAACAGAGACTGTCACTGTGGTCGGCCCGTAACGCCATACCGGTAATCCCGAGGCCCATATAAATTGTAAATTGCCGTACGTGTCCGTTAGGTGTACCGGCAAAATATATGACGACGGTATTTTCTTTTTCGTAATGGGTCTAATAACGGATTTAATTTCCGATCAAACGTCATTTCGGTACGTGATCTCCGATAAGAAAATATGTAGGCACTGCCGGAGTGGGTGGCATTACCGTCGCCCTCCTCCCCCCCCCCACACCGACCTTGCCGAGTCTCGTTGATTAGATTTCGTTTTTATTTGTTCTGGAAACAAGCTCGTTCCTAGATTAAAAATCGTTTATTTCATTAATATATAAATCTATACAGTAGTCGTGGACACTACAGGAAACATTCTGGGTGTACCTATTGAAATATACGAGCTTTCTAATTCGATTAAAGGACGTCGCGTCGTTATCGTTTCGATTATATTTTATTAAAGACCAATATATATAATCGTCGTCTGGCAGCAATTTTCTCCGAAGATTTTAAGCGGATAATTTGATTTTGTTTTTTTTTTTTTTTTTTTTTTTTTTTTTTTTCATTTACTATTGAATCTTTTATGCTTCAATTTATATGACTATTTTCAAATGTTCACTTAAACGTCGTATACCGTGAACGTGTTGGTTACACATTGGATTTTCGAAATACGTAGTAGGATCAAAAAGTTCCCGGAATTTATTTATAGAAAAAAAAACTATTTTTCTTATCAAATATCTGTTTATTGGAATTAAAAGTAGACATTATTAGCTATCTGTAGGTTTTGTCGTTAAAATTACATTAGTCTCATGTGTGTCGTAATCGTGTCCATAAAAAATCAAAAAAATCCCGTGTTGTCAAATCACAATTGAAGGTCATGTTGATTGTGTTCTTCGACAATGAAGGGTTAGTTCACTGGGAATTTGTACCTAATGGACAAACAGCCAACTCAAGTTTTTATATTGAAGTTTTAAAGCGTTTAAGAGATTCAATTCGGCGAAAAAGGCAAAGAAAATGGGAAAATGGTTGGTTTTTCCATCATGACAATGCACCGTGCCCCTCGTCTTTTGCAGTTCGGCAATTTTTAACGGATAAAAAAATTTCTACAATTCCACAACCCCCTACAGATAGCTAATAATGTCTACTTTTAATTCCAATAAACAGATATTTGATAAGAAAAATAGTTTTTTTTCTATAAATAAATTCCGGGAACTTTTTGATCCTACTACGTACGAACGGAGGTGTATACCGTTGGTCCGTCATAACCAGGGCGCGAACTTTTATGCAAACACATAATTTTACCGAACGAAGATTTCTTAAGTCCGATTAAAAAATAAGCGCGTTTCATAACGCCCTGGATAAAACGGGAGAAGTTTTCATATTATTTTACATATTTCGATTTAAATAAATATTTTTGAATATTCTACCGATACGTACGTGTTGCGTAAATATTTCTTACGCCAATAACCGTTATTGGGTTGGACATTTTGAATTATCCGCTTTGTATTTATAGACGACGTCGTAATAAACGAGATGGGACAGATTACAATTTTTAACGACGCCGTATCGCCATATCGGTTAGCGGAATCTAGTTTCCAGTAGGTAACTTTACATTATACACTATATGTACAGCGGTCGTCGTCAGTGAATTTGTGTTCATTGCGTATTTATTTTTTTACGTATATTACGCCGATAATAATCATGTTGAAATTGTCGTCAACATAAAAATAAAAAAAAAAAAAGCAAGAGTTGCTCTGTACCTTTTAGAATTTCCTAACGAAACCTTACAGCGTGATCTCTCCCGTGTTACTTTTTGTGGGTTTGTAGAAAATCTGTATCTTGTTCGCAACATTCTTGCGATAACTCAGCGTGCATAAAAAAAATAGACAAAGGAAAATTACATTTTTTTTATAATAATTTCGAATTAATGTAAAACAAAAATGTTTTTGTTAAATATGTCACGGTTTTTATTATAAATTTTGGCGTAAATATAAACATAAGTTTTTTATTACACATTAAATCCGCGCTCTGGTTACAACAGTCGAACAAGTTTAGACTCAAGGAGTAGAGATAGGAAAATCGGTTTCATCGTAAACCCTTCCCTACGGTGCGTTTTTTTTTTTATTGTATTAATCTAATAAAACATTAATAAATATTTATACAATATTGTATTGTAGAGGCGACGCAGTTTTTTATTTTTTTTTTTTTTTACCAGGCGAACAATCTCTGAAATTCTGGATGAGGGATGGGTGGTACCTACCCGTCATAAATAACACGTCCATCCGTCCAATCGGTAGTCGAATACGATTGGCCAATTATCGGCCAATCCGGCACCGTCTGTTCGGCAGCACTAATAGGAACTCGTGTACAGTGTGTCGCCAGGCGGTTTTTTTTTTTTTTTTGTCGATCAATCTGCACCGTGGATTTAGAACCACTAACCCGCAGTTCCGGAATGCGCGGCGTTTTACTTTCACATACGGTTGTAATAAAAAAAAAAAAAAATAAATATTATATTATATTATATTATTATTTTGCGTTTTGAAAACGTTGTGCGGATCGGATCGGATCTAACAGCAACCGGATTACACCGATTGTCCGACGGGCGCGCCGTTAAAACTCGGGCGAAATACCGCGGCGTCTAACATGCGGATACTTACCGAGTCGTCCAGTCATCGCTTTTTTAAATTATTAATTTTTTTTTTTTTTTTTTTTGTTTAGGTACCGCGGTGTTTTACCGGGGTCGGTCCGACGTCATAGCGAACTTGGCGGCCGCCTAGGGTGGCGCTAGTTCGGGGCCGGCAAATCTCGACAAAAAATCAAAAAAAAAAAAAAAAAAAAAAATATAAAAAAAGAATTTATAACATTACTACTTACAGAAAATGTTAGCGAAGCGTTTCATATCGCTGCGATAGAAATTACGGATGTAATTATATGATAGTGAGATTAATCGTAAAAAGTAAACGTTTCAGAAGTATTGCCAGTTAATACTGTTAAAAATAAATAGTAATCCAATATCAATAATACAGAAATAGTACAAAAACATAAATATAAATTCGGAATCCTAAAATTAATTTAAATAAAAAAAAAAAAAGAAACAAAAATTATTTGTTTAAAGGTATCTCTAGTAGAGTAGCTGGTATTGGACTTTCCACTAAAAAACCGTCAAAATCATTGTTCTAATGTCTACCTACACAAATGAAATATCTAAATTAGTATAATTATTACCGTCAAGGTAATTGTATTTTATAGATTAAATAAAAAATTTGATTATTTCAATAGATGCAAAAATTGTATTGTACGCTCTAATTGAAGTAAAATATGATAGAATGCAATTATCTGACGATAAAAAAAAAAAAAAAATAATATTAATAATAATTGGCTGTTTTATTATTTAAACAATGGTTTATTATCATTAAAACAATTCAATATTGAGATGAAAAAAAAAAAAAAAAAAAAAATAACGTTTCTTTCCGTGAACTACATCGAATTGAATGCATACTATTCGATTACTTCATACCTTATTATAATTTCAACTACGTCGTAAGTTTAGATGTACGGCTAAAAAATGATTGTTCTGAATGACGCAAGTATAGAGAATCGTTACTGTCGTCGTGATGTAACAAATATATATATATATATATAATTATTGTTCGTTTGTTTTTTTACGTTATAAAAGTATTACGATAATCGGTTTTTTTGTTTCGTTTTTTTTTTTTTTACAACAAAACCACTCGTATATGATTTCATACCGCACGTTTTAATTGACGTTAAAAAATTGCATATATTATACGAGTAAAACATGCCGACAGTAACACTATGCATCCGTCCGCTAGGTGCATTTTTATCTTTTCTATTGCCCGGCTATTATTATTATGCACGTAGGTAGGCGCTACACATACGTGTGTATATATATATTTTTTTTTTTTTTTTTTAAGTACGGGGTGCGGCAAAGCCGACTGACGAGTTTTGATGGGCTAATATGATTTTAATTTAAATCAGTATTCAATTCCATTTTTAAAATTTATTTTTTGAAAATTATATCTCCAAGATGGCGGCCGTCAGCATAGATACACTGTTGTTAGACGATCTCTGAAGCTCGCATATGATTTTCGGCACATTTCGACTGGTATGGCCTCGACTTCCGCGGTGATTTTCTGTTTAGTTTCTACAATGGTATGTGGGCGATGTCTGAAAACCTTATCCTTAAGGTAGCCCCAGAGGAAAAAATCACACATGCTTAAATCTGGGGACCGTGCTGGCCAGCCTATGTCTCCTCTCAGAGAGACTAACCGCCCAGAGAACATTTGTCGCAAGACAGCAAGTGAAATTCTAGCCGTGTGCGCTGAAACCATACATCTCTCAAATCGTGTTCTTCAGCCATTTCCTTCCAACCTATGCTGCAGATAAGTTTCCAACATCACAACATATCGAGCGGACGTGACAGTGACGGTCCTGTCCTCCAGCTGCAGATTTTCGGGGGTTCTTACCGTTCCGGGTGCTCCGTGTCCAAGTCTACATAGGGTATATTCAGTTTCTTCCAAATGCCGTATCCACAATTTAATAGTGTTAGCAGAAGGAACAGATTCAGGCACGTGGAATGCCGGAGTGTATACCCCTTTGTGTAGCGATGATTATTTTCGTAATACGCACGCACGACGAAACCGCGATGTACAACACCTGTACAGACCATGATTACGAATAAAAACGGCATTACCTTACAATTCGAAATATACCACTTATTAAGGCCTGCTCTTATCTTATCACAGGCTCAATGACCTCATTAAACTCGTCAGTTGGCTCTGCCGCACCCTGTATATTATTGTAACAATTTGAGATATCGTTCAAATATAGTTGCAACGGCATAACAATATTGTGCGATTAAACGATATTCCCGGTTTTAGAATATTGGAAATGGAAAATTACAAAGCGTATAAAAAAAAAAAAAAAAAAAAAGTACGATGGTTTGCTTAAACGAGACTCGTTGTCCTAATATCGTAATTACGGATCGGCTGTACAGGCGGTCGTAGGAAATCCGTTTTGTACTCGAAATGGAAAATGTTAATATTATAATATGAAATAATATTAGGAATTTTATTCCGTTGAAAAACCGCTCGTCCGGGGGAACTTCTGATTAAATCCGAAACGAAAGTTTTGCGAATATATATTATTAGAGCGAAGCCAAGCCGTGTCAGCAGCGTTTCATAAAAATTGAAAAGACGGTGTACGAGTACGACGGCCGACAACTTTTATGCGTACGAGTTTATGTAATCCTACAGCGGACAACCGTCTGACAAAATTTCCTTTGATTTATTCGTGCGATTCGATTATAAAAAAACTGTGTTTTTCAATACGGCTACGAGCGCCGGACAACTATTTTTTCGCGTCGTATATTTTGTTATGACGGGGGCCATAGGCGTGCGCGGTTTTATTTGCACGCCGAAAACATTGCGATCGAAAGACCGTTCTGAGCGTAGTGTTTCGTTATCCCGTAGCCAAGGTAACCACCCAAAGTACAAAAAAAAAAAAAAAAAATAACCTATCGTTATTTGTTCTTATTATTCGGAAACCCATTCGGGTACCTGGATAATGTTTTCAAACGAAAAGTAAGCGGCGAAAAATCCACACGTTTTAAAATAACCTTTGCGGTATTTACTGTCTAAGACAGTGATGGGCAAACTTTTTTAATGGGGGGGCCACAAAGTTTAAGAAATTCTAGAGGAGGGCCAGATATTAATTAATAGAATTATAGAAAAAATGCATTTTGTGTTTAAGCTTTATTAAATCATATAATAGGCATGTGAAATATATGGAATTGTTTTTGATTTTCCATAATATTTTCGAAAGCAGGTTCCAGCTGTGACGAAGCAACTTTCAACAGCGAGAAAAGGTGTTCATCAGTCAATCGATTTCTGATTGAGTTTGTCCGCAATTTCATGGTGGAAAAAGTCTGTTCGCACACATAAGACGACGCAAACATAGCGATAATTTTCTGGGCGTGAGCAATTATCTTTGGGAATTCAGCTTTCGGCAGTGCTCTATAAAAAATCTAGTTTTGTGGAATTCAAGAACAATTGCTTTAAATGGGTACTGCACTGCATTTCAATAATTTAGACTCTAAGGGCACGAACAGGTGGGAAATTTCAAAAAAATAAAAAAACTATTTCTAGTAAAACAACGCCGGTAGGTGTAAATATTGAAAAATGTAAAAAGTCCATAGGTTTATGTTCAAGTCGACACAGCTTGACCTTATCTGATTGAGCGGAAATTTATTGAATTTCGTTTTTTATTATTTTTTATATTCACAATAAGACGTTTTTGCCTATATATATATTTTGCTATTTACGTCTATGGATATCTTTAGGTAAAATTGTACGCGACATTTACAACCAGGGTTCCGTTAATGTGATCTTTATTTATTTTCGTTTGGTAATTGAAAGTCTTCGTGTACATATTCATAATGTATCTGAACCTAGGTGTATTTTAGCTGGGGATGTGCCACGAAAAATGATGGGCCATATATCATTACCCCATCCTAAAATTTTTTAAAAAAAAAGGCGGTCATATTTGTATGCCTATGTTTTACGAAAACATTATTTTATAATGTATATCTGAATAAATAGACAAGTACTATCACGGTTGGTAGCGGTTGCCGGTTTGGTTTATTGGTTGCTCTATAACAATTTGTACATTTAATGAAATAAAGTCCAGAAAATTGTAATTTTTAGCTCACGGCCTCTACCTAGATTCCCCTGCACCTGTACACAGCTTAGGTCACGATATGCTAATTAATAGCACTGGGATTTCTATGGACTTTGCATTTTTTTTTTCTAAAGCTTTTTTCTGTGCGACGCTCGTCAAATCCGTTTCATGTACTTCTCTATAAGAATTAGAAAGTTTATTTTGCATTTTTTAACCAATCCAAAGGTTTCACGGTATTTTCTTTAATATGTAGAACATTTTTTTTTTTTTTTTTTTAACAATATTTGAATAGAGTGAACGATTAAAAAGTAGTTAATAATATATGTCCACCAAATTACGTAAATTAATATTAAAAAAAAAAAAACACTTGTAATAAAATTTTTTTTTTTGTTTACCGTTTAAGCAATTATAAATAAATAAAAGGCATTTTTATAGTGTATTTTTTTGCGATTTTTCAGGGCATTCATAATCCCGGCCCTACTTTACTAATATGTTTTACTATGGAAAATTAAATTTTTTTTTTTTTCTTCTTGTAAGTGCGTAGATGCTTTTGAGCATCACAGTGTCAGTGGTGCCAAAGTCAATTGCTCAACATACTCGCCCGCCAAAAATTGTACGGTATTCATTAAATAAAATTGTGACTGTGTCGGTGGTTATTAGTTCTTGAACCAGGCTGCTCACGCGTAAAACCGTGGCACAGACCGGCCCGGCCCGATAGAATGGGAAGGGGGAAAAAATGGATTTACTCGTGTCGTGTCCGTCGGAATTGGATTTATATTTAATTTTTTATTTATTTAGCGGTTTCGAAGAAGTTCTGTATTAGTGTCAAATGGTTTTAGGCGCACGTTGGACGTGTGCTGAGAAGTAAAAAAAAAAAAAATTGCCGCCGAGTCGTGACAGTAATTGTATCGCCGGTTAAACAGTTACGGGCACCCGTCCGGCCCACCCAATAACGCGTCGTTCGTTCCCCTCTACTTAATCGATAATGGAAATTGTATCTTTTTTTTTTTTTTTTAAGGATCAACAGTGTTGATAAATAGAATTGAAGTTAGCAAAAAAAAAAAAAAAAAAATTATGTATATAAATCGTACACTCTATTAACCATAAACACACGACAGTGTAACGACTAAAAGCAACCGCGTTTATAACGAGTAACGACGTATAATTGCACGGCTGTCGGTGGCTGGCAAAATCGTTGAACGCAACGGCCGTTCCGGTGTTTTTTTGGTTTTTTTCGGTCTAGTCGTGCCGACAAAAAAAAAAAAAAAAAAAACACCCGGCAGTTCTCTCCACTCCGTGTCAGAGGGTTTATTATTTTTTTTTTTTTTTTATTGAAATAATATTGTCCGAACAAATCAAATTGTCTTATTTTTAAAAAAAAAAAAAAAAAAAACTCCCGCACGAGCGCCGTAAATCGATTATTTGAAAACAAAAAAAAAAAATAATAATTTCGATACGTATTATCTCCGGTACGCGAATACGGTGCAATTAAAACCGTTATTAAGACGGTTGATTGAAAACCGGATACCCGCGGACAGGAATATGGTAAAAGTCCGCACAGCGGTCAGGCCGAATTCCATGTCGAACCCACCACGGTGACGAACTCGACTAAACGTATTAGGGACGGAGACCCCCCGAGTAAGACCGTCAATGTGTTCACCGTTGCCGTCGGCCGAATATTATTTCGCAAACACAACGCCCGGTACTGGACCGCGGACCATAATTGTATCAAAAATTTTTGTTTTTTCATATGGCATATTATTATTAATTGGTGAAAACTTTTAAATAAACATATAGTAAACGTTTAAACGAGAGAAAATACTGGATAAACTATAAACGTAACATATAAATACAATAGAGTGACTGCAAACACATCTCTCGCTCTAAAGGTGAGCTTTCGGGCCGATCTTGTGCCTCGCCGTCTCATTTGTGAAGCCCTACTGTCCCTCCTTCGTACTTTACAAGAGGCCAGGTACCTGTGCAACGTGTTCGATGGTTTGGACCTGTCCACACTGGCCGAGTGGTGTATCTACCATTTTCCATTTATTGAAAAGGAAATTACATTTTCCCCGTTCTGTTCCAATTCGGTTTAGAGCGGTCCACATCGCCCGCGGGAGTTCAAAACCCGGGACTCTCCGGGTTGGATCGTTGACGAGAAGGCCATTTACGGCGTTTTCATCTCTCCAAATTTTCTTCCGCAAATCCTCCGGGACATCTGTTGTACACTCGATAGACCCAAATAGGGTGTCTGGATTTTAAATGGCGCATCATATATGTCGTTGTGAACTGGGAGGCGTGTCGAGTCTCTAGTATTTTTTTTCGTTGCCGCATATCTGCGTATTTCTGGTGTGGCTATATTTGAGATTACCCGGAGCCACTGCACCTTCGTCGACCAAACACAACCTGATATTATTCTCACTGTATTGTTTAATTCCACATCTAATTTTTTTCGTGTGCGCACTCCTCCCCCATACTGGGGGCACGGTATTCCGCAGCACTATACACCAAATCCAAAGCAGAAGTGCGAAGGACATTAGCACTCTGCACCTACCCCGGTTTGATTGCATCAAATATTATACAGGGTGTTTCAAAATGATTCATCCGATTACGAACTGATATAGTTCGGCAACGGTTAATCGCAGGTTAATGACCAATGTATTAATGGAAAGATTAGATAACTAAGTTTATTTTAAGTTATCTAGTTGTTAAATTTGGCACCGTAATCGTTAGTGACGTAACTTAATTAGTTGTTATCGAAATGTCGACCGAGCAACAAAAGGCGTTTTGTGTGCTCCGCTTTGAGAAGTGCGAGTCTGTTATTACCGTGCAGCGTGATTTTCGTCGAAAGTTTAACATTGAACCTCCAACAGCCCACAGTATTCGAAGATGGCATAAAACCTTCCAAGAAACTGGTTGCTTATGTAAAGGGAAATCATCAGGTAGACCAAGAACTTCGGATGAAAATGTTGAACAAATTCGAGAAAGTTTTGTAAGAAGTCCATAGAAATCAGTTCGTCACTACTGCAAGCCGATGGAGATGATTTCATTTTACAACAAGATGGAGCACCACCACATTGGTCCTTAGAAGTACGCAAATTTCTTAACGATCAGCTACCACAGAAATGGATCGGTCGCTGTAGTGCTAATGACGCTACATTTTGTCCATGGCCGGGGCGGTTCGCCGGATCTTACAATATGTGATTTTTTTCTCTGGGGTTACATAAAAAGCATTGTTTATGTACCTCCCCTTCCAAAAGATCTTGACGAATTGAAAAGTCGCATTACAGACGCCATCAACTTGGTTACAGTCGACATGCTTCAACAGGTTTATGAGGAATTTGAATATCGCTTAGATGTGTGTCGTGCAAGTAAGGGGGGTCACATTGAACATTTATAAGCATTGTACCTAAAACTGAAAAATAATCCATTAAAATGTAAAATTAATTCTAACATGATCAATCAAATTTTACAATAAATATGATTATTTGAAATCGGATGAATCATTTTGAAACACCCTGTATAATTAAATTAATATTAATTTTATCACACGTAGTCCGTTTATTGTTAACAGTGTTTTTCCTAATAAAAAAAAAAATTGATTATTTCAATTATTTCGTGTCCAATGGCTGCCCGCGTATGGAATATGCATATACGCGCTTACGATTATAGGTGGGCCTCGAAGATTTTTTATTTTTTATTACAAAATCGGTGTGCCGCACAACCGGCCGGGAACCGTTGTGTAATATTCAAACAACACGCGACGAATTATTAATTACTGGTAGACTCCGGGGACATTTGTCGACCGGGCAGAAAACACGCGAAGCCCGCGACGATTGCATTGCGTCGATTTAGCCGTTTTACTAACACTGTGATTGGCCGACGGCGACGTCGCGCTAAAGCCGCCCGCCCATGTCGTGATTGTTATTGCGCGCGGTTCGGCAACCTGTCACTACGACACAGTCCGACGGCTAACGGAACGCGCAGAGTAGAAAATTAACGATTTTCAATGCGTTTTATATAGGATTTCAAACGATCACTGTAATACGACGAGGTGATCGCCGACATAAAAAATATAAACGATTTCCATCCGGTTTCTATAACATAACGTATGCGAATTGTTTGCATATTCAATATTACTTTCTACTCGATTTCAGAGTTATTTCAGACTCAACATTCTAAATGCATTCGTCAAAAAGTAATTATTTTTTTTTTTTTTATATTTCACGTATATCTCGAGCTGATCTCGCGGTTTTCGTGTACATCCGATTTACAGTCTTATAAAACAATTGACCGCCCTCGTCTTCTCGTCATCAATCGTCTGGAGATCACGCCTCCGGTATGTACCCCGTCTACCCTACCGAGCTCTTCTAAATCCGATTTACAGTCTTATAAAACAATTGACCGCCCTCGTCTTCTCGTCATCAATCGTCTGGAGATCACGCCTCCGGTATGTACCCCGTCTACCCTACCGATCTCTTGTACGGCCCTATCCTCGGTCTGCTCCGTCCAATGTAACCAATGTCTACGTCCCTTCGCCGCGCTACCGAGACGCGGTGTTTCCTTTTTTCGGACTTCCCCGTGTGTTATATTCCTCTCTGTCCGCCGAGTCTTGAGCATTTTCCCAGAGCACTGTCAGGTTGTATTTTCTCATCTGTACCGGAACAGTCGAGGTTTTGCGGAATTATACGGTCGCGTCCCGCACGTAGAGAGCTATACATTTTCCTAGCAGGGTCCCAATATTTCCGGTCAACGGATGCCCGTAACTTGATGTATACGTTCAAGTGTGTAATCATCACGATGCACATGTCGCGTGCACGACAAACGTGTTATTTTATCGTAAATATTCGAAATCGTATCCGGAATACCCGCGAATTTCCGAAATAAACCGTCCGAATGGAAAACAAACACGGACGGGAGAAAAAAAAAAATGAAAAAAAAATCCGTTTGTTTCCATACAATATGACAACAATAATAACAATAATCGATTTTCTCTTGCGCGTACCCGTACGCGTAAAAACACACGTCGGCGCACAACCGTATCGATACGTAAATTAGTCTTTTCGTTCATTTTTATAATATCGTATTGTACAGAGTAAAATATCTCTCGGGGGGGGGGGGGGGATAAAAAAAAAAAAAAAGGTGTGCGTGCACCGTCTGCTGTTGTACGTCCAATAAAATGCGAAATATTATAGAAATAGTTAGTAAATTTCGAATGTGGACGAGGAGAAAGCGGCCATAAAAAAAAAAAAAAAAAATATCGTTATTTCTATTTTGAAATCTTTTTCCTTATTCGGATTGCTAATGCTGATGAGACCGTTGCGCGTTATTCGGCCAATACGATATTTTGTCATCGTTCACCATTCGCATTACAAAAAAAAAAAAAAAAAAACCATTATAATACTGTATACACGACCTCTTATGAAAATTGCATTGTTACCGAATAATTGTCGGTTTCCCCCCCACACACCCCATTCCGTTCTGAACGTAGCCAACGGGCTACATTAGTTTTAGTACATTTTGTTCGTTTGTTAGTTTTTTTTTCTTTGTTTTTTATCTTCTCGGCAGACGTTTTTTCGATTCGTATTATTATACTCGTCATTTTTTACCAGCACGCCGTACGTGTAAAACAGAGACGGTCGCTGGTTAGTGTACGGCAATCCAATATGGATTTTTTTTTTTTTTAATTTTTTTGTATTATCGCGGCAATTATATGTGTACACGCAAAACTGGGTTTTCGATTTTTTTTTTTTTTTTTTGTTTTTAAAGCTTGGCTGTGCGATTGTACGCGTTAGGTACTTCTGAACGAGAATAAGAAAGTTCGTATTTGCATTTCGGGACAAATTTCATTTTTTTTTTTTTTTTTTAGATCACATTGGGGTTTTAGAGAGCATTTTTTGAGTTTATGTATCCGAAATTTGAATTAAAAATTTTATTTGCAGATTTTATACACGGAAACGTGATTTTTATATAAATTTTAATGGTATAATACGACAAACTATTAAACTAACGTTGATAATTTTTTAGAATCACTAGATTTCCTGTATAACAATCTGACAGCAATAATAATAATAATAATAATCGACTATATCGGTACGATATCAACACGTGGTTTATTATTTATTAAAAATTAACGCCCAGTCGATTGCGTACGTTTGTCGAAGAATTTGTCTGTAATATTTTTTCTACCGACGGATTGATCGGTTATTCAGCGAGATATGCACTGTAAAAGTTGCTGCTGAAAAAAATATTTACCGTATCCTTTGTCAAGAGACAAACATATAAATGTATTATCTAAATCTATTTGTAAAAAAAAAAAAAAAATGCAATCATTAATAGAAATAATTTTTTTCTAGATTAAAAGAAGACCCAGTTCAATGGCTCGAATTAAAAAAAATGTATTTATATGTTTTTGTCTAATTTCTTTATCGAAATTATTAAAAATAAACACATTTTAGTGCAGTATTTAGAATTTTTAGGGAATAAAAGCGTTTTTTTTTTTTTTTTTTAATGTATAATTTATGCTTTTATGTGGCATTACATTCATAGTTCTTTTTTATAAGCTATTACGATTCAATTACAAACAAAATGTTTACTTACGTGGGAAAATAGAATCTCGTATATACTTATCTAATCGCGATCTAATTTTTATGAACGTTCGAAGTTCTGATTTTGACGGAAATCATAAAAACCATGACATTTCGTCTGTTAATTTCGATTTTGCGTTTTGTTGTCATTCGTTGAATAGATTTAGATCTTTTTAACTGAACACTGCGATATGACGATGTTCAAAATAGTCCGATTTTTTTTTTTTAAATTATTCATGGTTATTGGTAATTTTTTTTTTTACGTCTATACAAATATTGGATCATTTATTTATATTTGCGTTTAAATCCAAATTTTCGTTGAGATTCGTTAAAAACACAAAACAATTGTGTTATTTATTTTCTATAGATACAAATTAATATGACCTTATCAACACAGGTATAGCGGAACTTCACTCGGAATCGTTTTTCGATTGCAATGATTAGTTTTCGCGTAAAAATTATATCGCATATGTCCAGTGGTGTATTTCGGATGATTTTCCGGGGGTGTCCAAAGTTTTAGGAACATTACAAAACCGTTTTCAGAACTTTTTACTGATAAAAAATGTCATTGAACTTACTTTTATTCGAAAAACCACGTCAAACACTTGACTAGTAGTTTTATATTCGAAACTCTGGTATACCGATAAATTGAAGGTTAACACTAAATACATTTAACATTAATCGATTTATTATTTATTAGTCAAAAAACTGACTTTTTTTTTTTTTTTTTTGTTTAATTCGGCCGATGTCCAGACTCGGAAAACACTCCACCCCCACCCAAATATAAAAAAATAGTCCACCGATTATATTCTAAATTTCCGAATTTCCACCTACAATAGTGCTCCGCCCATGGTACAGACTAAGTCGGCGGTTTTTTTTTTTTTTTGTTTTGTTAGATATAATATTAAAATGAGGGTTCGGGACTTGGTAAACTTTAGAACACGACAGTAAACGTTAAAATTTTAACACTGAAAAACCGTAAAATCAGCATAATAATCCAAAAAAATAAGCATATTTATTATTCAAGTAGGTATTAGTATAATATATATATATATATAAAAAAAAAAAATATATATATATACAAACATTTTGCATAAAATGTTGAATCTTCCTTAGGCACTTGTGCTTACACGAAAATTATAACGAGCTACGAGTTGTAGTAAACAAAAACAAACAATTGCGTTATTGTTTGTTTTTTTTTTTTCCGATTAGGCGCTTCTCTTAAGTGTACTGATCCATTAAAAATCGTATAGTTTTTGTAAATCCATGGACAAAAAGAATGAAAAAAAGCAGCGCCGAAGCTGAACCAAAATAATCGTTTTACTGGAAAACCTATGGAATACTCGAAAATATACCCATTCGAATATCCGTACCGAATTATCGCGTGTAAACAGAAATGAATTTATTTCGCACGCCGCTGTATTTTATAATGATAAAAAAAAAAAAAAAAAAGAAAAAACAAACGGTTATTTCACGAACGACACTATATTAATGATATTATTATTAATATTATTATCGGTCGTGTCGTTGATGAATAAATAAACGTATCGGGTATACCAGACCAATAAATCGTACGATTTTATAATAATTTCCCGGCGCTTATTGCCACAGTATTTGCGCAGTGTTTTCGGCACCTGTTATATAACCGGCGGCGGCGATGTCGAACAATAACGACACGGTCGCGGACGGCAACGGGTTTTTTTTTTTTTTCCGATTAGGCGCTTCTCTTAAGTGTACTGATCCATTAAAAATCGTATAGTTTTTGTAAATCCACGGACAAAAAGAATGAAAAAAAGCAGCGCCGAAGCTGAACCAAAATAATCGTTTTACTGGAAAACCTATGGAATACTCGAAAATATACCCATTCGAATATCCGTACCGAATTATCGCGTGTAAACAGAAATGAATTTATTTCGCACGCCGCTGTATTTTACAATAAAGCCGCACGTGCGTGCGAATGCAATGAGTCCCGAACCTTGATTACAATATATTGGCCGTGTAGGTATTAATCGACCTACAGGATGACCAAACCCAATAATACGGAGCGTGTAAACTATAATTGAATATGGTCCGTAACATGGTCAGTGTTGACGAATATTCCGGGACGGGGACAACGAAACGTTTTCTGTCTATTTC
The DNA here is from genome assembly GCA_956483605.1 of Tuberolachnus salignus. NCBI lineage: Eukaryota > Metazoa > Arthropoda > Insecta > Hemiptera > Aphididae > Tuberolachnus > Tuberolachnus salignus. The sequence goes on along the minus strand of OY101433.1, from coordinate 6,000,501 downwards.
GCGATTCTGTGGTACGGGGGGAATGTAAAGTAAAAAAAAAAAAAAAAAAAATGATAAAAAGACAAAAAAAAAAAAAACCAAACCAAACGGCTATTTCACGAACGACGCTATACACCGCCCTATTGTTATTGTTATTGTTATTATTATTATTATTATTATTATCGGTCGTGTCGTTGATGAATAAATAACGTATCGGGTTATACCGGACAAATAATAAATCGTACGACTTTATAATAATTTTCGTCCACTTATTGCGACAGTATTTTCGGTACCTATTATATAACCGGCGGCGGCGGCGGCGATGTCGAACAATAACGACACTGTCGCGGATGGCAACGGATTTTTCATTTTTTTTTTTTCCCCTATAATATTACCGGTCGGTCGTTCTGTAGCAATAACGTATACGATTGTCGGTCTGCGAGTCGCGGGCTAATCACGAAAACGACAACAACAATGTTATTATTGTTATTATTGTTATTATCGTTATTGTCGTGTTACGTAGCGTACGGTGCCGACGACGACGGGATGGATTCAATACATATCATGTCTGGGCGGATTCGAAACGGAGAAAGAAAATGCGTACGGAAAAAAACAAAAACCCGACAACACAATAACCGCCCGGTTATTCCGTCATCCGGCTTATTACGTATTATTACGATAAACGTAACGACACGGACGACCGGTGAAGTGTACGCACTTGCCTGAGCAAACAGTATTACTTGCCTGGGCAGGTACTAAACAAGAGCCTACTCGACTCGGACGCACTCGGGACGTCAACGCTAAGACGTCAAGAACGCCGCACTTAGGTGCATCGTACAGGGTACGTCGTGCTGTTATCGTGTCGGACGTGGTTTTTTTTTTTTTTTTTTTTTTTAATATTAATTACCGCGCGTAGGTTACGTTATTCGAATGTAAACGATTATTTTTTCTTTCTTTCTTTAGTTTTTTTTTTTTTTATTATTTGTTTCTTTCGATTAACGTCGCGTTTAAATTTCGCCGGTTATTCCGCACGACGAACGGTTTCACTCGAACTCGAAATGCCAATATCAATGAAATCGGCGTGTTTGGTTATTTACGACTAGAGCCGAGTACTTGTAGCTCCAAGTAAACCACCGATTATGCACATTAAAACCCCAATAATATCCACTGCCAATATGCTCGAATTCCCCTAGTATACGGAATCGTTCCTGTCCCGTCGCGAAATTTTACGATACACGCAACGTGTTTAGTGTTTTTAAAAAAATAATATTAAACCAATCGGCGATTCTCTGTCGTTTCTAACTGTATTAAATGCATCTCAATAGGTAAAACAATAGGGAAACTATGCCCCAAAAAAAAACACAAAAAATAAACTCTAAATATGCGTTTAACGCAATATAAAAATAGAAATTGATTTAATTGGAGAGTAGACGTTAAACGGGTACATTATTTTATTGATTGGAGACTGATAATAATTATTTTTTTTTATAGACGGATTTATTAATATGTTTAGTCTAACCCAAACCGTCCGGCATTTCAATGTTAAAACAGTAAACGTAGACGAACAGTTGACACGGATTACGGATAAGGATAGACGCACGCACGCAGACGGCACAACCGACACTAAAATATTATACTATTAACGAACAAAACGATTGGCGATAGTGCAACGAAATATTTTGTTATCGTTTATGGAATCGTTATCGTCCCCTATCGGCAATTTTACTATTTAGACAGCGTGTTTTCTATTAAAAAAAATAATATTAATAACTGGGAAATTAATCTAATCGGCGGTCATCCTAGCAAACGCTGGGTACAAACGTGCGTCGGCCAACAACCATACAATATGATAAAAATTAATTTAATTTTAACAATTTCGTTTGTATTGCTAAATGAAATAAAATTGTCGTTGGAGAAAATATCGAGAAAACTATCAATTAAGTATTAAGTATTTCCTTAAAGAGTATACAACGGAAGAAATATGCCCTAAAATCAAAAACAACAAAAAAAAAAACCTCAAAATATGCATTTGTCTTAGCGTAAAACGCATTTGTTTCTTACTGCACTAATATTTTGATTGTGTAAAACATTTGCGCGAATGCTAAATGTCCTCTGCCCTAATAATAATATGGCAACTGTATCCAACAAAATTCCAGATTAAGTACAAAAATAATATTTAAAATTTGTATAAAAAAGTCACGAAATCTCATGATATTTAAGTACAGAAAATGTAAATATAAATTTATATTGTATTTTTATATTATGTGTTTAGTGTCTGTATATATTCATGTTCTATTATGTTGTAATTCGTAAAATATGCCCTAAAATCCAGAAAAAAATCTCAAAATATGCATTTGTCTTAGCATTAAAACGTATTCGTTTCTTATTCTGTTTTTTTTTTTTTTGATCGTGTAAAACAAATATGCATACACTACAAGTCCTCTAACCTATTTATAACACATTATGTGCTATCGAAAATCAAGTGATTGATAAATACTCGAATTGTTTTAATAATTGCTTTACTAATAAATGCTCTGCCCTAATAATAATATAGCAACTCTATCCAACATGTTTCCAGATTAAGTACAAAAATAATATTTAAAATTTGTATAAAAAAGTCACGAAATCTCATGATATTTAAGTACAGAAAATGTAAATATAAATTTATATTGTATTTTTATATTATGTGTTTAGTGTCTGTATATATTCATGTTCTATTATGTTGTAATTCGTAAAATATGCCCTAAAATCCAGAAAAAAAATCTCAAAATATGCATTTGTCTTAGCATTAAAGCAAGTCCTCTAACCTATTTATAACACATTATGTGCTATCGAAAATCAATTGATTGATAAACGCTCGAGTTTATTTAATAAATGTTTTACTAATCTACTAATCTGGTTTACCGTTCGCCATATCCACTTTGTTATTTTCTCGCATACGGGGCAATTGTAAAATCGTTGTAAATTATTACAAATAAAATCGGATATAGCCGAGGGGCCGGAACGCGGTTTTAGCTGAGCCGGTTGAAACCGGTAAATAAGAATTTTTTACGATTTAACGTAACCATAACCGGAGCGAGAACAGTAAAACGGAAAATCGTTTCGTTTTTTTTAATTTTTTTTTTTTTTTTTGTTTTAACCCGAAGATTATCTGAACGGTAACCTATACCGAAACCGATTTATTTTTCAATATTGATTAATTGGTTTTTTTTTTTAGATAGGAATTTTAAACTAAATACCAAAAATAAAAAATAAAAAAAACGATTAATTTTCCTTCGTGTGTTAATTAGTGATGTGACATAAAATGTCCGGATTATCCGAAAAACCAATAAATCCACGTTATTAAATTCAATTCAATTTTTTTTTTTTTTTTATATGATCAATAATTAAAAATTAAAGTAAAAATAATAAAAAAAATGTCATGTTAAACATTTCATTTTTTAATAGATATTTCGGCAAAAAAATAATAACGTAAATATTTACGTATTTCGACTATTACATAAAAACCCGCGCCCTAGTCGTAAGTCTACGGATGTATTTCAGAGTCGCAGCGATCGGGCTTGGATATAGTGGCATTGGCGTTCCCGTTTGATTAAATGAACAAATTAATGAATTTTTTTTTTGGCCATGCTGCCCATTGTCCATTAGCCATAATAATTTTACCCAATACTTACGCTCGCGGACCACTGACCACCGTGCTATAATTATTTAATGAATTTATTTCGTAGAGGCCACCCATAAATTAAATCGTGTGAAATTGAATTAGACCTCTAAATCCCCGGCCCTAGCTGTGACCACTATTGTTGTACGTAGGTTCGTAGTGACGTCAGCGGGTCGTGTTCGCATCTACGCGTGTAATTGTTGTGGAAACCATAACGAAAATTGAATATTTTTTTTATTTATTAATTTTATTGTGTCAATACAACCAACCAACTATTCTTGCAATATTATTACAATTTATAATAATTTTGTAATGTAAATGTTCACAGCAGTATTTACAGTTATTACAATATCTATAAATTTTGGTTAGCTCATAAGAGTCTAGGTCAGTATCAGAGGTTGAGGTGTTTTCATTGGGTTCTAGTAGGATATCCTGGGGTAGTCGAGGTTTGAGTCTTAGGTTGGTGGATCTTCTGCCAATTTTGTGAAGTGAAGTGCTCCGTCAACTTTGTGATGTTTTTCGTGGAAATTCTCAAATTGTTGTGTTGTCCAGGGGACAGGTATGGTAGGCCCGTATAGTTGTGTAGTTGTTTGTTTCTCATGAACCAAGGGGCCTTTAGGGCTATTCTTAGAAATTTATTCTGGAAGGTTTGTAAATTTTCAATTTTTTTTTTTTTTTTGAGGCAGCTAATTTTTTGTTAATTCGTATTTTCCAGCTTAGCTTCTCATCGAGGTGTAGACCCAGATATTTTACCGAGTCGTCTTTGTTGTTCCAATTTATTTCTTGATTGTTAATTTGTAGTAAGGTGGGATTTACGTATTTTCTAAGTGTAAATATTTTTGCTTCGCTTTTGGTTGGGTTTAGTGATAGTTTCCATTTTGCGGACCATTGGGATAGTTCGTCGAGGGAGCTTTGTAGGTCTCTTAAAAAAAAAAAAAAAAATTGAATATTGTTCACAGTGTATCGAATTTATTTATTCAAAACACAAACTATTAAAAATGTACAAATAAAATATTGCGATTTCTTCGCTATAGATTATCGGTTATCCGTGCGTTTATTTTTTATTCATTACTCCGATTCGTCTTCGCCCAACTCTGCCACACGGATCGCACTTTTGTATACTTATACGCAAGTATAAAGATTCCGAATTTTACTATGACGCGCGTGTGTATTTTAACGTGTTTTTTTTTTTTAACAGCTTTTCGACGAGAAATCTCGATTTTTGAACTCCATGGATGGCGTTTGACGGGGAAACGAACGGAGAATAACATCGAATAATAATAACGCATTATCGTACACGAAAAACGAATTACCGGATTTTTCTATGCGGTTTTTCGTGCACACAATTTGATTGATTTCGTATAAACGCTCGGCAGTAATACGATACAAAGGCTCTAAAAATTTGTTCTCGCGGTGATATAAAAACACCGGAAAATCTGTAATCGTCATAATAATTCCATAAGCGTTTAAAGTTCAAAATTTTACGAAAACCGTAAACAAAAACAAAAATAAATATTATTTGTTATTGTGTTTCGATTTATGCGAATACAATATATTTAGCGCGAAAAAACGCTCGACGATTCGATAATCGTCTTGTTTTTCCGGTTTAAAACAAATAAACGGAGATGTTTGGAATAAGTCGATTTCACGTTTTTATGAACATTATCGTATAATATGGTATTTTTTTTTTTTTTTTTTTTTTATAAAATTGTACGAAATATGATATACGATCCCGTTGAAATTTATACCTTTAATAATACACGAGTATACAGGCAAACGAATTCAATGCATTCTACTGCAGTACTGCACCTAATGCACGGGCCATAAATTATGCAAATTACTCTCACATACCTATCATAGTACGATTTATGTATAATATTTTGTATTTAATATATAAATTATATATTGTTCGAATGGAATCGGTATGGTTACTATAATATTATTGTAGTTGGTTATCAAACGTACAAACGGACACGAAACCATCGCCATAATTAATAAAAAAAAAAAAAACATAAAAGGAGGACGTCACATTTAAACATAGATACAAAATACATTCTTGTAAATAGGTTAAATACGTATACATTAAAAAAATAGTTGGAATTACGAATACAGCACGTTATACTCGTATGGTATGGTATTTAAACGGAAATGGTTTTTTTTTTTTTTTTTTTTTTAAACTCAATATACTAAATAATTTGATAATAGGTAAAAACAACGGTAAAACACTATGAGATCAATAAGGACGTGTTACACGGTATTCTTTGACTACGATCAAGCATATGCTAGTGTAGATCAGTGTTTCCAAACCGGTAGTCCGCGGTCCCATAGATTTTTTCTTCGATTTCCGTTACAAATTAATTATTATTTCTTTTTTTTTTAAATAGCGAAAAAACTTACGACTTATTGAGGAACCGTATAATATCACACGGTTATCTTATCGTTGTTGCTGCTGCTCTAGACCGATAAGTATTTTCCACTTTTATAAGAGTAATAAATTGAAATATAATTATATATTAGCGAAGTATAGTAATAAAATGTAAAGTAAAATAATAAAATTTATAATAAAAATTTACATTTTTCGATACGTTTTGTGTGTTCTTGTTAATGAGCAAAAAAAAAAAGGGTATTCCTAGTTTTCGTAAAATTGAGGTGGTCCGTGACCTATAAAATATTGTCGAAGTGGTCCGTGGTGGTAAAAAGGTTAGGAAAAACTGGTGTAGATAGAAGAGAATATATATTTTCGAATCGCACGACAATGATATCATCGTGTAAGAAAGTGTAGTTAAAATTTAAAATAAAAAACAATTTTTAAAGTACGCTTCTTCCGCGGAATGTTATTAGTTATTGAAGTGAACGCGGGTCTGCGACAAGGAGACGCGCTTTCGACCGACTATTGTTTTTTTTTTTTTTTTAACCCGGGACGACGAATAAGTCATTCGTATGAAACCCGAAGGACCGAGGGAATTGTAAAAAAATATGTATTGACGTACGCCGATCAGGGGTTGGTCTAAATGGGAACAAATCCAATACTTCAATCAAGAAAGTCCAAAATGACTCGTATACGACGTTTTACTAAAGATTATTAATCGCCTCGGTGCAAATTCCTAATCACGCCACAGCATGCGTGCCAACTTTGACCAATATTGCCCTTTTTTTTTTTTTTTTTTTTCCAACCGGCACTGCTCCGGGAGGCGGGTCGCCATACATTTATTGAAAACGAAATAAATACAATTAATTAATAAGTAAAAATCCCGTTTTCCCCTAAGGCGGGGCGGGCTCACGTATAAATTACAATACAACAATTTTTGCCCTACCGTGGGCATGGGCAGTGGCCAGGCCGAAACCCAATTACTGGCCCTTTTTTTATTATTTTGGTACCGGCAATACTCCCGCCTCCCGGAATGACCGTGAGGCTCCACTTCGGAAGGCGGGTCGCCATCATTTATTTAACAAAATGAACACGTACAAATGATACACAAAATAAAATCCCGTATTCCCCTTCGACGGGGCGGGCTCACATAATTGGTGTACAAATCTTTGCGTCCGGGGAATGGGCAGTAGCCGGGCCGAAGCCCACTTGCTGCCCTCACAGGTCGTAGGGAAAGGGGGGTGGGGCGACTTCCTGCCGGCGGTCTAGCGACTGCGGGGCCGCGATCAACGACGGCGGCGATGAGCTTGAAGGGGGCGCACGCCGGCGACGTCGAGGGCTTGGCGCTGCCGTTCTGCCGACTCCTACTCCGCGATGACGGCCTCAGCGAAGTCGCTCACGGCTTCCCAGTGGTCTGGGGACTCCGGCGCGGGCGACACCGAGTCGCCCGGTTCGAACGGACCGATCCCCCGGACCAGGCGCTCCCTATGCCCGTCAAACGCCTCGCAGCGCATCGAGGTGTGGAGAGCGTCGTCATCCGCCTCGTTCTCTTCATTGGGAAATCCGCAGTGAGAACACCCGGTGGACGGAGCTCGCCCGATCCGATGAAGGAACGTGTTGAAGCGTCCGTGTGCCCCGTGAACAGCTGAGTGAGGCGGTGCGTCGTGGAACCGCGCGGTCTTGTGACCCGCCGCACCAGCGTGTCCGGGGGGGGGGGGGAGAGGAACGAGCGGACGTGTTAACGCGCGCCCACTCTCCGCGGTCACATCCGTGGTTCGGATCCGGCGCGCCCATCTGGTCGCCATGCGGATCTTCGTACGGTGTGCTGACGGGCGGGGTTCGTCGCCTTCCGTCGAAGTCCCCAACGCGTGCAAAGCGTCAAACGCCTTGCGCCCGCGAGACGCCAACAGATCGACGACCTGTGCATGTGCGACTTGTGTCCACGGCCAAGGCGGACAAGCGAACAAATTTGCGGTGTGACGAGAACGGAAAATTCTTCGGAAGATTTTCGGTCCCGTGCATAACAACGACTTAGGAATATATGGAAACCATAAAGTTTCACCGTAATGTATCACCATAAAGGAAAACGCAAAATCTTTACGTGCGTACGGTATAAACGTTTGGAATGGTTAGGACACGACTTGTGGATATGATGTAACTACCCGCAAGCGTTCCGATATTGAGACGAATAACGAGGAACACCCGAGGACCACGCGGAAAGACTCCGCGGTAAAAGATACGAGCCCGGTGGACGGGAACGCAACAGCAGAATGGGCCAAAGGATTCTCCGTCGCCACTGGATAGTGTCTTATTATAAGTGGTTTAATAGTAACACAATACTATCAGTACAATAGTTTTGTCAGCACTGACGGAGTAAGCATCTGGGGGTACACTGTCCGAGAATACAACACGACCACGGGCGGATTTAGAGGGGATTTTTGAGTGCTAAAACACCCAACTCACTCCCCTTGAACAGTGTTGATCTTTATTTTTATTTTTTTTTTTTTTTTTGGCGAGAAATAATATAATTTAGCACTATTTTTGTCTTTGACAATAACAAACAGAAGTAATAGGTATATAAATAAACGTATATAAATGGATGTGTGTCTGTTATAAGATTAATAGACTTAAAAACTCCCGAAGCGATTTTTACGCGGTTTCTTGCAAAATGTTCCGCGTTTATAGCTATTGATATTCGATAGCCCCCGTCGAATACCATCCCCTAAAATTCGGTTTTTTTTTTTGTATTTTTAGTACAAAAATCAAATTAATTTTGTTGATTAATGGGTAACCTCGGCGACACGGATGGACAGAAAAAAAAAACTGTTATTTAATCATTGTACTACAATACTCGTGAACGTAATGTCCCATAATTTTTTTATAAAAGTTTTTTATACGTGAAACGACATCGACGTATCTATTGAATCTATGTACTGCAATGCACAAAATGATTACAATCGCAGCGAAAAAACTAATAAATATATGTTTGACGTGAAATGTTGACTTCGTTGAAATGCGACTGAAATTATTTTTTTCTTGATTAGCTGTTAAAATGACAAAGTAGAACACTTTTAGTCTGCCGAAGGTGGTTACACTTTCCAACTAATTTTTTTTTTTTTTTTTTTTAATAATGAGGCAGGACAATAATACATAATCATCTAACAACAGCAATATCTAGCAAAAGCAACGCAATGCTAGTAATAAAAACAACCGGGTTTCACTAAATCCACTAAACCCAATAACCACTATCGTGTATTGGGAAAATAATGTTATGGTGTTACTATAGGTAATTGGTAAAAAAAAAAAAAAAACCGGTGCGATTGTATGCAATAGTTATTATCGAATTAATTCTCTTGATTAAGAGCGCCAACGAAAAGACAAAAATGTTTGGGCGAGATTTAAAAAATTCCTCGTCTTTTATGGAAAACAAACTCGAAGGAACAACGCAGTTGTTGGCGATCCGATAAAACGTCTGAAATTACAATGTCAATACCATTTTTAGACCACATGATGGTACATGAACTCGAGTGTAGATTCAGGTGATGGCAAATTTTTTCAAATTATTATTTCACTAGAAGGTCTTAGCCCTGGCATGCGTACATACATTTTTACGATAGTAAAATTATACTAGACTCGGCCAAATTTCACATTCAAGATATTTCCAAGTCGGAATTAGAATTACCTGCGGAAATACATTTACGGGACAATTGAACAACTGATGTTCCACAATATTATAATGACATTACGACACTGCGGTGATTTTCGAACAACTATTAAAATATTATTACAAATGTTCGCCACTTTTTCTGTTTCAACAGCTACAAGACCGTTCGGTCATTATCGACTTTAAGAAAACTGAAAAACTATTTACGTTCTGCAGTGACAAAATCGCGATTTTTATGATTTAGCTGTATTGAACATAGATAAATTGACGCTCATCAAATTATTTACGTATTTTCCAGAAAAAAAAAAAATCATAGAACGACGCAATTGGTAGACTGATATAAATAAATTTTTTTTTTTTTTTTTTTAAATTAATTTTTTGTTAGTTATTAAGTAAAATATTTAAAAAATTCTGTTAAGTTATTTTTATATACGAGATAAAAATGAAGAGAAATTATGGTTGGTTTTTTTTTTTTTAATTTTTATGGTAAGCGATAAATCGACAAAAAAAAAAAAAAAAACGACTAATATTGTAATCGTTTATCGTAGCGCTCATGAAAAAAAACTCTTCCAAATCCGCCCGAAAATGGCCGGTCCATTCGATAGCGGTAAGCCGAGTTGCACGATGGCCCTCAAGAGCTGACCGAATGGATGTTTTTTTTATCCGGAATCCGCAGTGAACCGGACGTACGGAATTGGCGGATTCGATCGGGGCACGGGGGGGGGGGAACCGTCGGCGGCGGTAATCGTCCCGGTACGATTTGAACTCTGTTCGGTTTGGGGTCAACCGGGCCCGTAAAATAAAAAAAAAAACCGAACGCGCGGGCAATACGCAATTAATACTTTACCGGCGATAAACGATATTCGCGCAACTACGGCGATAATATAATCGCAATAATAACAATTGCGTACGGAAAATTATAACATTTAACCGGCGGTCGGTATTCGGCGGTGCTGCGCAGGGCGCGTTATTACGCCCGGTGCGCCGGGCGGAACCACCCGGAAATTCGGTCCGACCAAATGCAATGTAATGCATTTTGTAACACACACACGCGAGAAATTGACTTTCCCACGCGAAATATTTCCCAAAAAAAAAAAAAACTCTCTGTAACACATCTGGTTTATAAATAATACGGATAAATAATATGCACGGCGATAATTTTCATATTTATCACGGACCGGGCGGTCCGCTGTACGGTATGTGATTTTTGTACATTTTTTCATTTTTTTCACTCACAACGTGTAGGCAATGCTCTCGTATATTTATTAGACCCGTGTGTTACTGGGGCTTAAATTTAAAAACTGCTATTGCTCGCTAACGATACACTTGCGGTGTAAATTTTCCACGGATATGTTCACAACCATCGTACAGGGAAATCTTGAGAATTGCGTGGACCGAGAAAATTACCAATACGGAGTAATTGCGTGGAATACGAAAAGAAAACGAATTAGTCACCAACATTTACACGCAGGAAACTCGAGTACTCGGCGCATGACCTTCTTCGACGCATTCTAACGAGGGGATATAATATGGAAGAAGAACATCGCGATATTGGCCAACTTCAGAACACGATTTGACAAAAGCTTTAGACTTTTTAAACGGCTAAGGCCGGCCGCACACCAAAAGAGCAAAACTGTATTAGTCAACGTTAGTCATATTTGTTTTAGTCTACCAAAAACAATTTGTTTTATGTACGCGCATATCAGCTAGTCAAGACAAGACAATACAAACAATATATTATATAAATCTATATAGTTTCCAAAATGTCATCTAACGAAGAGGTTGCAATTTGTATGTGGTACCTTTTACACAATTTAGAAGAACAGGAAAAAAAAAAGTTTTGGGTACATCCATTAAACAAAAAACGTATCGCTCACAATGTTATTGTATCAATTATATGTGAATTACGATGAGATGAAAAAAAAATTCAAAAACTATACACGTGTTAGTATTACAACTTTTGATTTTATCGTACAGAAAATAGGAGAGGAAAATAGAAAAGAAGACACCTTTATTATTGTAATCGTAAATAGATGGCCTTTTTTCAACCAGACTTACTAAAATTTCACTATCACAAGCCATTGTAATATAATATAATGTTAAATAATTAATATTTAATACTAGTAATTAATAATATAATTATAATTAATTATATTATAATAATTATAATTATAAATAACAATATTGTATAAATTATAATATTGTTTAAATTAAATTTGAACGCATGAAAATAAAAATAAAAAAATTATACGTTGTCTATTCGTGACTAAAGAAAAATGTAAACGCTTCAGACAGTATTAGTCATGACTGATGGTGTTTAAAGCAAAAATGTTTTCGTTTTGTTTTTGTCTTATCAATGTGCGTATACAACGTAATTCCCTACGTTCGATTTTTAAAAGACTGTGTTAGGCTGACTAACACTGTTTAAAGCAGTTTTGCTCTTTTGGTGTGCGGCCGGCCTAAACAGCTTCACCGGTTTCTAGTGAACATATTATTGTGTACAAACTGAATATTTTATTTGTTTTAATACGGTTGCCGACAACCAAACAATATAATGAAATATAATTGATCCCATATTATATTCAGTGTTCGGATTTATCTTGATAATAGTTTTTTAATTAATTTTTTATCCTGTCTAAATAAATTTATCAAAGTATTTATCTAACATAAATATAACACTAACCTAGATAATAGATACATCTATCTAGATAAGACGAACTTTTATTCGTTCCGTCTGCGAGCAACTTTTTTTTTTTACCGGAAACCTTGCTCCGATTTTCCAGCGGTAGCCACCACCTATTCTGAAAGCATAATGTTGGTTTTTGTGCTATTTATAGGTATTTGAAGTTGTTTAGTTTTTTTTTTTTTTTTTCACTTTTTATTTAGTCTTATGTGGACACGAGTTTGTTTTGGCCGAGTAGAAAAACTCTTACAAAATTCTACACTAGTATAATTCTTAGAGGTCAAAAAAAAGTAATTTGAACTAAATGTAACAGTTAATTTAAATTTGAGTACGAATTTAGTACTCAGGGATATTAGAGCTTGGAAAATATTACGAGGTGAAAAGAAAAGCGGACGGGCGCAAATAACGAAAGAATTCTCCCCGACCAGCCCGTGGACTGTTAACGGAGAACAAAAATGTGCATAATATATTGTAATATTACCAAATTCACTACGAAAAAATATAATATTCCCTGTACATACATTCTCTTTTCGATAATGGGTTTCGCATAAGTTGTGGGTTTAAGGGTGAAACGTTGAAAATATTTGATAATAAACTATATTTGAACGTTTGAAATAAAAAAAAAAAAAAAACCCGAAATCAAATTTATCCGAGATGTTCGTAAGCAGTCGCTGCAGTTAACGATGAAAAACCAAAATGCTAACCTAACCGGGCGGCGATCTGTAATATCTTAAGTAAGGGGGGTCAGGGGACGAAAGTTGTGTTCGGTCTCGATCTGCCGACGGATTCCTTGGTATAAATTATCTATAACGCATGCCGGTGCTTGTAAAACGATCAACGGGATAACGAAAAACCGATCGCTCCAACGCCGTTGATGAAAATCATTACTGCCAGCGATCGTTGTCGTCGTATGATCGTTCCGCGTACGATCATTTAAGAAAAAAATAAAAAATAAAAAATAGTTTCTTCTCGGTAACGATACGAGAAGACGCGCGTTCGTAGATGATAAATAATATTAATGATTTACCCATATCTCGTAAAATGAAAAAAAAAAAAACTGTACGATAAAACAATTATGCTTTCTCGGCACCATAAACGGATCAACGACAATATAGATATAATTGATATATGTATTTTTTATTGTATAATTAAGTTCAATCGTAAATCATCTCGAAATAACGAAGAACATCGCGTAATATGCAGAGAAATAACGTTTTTTACCTACGTTTTAATTTGACTTTTTCCGTATGAAAAAAAAAAAAATAATAATAACCCAGACGCCGCCGTATTTATAAATATAAAAAAAAATAAAATAATCAACGACGGGACGAGTAAGATCATTTGTAACCAAACTGATAATACGTAATATATAACGAGGCTTATTTTATTATCCGAGTTGACGTTTTTTCGCATTTTTATCATTAATGATATGGCAAGAGAAATCTATATTTCGTTACCGGGTTTTTCACATTCGAATCAAAGATTCCGTGTGTATACAGGGTGTCCCGCGAATATACGAGGTCTGTTCAAAAAGTTCCCAAACTATAATTCCAAAAAATAGACAATTTATTGTATCGTAAATTAGATTAAAATAAAATAGATATAAGCAGCTATCTTTTCAATTAAATCTCAAATGTTTATTGCTATCGAACCATTGACTGTGCGCGCTCAAAGTAGACGAGTCGTGTGTATTGTGCGATTTTTAAGATGAATAACATTCACGATCAACGTATTAATATTAAATTTCGTGTTAAACTTTATAAATCATTTACTGAAACTCGTAAAATGTTGCAAAATGTTTATGGGGCTCAGTGATTAGGACGTACTCAGTGCCGACAGACGATGCTCGTGTGACAAAAGTCAATGAAATTGTGCGGACTAATAGACGTTTAACTATTCGAGAAATTGCGGAGGATTGTAACATATCTGTTGGTCCATGTCATGAAATCCCGGTAGAAAAACTTGGAATGCACCGCGGTGCGGCAAAATTTGTCCCTCGGTTGATGTCGCAGGACTCATGGTCTCTCCATCACGACAATGTTCCGGCACACATTTTCTTCCGGTTAATTCGAGATTTTCGCGTGAAAAATCACATGTTCGTGATGGTTCCTCGTCCACCATATTCTCCCGACTTGGCACCAGCAGAATTTTTCTTATTTCCAAACCATAAATCTCCGTTAAAAGGACAACGATTTATCTAAGTTAGACGAAATAAAAGAAAATTCGCTAACGGTGCTACGAGAAATTCCAGAAACTGCTTTCTAGGATTGCTTTCAACAATGGATACGTCGTCGGCAAAAGTGTATAAACCGAGAGGGAGGAGAATACTTCGAGAGTGATAAGTCTAAATAGCTTGTAGGTAAGTACTAAAAATAAAAAAATTGAAAAATTCGGGAACTTTATTAACAGGCCTCGTATACCAACTGCGATAACTCCCGGGATACCGAAAATAATAATGAATTGTATCCTTTTTTTTTTTTTTTTTTTTTTTTTTTTTTATATACGACTCACGGCGATAAAGACTACCAATACCGATATTTTAATTGAATTCTTATCGTTCGGTACAGAATTTTAATAGGTAACTTTTGGTTTTATTTTTTTTTTTTTTTTTTTGGGAAAAAACGAAAAGTTTTGTTGCATCTCGTGTGTTCTGGTCTTGTGCTCGCGGTTTAATAACAATTATTCGCCCCGATACTCGGTGCCAAGCTAATGCGCTTATGCACTCCATTGTCGGACGGACATCACCGGAATTTAAATTAATCGTGGCAATTGTATGTGCATTGTAATGCGCATTGTTAGTGTTTAAATAATAAATACAGTAGTTACACTGCGATCGATATTATTCACGGTAACACGAAAACTTCGGTGAATGGGAGGCATTCGGTACTATAGACCAACTGCATTAAGGTCGAAAAAACTGGTTTTTAGCTATCTTTTTTTTTTTTTTTTTTTATTACGTAACGAATCGTGTTAAAAAAAAAAAAAAAATGTATACATAAATTTATTTATATTATATATTACGCGCCACATATTCAAACGGTTATCAACCGAAAACGTGACAATTTTATGAATGCACCGAACGTCATTGGAACGATTCGACGATTAATAACAACTGCACACTAACATTTGTATTTCGTCAAGTCGGGTTAAACATCGTGAAACGTCGAATTTGAATTAAAGTGTTTTCCGACCTTTTTTTTTTTTTTTTTTTTATAAATTCACACTGCTTTCTTTCAGAATTTTTCGCGTAACTTTTTCGGACCACGGCGTATACCGTAATTTGTTTGGTTTCTATTAATCAATATTTATAATTTATATTTTATTATCGATATGGTCACGCCCCTCGCCCTTCCGCCCGACTATATTGGACGTTATTTTATTAAATCTGATTTCCGTATTGAACAAATTGTATCCTATTCGATTGCTGTGAATTTGCAGCGCGAAACAAATCGATACAAAAATTGATACGTAGGTATACGTACGCCAAGCAATACAGGGTGCGGCAGAGCCGACTGACGAGTTTGATGAGGTCATTAGACTGTGATAAGATAAGAGCAGGCCTTAATAAGTGGTATGATTTGAATTGTACGGTAATGACGTTTTTTTTTTTTTTGTAATCATGGTCTGGACATAGGTGTTGTACATCGTGGTTTAGTCGTGCGTGAGTATTACGAAAATAATCGTTCTGTGATCGCTACACTAAAGGGCTTTTCGTATACACATCGGCATTCCACGTGCCTGAATCTGTTCCTTCTGCTAACACTATTAAATTGTGGATACGGCATTTGGAAGAAATTGAATATACCCTATGTAGACTTGGACACGGAGCACCCGGAACGGTAAGAACCCCCGAAAATCTGCAGTTGGAGGACAGGACCATCACTGTCACGTCCGCTCGATATGTTGTGATATCGGAAACTTATCTGCAGCATAGGTTGGAAGGAAATGGCTGAAGAACACGATTTGAGAGATGTATGGTTTCAGCGCACACAGCTAGAAATTCACTTGCTGTCTTGCGACAAATGTTCCCCGGGCGGTTAGTCTCTCTGAGAGGAGACAGGGGCTGGCCAGCACGGTCCCCGGATTTATGCATGTGTGATTTTTTCCTCTGGGGCTACCTTAAGGATAAGGTTTTCAGACATCGCCCACATACCATTGTAGAAACTAAACAGAAAATCACCGTGGAAGTCGAGGCCATACCAGTCGAAATGTGCCGAAAATCATATGCGAGCTTCAGAGATCGTCTACAACAGTGTATCAATGCTGACGGCCGCCATCTTGGAGATATAATTTTCAAATAATAATTTTTAAATTGAATTTTGAATTGAATACTGATTCAAATAAAAAAAAAAAAATCTTTTTTGTCTATGTTTTACTGTTCGTTATTTATAGCCCATCAAAACTCGTCAGTCGGCTCTGCCGTGTATTAATTGTTTAAAATCCCGATTATTCGTGTATGTGGATATATGCGATTCTAAATAATGATTTATAAAATGTCGTAAATGATATTGCGCGATTTAAAAACGACTGGCGGGCGGGATAAATAATTACAGAATTCAAATACCGCATTTGCCTGTCCACAGTGGCGATTGTACGAGGTGGCCGGGTGTAAATGGAATATCGGAAAACGTTCCGTCACAGTGATATATATGGTCGGTGCCGAAATCGTAAACTATTAAATTAAATTAATATTTAACAAAATATTTCATTATATATATATATATATATATATATATGTCCCGCACGGCGTTGCCCGTGAAAAATTGAAATTACCCGTGGATTTTTTACCTCCTGCTCATCGCCCGACTTAGATTTTCTTCGCGGCATTTTACTACAAATGAAAATTAATACGCAAAACGATCGTTTACCGTTTGTGTCGCTCTTGGGCTTATTAGGCACCTACACCATACGGTAAATACCGCCAAATGTCCAAGTCTCTAGGTCCGGCGGATTGGTCTGGGCGATGATCAGCGAGCGAGTGGTGGTATTTAGATTTTATATCTGTATAATAACGGAGAGAGAAAAAAAAAATAATAATAATATCTTTTATGCTGACTAGGCAACGATAGTTTCCCTAGTAACGTATTAGTTATTTATCTACAACCATTTTTCTTATAAAAAAAATCTTTAACTTTGCAATCGAAATTATTGACGGTAAACTTGTCGAGATAAAAACTATTCTATATTTTAAATTGGACCAAATCACACACACGTGAACATATCAATTCCTATCAAAATAGGTTGTGCTGTTTTTGAGCGCATTGCACTCAAGCCCGTTGTATGCTTAATTTTTATATTTACTACAAGAACATATGAAAAATATACGTTTCGCCGCCATTAAATTTAGTGTTGCCTATTCAAAAACTCCGCCCGGTCGATTTTTTCGAAATAAATACGTGGCGAATCGTAGAAGCCGCTGTTTTAGTATCTGAGTGTATATACAAGGGCGGTGGCTGGCTGAATGGTAATGCCACTTTACGTATAGCTTTTTTAAAAACCAGTGGACATTAATTAATGAAATCAAAACCACACGTGTAGTAAATTATTTAATTGTCGCACTAGAGCAGAACTTGCCGGACACGTTTTATTCTTTTTATTTTGTTTTTATTTTAAGTCTTCCTAAGATCTTCTCTACATTACGTGCAGAATTAATCGACGTTTTGTTCATGAACACAAGGTCTCCGTCACCGCGACAGACTTTCCACGCTGTACCCGATAGGAAATTAATGGCATTTCCGACTTCAACTGCCTTCAATCCGTAATACCCGACGATGAACAAAACTGATTGCCGCCGTGAGTTTCGTTAGATTCCGTAGATTGAGAATAAACATCTAAAGGTTTAACGTTATCTGCGACAAGAAATTTATGATGTCGAAGCACGCTGTTTTGAACCACACATCTTGAAAGGCCATTATTAAAAATCACGTACGAATAAACTTAAAACGTTACACTGTCGTGTGACTTAGCACACACTAAACGAATAACATTCATTATTAGAGTCTAGGTAATAATGGCCACGGAAGAAAAATGAGCAGATGGAAAATTGGACACTTTGATTTGGCCAATATTTCGTACGATTATTAATTTTTATTCAGGGCGGTACGAGCGTATACTCGTACACGTTTACGATCGTTTTTATTTTTTCAAAATTATATTTCGACAAGTATTTTTTTTTTGACTCGCTATATTATATCGTTGCATTTCTACTTCCGTAGGCCTACACCGGTTGTGTGCACCGACGGTGCGAAAAATCGTATACGAAAACCACGAGTATTTCGGACTATCGAATTCGGATATGAATTATTATTTAACCGTCCTCTTAACATGTCGACGGTTACAAAACCGCTTTGTTTTCTTCTTTTGCTTCCATTTACTTATTTTTTTTTTTATTATTATTGTTATTTTTCGTAATATGAACGAGTCGGACCGCGGTGGCAGTAGTAGCAGTAGTTGTAGTGAGGTAAAAAAAAAAAAAAAAAAAATTCCGGGCCAATAATTTGCGCGCGACCCAATTTTCGGCGAACGCTTTTGCGGCACCGGCGCGATACGATTCCGACTCGTGGGAACACGCCGAGTATCTGGCGACCGGTAGCAAACAGTTGTAAAAAGTAGTGGTCGTTGGCGTGCGTACCGACCGCTTTTTTAATCGACATTGTAAAGACTTTATAAAGAAATTATATTATTATTATATAAATATGCGCGTAAAAAAAAAAAATATATTTTTTTTTTTCATTTATTATAATTATAAAATGTTTCAGTGCTATTACGACTTTACAATTTTATTTGTTACAAATTTAAATGATTATAAATTTATTAATGACATAATTATTAATAGTGAGAGCGATATAATAATGTGTTACATACGATATGAATATAATAATAACGATGAGGTCTAGTATATTAATAACGATCATCATTTTCTGATGATGAGTCTTCTGTGTGTCTGTTAAAAGAATGTCCTGGGGAAGTCGAGGCCGCAGACGTCTATTGAGTGTTTTTTTTTTTCCTATATTGTAATGACGAGCACTGTCCAAGTTTTTTAGTTTGGCGTGGAAATTTTTAAATTGGGTTTTAATCCATGTGTTTATCGGGGGTATTTTCGTGTCGTTATGGATCCGGCGATTTATCATGAACCACGGTGCTTTGAGACATATCCTTAAGAATTTATTTTATAAGATTTGTATTTTATTTATTTTAATTATAGAGGCAGCGGACCATACGGGACAGGCATAAGTTATCAGTGGTCTGATTATTGCGGTGTAGAGAAGGAGAGAAGGTTTCATTTGGAGAGTTGATTTGTAGTTCACTAAGGGGTAGAGAATTCTCATCCTGGCATATCCCCGAGTAGGTTTTTTGTTTATGTGGATATTCCATGTCAGTTTTTCATCGAGAAAAACTCCAAGGTATTTGAGTACTGAGTCATCTTTTCTGTTCCATTGTATGGATCTGGTTGTTTACGCTTACATTTATTGGATCGTTATATCTTTTTAATGCGAATACTTTAGCGTCGCTTTTAGTCGGATTTAGTTTCAGCTTCCATTATTT
Organism: Tuberolachnus salignus; assembly: GCA_956483605.1. Classification (NCBI taxonomy): domain Eukaryota; kingdom Metazoa; phylum Arthropoda; class Insecta; order Hemiptera; family Aphididae; genus Tuberolachnus; species Tuberolachnus salignus. The sequence continues at coordinate 5,980,601 of OY101433.1, read as the reverse complement.
GAACCAGGAGGTAATTTCGTTTAATGAAGATTGTAGTTTTTCGATTGATAAGTTTAATACGCTATCTTGCGTGAGTATTGTTGTGTCGTCCGCAAACATTGCCAGTTGAGAGAAAAAAAAAATATATATATATATATATATTATGTACTATAACGTGCACTACGCCCGTAGACACATTTTACGACGGGTGGAGGTCGAACGAAAAAAAAAAAAAAAAAAACGAAAAAAACGGAAGAAAAAAACACGATCATATTTCACGGATTTCACCGCGGATTTATTAGGTACTATATAATATATATTATCGTTTACGGGTTTTTTTTTTTTTTTTTTACACATTTACAACGAGTTCGTCGGTAAAATATTATTATTATTATTATTATTGTTATTATCTACGCCGGTCACAAATTTCTACGGGGGGTCCTCCGTTTTGAAACTTACCCGCGGCGGGTCCAAAACGCTTTTAATGGATTTCTTTGCACACGGTAACGTAATTCACACACGTTTTATTTATATCGAATTGATTTTTTTATATTAATACAACAAATTACAATCGTGGAAAAAAACAACAACGAAAAATAAGCTATTAAAGAAGGAACGCACGTTTTGGCGTGAAAATTTACATTTTTTTTTTTTTTAGTTTTAAACGGGCTTTTTAATACTTTTAGTCGAGTAAGCGCAACTGATTGTCGTTAGGCCGTTGACCGATATCTGAAATTACTTTTTACACTAATCTATAACCTACACGCGGTTGGCCCGAACACTGTGCACAGTTTTTTAGCCGAGTGTTTTAATCCGCGGTGTTTACTTGAAGAAAAATATTTAATCCAGCAGTCTGGTCGCACTGTTGTGTGTTCGGAATATGATTAAATTTGTCCTTAAAAACCAATTGTCTTCGGCGTATGAGCTTGCAAGATTACACGCGTGTGTGGGCCCACGATATCGGATAATATTTTTATTCGTCGTCATTATTACAGGAATTACACGTACCACTGCATTATATATTTTATGATTTTTTTTTTTTTTTTTTTATGATTTGTGACCATCGTTGTCCGTAAAACGATAGTCAAAAACGGGCAATGTGTCCGCCAGTTGGCGACCAAAAATTTAAACTAAATATAAGAATCTCGTCGGATTGGACCGCAATTTTTCCCGCTACGAGAATTTCCATTGCCCCGTACACATAATCTGATAATTTCACGATTTTAAAAACCGGTCGCCAAAACCGTAAATATAATTTTTCAAAAAAAAAAAAAAACCCAAAACCCAAACAAACATTTGTTCCCTGCGTATTAATAATTAGAATAAAAAAAAAAGTTTTGAAATTCCAACATTTCCCCGAGGAAATATGTTCAGCGTTTCGGCCCTAGGCCGCCGAAAATTGTACAAACGGTTGAGGTGGCTGGACAACGAGCTGTTGAAATCACTGAAATTAAAAAAAAAAAAACGCACGGAAATTCGACTCGATTTGAGGTAACCCGTTGCTACCACCGACGCCTATTCACTTACGATATCTCGACAAAAAAAATAATCCAAAACACCCAACGCTAATATAACATTAAATAACCATCAGCCCGTTGGTACTTTAATCGAAATTGGTTTTTTAGGCAACTGGGAACACAAAAATTCACTTTCGTTTCCGGTCCGGCCGTCACCGCCGTCTATGCATTACGGTATTTTTTTTATGTTATTACTAGGGCGCGTATTTAGATGTGATAAAAAATTCAAAGTAATTTTTTTAATTTTATCAAAATATATATATATATATATATATATATTAAAAAAATATGAAATATTTAACAAAACAATTGGTTTTTTTTTGTGTTTTTTACATTAATTATTAATTAATAGATCGTATTAAAGACGTTGTATCTATTGCAGATACAGCCATATATAGGTTTATTGTATACGATTGTTTTAAAAAAAAATTGTATTTATTTGTTTTGAGTGTTGTGTACTCGGTAACAATTGGATACAACGTACATTTTTTGGAGATTTTTCAAATGAATAATGTTAGGTCTGAAAATTGATTTCTAGCGGCTCGAGATGCCGGTTGATCGTTCAACGTCGACCCGAGCACAATTGGGGGGCGTATTTCCATATTTTATATATCGGACGGTGTTAATTCAATAAGGAAATTTTAAATGGTACCGAGCAACTATTGGTAATGTTTTTTTTTTTTTTTGTTTTGTTAACGGCAATTTCGGCACGATTATATAATCGGTGTGCAAAATATGTACAAAATACAAATATAACGAACACAAATTCACGAACGAAAACAACCGTACACTGCATAGGTGTATCTACTAGAGACTAGACTGTCCAACCGATTTGGCGATACGGTGTCGTTAAAAAATCGTAATCTATCTTATCTTATAGATTACGACTACGTCAAAAAATACGATAGAACAAAATGTCCAACGTAATAATGGCAACGACGACCATACGAAATACGTACTTATTGGTAAAATATTTAAAAAAAAAAATATGTATTTACATCAAAATATCTATAAAAAAAAATAAAAATAAGTCTCATTTTATTCGGGGTGTTACGCTACGTGCCTTTTTTTTTAAAAAGAAGAATTAAGAAATCTGCGTTCAATACAATTGTGTGTGTTTACGTACAAATCCCCGTTCTTATTATTCCATATATTTATAGAGGTCTATCCGTCTTCTGGTCTTCGTCTCCACGGTTCCACCTTCCGTCTAACTCGATCCCTTGTAAGCTTTGTTACTATATTATCCGTGTCTTTTAACGTAATTTCGTGAATGTGCTCCATCGTTGATCTGCCTCTCGCAATCTGGCTTCTACGTCCCCTTCTATGGTGCATTTCGTTAAACTGTCGTTTAACGCATGACAAATGCTCTACAATTTCGTCCTTTCTGACTTTCACACTATATATATATATGCCTCAGATTTATCGTTTTTTAAATATATATTTTAATATAAAAAATAAAACGTAAATTATAATATTATTTAGAAATAAAATATTTATTTTTTTCGTCAAATCGTTTTTAAATATTTCCGTCTTGCTTAACGAATTATGGTTTTTCTCTCTTTTTTTTTTTTTTTTTTTTCATACTCATTTAACCAGTTTATACGCTATATATAATCAATACAACGAGCGTGCAATCCAAAAAAAAAAAAAAACAAAGTGTTTAATTGCAAATTATTATAACCCAATTAATAAATAATATTGTCACTATAGCAGAAAACAAAAATGAAATCAACCGTTCACAAGGAGGTAATGTTTAAATTTTTTTTTATTTTTTATTTAGATCATTTGGATACACACTATAGATAGACGCCCGGGTACTTTCACGTTTCAATTTAGCAATATTATGGCCATGCTCGATAAATTTAATAAAAACGAATAAGGTCAACGTGTTGTGTTTACTGCAGCAAACTAGACATATATATTGCTTAATTTAAAACCAAAAGTTATTAGACTGCTCAGACTGCAGGTAAATAGTAAGTGCAGAATAAGTGATATTAAAATAAATATCGATAGGAAATTCTAAAGGTGTACAATACATTAGGTTTTAAATTTAATCAAACTTCCTTGTTGTTGTTGTTTTTTTTTTTTTCTTCTACGATTGATTTACAATATTTATTCAATTTGAATATTACAATTTTATTTTATTTTTTTTTTTTTTTTATTAAAGTATTAGTATATATATATATATATATATATATATATATATATATATCTTTTTTTTTTAATGGACGTACAACAGTCCAGCTTATGTGTATAGGTATTTTAGATGTACCCACGTAAATATTCATATATTATTGGGATTGCGTAATAATTATAATAATAATACTGCAGCGAAGGCCGGGATTTTATGAATTTGCATGCGTTTACTTTGCACACTGAGCGCCGTCGGAACTGATTTCATAGTCCACATTTTATTTTGCATATATTTATACTGATAATACTAATAATTATAATAATTATAATAATAATATGCTCTGCGGTTAAAGCCAATATGCTCAATTCGTATATACTCGTTGTTTATATAATTTGTGTATAAGTCGTCGAATAATATTTTAACCCTTTTGGTATTTATAATAGTAATACGAAAAACACCGCAGAGTTTCTGTATAATGTTATTCGCCATTTTTTTTTTTTTTTTTTTTTTTTATATATATATATATATATATATATTGTATAAGGTAAGGTACGTACGATAAAAAAAAAATATATCGAACAACTGTTTGTTTGTATGTAATATTGCACTAGTATTGTTATAATAATAATAATAGTATTAAGTTTCGTAATAACTATTCGTTTTTGTTTTTTTTTTTTTTGTGTTTGTTTTAACAGTTTCGAATCGATAGTATAATGTTTGAAATAAAGTGTATATCGTCTGGCGAAATATTCGCATATTTTAAAGAGAGAGAGAGAGAGCTTACGAGGATTTCGTACTTGCCGTAAAAATGGTCAAAGACCGAGAAAAACACAGATTTGTAAATCAAACACAATGAGCGGCTCGGTTCGAAAAAAAAAAAAAAAAATAAAAAAAAAATAGGGAAGTAATATAACCGTAGGTATATATATATAAATTAAATCGGTAGGTAAATTATGAATACGATTAACTTTTGGAGGCCGGGCGCACCAGAATATTAATAATAATAATAATAAAAAAAAAAAACAAACACAAACAAAATAGAATCTTAATTTTTTTTTTTTTTTTCTTCATATTTTGCTTAATCTCCAAAGTGTATCTAAATCTGAATGGCATACCAAACTGATAATCTCTCTCTATATATATATATATATACGTACACAACAATAAACGCGTCTATAGATATTCTGCGGTTCTATAATATTTTTATATTTCGTTAACGTCCATTATATTGTAATCAAATGGTATAATAATGAAATGTTATAATAGTATACTGTTACGAGCCGATTGTCTCGCCAGTCACTTTTATTTAGACGCGAATAAACAATATTTCTTAACCTCGTGTTATTAAGTAATAACAGTGTGTGTGTGTGTGTGTGCCTACTGAAATTGTGTGTATTCACAAAACGAAATTACGCGTATATGCAAAACGTCTTTGGCTAGGTTTTTTTTTTTTTTTATATTTTTATCGCGTAAAATTCCAGATCAGTGACGATAATGCACGGAAAACCTCAACAACAACAACAACAACGAACGTATGGGTTTTTTTCCAATGGGATTTTCGTGGTTTAACTCGTAATTAAACGAGTTGTAGTTGTAGACCGACGATTTGAACACGGAATCGGGTTTTAGATTGTTTGCAAGAACATTCTACACTATACACTCGAATATATTTGCGATTTTACGTATTAAACGGTCTCGTCGTACTATAAACAGCGTTGAGACACGGATAATTAGAATTTATCTCGATAAAGACAATAGATAATCGTTCTAGAACCATCTAGACGAGAAGTTTACAATACAACCAGTTTTGGACATTTTTAATTTTTTTTAATTTTGGCGACCCACCGCCATACACTCGCTACTCGTGACTTTATTTTCCTCACAAATAAATCGTTGTCGTTAACGGTATCAACAATATAAATTCAGCGATATCGTATTTCCAACTGTATTATTAAACATTTAATTTAATCAGATATCACGGTCGGCAATGATTCACGTTATTTTTTTTCTTCTGTAAAACAATAATTATTTCAAAATTAAACGAGACCTACCAAATGTTCAATCGCGACCCACACATTGGGAACGCTCTGAACTAAACACAGATAAAAATATAAAAAAAATATTTAAATGTTTATCTGATCTAAGATAACAGATAAGTGAAATTCATCAAAACGGTATGATAATAATATGATATTCAGTATTGACTATATTTAATAAAATATATTTTAAACTATAATAATAACAACGCTAAATGGATTTCCGTGTATTTCTTGGCCTAATGATTATCTAGCTAAATAATTTGGATATTTTTATATGTGACGTTTGGCGATGTTTTACGGATCGTTATCAATGTTATTCGTAAATAAATTCACGAGTATATATGAAGATTTGTATTCGGATCCAGATCAATTGTGGACTTGTCTGCGTCTTAATACTGCCTACAGGTGTGAGATTTTCTACTAGACAAAAAAACTATTATTTTTTTTTCTTTTTATTTTATAAGCCCGTAAATAAAGTACGCATTTTTACTGGGTAAATGCGCGAAAACGACAAAATATGTAACTGCATAGGCGTAGCTTGTTTCGGGGTCTGCAACGAGCCGTTTTACTAGAGCGAGCTTTGTGGGAGGCTCACCGTCCAGTAATAATAATTAATACCTCGCTACGCCCATGGGTAATGCCAGTGTGTACCCTGGCATTACGTATGAAATAAAAAATAATGTGTAAGAGGTGCGTGAGTATTGTGTAAAAAAAAAAAAAAAAAAACAAAAGTGCCCGGTGTGTAGGAGGCGATCGCGCCCCCATCCGTCTCATAAAAGCCGCCACTGATAAAGCGTATATAGTACGAAACGATTTTCTATTTTAACCGTTGCCCTGAGCAACTTTTCGGAAATTTAAACGATTTTCCGTTCATATTTAAATCTCGCCGGTCGCGTATGTCGACGGGCCGGTATACAATGATAATAATTATTTTTAACGCACACCACACATTTTAATTGAAAAAAATATTCCTTTGTAAACGACACAAATACAAAGCGTAAATATAACGGCTAGGCGCACGCGAACCCTTTTTGTAAAAAAAAAAAAAAAAATGCTAATAACGAAAACAAATCCTTTTATGATTGACAATGGAATGTGGAAATTTAAATTAATTTTATTCATAATCCTCACGATGGGTTTGTTCTTTTAATTAAATATCGAAGCGACACGGTTCTGGACCCGGGAATACTATACGATTCGTTTAGGCCCAGTGTTTGAACAATCCGGACAATGGGATATTTGAAAAATCGTTGAGACCGGTGCAGTGAGCCGGGCCTGGTTGGCTTGGCACACGTGCAATCAACGATTAATCCGCTGCGGTCGACGAGGGTGAAGGTGTCGAAAGTCTCGCGTACACGGGTATTTGATAAAAAAAGAAAAAAAAAAAACAGTAATACTTTATTAGATTCACAAAACTAGAAACGTTAGAGTCCGGAGATTCGGCCGCAGGGTTTTGATCATAGTCTGACTAACGTTAGGCTAGAGCTACATTGGTAACGTATCGAACTTGAGTGGCTAGACTGATTTCGCACGGTAAACAGAACTTATACAGGGTGCGGCAGGGCCGACTGACGAGTTTAATGAGGCCATTAGCCTGTGGTAAGATAAGAGCAGGCCTTAACAGGTTGACTGCCGTGAGTACCATATTCGGTACTCACGCGGTATGCATCCTAGGCTTTAATTGTTTTGACATATTCTTTCTACACGCTTTGAGTACCGATACTGGTGCTCACATTGTTCGACTCTCAGGCCTTGAGGGTCAACTTTGGTACTTATAATTTTTCGTGATTACGTCACTGATGTACCATTATTGGTACTCAATCAATTAATGGAATAGAAAGTACAGAAAAAGACGATTTATTCCATGTGAGGTGTTTAACCAGCGAGTACCAGTATTGGTACTCATGGCGTGTGTGGACAACCCTATAGAAATACTCCGGCAGTCAACTTGTTAAGAAGTGGTACGTTTTGAATTCGACGGTAATGCCGTTTTAATTCGTAATCACGGTCTGGACATAGGCGTTGTACATCGTGGTTTCATCGTGCGCGGACACGGCTGCTTTGCCAGCTTCCTGCATAGGATCGGCAAGCGCGACGCCCCCCACTGCGCCCATTGCACATCGGAGGTGGACGATGTGGCCCACACCCTTCTAGACTGCCCGGCTTGGCATACCGAACGTGCAGCGCTGGTCGCGGTGTTAGGCAGCATCTCTCCGGAAGAGCTTGGACCGGCCATGCTGAGCAGTACCGAAGCGTGGTCAGCAGTTAGGGCCTTCGCAATCTCCGTCATGGGGGCGAAGAGGGAGGAGGAGCGTCGGTGGGAGGCGGCCAGAGCGGCGGCAGCAGCGGCAGCAGCAGCAGCAGCGGCAGGAGCACCGCCGGAGCGTCGGCGTCAGCGGCGACGGCAGTAGTAGCATTTGTCCATATTTGTTATTGTATTTGCGTGTACATATATATTTAAGAATGTGTTTTTATTTCTCTAAAAGAAAAGAATGTATATACTTAGGTTGTATGATTTTGTAGATAATTAGGTTAAAAGAGTTTGTTTTTATTTTATTTATGAAAAAGAAAGAATGTAAATATTTTAGTTTTGTAAGGTGTTGTAAATATTTAGCTTTATAAGTTATACAATGTGAGCCCGCCCCGCGAAGGGGAAAACGGGATTTTGTATTGTGAATATAATTATTACGTGTTTTTACATTTTTCAATAAATGATGGTGGCGGGTAGCATTTCCGCAAGGCCAGTTCCCGGCCCGTCATCGATGCCACACAAAAAAAAAAAAAAAAAAAAAAATGGTTTCATCGTGCGTGCGTATTACGAAAATAATCGTTCTGTGATCGCTACACAAAGGGCTTTTCGTATACACTTCGGCATTCCACGTGCCGAATCTGTTCCTTCTGCTAACACTATCAAATTGTGGATACGGCACTCGGAAGAAATTGAAAGTACCCTAAGTAGACTTGGACACGGAGCGCCCGGAACGGTAAGAACTCCCGAAAATGCGCAGTTGGTTAGAGGACTTTTTTGAAGACGAGAAACGGACCGTCACTGTCACGTCCGCTCGTTATGTTGTGATGTCGGAAACTTATCTGCAGCATAGGTTGGAAGGAAATGGCTGAAGAACGCGATTTGGGAGATGTATGGTTTCGGCAAGACTGTAGGCTACAGCGCACACAGCTAGAATTTCACTTGCTACGTGTCTCTTGTATGTGGATAATAAGGAACAGGGAACCAACACGGTAATAAGGATGAAGGTAACATTTCGTAACGCGCGTGTCGAGGGTTTACTACACCGGGGACTTTCAACGGACACGCTTCTGTACAAGCACTTCAGACAATTTTCAATACGTTCCGGAGTTTTTTTTTTTTTGAGATATTTATAGTTATTCGGTGTTGGTTTTCTACTACTACACCGCACGTTTTCTAGAGGCCCGTGTACAGCTTTTCCGACCAAAAATCTCGCTCTGATTTTCAAATGTAGCGATTTTTTACGAGAGCATCATTTTGGACCCAGTCCGCGCACTCGCAAATCATATTTGCCGTTGTGGTTTTATTGACAATTGGAATTAACTGACGGAATAAACGGGGGCAAAAACGGTTTCTTTATTTTCGATTTTGTTTTCTCGTTATAATCTAGTCATCGTGAAGAAATATCCACAAGAAATTTTTTAGTAGCCTTTTCTAAACGTGGAACATTTTTTACAACATATTTTCCAGATATTCGTGGGCATTAGAAATTGTCAAGTTTTTTTTTTTACATTTTATTTGGTTCATGGGCATACAATTATTCCGGCCGAGCAGAAATGCTTTGCGCGAGTTTTATCATTTCGGCATTTCGCGGAGTAATTTTAAGATTTATATGAATAAAAATTATTCTACCCGGATAAAATGCTCGAAAATTCGAGACATGAATAAGTTGTACTTTCTATTAAAAGAAAAAAAAAATTGACCGTAATGAAACAACTATTTGAAGAATTTTGATTAAAATCGTTTAAATTATTTTTTTTCTCTGAGTTTTTCTATTTTTCTATTTATGCGAATAAAACTTTTTTGGCTTCATAAAACTACACAACAATTTGATACGAAATAAAGCACAATTTTCTAATTTATTTTGTACAAATTACAAGAATTTTTGATTTTAAATTACCGAACTCCGCTCGGAATCGTTTTTCGTTAGAAATGATTCATCGTTGCGTACAGATATAAATTATATTGCTCTCTAGGAGGAATACCCTCTAGCGTAGGATATTACGCTTTGACTTTCCATCTTCAACAGTGGTCGAATTTATGGTATGAATTTCATTGATTTTTTTTTTTTTTTAAATTGTTATAATATTAAATCGTTTTAAGTATTCTCCAGGACAACGTACGTATACTGCAAACACGTACAATCTAAAACAAGAAAACTCCCATATTCCCATATTCTCGTTAGTTATTAACCAATAGCTAGCCAGTAAATGGTTTTTCTAATGATCGATATTTTACATTGATAGATAAAAATCGTCCGGGAGACATTCGCTGTGTTTCAATTTCGGTTATAAAAAATTATAAGGGATTAATATTAATATCAAAAATTCAATAGTTAACGCTATAATATATATATTGTTAAATATAATTACGCGAAGAGCACACGATTTATGAAAAACTTGAAGACCGGAAGGTTTTATATAAATATTGTTTTGTGAAACTATAATGTTGAACCAACGTAGAAGGCGGGATTTTCCAGACAAAAAATAATTATTAAGATTACATCTCATATAATACTATAAAATACCAAAGCTAAGTGAAACTTTCGAGACAGACTTCGGAAACAGGATGCTTAAAAGATACCTCGAAACAACGTAACGCCCGAAGCAACGCATTGACGGTGACGGGGTGCTGCCGGTGATCTCGCCTCATGAAAAATAGAAATAACGTTTCACTTTATAATAACTTGACTTTGTTAAGTTTTAAACAATATTTTACTAAACGATCAATATTGTTCCGGAATTAATGCCGGCCCGAGACAGCTTTACATTCAAATATTCATTTTGTAGAACGTAGTAAATAATAAATGTATACATTAGTTATTACTACGCGATGTTTGTCCAATCAACGTCCAGACTGAAATTATAACGGGAAAACTGTTAATGTTAATTAATATCAATGTGTTATCAATAGTAATGCGATTATCTAATGACGTATTCTAGACAACGATATACAGGGTGCGGCAGAGCCGACTGACGAGTTTTGATGGGCTATAAATAACGAACAGTAAAACTTAGAGAAAAGTGTTTTTTTTTATTTAAATCAGTATTCAATCACGTTTTTAAAAAATTATTTTTTGAAATTAATATCACCAAGATGGCGGCCGTCAGCATTGTTACACTGTTGTAGACGATCTCTGAAGCTCTCATATGATTTTCGGCACATTTCTACTGGTATGGCATCGACTTCTGTTTGATTTCTTCTACGGTATGTGGGCGATGTCTGAAAACCTTATCCTTTAGGTAGCCCCAGAGGAAAAAATCACACATGCTTAAATCTGGGGACCGTGTTGGACAGCAAGAAGAAGAATTCTCCTCAAAGAACGGTCTGAGATTCCCGAAGCTACAGCGTGTTTCCGGGCTGAGCGTCTTGGTGACTGCTCAATTGATTCTCTAACCAACTGCACATTTTCGGGGGTTCTTACCGTTCTGGGTGCTCCGTGTCCTAGTCTACTTAGGGTACTTCCAGTTTCTTCCATAAGCCATATCCACAATTTGATAGTGTTAGCAGAATGAACAGATTCAGCACGTGGAATGCCGAAGTGTATACGAAAAGCCCTTTGTGTAGCGATCACAAAATGATTATTTTCGTAAAACGCACGATAAAATCACGATGTACAACACCTGCCCAGACCATTATTACGAATAAAAACGGCATTACCTTACAATTCAAAATATACCACATATTAAGGCCTGCTCTTATCTTGTCACAGGCTAATGAACTCGTTAAACTCGTCAGTTTGCTCTGCCGCACCCTGTATATATATTGTATTTTATCGTTTATATCTAGATTAAACTAAAACATATTATCTTTATCTTGCGAAATTCGTTTAGTAACTACGAAGATAATATATACAAATGTTTATTACTGTTCATCATTCCTCATAAGTTAAATTTTTTTAATCGTACTATAATCCTAAATGGTTATTCACATAAAATCACGGTTTTTTTTAATATCGAAACTAATTTGCGTCGTATTCAAAGAAAGAGTTAGACAGACTTAGGCACTAGTGTCTGTACGTACATTGCCACCATGGAGTGGTGAACCTTAACGATTCGATCGATTCTGGTTCCGGTTCGGTTCTCTCAAAACGATTTGATTTAAAACCGTTTAAAACACGCCATCGTGAATACGTAATAATCGACAGTAAAAGTTTCAAAATCGATAAAAATTGTACGGAGAGTTTTAAATTGATTAAGTTAGCATTTGAATTTCGACGGCAATGGTTTATTTCACCGTGTACCATTTGAATGGTCCAAACGTTTGAAAGTATATGGTCGGCTGCCCTATTACATTACCGAAGCCCTTGTCCGGGAGAAATTTAGTAACGATCGACGGTTGACTGGTCGAAGATGTACCAAAGAAGTTTGCATATCATATCCATTGGTCCTATACAACACGTACTGTCCACGACTGGTTTGGGATAACGACACGAATTGTACACTGAAATACTGGAAAAAATAATCTTTAGTTTAGTTCGGTGTACATTTATTACCAATAACGAGGGCTGGTGTTTTGATGGCCTAAAAGTTCGCAAAAAATGCTAAAACGCACTATAAAAACGCCTTTTAATTTCTTTGTAATAGCTAAAACATTGAAAAAAAGAAAACTTTATGTACAAGTGGTTTTTTTTTTTTTTTTTTAAATAGTATTTGACGGATATATCTTCGGACTTAATTACTTCTTAACTACTTCTTAATCATTCATTTCGAAACAAAAATTTCAAAAATACATTAAATATTTAAACGGGGTTTTTTTTTTTTTACTAGTTATTACCAGGTTTTTGTTGCACTGTTTAATGATTATAATTTTTCGAACAAAAATGATCGTCGTTGGCCGTCTTACTAGACTTTTGTAAACGGAAAAATTTCCTTCGACCTCGACTGATTGTTACTGGAGCATATTAAAAATATGAAATATCGCCTGCCGTTAAACCTTTTGGGATATTTTGTTCGGTTTTTTTTCGTAATTCATAATTTATATATATATATATATTGAAAAGTTGTAAAATAAAAAAAAAATAAAAAAATTCACAAATATACAAAATAAAATTTACATGAAAACGGATCAGTATCGTCGAAAACACAACCCCCTAGACATTGGCCATGACGCGAACGGTTTTTCCGTAAAAATTTTCGTCTGGGTATTCGTCGAACGCGCGCGTTATACAGTTTCGAAAATACAAAAAAAAAAAAAAATGTTTTTTTTTTTTTAATATTTCGTTAGGGACGCGACAATACATATTTTTACCGGCATAACTGGTATTAATTAGCGTATGCCGAAATGTTCGCCACACAGTATGTTCGGTTTCACCCGTAATCATATATTGTCGTGTGCACGCACGACGGAACATTGTGTAATACAAAAAAAAAAAAAAAAAAAAATACTCTGGCATATTCTTCGGAAATATCCCGCCCCCCCCCCGAAAAAATGTCGATAAAAAATGTTTAATCGAAATTCGGCCGTATACCGACGAACGGCGGCGCCGGAAGCGTTGACAATATTTAATACCCCCAGTAATTATAACGCGGAATTATCAAAACGCATTTTCAACATTTATTTCAATACTCGTATGGTTACCATGTACAGTTATACCGATTAAAAAAACATATATAGGTAACGAATAATATTCGTTTTATTGCGTAACCCCGAGCCGGGTGCCTATAAATAACGCTAACGGTATCACATGTTTTAAATCCACTTCTGCCGACTATTATAATTTTTTTTTTTTTTTTAATGGTTTAGATTGAGGTAAACCAAAAAAAAATAAAATAAAATAAAGAACTAATAAATAACGTTTATTTATAGTTTTTTTTTTTTTTAATTTTTTTTGTAGATTAGATTAATATTATTAAACAACTTACTTATAACTAGGGCTGGGATTTTAACGCCCTAAAAAATGTCCTAAAAAAAAATGATTTTATGACCTAAAACCCCGAAAAATGCCCTAAAAAAAAAAAATTACTAAAGTAATAAAACGGTGTTAACGACGACAAATCTCGTACTGAACGTCTAACGATAAATATCATCGGACGTCGATTTTACCGATTTAAGATTATTTAACAAGAAATGCGGGTAGAGGTTACTCAAACCTTGTCCGATAATATAATACGAATTACGAGTACCTACTTATAATCTTTTATATTTATTTAAAAACCATGTTGGTGTAAAAATCTTAAAATCTTAAAATAAAATTTTAAATTCATACACTTGGTTTCCAAAAACTCAAAAAATGCTCCAAAAACTCTAAAATGCCCTAAAAAATTAAGAAAACGACCTAAAAACTAAAAAAATGCAAAATAAACTCTCATATTCTCATTCAGATGTACATAAAACAAATTTGTTTTAACAAGACGAGCATTGCACGGTAAGCTTTGAAAAACAATGCAAAGTGCATCGAAATCCCAGCCCTACTTATAACGTTGTGCGCCGACTTAACCGTATTCCATTACGGGAATGTACACGCCCGTGTTGATCGCATCGCTCACTATTTATTAGTATGTAAATTGACGTGATAAAAAAAAAAAATAGTAATAATAATAATAATAATAAAAACGTTAAGTTAATTTCGACTGTTAACCCGCGATTTTCTATTACCTTCGTTATTGAATTTAACATATCCGCTTTTTTTTTTTTTTTTTTATTTTCGAACTCGACGGACAACGAAGTAATTTTGAATTGAATTGACAGTCGCACACGCTATTGGACGTAAAGCGTAATTTTTTTTTTTTTTTTTTTATATATATATATATATATAGGTTATTAGTGCATTGAATTCACGGGTCCGTTTAATATTGTAGTGACTAACGTGAGTGAATTTTACACGTTGATATATTAAATGTAATGCGATGAAAAACGCTAAAATAGTCGCTATATTATTATATCAGTAATGAAATTACTAACGAACAATGATATATTCTGCTACCGTCATCGTCCTGTCGTCAAGTCTATTTTTTTAGACAACGTGTTTAATGTTCAAAAACACCATTTAATCGGTCCTCTGTCGTTTCTGATTGTATTGGATATTTCTCGAAAATGACGGATTATCGCCTGAAAACAGAATAAACTCGAAATGTTTGCGTTTAAATGGAAAATAAAACGAGAAATCCAGCTTTGCCGTACCGTAAAACATACACGTTTCTCGCTCTGCTCATTATTATTATTATTATTTTTTTTTTTTTTTTTTAATTTCAATTGTGCAAAACCAATATGGAAATGCTACGAGAGTAATAATTTTTATTTGTCGACACGATTGTTATTCGTTAATCAGTACCGGTGTTTATACCGTTGTCCGCATAATACCAGCGAACGATTATTTAGTTGCACATGCACATTCGAGTACTAAATTCGAACGTAATTCGGCGTTGAAATCTGACAATTACCAGCGAATTGTTGTACATAAATGGTTCGAGTGGTTAAGTACTTAAACGCAGCCTAGTTATTCTCGTTTTCACGTGTTTTCAGAGCTTGCGTGTACGTTTACCTATGTGTTTTTCCTTCGGCATAATAATACGTATATATATATATATGTAAAATATGTTCACACGATATTTTAATTTCACATAATTTGCAAACCAAAATGGGTCTAGGCGAATAATAAGAAGAAAAAAATAATAATAATAATACCCCGCTCCGCCGAAAACTAATACAATAATTTTATTTTATTTTGAACTACTTTTTTCTTTCTTTTTTTTTTTTTTTTTTTACTTTAAGCGTTTTACGTTAAAAAAAAAAAAAAAAAAAAACGAGTATACTGATATAATATATGTGTCACTCATACGACCATAATATCGTTATCGTGTTGTATTGCACTGATGATACTGTCAGTACCAGCGTATATTATTGTACTTAATGCGTGTAATATTTTTTTTTATTACGAAAATTACGCGCGCCGACAAAATGTGTGGCCAAAACCAAAATTACAAGTGGCAAAAAAAAAAAAAAAAAAAAAAAAAAAAAAAAAAAAACGTTGTATATAATATATCAACTGCACACTGGGTTTAACCGGGAAATTGGTCATAAATTTACTTGACCGGATTTCGATACATCTCTTCGAATATTTATTTTAATTGGGGCAGAGGACTCTTGTAGCATTTGCATATTCGTTTTATACAATCAAAAAAAATAAAAATAAAAATAAAAATAACCACAGCAAGAAACACGGATGTTTTACGCTACGACAAAGCTAGATTTCTCATATTATTTTCCATTTAAACGCAAACATTTTGAGTTTATTCTGTTTTTAGGCGATAATCCTTCCTCCCTTTTCGAGAAATATTCAATACAATTAGAAACGACAGACTATCGCCGATTAGATTAATTTTCCGGTTATTAATTTTTATTTTTAAACATTAAACACGTTGGTTAAAAATATCAAATTGACGATTGGACGATAACGATTCCATAAACGGTAGCAGAATATATCGTTGTTCGTTAGTTATTCCTTATTTAAGTCAAAAGGGAGATGCAGTTTCTATTCCTTGCCAACTCAGCAATAGTATTTAAATTCAATATTTATTACGTCACATTTTCGATTTCTACCAGATACAATTACCAGTCTCGAAATAAAAAAACATGTCATGTGGTTGGAGTAATGCAAATTATTAATTTACAATTAAGTCAAGTCCCTATAGGTCCAGTAGGATGAAAAGATCAAGAAAAAATAGATAATGTTTTGGACAAAAAAAATATCTTTTAATTAGTAGTTTAATTAAAAAAACTATAATGGATGGTCTATATGAAAACTAAACCATAATTATTCGGTCTATCGAAAATACGCCTCAATGAATTCCGTCGATAAAGAATGATAATTTTCGATGTACGGAGTACTGTTTGGCAGATAATCCGACAATCTTTTTCGGTTCGAAAATTTAAAAAAAAAATTGTTTAGTTCAATGCAATTATCAAGGTTAAAAAAAAAAAAAAAAATGAATAAATTAATTACCCGTAGGTTTTAATAGTTTTTACTAAAATACTAGGAATTTCATATTTCAAGGTCAGAAGAAGAACTTTCAAAATCAATCAATTAATAAATCCATCGTATTTCCGTCTATAAAAAAATAAATAATATCAGTCTACGTTCTATATAATGAAACCTATTAAATCAGTAAAAAGTTATTATTAAAAATTAAATGATAATTAGATTAAAATGTATAATCAATGTTGGAATTTCATTCTGGATACAATCGTCGAAAAAATGACTCACCGTCATTTATCTGTCATCTTGAAAAAACCTAGAACACCTTATCTTTCTTTTGAGTAAATACGTCAGACGATACGTAGACAATACATCATATCTTAAAATATTTCAGTTTTTTTTCTAATCACGCTACGGCGTAAACTCTAGTTATTCACAAATTTTTCATCGAAAACATACCGTCTATGTTTCGTACAGTAAAAACTGATTTTTCATATTCAAATCCAGATAGTTAGCCTTACTAGTAATGTATTTAATAATACGCGTACGAATTTGAATTGCCTAAACGAATCAAATAATATTTTACCGAATTATCATTATATTCTATAATGTATATTGACGTTGTCTAGATAACTGGAAACTATCTTTGATCTTTGTCCATTATAATACTATTATCTAGATCAGTGTTTCCCAAACTTTTTACCACCACGGACCGCTTCGACAATATTTTATAGGTCGCGGACTACCTCGATTTTACGAAAACTAGGAATACCCTTTTTTTTTTTTTTTGCTCATTAACAAGACAAATTAAAATTTATCGAAAAATGTAAATTTTTATTATTTTACTTTACATTTTATTACTATACTTCACTAATATATAATTATACTTCAATGTATTACTCTTATAAAAATGGAAAATACTTATCGGTCTACAGCAGCAGCAACAACGATAAGATAACCGTATGATATAATACGGTTCCTCAATAAGTCGTAATTTTTTTCGCTATTTAAAAAAAAAAAAAAAAGAAATAATAATTAATTTGTAATAGAAATCGAAGAAAATATCTATGGGACCGCGGACCACCGGTTGGGAAACACTGATCTAGATGTATAAATATTAGCTGTCTTTCCCGCCTTTCACCGATTATAATCAATTATTATTTCTAATCAAAAGTTTAAAGTTCTCACAATCGTGGTAATCGTGTTGTGATAATGTTTGTGAGCACATATATCGTGAAAATTATTAAAGTAGCCGAATTTTTACGTAGAGGGACGCGATAGGTAAAATTGACCAAACATGTCTATTTATTCACATTATTCGTCAGAACAATACAGCATATATAAATTTCGTAGTACATAATATCAAGTGACGATAAGTCAGGCTAGGTTTTTTTTTTTTTTTTTGAACACGATCATTTCTCAAATAATACTATATCCGATGTGGCTGGACGTTAACGAGTTAAAAAAGTTAATTTTAACTTATATTTTAATAAACTTGCATTATGTTTTACATTAACCGGATAAATACAATGACGAGTTAATTTTGAGTAATACCACGTATTATTAATTTCAATTTTAATACGGTAATAATTGTACAGTCTATTGAAACTATTCGAACGCACAGGTACCGTCTTAATAAATAATAATTTTAGTTCCTTTTTACTCAAAAAAATTGCGGTTGCAGTTCCTAGTGTAATTATTTTCGTGGCAAAAAAAAATAAAATTAAATAATTATAATAAAACATACACTTAACTTGTATTAATATTGTGTTCATTTGCGTGTTTACGGGTAGGAGGTCCATGGGTGCTGAACCCTTCCCAGATAAAAAAAAAAAAAAAATAGATAAATGTTCCTGCGGAATAAGTAAGTATAAGTGTTGTCGGTGTGACGACAGTTTCCATAAGCTAAACATAAAGTGCGATAATGGCACGATAATTTATGATAAATATTGAAGACTTCACGCGCGGGGAAAAAACTGATTTTTGATGGAACAGAGTGATATGTAATATTACATAGTGTAACCTAATCTAACCTAACGTTTTTAACGTTGGAAATACGCCACCGATTGTGTGACTAACCGTTATCGAATTAACAATTAATATTTTCAATCGACACAATATTGAACCGACGTTGTAAATATATTGCGCGTTAATAATCGTCCGTAGTTGGGTTTAAAAAAAAAAAAAAAAAAAAAAAAAAAAAAAACATCGCTCGAAATTATTTTCTCCGACAAACGTTTTTCTTTTATTTTTATGTACTTTACGCCTATTTTTTTTTTTTGGACACCTCTCCCGGATATACGAGTGCTGGTCAAAAAGTATCAGGATTTTATATTTAATAATTACAAATATGAAGTTACATATTATTTAAAGATAACACCATCAAAATACTCTCCGCCGGGCGATATGCGGTGATACCCCGACGATATTGCCATTTTTCAAAAGTCCTTTGGAAATGTTCCAAAGTCAAAGCTACGTTGGCATTAAATTCCTTTACATCTTGAAATCGGTGTCGTTTAAACGCAGATTTTAGCCTCGGGAAAAGAAAATAAAATCACATGGGATCTAATCTGGAGAATAGGGACAACGGCAATTTTTTTATTAGCCCAAAAATGGACGAATCAACAGCGGTAAATGTGCCGGTGAACAATTGTCGTGGTGAACAATCGCGGAACGGGTTGCGGGTCGGCACCGCGACCCATCTCGTCTGTGCATCTTCCTGTAAAATTGCACGTCAAGACTCAATTGAGATTCCCTTTGTTAACACGCGAACGGTTAACGGTCGACGGACATTTTGCAATTTTTTTTTTTCTCGCAAAATTTCGCCACACCATCGTTTCTGGATGACGTCGACGACGGTCTTCCAGAACGCGGACCGTCTTCAGTTGACCGCCGACTGTCCTCGAAACATTGAAAACGCTCGAAAGTCACTTAATGAATCGTTCCCAAAAGCGGGACGCACCGCGTTTTTACCAAGTTTCAAAGCAAAACTCAACGCACACATCTTTAATTTCGGACACGTGGAAAACGGCGAACGAAAAAACCTTACTGGATTCAACCACGTGTAATATTAAACCGAGATAAAAAAAAAAAAAAAAAAAAAAAAAGCGACGACGGGTTATTGTTTAAAATATCCGCTTATTCGCGGGGAATACATGTATTTACAATTCGAAAATGTTATCGTGTGTAGATTAGCCGTAATAACATTTGTCCCGATACTTTTCAAACTGACCTCGTATATATATTTATATATATATATATATATATATATACAGGGTGCGGCGGAGCTGACTGATGAGTTTTGAGAAGCTATACATAACGAACATTAATACTTAGAGAAAAACCGTTTGTTTTATTCGAGTTATTATTAGATAATCTCATTTTTTTAAATTTATGTTTCGCAAACGATATCTTCAAGATGACGGGGCCGTCAGCAACAATACATTGCTGTAGGCGATCTCAGGCCGTTTCGGTATGATTTTCGGCACGATTCGATTGGTATGGTCGCGATTTCTTCGGCGATTCTTTCTTCCGGGCCCATCTACGGTATGGGGGCGGTGTTTAAAAACCGTATCCTTAAGGAACCCCCAGAGGAAAAATCGCACGTGCTTAAATCGGGGGAGCGTGCCGGCACCAGCTTACGTCACCCCTCAGAGTGACCAACGGCCCAGGGAACGTTTGTCGCAAATCAGTAAACGAAATTCGAACTGCGTGCGCTTTAACGTCGTATTGTTAAAACCATACCGTCTTCCGAGTCGTTTTCTTCAGCCGTTTCCTCCAACCTGTGCTGCGGATAAGTGTCCAACACCACAACATCCCCAAAGCAACCGCGTGCTTCCGGGCAGAGCGTCTTGGTGACCGCTCAATTGCCCCTCTGTCTAATTGCACATTTCCGGCGGTTGTTACCGTTCTACGTGCTCCACGTCCACTTACGTCGGTACTTCCAGTCTTTTCCGATTTTCGAATCCAAAATTGAATAGTGTTCACATAAGGGACATATTCGTTGCGTGAAAGATGTAGCCCTTTGTGTTGCGATCACAGAATGTTTTTTTTTTTTTTTTTTTTTTTTTTTTTTTTTAAATACGTGCGCACGACGAAACCTCGATGTACACCTGTCCGGACCATGATTACGACTATAAACGGCATAACTGTATAATTCAAAATAGACCACTACTATAGAGGCCTGCGTTTATCTCATCTTAGACTAATGACCCCATTAAACACGTCAGTTGGCTCCACCGCACCCTGTATATATATATATATATAGTTTTTTAATTTTTTCCCCCAAAACCCCGTATCGATTTTCGTCATATTGTAGCATATCCGTGTTATTATCGCGGGCACTTGTCGTCGTCGGCGGCGGCGGTGCTTATACCGCACTACACGCGGTCGACCGTGGTATACCATCGTTATTATTAGATATATTTAAAAAAAAAAAAAAAAAAAACCTATTTATTTATTTATTTTTCCCTATATGTTTTTTTTTTTTATGGGGCAACGACAAACACGGCCTGCGGTCATTAGGTCGTCGTCGTCGTTGTCCCGGGGAATCCGCGGCCGTCGTCGCCGTCGCCGTCCGCGGTCATCGCAACCGCATTAGGGCAGTCGGCGCGCCGGCGGTCGCGTACGGACAATCCGCGAGTGCCCGGGTCCGTCGTATGTGTCGCTCGCTTCGGCATATTATTATTATTATTATTATTATTATTGTAGGTTAGGTACGGATGTAGTGCGCCGGGGCTGTTCGGTTACGGGTCATTCGGCCGTCGCGTTAGAGGTCAACGAGCGATATTACGACGAGTTTTATTATTATTATTATTTTTTTTTTTTTTTTTTTTTAATTAAAGACTGGAAACGGCGCGCGATTTAATAAAAAATAAAAATAAATAAATAATAATAAAACCACTACTGTATATAGATATGTAATATATGGGGTACACTACTACCACTACTACTACTACTACTGCTATTATTATTATTATTATCATCATCGAGTCTCCGGCGTGCTGCCCTTCTCCCGTCGTCCGGTGCGGGGTGGGAGTGAAGTCGTAATAGCAGTAACAAGTCTATAATAGTATTATAGATAGTAGTAAATAGTATATAATAATATAATAATACCGGTACGGGTAAAATAGTAATAGTAGTTTGGGTATATATGTGTGTGTGTGTGTGTGTCTGCGTAGCGCTGTGTTTGTAGAAGAAGTAGTAAAATAAAAATAAAATAAATGTAAAAAAAAAAAAAAAAAAAATAAGGAAAAAAATACAGAGGAAGAAAAAGAAGAAGGAAACGTGGTGAAAGATCTACTACGGTTGTGCCAGAGCGCGGCGGCGGTGGCGGTGGATTGAGGTTAACCTCATTCGTTCGTTGGCACAGACCGCGGCACCATGTCCGAATCGCGTGAGTGAGCCGCCCAGTGGTTTATACGCCGACAATATTTTTTTAACGATTTTTCACATTATTGTCGTACAATAAATAATCGTACGTGTAGCGCCCGCGGGTTTCGTTGATTTTTGTTTTTTTTTTTTTTTAAAAGCGCGTCAGTGTTTTTTTTTTTTTTTTGTTATAAATATCGAGATTTTCGTATAATTTTTTTTTTTTTTTTATCACTTTTCTTTCGACCGCCAAACTAACTTTTATTCGGTTGTTGTTGTTGTTTTTTTTTTTTTTTTTGTTATTTGCCGTCCACCAAAATTATAATATGTCGTGAATCGTTTGGCGCGAAATGTTTGGCCCGTCCACGGATTACGAGTTAGCGGTTTACTCTGCGTAGCGGTGCCGTTCCCCGTCGCGTTTTCAATTGGATTGAACAGCGCAAATCGACCGGCGCGCGTCCCGCAGAAATGGCTACGAGGCGCAAGAAGCTGTTGCCCGCCAGAACGCTGGCGTTGGCCCTGGTCCTGGCCAGCAGCCTGTTTGTTTTCGACTGTTTAGCGTTTAGTACAGGTGAGTCCGCGGTACAGACATTTTTATTTTCCCGGTTTTGCCGGGCCGCCGTGTTTTCGCGGTGGAGCGGTAGATTTTCGTAGGGCCGATGCCGGGATGCGGGTCGGGGGCGAGGGCTCTTAAAAATCGCGGCGGTCGACGTCGATTTCGCACCGTCTCGAACGCTGTCACCCAAGTGGGCGACCGTCGCAATTTGATTTATCTCGTTTTCCAATGTTACTTTTTCGCGCTATAACAATATGATATGCGTGTGTATTTTTTTATATTGTGCATTCGGGTTTCTCCGCCGAAACGTTCGCTTTCCACCGTCTTATATTGTAAATATGTCCACATAAATAAAACCGATATTGGATTTGGTGGAAAAAAAAAAAAAAACAAAAACAAATGTATTTAAAAAGCGGACCGAGTGTAGTTTTTACCGGATCAATACGTTACTATTCTTTTTTTTTTTTTTAACGACAACACTATCACGCGTGATTTTTTTGCTCGCACTCGAGCCACTAGAATGACGCCGGTGCGCTGTAAAAACCCTTTTAGCGTACGAAATAATAAAACGCGGTAATTTTTTTTTTTGTTATATTTCTGTTTGCTCGCCGGATGCTCTGGGTTTATAATAGAAAATAATAATAATAATGAAAGCCCGCGAATTGTCCGCGACAATTCCGACGTATACGATATTTTACGGTTATTTTTATTTATTTATTTATTTTTTTCGGCTCATATTCTCATAGTCTTCGCTTTCTTTCGGCATGGCGGTACCAATATATATATATTCGCCGCATTATACCGCGGCTATTATCATTGTCCGGTGTTATTCTATTTGAACGCGCCATCGGGGCGCTATATAATATTATGTGTGTAAACGATAGACGCGGCGCGGGACGAACAACAATGCAGTTAGACGCCGGGCTGTGAAGGTCGGATACTGCAATAACGATCGTATTTTATTCGATACAAATTAAATACAATAGGGATAATAATAATAATAATAATAATAATAATAATAATAAGAAAAGAAAAATAAAAAAATTGTACAAAAAAAACATACACCACGCGTAAATTGAAATATATTTATATATATATATATGTATATGTATACAATTATGAATTATTTATTATCGGCATAATATCCGATATCGCGTATGGGAGGAAGTCTTTTTCTCTCTCTCTCTCTCTCTCTCTCTTGTTTTCTTGCGAAATAAAATACGAGTAATACGTTTATTGCCATAGGTTTGTT
Organism: Tuberolachnus salignus; assembly: GCA_956483605.1. Taxonomy (NCBI): domain Eukaryota; kingdom Metazoa; phylum Arthropoda; class Insecta; order Hemiptera; family Aphididae; genus Tuberolachnus; species Tuberolachnus salignus. Next base: position 5,956,589 of record OY101433.1, on the reverse strand, counting down.
TGTTTGGTTTTTTTTTTTTTTTTGTCACCGCAAAGCGAGAACACCCGAGGTTCGAATGACCGCGTACGTACGACATATATATATATATATATCGGCGGTTTGTCTCGCGTAAGGTAATAATTATCGTTGTATTCGAAACGATTATCATCGCATAATCGCTCGTGGGGGGGGGGGCGTGTCGTGTGCGAATAAACGAATAGAATGAAAATGGTAAAAAAAATTAATCAGATCGCGAGTGCGCCCCGGCCCGACCGCGGTGTTTGTCGTCGCGTACCCACCCGTATTGTACGTGATAATATTATTAATAATAAAATAGAAGAAGAGAGAGAGAGAAAAAAAAAGTAAAAGTCTCATTGTGTTATATTTGCGACGCGATATTGTAAAAACCGAATATTATAATAGCGGACGGAATGGAAATAATAATAAATCAAATCGCGGGCGGCGAGAGTGTTGAACCGGAGTTGATCCAGGAAGCGCGCGTTATATTTGCTCGGGACAGGGCGTTAAAGTCTCCACGTAGTAATCACGTAACACTAAAAATAATAGTAATAATATTATTCGCCTCCTCCGCAAGCACACGTTTTGTTTTGTACTTTGGTTATTTTAATTCGTATGCCCAAATATACTTTCTATGTATATACGAATAAACGGCGGCGCGTTATTCGGACCGCTGCACGAAACGGGTTAAAAAAAAAAAAAAAATTATTATTATTTTATTCGCCGTTCAAGTATTACGATTGGTTCATTTGTATCGCGTGCGGTGTATAAAAAAAAAAAAAAAAAAAAAACCATATACGTTATACCCCGTCGGCGGCGAAAGTGGTCGCGCGTACGCTAATTCCCCCCCGCCGGTGGCCATTTCAATGTGCGATTTCGATATATTAATCCGGCGAGATAAATGGCTCGTACTGAACACGAGACGTACACGGTAAAAAATAATAATAATAAAAAAAACATATATATATATTTATATATTATTGTTCTCCTGTCGGTAATGCCTCTCTCTGTACGCTCTCGGTATTCCGAATATCGAATTCGTGTTAAATATACATTTTAATTACTGTAAAACGATATTCACCGGATACAAAATCGTTACGACTTACAGCCGTCGGTTGTATGACTTGGTGTAAATATTTATAATAAAATTCAATTCGGTTACCGTAGAGAGTTACCGCCCGCCGCAGCTGCTTGCCCCCGGGTCGGTGTTCGCGATCGGCAGTACTCGTTTTATATATTGTCCGGATAAATTCGTGTCCCGACATAATAAATACCCGCGTAATTATCGAAAATACGAAACAAGGACAGATCAATGTACTCGATCGGTTTTGTTTTTTGTTTTTTTTTTTTTCTTCTTCTTCTTCTTCTTCTTGGTCGTTTTTGTTGTATTGTCGCCTTATAAGATATTATTATACCGACCGGTGAACCTGCAGCAGCAGTTGGCGCGACGAGCCATGGCGGTTCCAGGTGAAGTCCTCCGCGCTCCGAGACTGCGGGTTTTTTTCTTTTTTTTTTTCTTTTAGGAATACACACACATATATTATTATATTGCAGCTCGTTAGTGGCGGTAGTGTCGTACGAAATTAAAATGTGGGCGAGATTGGATTTATTAGACGGTAAAACGAAAAATATCGAGATAGAGAGAGAGAGATAGAGTGAGAGAGAATGAGAAAAACACGAAACGGTATCGGCGAAAATATATATATATTTTTTTTTTCTCTCTCTTTTCTGGAGAACGCGGGCGGCGCTCGCAAAAAAGATAAAAAATGTGCTCGAAAAACGAGGGTTCTCGGTCGAAACGCAAATAGCGACGTACCCTATAAATAACATTAACGGAACGTCCGTGACGTGTGCGGTAAAAAGAGCCGAAAACAATTTTGGACATAGGGGAAAAAAAAAAAAAAAGGGCCAACGGATTGCGCGTTAACGTGAATACGGTAGACAAATATTGTCTGGTAGGGTGAATGCGGGGGGGGGGTGTGGGTAGGAGAGAGAGAGGAAGAAGATTTTTGGCGGTTCCGGGGCGACGAAGACAATGTGGCACACTGCGCGGTCGGGGCGGCCGTGGGTTACCGCGATGCGGCAGCAGCGGCGGCGAGTCTGTCTGTGCGCGTCTGACACAATTCCTCGGGGCCGGACCGGAGCCGGAAGCCTCCGAGCGCAATACTATAAAATATACTCCGACCACTCGCCTACCTACGTGCATACGCGGACGTGTGCGTTTTTTTTTTTTTTTTTTATGTTATAGCCATACACCGTGCACTGACGGGCGTTTATATACCGGGTGACCAATACGAAAACCAGTCGAACCACACTCGATTTTCGCGGCATCGTTTTGCCCACGCCACCGATCCGGTATAATAATAATCAAAATAATCGCATACGATTATTATTGTTCGGGTATATACGCGTATTTTATTTTATCGTGGCGACGAGGACGTGCTCAAATGTTTGTGAGGGTTTTTCAGCTTTTTTCCCCTTCTCCCCCAGCTATAGTTTATGCGAAAACCGTGCGATTTGACCGAATCGTTTAACTGTCTAGCTTACGTTTAGTCAATGAAAAAAAAAAACAGCCAATAACATTAACAACGACAACGGTTTTCAAGTTAATTTTAAAATACACACGAATCCGGGTAAACCAAATTAAGCTGATTAATGATGTTCAGAAAAAATATTAACATAAATAAAGTAACTTTTTTTTTTTGCATTTTTAAAAATACCCCTCGACTATATTCATAAACGTATTTTGTACTCGTGAGACATTTAGACTTGTATAGACTTTTTTTTATACGAGACGGCTGTATTTTGTGTTATTCAAGTAACAATCACGTAATTTTCGTCGAAAATAAACGCTAAACATATAAATAACTTCGTTATATTCTAACATTCTACATTTTAAGTATTTCAAAAAAAAAAAAAAAAAATTAACTTATACTTATAACCGAACCTTTTATACTGATTTTTTTTTTTTTTTTAATCAGTCATTATTTCTTGTACCGTATACCGTAGTACAGTCTGTAAACGGATTCTATTACGAACCCTCCGGATTCTCTGTAAAATATTAAAAATATGTAAAACTGCGCGAAATATTGCCGATTTAAAACGCGACGAGGGGGAAAGTTTTTATACGTACGAATTATTATTATTATTATTACTACAATAATATGTATGAAACCAATGCGAAATTGCGAAATCGCTCGCCTATTGATTTCACAGTTATACCGATACACGTTCGTAATAATATAAGTATCCGGTAAAATTATATAATTGTTAATACGGTTAATACGTATGCACCGAGCCAAAGACGTTCCCAAAACACGTGCCGGTTGACACGCGTTTACACATCACAATATTAAAAATAACGATTCGATGTTCGATATAACACTCTATAATGATATCGATTTCAGTGTTATTTTCACTCAACAGCGTTTCATCGCAGACATCAAGTGAAATCCATCTGGATGTCGATAAAAGACAATCACATCAAAATCGTCTAGTTACAGACAAATATAGCCAAGACATAATTCACCTCGGATAGGATAATAGACGCGCGGAAATTATCTAGATATATAAAAAAAAAAAAAAAAGATAATGGGTTTTAATGAGAACATTTGTAGGAGGGACGTGACAATGTAAACGGTTAAAAATAATTCGACCGACTCGCACAGGGTGTCACTAGGTAGTCGAATCGAATTTTTAACTCGAAATAAATCAAAACAGTTAGGTGTGTATTTTTTTGATTTTTTATAGGTATATTCTATCTTGACAATTACTCAAAAAAAAAAAAAAAAAAAATAGTTATTATTTATCATAGATAAACTTCATCTTGATAAGATAAAGTTGAAAAATAATATTATCTAGATAATTAACTTGGATAGATTTATCTAGATACGTCTCAACGCTTTTTTTTTTTTATATATATATATAATAAAAAAAGGTAAACGTCTTTTTTGCCGGTGCATCGATGATTTCTTCAGGTCTACCTTTAAGACGGAATTCCTTATACATGTTTTTATTCTTTTTTAAATTTGAAAACGTTCAATAACAGTCGACAAAAAATTAATTAAAGAACGACGTGAAAACTAAAAAATTATTTCTTATGACTATTTTGAGTTATAATTGAACATCGAATTATTATAAAATAACTGTAACAACGATAACACGTAAAAACCTTATTTACCGCTCCGTTACGAATTACAACATAATAGACCATGTTAATATATACAGACACTAAACACATAATATAAAAATACAATATAAATTTATGTTTTATTTTTCTGTACGTAAATATCAAGACATTTCGTGACATTTTTATACAAATTTTAAATATTTTTTTTTGCTACTTAATCTGGAATCTTGTTGGATCTATAGTTGCTAAATTATTATTAGGGCAGAGGACTTTTAGAATTCGCGCAAATGTTTTACACAATCAAAATATTAGTGCAGTAAGAAACAAATGCGTTTTACGCTAAGACAAATGCATATTTTGAGGTTTTTTTTTTTTTTTTTTGTTTTTAGGGCATATTTCTTCCGTTGTATACTTTTTATGGAAATACTTAATACTTAATTGATAATTTTCTCGATATTTTCTCCAACGACGATTTTATTTCATTTAGCAATACAAACGAAATTGTTAAAATTAAATTAATTCTTATCATATTGTATGGTTGTTGGCCGACGCACGTTGTATCTAGCGATTGCTACGAGGACCGCCGATTAGATTAAATTCCCGGTTATTAATATTATTATTTTTTTTTTTTTTTTTTTAACAGTAAACACGCTGTCTAAATAGTAAAATTGCGATAACGATTAACCATAAACGATAACAAAATATTTCGTTGCACTTTCGCCAATCGTTTTGTTCGTTAATAGTTTAATATTTTAGTGTCGGTTGTGCCGTCTGCGTGCGTGCAAACCTATCCTTATCCGTAATCCGTGTCAACTGTTCGTCCGCGTTTAATGTTTTAACATTGAAATGCCGGAAGGTTTGGGTTAGACTAAACATATTGATAAATCCGTGTATAAAAAAAAAAATAATAATTATTATTATTATCAGTCCGCAATCGATAAAATATTGTACCTGTTTAACGTCTGCTCTACAATTAAATCAACAAAAAGTTATTATTTATAAATAAATTTATAATTCGATTAAAACGCATAACCAAAGTTGGAATTTCGCCCATATACAGTAATTAAAAAAAAAAAAAAAAATAATCTAGATAACGACACCGACTATCGTTCGTGTTAATAAAACATAGAACTTGTCTTGTGTGTGTTTTTACCGTCTGTGTTTCGTAACGGTAAAAACGGATTTTTTTCGTATTCAACTCGATTTAAATACGAATAATCAACGTTTAAACGCACTGCTAGGGGTAAGCCATACCCTTATACCGATATTACTATACCGAATATTTACCAATACGCGTACGAATCCGAATTCGAATATGAGTTATCCGTGCACATATTTAGTGCTATTATTATTTTTTATTTTTTATATTTATATATATATATATATATATGTAGCTACGAGTCGTCTGGCCTAATTATTTTGATTACGTCACTGACCGGGGAGACGGTATTATTATAATGGGTCAGTACGCCCCGATCGACCGTCGAAAGTCTTTGCCGCCGGTACGGGCGGTACGCGCAAATCCAGGTTATGCGTCGTCGTACGTCGTCGTCGTCGTCGTCGCGTGCGTACTCGTCGTCGGCGGCTTCGAGAGCGAAATAAATTATTATTTATCGACGGCGGTTGTGTTGTAGTCGCACCGCGGCGTTCGAGTGTTTATTTTGAAAATAGGTGTACACACGAGTAAAAAAAAAAAAAAAAAAAAAAAACACTAATAATAATAATAATAAAAATATTATTAGTCACAAAGTAATACGTATATTACGGTCGCGGTGGTTATATTTTATTACCGCGACCGGCGATGGTACGATAGATAGCCCGCGGCCCGTCAGGATTGCCCACGAATACGACCGATAACAATATTATAATTTTACGTTCACGGCCTATATATATATATATTTTAAAAAAAACACACGTGCGCATTAATCGATTTTGAAGACATTTTATTATATTTTTTTTTTTTTCGAAAAACGCGTTTCGACTCGTGTTGTTACCGAGCCCATTATAATATGTAAACCATGTGCGCGTCGCAGGGTGCGTTCAAACGGCCGGAATTCCTGCACCGAAAATTACCGAAACAATTATAACGATATAGTCACAATTGGGTTCGTGTTGTGTGTAAACGTGTTTGAATATATCAAAGAGTTGTGTTTTTTTTTTTTTTTTTTACGTATTCAGCCGTTTTCTAAAATATACCCAATGTTATTCGAAATGTATTTATAAATACTTTTAAATTACTTTTTTTTTCTCTCGCGTGTTATCCCGCAGTCGTTAATCTTCGATTTTTCTCTCGCTATTTGTGTAATACCGGTTTAATAATAAAACCCGGGTACCAGTTTAAAAAATATTGATTCCGATTTAACTTTCAACACGGTGCCGCGGTGTGATATGCAACAATTTCAATAGTTATAAAAAAAAAAAAAAAAAGGATCGGATTTCAAATACGGATACCTTTGACATAAATATTTCAATGACATTATCGAGACATTTTTTTTTTTTTTTTAGAAGCGTTACAAATACGCATTCGAATAGTTTACGTATCTGCCCGAATTTGACATGTATAAACGAAATAATTACATTTACGATTATTTCCAGTAAAAAAAAATTAATTTATCAATTCGGTCTGATGCTGCATCCCGTGTTGTCTTGTACGCATTTTTTTTTTTGGTCAAAGTATTCGAATTCAAATCTATAACCTACAAGATGACACAAGATCCACGATGTTTTCTTGGATTTTAACCGTTTTAATAATACTTTTAAACGACCGGCTGTGAGTTTAAAGTAATAATAATTACTGGTGATTATTAATACGGACCGTTGCACAGTCAGGTTCTTCGTGTGTTACGTGCGACAGCAAAATAACGATCGGTTTGCGCAAATAGAAAAGAAAAAATAAAAAAAAAATACAAATCGAGTTACACAACAGCTGTACACTACACCGGGTCGTCGTGTCTATAACATAAAAGAAGACCTATTATACGGTTTAGAAATAATAAAAAAAAAAAAAAAAAACTAAACTAAACTAAATGTAACTCGGCAACGCGACGGTTAATAAATCGCAGTTAGGTTATTATGACATTTTTTTTTTCTCTTTCTCTCTCTTCTTTTTCTTCCTATAGCGGCTCGTCGCTCCGCACCGAATAAATTATAATTATCGAATAACGTCGAATAATTATACCACTATACCTATAATATTCCGACGACCTACATGCTCACGACGTGCTTTTTAGAGGGCATATTTTTCCGATCGAAACCGTTCCGGGGGATGAATAATAATATATTATTGTAAATATCAGCTGTTAGCACGATATAATAATAGAGTCATCGCCGTCGGTAGAATAATACCGTAATTCGAAACATCCGTCGAAAATAAATTCCGCGGCGATTCGTGCGTTTTACAATATAATAATATTATTGTTTTTCCTATAGTAATACGTAAATAAAACATCGCCATAGTAGACACAAACTGACAAAATATTTCCAATTGAGAGAGAGAGAGAGAGAGAGAGAGTGTGAGAGAGAGGGTCTATCGCTTATTCTTTGCGTCGGGCCGCGAGAAAATCGTCGTTTATATATATATATATATATATAAAAAAAAAATAATAAAATCGTCATCGTGATTTATACTTATAATATACGTACGTAGTTAGGCTGTACTTCTTTTCTATATACTACAAGGTGACGGGTAACGCGCGATTACTTTCGAATTTTTCATCGGTCTCGAACTCCATCTCGATTGCGTCCGATATGTACGGGACTAGTGTTTTTAAATTACGGTAATAATCTTTTACGGAGAATATTCTCTAGAACAGTAGTTTTCAACCGGGATATGGGGCGGGGGGTCTGTAAAAATTAGACGAAATCGTCTTTCGTATAATGACGTTCAAATATATTATTTTAAAACGATGTTTGTGTCGAAAACGTGTTACTTGTTTCACGAAAATGATATATTATTTAACTTAAGACCGCAAATATCGTGTACACAGTTTCGTAGGGGTTGCTTTGCAAATAAAAAAAAATGTAAGAGATTCAAAAATATGACAATAAGCCAAGCACTCACCATTGCATGTATATACCGTTAAAAATTGTAATCATATTTCGATTAATACCGAGTCATAAACTAATAAGTATGAGTCTAAACCTAGACGAAAACTGACAATGTTTACAAACCAGTGACGCCCAATAGTTATAATATAAATAATTGTCTCCGATCAATAACTATTGATTTGATTTTATCGTTTATAATCGTATCGGTAGAATAAACTATACGGTGTAATGAGTGCATATCTATCGATTGATATTGCCCACGGTTCAAACCGCGTGCCAGTGGCCAATACTATGGACGGCGCAACACGTAGACAATACATTTTTCCCAAGTCAGTCGGGCCCCGCGGATGGGTTCGGGATCGCTCTGTAGACGGATAGTTACTGTGCAACTGCATCGGGTACGCCGGAAACGGGCGCGTACGACTACTGATAGCGGAACGGTCGCGTTATCACAGAAAACAGAAAATTTGCGAGAATATATTGTAATTTCGCCGTCCCGTGTTCCGTCTCGAGTCCGATTCGTACGGGGGGGAGGGTGGCCGACTTGCCGCTAACGAGACGACAAACGATTGACGACGCGTAAAATACGATATCGGGGGGACAGGTGGAAGTACCCTGGGGTTACGGACTTTCGGAGTAATTTTTTTTTGCTTTTTTTTTTCTCATGGCGCGGCGCGTAGCGTACAATAGACGAGAGCGAAAGTGGGCACCGCCGCCGACATTACCGGTCGGACGTCAAACGAAACGATATATTATTACTATTATTTATCGCTGCGGATAAGATACGCGCTTACGGGTAGATCCTGCGCCTTGTGTATTGTGTTTTAAAACCTCATTGTGAACGTTGGTATAATATATACACGCACGTACGTACGTGCGTCGTCGTCGTCGTCAGATGAGAACGATTATAATTGTATTATACCGATCGGATTTCTATATATGCGTACCAAACGACTTACGATTTATTATAATAACGTGCAGCGTCGACGGCGAACGCCAATCAAATTCTCGTCCTAAAACCCGGCCCCGACATCCCGGGGGAATGGGGGCGGGCGGGAGAATCGATCGGTTAATTAAAATACGCGTACGTTTGCGTCGTACCTCGGCCATCGGTCTACGTTAGTAAAAATATAAACGTAATGAATAATAATAATAATAAAAAAACAAAAACAACGCTTCTACTATTATATAGACTAGGTGGGAAAAAAAAAAAAAAAAAACGTGCCTAACGAGACCCCGGGACCGGGGCATTTAGTAGAAAAAAAAATAAATAACAATACCAAAATACGGACACTCTCCGGAAAGTGTGTTTGGTTTTGGTTTTTACCAAAATATTACTACCCACCTCCCCATGTCTGAATTATTATTATTACGGTATATAGTTAGTTGCGCGCATTGTTTTATTCGTGATTTTTACGATTTAGTTTGTCGACATGTTAAGTTAAAACGCTTGTATATATATATAAAAAAAAAATCCGTGATAGAAGTTTTCGATATTTTCGTATAACCTTAAGAATAAAAACTCCAATCCACGTTATGCCGAAAAGCTTAAATGTTAATCAACAAATAACTCGAAAAAACGTATAAGTGTTCGCAGAATGTCTCGTTGGTCTCTACGATTGTTGTTTGCTCGTTCATTTTTGCAAAAAAATACAAAATCGTTATTTTACAAATCGTCGTAGCGTAAAATATTCCCGATTTCCCGACGTCCTTATTTTCTGTTTTCCTTGATTTAAAAAAAAAAAAAAACATTACTGAAAGAAAGAAAGAAAGTGCCTCTTCAATTCAACTGGACTACTAAGGCACTACAGATAATTATTTTTGGAGCAAGTCGTCTTGAACTTGATCAAAAATTTTTTACAAAAAGCAAATGCACACATCATAGTCAAACGAACACACATTTGGAATCTAAAATTATTTCAATTTGTTATCGAGAGAATAATCTCGTTTATCGTCTTGGAAATAATGCATAAAGAACTAGAAAAAAAACCGATCACAATAATTCTGATTTAAAATTCGAAAGATTAAATTAAAAATTTCAAAAATTACAGATAACACTAATAACTAATATAATATTATATAGCTGCAGGGTATCTGGTACGGCGCGTGTCGTGGTTCCTATAGCAATTGTTGTAGACTGATTTTCTGAAGGAATAATAATAATAAAAAAAATCAAATTCCAAGTTTAACACGGATATCGTATTGAAATTCGCGATACTGCCAACGGTATCTGATCGAAACAAAACCGGCGGAGACGCGTCGAAAAATCGTGTACTACTTGTTTTTTGCACAATATAATTATACCGTTTACTTTGCGTTCACGAAACGCGTGTACAATCAACAGTTTGTTTGTTCGTGGGTTGTGACCCACCCCGAAATGTTTTTTTTTTTTTTTTTTTTTTAAAGTCAAATTTCCAAGCTATACTGTGCATTTTTTTTATACAATTCATATAAATATAATAACGTATAGCTAACCGCTCGCCACGAAAATGATTCGCCTAGTTGCGCCGCTGAATACTATATTCGTATGGGTAATAATAATATTAGAAGTCCTGTTAAAATAACCATAAATAGTCGTCGCGGTATTTTCAACTCATCAAAATCCGTTTAAAAAATTATAAATGCACACGGTACGCGCTCGGATGTCAATATTGTACAGAGCGAGAGCATTTTTATCTTTTTATATTTTCATGGCCTATTGTACAAGAGCAATTGTAGTTTGCTTAGTACGGTGGATTTTTGTAAAAACCAACACGATTTTGACATTAACGCGATTATATACGAACGTTAAAAATATAATACGAATCAAATATACACGGGTAGTTTCAAATTGTATTTTCAAAATGCGCGTTGAGTTAAATTCTGCGTTTTTTCGAGTTGTTTTCGCGGATCTTTTCCCCGTTGGTTGACCCGGGTCATTTCCATCTTAATTGTATTGTCGTCGTATATACACATAATATGCCCGAGCCATTGTATCATTTGGCCTTTGATGAATGTTTTTTTTTTTCGGGTTGCGTTGAAATTTCCATTTTTAGCTCATAATACTTTCGAGAAAAAACCCCAAAATCCAGCGTGTAGCTACGCCGTCCGTTAGTAAAACCGAGACGGTACTACGTGCGAGGGTATAGCGTCCTTTCAGGAGGTTTTTTTTTTTTTCTACTGTCTTACTCGCATTTCAAACGTTTCGATGGGTACGTTCTTCTTATAGACATTTTTCAGTGCATAAAATCCGTTTGCTTATAAATACAATATTATTATCGCGGGCCCGATCGCGCGTAATAACAACGGTTTAATAGTTTACGTCGCGGTCGTGTAACCGCCGCAAAGACAAACACAAACCCGATTGTTTATTATTATAACAATATTTGCTATACAGCACACTTGTTATTGGGTATCTGGGCAATATCATATTGTATTTTTTATATTTTTTTTTTTTTTTTTGTTCGAGTCAATGCACCGTACCCCGGTGCATTTGCGTAGCGCGCGCATATCCGGACCGAGACGGGAGAGCCGCGGCGCGGGTTGTTTTTTTGGCGGCCGCACGTCTCCGACGACGGAGACAATAGCGAAAAAAAATACTTATTTGTCCCGCCGGTAATATATTCCGACGGTAATGCCGACGGCCGTACGATTATAATACTATAATCGGACGTCGAATTCCGTAAAGAAGAGAGAAAAAAAAAACACCCGGTGGCGCTGCGGACAACAGTTTACCGAGACGGCGCGGGGACGCGGATCGCGAGTGGAAAAACTTGAATAAAAAAAAAAAAAAAAAAATCCGTTTTCGACACATACTATATTATATGCGACGATGATGCGCGTGTTTTTCCCGTTCACTTTTCATTTCACTTTTCGGACGGGAAGAAAAAAAAAAAAAGAAATTGCCGCCGCGTTGTTGTTCAATGTATACATATCATTATACCGGATCGACGATAACGCGACAACTGCACACAAATCTCGATGTGTTCGCCGATACGTTTGAGAGTTTGCGGTGGTCTCGTATGTGTATAGCTATATTACAGAGAGAACAACAACAACAATAATAATAATAATAATAAAAAAACCTGCCTCGTATTGTGCTGTTATAATGCGCGTGTTGAATCGGAGTAACAATAATAATACCTACTGTATAATATTGTCACAACGGAAAAAAAAAAAAAATCTCTCAGGCGAAACCGCCGGGCGTTCGCGCCGTTCGAGCCCCCGAAACCCGCTGCGGGGGAGGCGCTATGTTTGGCATATTTTTTCGTTACTTTTTTTTCTTCTGTACAGAAGAACTCGTTACGTATTCTAACGATCGGAGTCGTAAGTCGTGGGCGAAAACGCGGTCGTGACGAGCCCGAGTACAATAACCGTCGTCGTTAATCGTGCGGCGTCGTCGATCGTTTTTTTTTTTTTTATCCGCGGCAACATATTCGAACTTCTATTCGACTCGTGTGAAATCACATATCCTATACATATTATATTTGCACAAGGATTACGTTTGGTTTTTTTTTTTTTCATATTTATATTGCGATGCGTTGGTTTTCTGTCCGTCTATTTACACGGTCTCGACATATGTCTGACAATCGCCGTCATCTGGATTTCCAGTGGCGCGTTCGATCTTGGCGCTCGCACTCGAAATTCGATAATTCTTGCGCAACAGTTCGGTTCCCCGAGCCCAATAACCGTGATCATATCTTTTCGAATACTCCGACCGTTTTGAGTTCCAATGGTGGACAATTATTATTATTATTGCAGTTAGACACTCAATTTAACCACTTCAGACCAATACTGTTTTCCATTTTTAATCGAATGTGGTGTAGAAACGAACAGGACGAGCAAATTTGTGCGTACCGGGTTGCCGACTCGGGTTCACGAACAAATTTCAGGTCAATCGGTTCTGGGTCAAAATATCTCCGGTGAAAAATACAACAAAAAAACGCTGCAATTTTTTTATATTTTTTTACTTGTTATTAAGTTATTTATCGTAATACAAATCCGAAAATACAATTATTGTGAATAAATGGGAATTGTCTAGTATTACATATTAATTTACTATATCAAATTTCGAAGACTTCGAGATTGGACACGTAAGATTTTCTCGGTTTTCCGCGTCGGAATGTTTTGGCCGGAGTCCAAAATCTTCAGCAATTCATCGACAGCGTCCCCGGCCTCCGGGCGACCTCGAGTGCGAGTGCGCTGACCACGATAATATACATACGTACATACGTAATAATTATCTTATATTTGTAGGTTGATATTACACGTGAACGCAGTTGAGCAATATCCCACTTCCAACGAGCTGTATACGTATAACTATACAGGGTGATTGTTTTATCCGCGGTCCGGTGATTTCCTCGGATGATTTTTAGGTGAATTCCGTTTCCGTTTCTTTCTTTCGTCGATAATTCTATCGTTTAAGGATCATCTGGTAATCGACGCCACTCCGGGCAAATTGTTAAACGGTATATTAATAATCCGATATTATACGCGTCAAATCGAAAAATGTTTAGTAATATTTTTACTATTCAAATCGGCGAAAAACAAAAAACAAAAAAAAAAATAATAAATTAACGGTAAGGATTTCGCGTATATTAAAATTAAAAAAAAAAAAAACAGAAAAACCACGAAAACCTCCGAGAAGATAAATCGATAAAATAATCACCCGGTATAACACGATATATATATATATATATATTATAAAATTATTATACGGTTGTTTGCCGGACGTTTCAAGGTCCGAGGAGTCATCGGACAAACGCCGGCCGAACCTTTCTCGCGCGGCACCGTCTTGTACGATAGTTTTCAGCGTACGCGGCCCCGGCAAAGTTCGAATGCGATTGCGCAAAAGTCGTTAAAACGCACACGCGGACCGTATTGGGTGTACCCCCATTTACCTACGCGTACCAGTCGCCGTGTGAAATAATTTGTTGTCGTTTTTCGTTTCTCGTATAAAACGCATTTTAATCGATCGACGACCACGACCACGTTGATTTCACAAACGCATACGTACGCGATAATTATTATACGCGTTCGGGCGCCGACCCGTACTATAGTTATGTATAAATAACTAAATAACTCTTAGGTGTATATATATATATATATGACTCGTTTTCGAGTCCGGGCACAGATTTCTTCGGGCCGAAGAAAGTGTGTGACGCGATTTTAGCAACACCGTCGTCGCCGGAGTGTGCATAAAAGAAAAAAAAAAAAAAGCATATGCAAAATATACGCGATTTCTTCGGTGCTGCCGCAGTGATCGGCCCGAAACGGTATTGGATTTTTGCTCGTAAATCTCCTAATGTCCGTGCCGGTTCCGTGTTATAGGCGAGGTGTGTTTGGCGACCGGATAACAGCTCGCGTTTGTAATCCGAATTATGTTCACCGTTTCCCGGGAATGTTCCTCGGGAAATATTCCCAGTGTCGAAACCGTCGACGGGCTCGGGGAGTTTTCTCCGAGGTCCAACAGGCGGTACGTAATTTCGCTTTTCAAACGCCCGTGACGTATACATTTTTTGCGGTCTCGGGTAATGTTTTTTTGAACGTGGAAAAACAGTCGGAATTCGTAAAAAAATTTCTCTCGTCTGCGTTTTACGCGCCGTACATGTGTCGGAAACCATGAAAGATACGGGAACTCCCGTGTGCCGTGTCGATTCCGCTCAGATAATCCTGCTTGATAATAATCGCGTTTCGACGGAGGAATTTACGAACACTGCAAAACGGCAGCAAACAGCGATAAATGATCTCGGGGGTAAAACGTTCTGCCGCGACGGTTTCCCGTTTGTCGTGGACCAACGGGAAACCGATAAATCGACTAAAGTCCGACGACTGGACCGGATTTGAATCGGATAGTATTGATTTGTAAATCTGTAAACCGATTATATTTATTGGCCGTTTTGAACGGGATTGCCGTACGATACTACGCGAATTACGTCGCCAAAACCGCGCGTAAGGTATTCAATGCGATATAGTCGATTATTATTATTATCGGCCGGGTCGAATAACTGTCGTTTTCACCGCGAACACGTCATGTATACGGCGTGATGATAATAGTAATAGTAATAATAATAATAATAATAATAGTAGTATTATGCACGCGGCTAATAATATACGGGCGGTCGTATCGAGATCCGGCAGAGGCCGTTTGTGCGGGCACCGCCCTCTTGCGCAACAACCCCGGACGGACCGCACCTGTAAAACGGCATTTTGTTCGGCTACGCACGTGTCATTATAGGTTAGGTTAGGTTCGAAAATCGCATTCCTATACACGCGCATATTGTACGTTTTTTTTTATATAGGCCCGAACCGTTAAAACAATACTATAATATAATGTGTGCTAACGATTTACAGCGCCTGTGTACTGTGTTTGGGCTATCGTCCGACAAATATTTAGTGCGTCGATGGTTCGAATGTGAATGATTAAATACGCGGCCGATTGATTAAAAAACTACTCTGTTTCCACACCCCCCCCTCATTAATACAATAATTAATAGTAATCAGTCGTAGCAGAAACGTTGGATTGAAAAAAAAAAAAAACAAAACAAAAATAATAGTAATAATAAAACTGTTTTATTACTATAAAATTATATTTAAAAGGAAATCGTCAATAACTTAACAGGTTGATGGGGGGGGGGGGCGCTTCGGCATCATAAAGCTCAATTTCGGCATCCTCGATGCATAAAAAAAAAAATCATAAACCATTTTTTTAAAATAGCTTTGTTTTTTCATTTGGCATACTGTGTTGGTGGGGGGGGGGCGGGGTCTGTGAGCATTACATAATTTCAGCAGCCCCGGAATCATTGGGCTCTAGTTGCACCTACGGAGTCATACCTACACGGACAAATTGTTGAAACTCGTTGTATACACGCGCACGCCTAATATTGTATCAATAGCATTTTCAACGTCATCAAATGTCCTTTAACACGCTGATACATTCGTCGGCAATATTTCTATTCGATATTATATTGTATCATATATATATATTTATTATAATATCGGTGTCGTGCGCGCCGGAATATCAAAATATCGGTGTGTTCAATAATTATTCTCTCCTTGAACACGGAACGCGTATCGTTATATAATATTTATACGGTCAAAATCGTATAATTATAACGATATTACCGGAGTATTCAATATATCAGCGGTTCCCAACCGTGTAGGGAATTTAGGTGCTACGCGGTGCGGTGAGAGGGTAGGAGGATAAGTGACGACGGAATTATGAGACTTTTATTTCATTAAAACAATTATGACAATTTTACAATCTGTAAAATTACAACCAATTTAAACAACACACAAAAATACGACGGTGTCTTATTAAAATTTCTATTCTACCAATTTCTCTAATTTTACATTGCATTCGATTTCCTGTTTTTATCTCTTAGAATTCGTCCAAGTTTTGGTAAATTGATTTGTTCATAAAATTATGCATAATTTAATTACAATAAAAAAAAAAAAGAAGAAAAAAAAATAATCGTTATGTAGGAGGTCATCGATGTTTTAAATTTATATAAAAAAAAAAAAGGGGAGCTTTTCGAAAATCTACAAGAAGGGCGGGAAGGGGATAGAATAAAAAAAAAAAAAAATTTGGCAACCACTGATACACATAATTGGTATCCGAGTGACCACCGGATAGCGATTATATTTTTGATATTTTTTTTTTTTTCTCGTCTTCTAAACATAATGTTATATTATTATGCCTTGTGTACGGTATAACGCGGATCGCCCGAACCGGCGACGGCGTGTTGATCGGAGAAATCTCCGCGACGACGGCCCGGCGTTGGTTTGCTTATACGCCGTGAAACACAATCCCACTAATAATAATAATAATAATAACGAAAAAAAAAATGAAATCAACATATTATAATAATGACGATCGAATTCCTACGTTCGTTACTACTTTCATCGTATTCTTGACCGTCATTGTATGCTCGACGTATGCACCTATATATAGTCTTTTCCCTCGAACGTGTATTGTAATTACATCATCTATCACCGTAATTTATTAATACCGTGGTTACGATATATATATATATATATATGTGTGTGTGTGTGTTTGTATCGTACGCGAGCATCTATCACACGTGCACGGGTCGGGTTTTGGATTTGATTTTTTTTTTTTTTTTTTTTTTTTTCCCCATTCATTTCGTGTCTACCGTGTCCGAGTATATTATAGAGAAAGGGGCAGGGCGAGCACACGCAGAGAGACAGCGCAGTGACAAGCGCGCGCGCAGTGGGAACGTCTTAATAATATTATACTGTTAATACGAATACGCGTTCGATTATATCGGTTGTAAACGCTTAAGTGAAATATCGAAAGAAAAAGAAATGAAAAAATTAATAAAAAAATTCTCTAGGCCATATTTCGCCTCGCGGGTAGGGACCGGCAGTTGGACGCCGTTATGGAAAAACGTAATTTGTATACGCGTAAAGACGAAATGTAAAAAATTAACTAAAAAAAAACTATCTAGACAATAATAGATACAAGGCGACTATAATTTATCTGGATAAAAAACAGATACGGTTTTTCGTAAACAACGATTACGATTTAAAAAACGATTACGTTTAGAGTATAATAATAATAATTTTTTTTAATTTCAATAATGGTTATCACATTCTGTTTTATGCGATTATTAAGGTTGCGATAAACTACATTATCAATGTAGTATTAGCGTTCTTTACCCATTAATTACGGCGTGTAAAAATGAAATTATAAAATTTGTTCGATTTACGTGTATCGCCCCCTGAAAACGGGCAAAATCTCCCAGAAATTCGGCCCCGGAATCAGTATATGATCGAGTTGTAAATAACCATAATTTTATTTCACATCTATTTAAGAACACGATACAGAGCGATTTGTCTAGATAAGTGATATTTTTATCCGAGATAAATATTTAGATAACTTGGCAATATAGTGAAAACCCCAACGCTCGCATGAACAACAACGACAAATTATTTACGACAAATTATTTACGACAAAAACACAAAGGTCATGGGGCGGCCGCGACGAGATAAGAAATTGTCTCTAAATCTCGCACCTAAAACGAATGGCTGCAAATAGCCGCCTTAAAAAAAAAAAAAAATATAAATAAAATAAACTGTGCGCCTATGTTTATTGCATTTATTTGCCCACGTCAATTTCGTAGTTGCGGGATAACGGAATACGCACACGGGCCTTTGCGTATATAGTAAGTCAAAAAAATAGTGCTATAGTGGTAATTTTAATAAAAAAAAAAAAGAGGTCTTTTGACTAGACTCGTCGAATTACACGTTGTTTTCCTGGACATTTTTTGTAACTTGTAAATTTTGGTCACTCGTATTCGATTACAATTTTAAAATTACCATTGACTAGGCCAAGTCATTATTAATTTATTTGTTTTTTTTTTCCTAAGACAACACGAATTCTCGTGTTATAAAGTAGTTAAAAAAAAAAAAAAAAAAAAAAAAAAAATAATATTCGGAAAAATTACTACAATATAGCCTATAGTCGTCGTCATCGTCGTCGTAATAAAAACAAATAATAATAACACGGGCACGGAAAAAAACTGCACGCCGCGATCGATTTATCGCCGGCGATCGTGCGAACAATTAAGTGACGTGTGCGCCCGCCGGGCGCGGATTTCATACTCTGCTATTAAAGCGGTAGAGGTACCCCCGCAGTGCCGCGTTTAGAAACCGGCGCGCCCCGGGGCTAAAATTAATTTTGCCCCGGTCAGTTATAGACATATCAAACGTACGAATAAATAAATACTTAACTTTTATTTCGCTGATTTCACTTTTAATTATTTTTACGAAAATAAAAGGAAAACTATTAAATAAATAATAACCACCACCACCACCCGTGTCTCACCGTTTCCGCGCCTCTGTCGAACTAACATACAATTTCGCCTCATTTTAATTATTACTAATTGCCCGTGAACAACAAAACGCCCGTGAATTTAACCCCACCCCTAGCCCGGGTCTGTCGGCCCTATTACGATATTTTCTTCATTCTACTACTCTCTTTGAAACGAGGAATTTCTTGCCCGTGACCGCCCGATCAAAATAATGACAACAAACGGTTGTGTTTTTTTTTTTTTTTTTTCTCATCCATGTCGCCAAGGTAACTCAGAAATTCAATTTTCGGTAAAATTCTTGCGCGAACACCCCTTTAGGAAATGAGTTTACACAAATCCATTCTTATCTCCCATTTACACCATAAGAGATAAGGGATGCGAAATGTATGTTTGTTACTCGAAACGTCCCAACGGATTTGGATGTGTGCGGTAGAACCGTGACGGTAACCCGCCGAATTACGTGGGCTTGTTGGCGTCATAAAAACAATTAACGGGCTGCCGCAAATAATCATTAAAATATATATCGATAATCGTGTATCTGTACCGCCCCGATTTAAATTCTGGTCGGTTTTTGGGTTACAACAAGAGAAAAACTCGATTAACACGACGGTAACGTCGGAGGCCACAGAGCGCCTTCGCCATACCACGTTCCCGTTGGTCCGTTTCAAATTGTCGCGGATTTCCACGTTTCTAATTGGTCGATTTCCAATTGGCCCGTTTAGAAATTAAATGATATCGCGTTGTCGTTACAGCGAAATAGTAGTAAAACAAAATTGTACCGGCCGCTTCCGTTGGCGAGCTAGTGTCAGCATTTTAATCTAGGATAAACTCTCGGCGGTGGTCGGTTTACGAGAAACGGCATCGAGTAGGTCGCCGGGAAGACCGGGAAGACAACCTACGAAAACCGCAAACAATTTACTCTGCAATAATCGTCGGATCGGCAGGGGCCCGAGAACACTGTCCGGGATATCCATTGTTGAGACACCGCCATAGCACTTACCGACTGCGCGAAGAATGTGTCCGTTTGAAATATAGTAAAGGTCCCCTCGCACACGGGCTCGGACGACCGATTGTAAGTCGGGCCTGCCCTCTGTGCGGCGACCCGGGTTTCGTGTCGGGCCCGCGGCGTGCGCCTAAGGTCAAGTTCGGTAAACAGCGCCGCCGTTTAAACGGGTCGCCTCGGGAGCGGCGTGCGCGATGCGAAACTTTCTACCTCGGCAAGGTGCCCGAAAGCAAGAGTGACGCACCAGGAGAAAGTACACGAACATTTTTTTCTTTCTTTTTTCTTTTTTTCTTCTGTTCCCCCATATCGGGTTAACCGTCGACCGTATTGGCGATAAGCACGACACATGACCCGAACGCAATCCAATAGCGCCGACGAAAAACCGCACCGTCCGCAGAAAATAACTGTGCGGAATAATGCAATTTAATTACATTTCTCAACCGGCCCGAATACGTTTTTAACGAATGGTTTTTAGACGAAGGTATGTAAAATATACATTTAAAATAAAGCTAATTATGGGCCAATTGCTCCAAAACCGTCTAGACACGAATAATATCAACGGATTTGAATTATCTCAAATCAGACGACAGACAAGTGGAATTTATCTAGATAAAAAAAAAAAAAATATTAAAATGATTAATGTTAAAATTAATCAGTAAATGCAAACGGATGAAAACCGCTGGTAACTACGAATTTTTAACATAAAGTAAAACGTACGAGTACAGTTATTTCGTTGTAGTAGGTAATAAAACGTTTACATTTGTTTGGCTTTATTTTAGCTATATATAGTTATTTTTGATCTTACGCAAGCTTCAGACGGATATCAAAATTGGCATCAAGATGGGATAACGAAATATCGTATCTAGAAAAGTATCAAAACTGTGTACGAACGTTGGGTTAGGTTAGGTTGAAAATCCCGACACCGGCTCTGAACAATAAATGGCCGGATCCAAGATGCATTCTCTCACACTCACTCACTCTGTCTCTCTCTTTCTCTCGGCTATGTGAATTATTCATACTATATGCACCGCAGTATCTGACAGTATTATACGATACGATTTGAGTACGTCGTCGCCGGAGTTATTTGTTTCCGACGAGTGCCGAGACGATGACGTGCCAGAGGTCTCCGCGCGGCTATTCGGACATAATATCGGACGAGCATTCCATCGTCCGTACCGCGTCCCCTCGCTGCAAACGTCTGCCTGGCACTCGGTTTGCCGCTTTCTAAAACATATTACTATTAAAAAATAAAAAAAAAATTAACGGCCAGTCCGGATGTTGTTGCGTGCGCGTACTTGGGCCCGAAAAGCTATCCATTATTCTCGTTTAAAAGATACACGCAATGAACGAAAAGTGTAGATTTTTTTTTTTTTTTTTTGTTGTTTTCTTTTTACTTCTTATCACTTCGCAAGTTATCGTAGTGCGAGTCTCAATTCCGAATCGGTTCAATTCACAACGCGCTTCGGTTAAATCTAATACGGACGAAATACGTATGCGGGTACGATTTTTTAAACGCAAACAACACTTTTGGGACAAATAATTGAAAATACGATACCCAGCGGTAAACGTATTGGAACGGGTTTTCGAATATTTCCGTTGAAACCGTTTCGTTCGAATACTTTCGTGGCCGGTGAGTCACGAATTCGCAATATTAATAATATTGTCCGCGTCCACCGCCAGGCCGCGCCGGCGAAACGGGTCCGTGCGGAGCGCGACCCGCCGCCACCCGTCGCCGGCCGTACCGACCGCCAGGATAGCATTCCGGCAAGCGTTAATAATAATATTCATCTCTGTGCCCATTTAGAAATATTTCTGTACGCCGGTTAAAATATTTTAATTTATTCGTAGAGCGTCGTCCGATACGCGGACTCAATTTCATGTTTCGAACGCCTCTCGGTATACCTCTACTAATATTACTCGCCCGCGGCTAGACGACGACGACGACGACGACGGCGACACCCGATGACCGCCGTAATCGCAATAAACGTTGTAAACTATGCGCAATCGGTTATTGTTTATTGATTTTTTTTATTTTTTTTTTTTTTTATGTATCTTCGGAATTTTCATTATTTAATTGCCCGCGAACCGAAAATATTAGGCAATTTCCCCGACCCACGTCATCTTTCTCTGTACATTTATAAAACATAATCCATAATTTCATTTGACCCGTCCCGGGGACATTTATAAAATACCGTCTACGCACATACGTTGTGAAATCGAATAAAACAATAATTTACTAGTTACCGGACATGAATAAGTAGTGGTTCCCCCCCCTCGGGGTTTTGAGTGTTTTGTAAACGGTTTTTTTTTTTTTTTTTTTAAGTAAAAAGTGACGTTTAATTAATATAAAATACCGTACCGAACCAGCACGTGCGGACATAACGACTCGCAGAAATCATGCAATATTGTAAACGTCTAAACGAAATAATAAGACGGATATTATGTAGCGAAATGGAATACGTTTTAATATCAAATATGTATTATGTGCGCAGTTATCGATCCAAAAATTATAAGCTAATTTTATTGATAACGTTGACTAGTCGGACACGAGAAGAACGAGGAATGAGTACTCTACTAGTTGAAAAAAAAAAAAAACACAAACAATAACCAAACGAAACGGTAGAAAATTGCTCGTTTTTTTTTGAATTTATTTTCCCTGAAAATGTAATAACTCAACTTTGTTACTCAAACCCATTCATGCGGTTTGTAACTAAGGTGCGGCTCGGTTAATATTTTATTTTCGAATAAACTCGCCTGAAACCAGTAGATCAATTGGTTAAAACTTGTCCGGCTTTGACGATGATATACGATATTCTGATCCGACCGAACGCCCCGTCGCGCACAAAGTGTTCGCCGCTACAGTCGTATTGAGTCATTTAATTTTGATTATATTGTTACGATCGTGTAATATTTTTACGTCTTGGTCGGGTGCCGACAAACGATTCCGGGGATGTTACAGGCACCGCGGACGGTGTCGGGACAACCTAGATAAAATCGTCTGAAAATCTAGATATATCGGATATTATTATCTATCGTCTGTTATCCGGATAAAACCAAATTATCCTATATTTGTATTTTTCTTTAATTATTTTCTGTAATTATACGGTAGGTCTATTGATCGTACGTTATGTACGATTTTAGGAGGTGTAGACGTGCCTTGAAAGATTACATTTTGTATTTTTTTTTTTTTTTTTTTTTTTTATTCAAAACGATTTTATGTATTCAACAAGATTGTATTACAAACCGACTTGCTAGTAACTATTACCGACGTGACATAAATCCAGATTTTCGGATATTTAGATTTCCAATTTTAATATCCAAAAACCGTACAGATTTCTGTTGTTTATTTCAATCTCGAAATCTCAAAACCGTTTTAACATTATAAAACGATTTGAATAAATGTATTAATTACGAGGCGTGCAACCAAATATAGTTGCTATGTGTAAAACGGCGTTTGCGGGTCAGCGATTAATGTATTATATAAATTAGAGTGTAATATGTATGATTTTTTTTTTTTTTTTTTTATCGTACTTGTTTTTTAAAAATAAACTTCTATCTGTGATATTTTATGAATTGTAAAAACGTATTGAACACATTTGATACTAGTAACAATAAGATGATAATAATAATAATAATAATTGCATGATAAATGAATTGGAACATATAAAATCACAATTTTCATAACCAAAATTTGGATTCGGATAAAAATCCGGATTTTTCCCGGTCACTAATATGTAAACGGACACCTTTTTTTTGTTGTTGTTGTTGAATATTTCAGAATAACGAGTATTGTACGTAAATCGCCCAACTATGAATATAATATGTTTATGAATTTATAATCGTGTGTAATCAATACCAGGCAGATATGAATGAAAATTGTCCGTATCTTTTATTTAGATGTAAAAATAACGGTTATCATTTCCAATACTGATCGGGACACCTGTTGCAACACGATTCGGGCCAAATACCGCGGTCGCGTTACACACCCCGGAAAATTATATTTTATTATAATGTTATTAGTATCGTTATTGTACAATCTCGGCCATTATCGGGTTCAGCGGACCGCCGGAAACCGATATGTCATATTATATTTTTCACTACTGTTTAGAGGTACTGTTATCGTGTTTATAACGCCCGCGACGAGGTTGTTAACGCGTGACACCGTTTCGGAATATTTTGCAAGTTTTGTCGTATATTTTCCTCCTCCGACATTTTGATCGCATAAAATTTCAAGTACGCAATCGCAAACTGTCATCGTAATGTCGTTCTGTGTTTTGAATGTATAATGCAATTCGAAACGGCAGCCACAGGATAATGTATTTGGGCGCGCGGGAGGGGGGGAGGGATGGATATAAAATTTAACTGTCAGTAAAGGCACTTGAATTGATCAAATGCACAATAATGCAAATTATAATACGTTTTTTTTGAAGTTAAAGCTAATGAAAAAAAGGCAACGGGGCAGGGAGAACAGCGAGGTTACGTCACTGTGAAACGGTATAATTACGATTATTCAAATCAAAAAGTCCTCCATACGGGTTTTCAGTAACCTACAGTGAGAATATAGGAGGTATATATAGAGAGATTGACAAACTACACGAAAATCGTTTACCCGTAGACTCGATATTATTATATTATAATCGCGTTGCGAATATTCGTTACCCGGTGTCGTGGATAATAATGGCAAAATAAAAAATGAACACGGAAAAAATGTCCCATTTTCAATTGGCAAAAAAATGGCCAGAGGAAAATATTATTGGTATTATATTTTTTCCGTGGCCATATATTCTCCTTTGGCCATTTTGCAATACGGACATTTGTCCCATTTCCATTTTTTTCGATTGTGCAATTATTATATCTGTGGTCGTACTACCCGGAGACGTTTGAATTGTGCTAAATAAATCATAAATAAATAATAATAAAAAAAAAAAAATCACGTAAATTATACTATTATATTATCGATAATGTTCGCGGTGATTAAAAATAAAAAAAAAACCAAATTTAGCTTGTCGTATATATTTACATTTATTATAATGTACGGAAAACGCGCGTTGGAATCGATTTTCCAAGGCGATCGTCGGAATCGCGTTAAAATACACACCGTGGAAAATCGATGTCAGCGCAGTCAGTCAGACGGTCACCCGTCGTGAGAGGCACGTCGTCGCTAACAAAACCTAAGGAAATCGTTCATATAGCACGTGTTGTGTGAACCTATGGAAAAAATACCTGACCAAAAAAAAAAAAAAAAAATGTACAAGTTCCAATATGTATAATAAAAATGCAGACTTTTTTGTCGAATTTAAAAATAATTAACTTTATATATCGAATGTTTATTAAGTACAACACGCCTATAGTGTTTCCAGTTTTTATACATATAAAATATTCAATGATTATCATTAATTCCTAATGTTTTATTTACACTGACGCGTAAACGACGTATTAATGTTTGATTCATATATATAAAAAAACAATTTATTTTTTATTTTTTTTTCAATCTCGAATACCTTTTAAATGTCATAAATTTGTTTCTCGGCGTCCGATAAATACGTTATAAATCCAATGTCGAATCTGTAATATCACAAAAGTGTTCAAGTATTGAGTTTGTAGTTTATCGACAAATAATTGGTCGGTCGAATATTATTAATACTAACTGCACAGAATCGTAATAAATCGCATTTAAGACTACACGGTTATCAACTACTACGGTTCAAAAAAAAAACATTCGAAACTTAAAAAAAAAAAATATATATATATTAATAATACAACGAAGACTATGAATTGTTTAGCTTTTAGTTTTGGACGACCAAACGTTGGCTGTAAATATCAGATTTCCAGGGGTGGTACACCCACATCGCGAGTACCCCGTAAAAAATAATTATATCGTTTTACGACTATACGTTTCCCATGTCAGTGTACCCGTAAATACCGTGCTCTGCGTTTGGCCCGCGGTGTCATATATTATATTAAATCGTAATCCACGTCGTACTCGTATCGGATAAAATTTTTTTTTTTCCCCATGCGATCGGAAAGATATCGCACAATCGTTTCTCTTGGACGATATACCGCCAGAGTCGCCCGACCAGCCGTGTCCGTGTTCGTCCGCGGATTGGCGATTGCAGTCCGTGATTTAGTATGCTGTTTCGGTTGAAATGTGACGGGGGTCGACGGGAATTCGTTTAGGGTAAAATAAAATAATATCAAGTTCGATGTGCCGGCGTATTTCGCGTTTTTAAACGTGTTCGGCTATGTGCGACCGGTCACCGCGAATGTGAAAAATGAAATTGTACACCGAAAAACCGTCCATTCGTAGCTATTTCGTTAGGCTTAGGTGTAATAAAACGGGCCCGTGCTATGTTTCCGGATCGCCCGTTTGAATTTTCGTATACAATTTTGCATTGACCGAATTTTTCTGATGTATTATAGACGTTTTTTTTTAAAATTATTTTTTATTTTTATCGTCGTGTTGAAAACAATTTGATATAATTCTACGGGATCGCGTACTACGAAAATTCGTTTGGACGCGTCGTCGCCAGGCATCCCCCGTCAACGTTCGCGTAATTATAAAATAAATATTATTTTACATTTTTTTTTTTTAATGCAAACCGTCACCGCGAGTTCAAGTAAACGTCCCGAATTAAAACACTTGGCTACAACGTTGGGTTCAACGTATTGTAACGCGAAGCTGACAATGAACTTTATAAAAAATAATTTCAGATTATAACCGTTGATCATCTTAACGGGCTTAATGCAAATCGGTCGCAATAACTTAACTCCAAAATATCGTGAAGCCCCGTTAAAACTAAACAAAAACAAAAAAAAAAAAAAATGTAATTTTTCACATTAATACATTCGTAATGTTTTCTACGTCCAATAGCTTTTTTGTTTTTGCTATTGTAATTCGGTATATTAATGTGAAAATCGTAAAATGTAGATAATTCGTTATTAATTATTATTAATGTGCGAAAAAAAATATCATTAAAAGTGTTTGGTAAGTTTCAAAACGGACTCCGGTGGTCGGATAGGCCGTTTGAACTTCTCACTAACCGTTTTTCGTTAAAAAAAAAAACACGTAACCAAAAAATACTAGACGATATTTTCGAGTGAAATCTTGAAACTTCCGATTTGAGAATAGCACTGCTGCTGCTATCCCATGCATTGCGATTTTCGAAAAATAATACAATACTTTCGCCGCGTTGCGGGGTACGCGGGTGTGTCTCGTGTAGTTTTCTGCGGTTAGGATAAAAAAAAAAAAACGTAAATAAAAAAAAAATGTATTACTCGTTTTGCCGGGCATAAATTCCGTACATCGGATCGTGTTTATTTACTGTCCGCATATACGGGTGTACCTAGCGGACGTATCGCCGGTGCCCCGGGTGCCTGCGCGCGCGTACGCGGGCCCGTTCGAAACCGGTAATAATATAATTACCGCGCGGCCGGCGACGAGAGTGAAATCGGCCGGTCGCCGACGTGTGGCCGCGCAATCGCCCACGAGGGTTCAAAAAATCCGTCGGATCCGGGTTCGCCGAGACGGTGGTACGACATAATTCGTGCGCCGGCCGCCGAAAACTGGAAGACGACGACGCGCCCGTCGAAAAGTGAAATCTTACGTCGCGCGACGAGACGGACGAAACGAATTATTATTATACAGCCTCGTCGTCGTCGTCGTACGAGGTGTGGCTAATAAATAACGAGATTTTCTCTGTAAAAACTTTTTATTTATATTTTTTAATGGTTTAACATTTTTCCCCTTCTATATACTCCCCTCCATGTTTGACACATCGCTCCATTCTAATTTTCCATTGGTTGAAAATCCTTTTCTTGCAATGTCTTTAACACCTCTGTCGCTTTTGTTTTTACAGCTTCAACTGACTCAAAATGTGTGCCCTTTAACGCACTTTTTAATTTTGGAAAAAGCCAACAGTCGCATGGAGCGAGATCTGGTGAATATGGGGGGGTGTTGAAGCACTGGAGTTCGATTTTTAGCTAGAAATCGCTTTACAGATAAGGCACTGTGAGCCGGCGCATTGTCTTGATGCAAGATCCAAGAGTCGTTTTCCCACAACTCAGGCCGCTTTCTTCTTACTCGTTCTCTGAGTGTTGTCAATACTTGAAGGTAATAATGTTGATTCACAGTTTGTCCCTGAGGTACCCATTCTGTCATTATTACACCCTTAATATCGAAAAATACGACCAACATGGACGACCCACCCGTTGATTGTCTTCAACTTCTTCACGACCCTCACGGAATCGTTTGTGCCACTCAAAAACACGTGGTCGTGATAGGACACTATCTCCATATACTTCAGTTAATAAATTAAAACTTTCGGTCGCAGATTTTCCAAGTTTCACTAAAAATTTTAAATTAATACGTTGTTCAATTTTTCGTCCGGCATGATTTCGACATTCAACACGTAAGAGGTCAATTTAAACGACGCTTACTCATAGACTACAAAACGGAAACTGACTAAACTGGTATTGTTCGATGCAGTGATATTCATAGATTACAAATATACTACCATTATACCCTTATCTACTCATGCCTTATCGCTAAGTAGATAGTCTCGTTGTTTAATAGCCACACCTCGTATTAAACCGTTAACGCTGTGTCCAACGTGTACGCGGCGAACGCGAATTTGCGGCATATGCGAACGAATTCGCGTTGGCCGCATTCGCCGCTCGCAATCGTGTCCTATGTGTACGCGGCGAACGCGAATTTGCGGCTAAACCGTATTCAGATATTTTTTACATGCAGCGTATTTTGAAGCGAGTTGTGCAAAGGTTGTGCGGTATATTTTACACATGTTCTACTCTTTTAAAAACAAAAACAACTAAAAATGTCTTTTAGTTTACAAAAACAATTGTTAATATTGGAAAGTGCTGAAGTGAAATATTTAATATATAAAAAGTATTTAAAAAAAATTATTCTGGAAACAGCTTCCCATTCTTTCTCAGATACCAATCTGTCCCTATACTTTGTATTTAATTTATTCCAAAGAACATTCCTTTTTTGTACCTCAGATATAATGAGCTCCGTATTGACCATACAACAATATCGTAAATTGAAATTTTAAAAATTAAATTAATAAATGAAATATTGGAACGTATGTTCGCTTAAACGCGCGACCAAAAACAAAACGATTTGATTTTCAAACCGTGCGGCGAACGCGAACGAATTAATTCGTTCGCGTGGCCCGCGTTTATCGCGTACGATGGACAATCTAATCTATTTTTATATGTTTGATAATATTATTCACCGCGTTGCCCGCACCGCAACGCCCGCACCGCGTTCGCCGCGTTCACGTTGGACGCACCGTTAACGGTCCGAAAAGTCCCGGGCCTGACAAATCCGTACTCCGTGCGTCTTAAGAGCGCCCAAAACTTTTTTTTTTTTTTTTTTTTTTTGTGGCATCGATGACGGGCCGGGGACTGGCCTTGCGGAAATGCTACCGGCCCGCCACCATCGTTTATTATAAACAAAAACACATACAATTATTTACACAACATAAAATCCCCTTTTCCCCTTCGCGGGGCGGGCTCACATTATTAAACTTATATCACTAAATATACGAAACACCTTACAAGCTAAAAATATATACATTCTTTTTTTTTTAATTTAAAAAAAAAAAAAAAAAATAAGAAAACAAACTATTTAGATCTTAAAAACTACTAATTTTATGTACATTCTTTTACATTTTAAAAAAAAAAAGAATAGACAACGCTATACAGTATATACAAAACATCGGCTACTGCCGTCGACGCTGTCGCCGACGCTCCGGCGGTGCTCCTGCTGCTGCCTCTGCTGCTGCTGCTGCTGCTGCTGCCGCTGCCGCCGCCGCTCTGGCCGCCTCCCACCGACGCTCCTCCTCCCTCTTTGCCCCCATGACAGAGATTGCAAAGGCCCTAACTGCTGACCACGCTTCGGTACTGCTGAGCATGGCCGGTCCAAGCCCTTCCGGAGAGATGCTGCCCAAAACTCGCGCGCGCAACACTGGGCCCCGCCGACAACTGACCGCCTTGTAGACACCGGGTTGGGGTTCACATTAGTGATGGGCGATTCGAATCCATCTTTTAAAAGATCGATTTTTTTTTTATGCGATCAATCGATCTTTTGAATCGATCACTATGGTCCGATCTTTTAGGTGAATCGATTCATTTTGTGAATATCGAATCGAATCGTTGGACAACGGATGTTGTCCCATATCCGATCTTTTATGTCAATCGATTCATTATTCATTTTTGATTCGATTTTTTTACAGTGTTGACAGTCCTCGTTCGCACTTTACCGTACCTAATACCTATTACCTATTACTTAAAATACCTAAATCCTAAATTCCTAACTCGGTGACTTATCTCAGTCAACTCAAACTTCAATCTCAAAATTATTTATATATATATATAATGTATTCATTGTATTGTTTAAATTTAATTACTTAAAGCCGCCAAAACACGCCATCTATTGATTAAAAAGTTTCGATTTTTAAGAATCAATCTTTTAAAAGATCGATCTTTTCTTTTCGATTTAAATCGATTCACTTTCAAGAATCGCCCATCACTAGTTCACATTGGTAAAACTGCGGCGCGTCGTGTAAATGTCGCGTACACAATCCTGGGCTGCGTATAAACGCGCGTCGGCACACCACGGCGCTCCCCGTACCGTGATGAGCACAAGACACGTGCGCGAACAGAAATCGTTTTCGTCCGACACTCTTAACCCGAACAGTGTATAGTCCGTCGGAATTCACCTCGTCAACATGCAGGTTGGTGCTAACCTGCAAATTGTTCGAATTTCACGGCAATCTGTTCATTAGTGTGTGTGTGTGTGTGTGTGTGTGTGTGTGTGTGTGTGTGTGTGTGTGCTAAGAGTGACGCTACTTTTGTTGTTTTCGAAATAACGGATCAAAAAACAATTTCGTATTTTAATTTTACATTGCTCCTCGATGGGAAAACATACCGTTCAACCGAAGCCGTTTGGCTTGACCAGTGTTATGGAGATTCCGAATCTCGATGGAATCGAAAATAAAACGTTGGTGCGCTGACTTCAAACGTGGTCGTAGAGACACTGAGGTGGTGCAGAGCGCAGTGTACGTCCAAATGAGGCGGTAACACGGGAAAACATTGAAAAAATCCACAAAATCGTTTTGAATGATCGCAAAGTGACGTTGCACGAGTCAACGTGCAATCGTAAACATATCGAAAAGAACGTGTTGGCTTTATATTGCATGATCGAGAATGTCCACGAGAAAGCTCTGTTCAAAGTGGCTGCTCACTTGTTGATGGTTCTTAACAATGGCAAAACTACACGAATTAAAGATCGAATTGCTTCCGTATCCGCCGTATTCTCCGGACTCGGCTCCCAGCGACTACTGGCTATTGGCAGATCTCAAAAAAAAAAAAAAATGCTCGCCGGTAAGAAATTTTGCTCGAATGAAGTGGTTACCTGTGAAACCGAGGCCTATTTCGAAGCAAAATAGGTAAACTGTTCTACAAGAATGGTATTGGAATGTTAGAGCGGCGTTGGAACGATTGTGTTGCTCTTGACGGACATTATGTTGATGAACAATGTCAATTTTCAATGAAAGGAACCGTGTTTTCTTCTTTGTTAGGCCCGGGACTTTTTAGCCCGTGTGTTAGTTGGCTCGCAAAAAAATCGTTTAATTCTCCGATATTTCTCCGATACCGGCCGACACCTGGCCCCGTATAATCTGTATTTGTGCGCACAGAGGTGTCCGATCACGAAAAAATAATACCGGACGACTTATTCTCGTCGTGACTATTCATTACTGTTATATTGCGCGTGTTACCGGCCGGTAAGTTACGCCGGCTAAAGAAAAAAAACAAAACTATTGCCGACGACGAAAATACGATTCCGAGCGAGGTCGGTACAAAACGTGTTTCGATAGATTAAAATTTGATAATTGTATTAACTCGGAATTCATAAATAAATTACAATTGTCGTCCGTGTTTTTTTCCGGCTCGGTTCGAATTTAAAATAAATATATTATTGCATTAAACGCTCTATGGACTTTTCCCCGGGGTTTGCCGGCGAGTAACATTCCGTCCAACCCTTCCCTAATGGGCGGGAAAAGTGTCGTTCGCCCAATGAAATCCGAATAAAAACTAACGAAAAAAAAACAACTTGAAAATTTCAAATGGCCCGGCCATTTCCGATTTTTTTCTTTCTTTCCGAAAACGCGTACGCTAAAGAAACGTTTAATTATTATTGTTAATTTTTTTTTTTTTTTTTTTTTTTTTAATTCTCGTATACGGGTCAAGGTGTCGTCCGGTAACGGTTTTTATTTTCTTCGCCGGTTTGTTTTTGTTTGTTCGGTCGTATTCATTCCCTCGGCGAGTGTGCACACACACATTAAGTCGCCGCCGTCGTACATACGAATTATTATTATTATTATTATTATTATTTTTTTTTTTTTTTTACACGCACGTGCATTAGTCGTTTATTGTTACGGAAGCGAAACACAATTAGCCGCGAATAAAAACCATCTGCGTTGCGTAAATAGGAATTAATCGTACACCTCATCTATATTTATACACGCGGTCCGTCGACCGGCGGTCACCGGGTCGGTGTGAAAATCCCAGACCCCAAATTTTTGTTTTTAGAAAACAATTGGCCAGAAAGTCAAAAATCCGGAACACCGAAACTGAACGGAATATAAATGTGTCCAGAAAAAGCAATATCGTGTTTAGTCGAATTATTCGGCGGTGGCATTCGCTCGTTGTACCGAGCGCGTAGCGAGAGATTCGAGGGATTTACTATAATGTGTAATTTTCTTCTTCTTTTTTTTTTTTTTGTGTCTGCGAATAATTTATCTACCACAAAGCTCCTTGCTCCGGTCGGAAAAATGAAACCGACCTTATGGTTTTCTCAAGAGCTAGGGAAAACGTCGGACAAACAGGCATATTCGTGCCAGACGGGTTTCTGTTGTTTCACATTCTGGGCGAGTGATTGGTTTTCTTTACGATATTTGCTATTTTTTTTTTTTTTTTTTTTTATCACAAATCTCGCTCCGTTACGAATTAATATAATTTTCGATTTTTATTGATCGATACATATATTTCAACGAACCCCGCTGGGAATGGTTTTCGTCAGCAATGATTATCGTTGCGTACAGATACAAATTAAATTCCACACCGTATCCCAACCTGCGCAACAGCGACCCCCTCGTGAGCCGTACCCTATTTGTCATCGGTAATTTCGTTTGACCCGCAGACACTTATCGTAACAATACCGATGTATACAAAAAACTCTTGTCGTTGTTTTTACATTGGCGGTTTTTGTTTTCGAACCGCCACTTCGTTATTTCAGTTATCTCCCCCCCCCGGCCCCCATACCCAACCAATTGTGCCTACACTATTGAACGCGGCCACTTGAATATTTTTTACGACGGTACACGAAAATATAAATGTCGAGTTATATATATATATATATATGTATAAAAAAAATAATAATTATAAAACAACCGCAGTTCGTATTTAATAGTTTCCGGAGCGGTGTGGACGTTAGAAGAAGACGCGGCGCGACCCCGTCGGTTTTTTGAGCTCCGTTTAGGCCCGCGTGCATAGTATTATATTTAGCCGACAGATTATTAAAAAAAAAAACGCCTAATTAAAAAATAATTTACAAACCGAGGACGATAGGGGCCGGTCGATCCGGACGATTTGAAATATCTAAACCTTACAGGGTCGTGGTAACCGTCGTAGAAGTCCATGATTATTTCTCGGGATAATAATTTTGAATTATGATTTGCCCGCGGTTGATTTTACGCTAAAATCTCGTACGATCTCAAACGCGCGCTAGAGTTTGATAAAACGTAAAACGACGGATAATATGCGTGGGGGGGGGAAAAAAAAATATATATATATTTTCGTTTTATACGCGACACGTCGCGATAGACGACGTGATCGTATGTGCCGGTATGTCCGTAGGAAATCGGTCTGAATCCCGTCACGCCGGCAGACGACTCCGGTCGGATCGACGTCCTATAAAATCGAAATAAATCGTGACGACGGTTCGCTACCACTACAACAATAGTAATAAAAATAATTATCAATGTATGTTATTGTTATTAAAATATTCTATTATTATTATTATTATTATTATTATTATTGTTGGTGTGACGATATAAGGACGCGGAAACGAAACCGAGTAGTGACCTAGTGCGACCCGTACTTGCGGCCACCGGCGATTCCGGGCGACACCGTTTTCGGTCTATTTCGCCGTCTCCGCAGAGCGCTGCGGAACGATTATTAATTTTATTTCATTGTCGTAATATTATTATTGTGTCGCTCCGACAGTTTTAAACGAACGCGGAAAACAGACAATATATATATATAGACATTTTTTCCCTTTTTTTTTTTTTTTTTTCGTAGATATATTATGTTGTACGCACGCTTATATAACGATTGCAGTGTTCAGACGAAGATTAGTAATATTTATCGAGATAAAAATACATACGATAATTGTTCCTCTAAAATCATCTAGATTTGGATAAAGATAATGAATATTTAAATTATATCAGATAGGATAAGTAGAATTTATCTAGATAAAAAAAATGATAATTATTTTTAATTTTTAATATTCGTACTATTGTTGATGAAATAAAAGAAAGTAGATATAAACACATAAACAGTTAAAAATATTCTGTAAATCACTATATAAGTAACTAGTAACTTCGTGTTTTTTTTTTTATTTCTATAGGTAAATTCTATCTAAATACCTACTAAAAATTATAACTATTTTTCACCTCAGATAAACTTCAGAAATATATCAAAACTCCCATCTTGATAAGTTCAGGGTTCGGAAAAATATTATCTAGATAGATTTATTTAGATAAGTCTCAACGCCGGTGACAAGGTGGTGGCTCCTGAAATTTCTTCCCGTTAATAAAGCAGTCCGTATCGTTGTTAAACTATTACAGTTTATCGTGTATTTTATTAAATATCGAGTAAAAGTAATTTAAATTTGTGCTAGTGATTAGACATACGTGTATAGTTTATAGGTATTCCACGGGGGGCAGTAGTGTGCAGTTCTTATCAGCTCACTCCGTAAGAGACCCTCCGTAAGACGGGCAACCATTCGATCTATAATCGTGATAACCGTCCTACGGTTATAAAACATGTATAACGAATATTTTGAACAAATTTTCCATTGGGAGGGGGGGGGTAGTTGTTAGCGATGATAATATATTGTCGAATTCATAACTAAATCCGTAACTGAAAGCATTTTCTCTGTGTTTAGCTGGAGTAGCCGTTTGAATTGTATTAAAAACTGTTTTGAAATTTGACTGAAAATCGTATTATAATATGGCGAACCCATTTATTCGGTATATTTTACGATGATGATAAAATAGAAACTCGATGGAAAACGTTCGGTGACGTGTTAGGCAAGCATTTTTAAATGGTTCGCGCGTTGGTAATTTTTTTGAAGACCAAAAAAAAAAAACAACGTTTTTCCCGAAATAAAATCTTTTTAATATATAACATACCGCGTCCGGGAACATTTTTATTGCCATTATAATAATAATAAAAACAGTATCGTACCGTTATGGAGACGACGCGAAAATCGTAATGATGACGACGACAGCGGATAGTTAATTTTTTTACGTTATTTTTCGTCGGTGTATTATTATTATTATTATAATATATTTCGCGCATTTTCCGACCGGCATTATAATAATTATATGATGGGACCCCTCGGTTTCGTCGGTAGGCACGTAAAATAGTGGTATTACGTTGGCCGTAAATGAGCCGAAACGGCAACGATGATACCGATACCGTATACACGAATACCGTGCAGACTCGTAAAATATTCGAGTAAAAGTATTTAAATGCAACCACTATCGAATACTATTCCGGTATTAATACTGTTGCGGTGCCCTTGTCAGTGGCGTATTCACGGGGGGGTTCGGGGGGGTACTGGAGCCCCACCCCCCAGATTCAAAAATATCAAATAAATGTTACTGCAGAATAAGCAAGCGAGTAATACGTATAACATAAAACTATGCATACTGCAGTCGTGTCGTGACTAAATATTATGTGCGATAATGGCCAAGCACTTTATGACGGTTAACGTTAAAGACATTACCGCACGAAAAAACTGATTATAGATGGATAAATTCCCATAGTTTTTAACAGTTACATAAAAACCACGGACTCCCCGTTCTCCGCAGAAAAATTTGATAATACGCTATACTGGCCCGTGTGGCCGGAGGCGAAAAATTAAGGGCAATTTAACATTTTATAATAAACGATTCCCAAAAAAAAAAAAAAAAAATCATTGCACATTATAAGTATTTTTTTTTTTTGTAGAAGAAGAAGAAACAACAAAATATGTATTTTTAATTGTGAAATTGACCGTAACGTAAAATTTGGAAGACTCCGGAGTTTGCAATACGCACTATAATCGGTAAAAAGTAAATTATAAAATTTACCATGCGACTTTTTTTTATTTTTATTTACGTTCTTTAGTTTGCTCGCACCGAACATTTTTTTTTTTTTTTTTTTTTAATGCTCGGCTGAAAAACAATATAAAACATAATGCACCGTACACACAATTATTATTGTGTTTTTATTACACCATGCGTAATAGCTTCTGGCGAGTGTATTAGGCAAAATAATTCACGGGTCCGAAATTGTTATTATACAGGGTGATTGTATTATACCGTGAACCGCCGGTCAATATTATCTAGAAAATTGTTTTCGAGTAAAATAATTGAATTCGGGTTTCTCGACCGTAATCACGTTTACTTGTGATTAGGAAATATTGCCAATTAAATATTTTTTATATATATATATATATATATATAATAATATTTTATTTTCCTGGATCGCGTTTCGTATAGGTACAAGTCACGAATTATTGGCGAATTCACTTGTGATTTGTACAAATCGAACAAAAATGCGTTTTTATAAAAATACTTATCAACATTTACAAATATTCGCTTATTTAACATTAGTAACAAATCAAGTCACTAGCCAGTGATTAATATTGTGGGGGAGGAGAGGGGACATTGGAGGGCTTTAGTTCCCCCAGAACGTTATCAATACCCTCACCCCTCCGGAAGATTTTAATTTCTCTACTATGCTCCCCTAGCGTACAAATTGTAGAAAATAATCAAAACTTTTTAAACTAAATTTTCAATCATTTTTTCATCGTAGTTTTATTTTTGCAGTAATTACAAGAAAATAGTTTCGTTTGTATGTTGTGTTTTAAATCGTAAAATTAATTATTCATGTAATTTTATGAATATGAATTAAGTATTTGATTCGGTCCAAAGTTACTATAAAATATAATTTTACATTTTAGAGCATATCGGGCGACGCGTTCGTCGTAGGGTATTGTAATCAATACCGAAATATCAGCCGACAAGTAATGCCATGAAAACTAGTAAAAAAAAAATATTTTTTACTAATAATAATTGACTAGTGATTTGTATTAAAATGTACGAAACGCGTTTAGTACTGTTTGCGACTATCCGCAGAAATCGAAATCTCTATCTTCCTGTGTTTTGAACAAGCGGTCTCCGCTATGCGTACTCTTAAGTCGTCTCCGGATCTTTTTCCGCCACTCCCGACGATCACGTATTTCTTGGGGCGCCCGCGGGTCTCATCTCCGGGCCACCGTACCCGTTGTCCGTCTAAAAAGCTGCCGACCGGCGCCAATTCCCATTCCTTCCACCCGTAGTTCCCGGTCGAATATTTCCGTGCGCGCTACACCGTCTCAAATAGGACCGGGACCAATCGGTCACAAACGTTCTTTAATGCCGTCGACAACGCCAAATCGAATAACTCACGGATAAAAAATAAAAATCAAAAAAAACAATCCCCGGGCGGCGCGTAATAATAATAGTCGGATCGGTACTATTATAGAGGGGGGGGGGAGGGGGGGATTTTTTTTTTTTGTTTTTTTTTTTTTATTGCGACGGACGAAAGAGGACCGAGGAGTTAACTTTTTCGCAAGCATCGATCAACGTCGTCCGGTACGCGCGTGATAAATTATCGACCGACGTCGGCGGTGCCGCCGGGAGGCTTTGATTTCTCTCCGGCAACCGGTTATCGGAATTCGGGCGGGACCTACTTCGGGACATCCGGCATTTCCGCGGCAAACCTTCACCCGAAAACGCGGCAGCAGTTCTTGTGCGCACAAATAAATATTAGTCAACAGTAAATAATAATAATAATAATAATAATAATACTACTCGGGCCCCGGAGAGATATTCGTCTTCACTAACGCGTTCTAACCCAATACGGTACCAAAAGTCGACAGTGATTTCCATTCGTCGATTAATTGTCGGTTATTTATGGCGCCATTCCGGCGACCGTTCGGTTTTTTTTTTGTTTTGTTTTAATCGTTTGTGCCGACCTTTTTTTACCTAGAAAACAAACAACGAAACACACCGGGGGCTACGCTTGTGAATACAATTTTAAAATTTATAGATTTTTTTACAATCGAATGGTCTGTGTTACAATTTAATTTCGCATATTTACGGGGAAAAATTCCAATAAACCACCATACCGCGTAATATTCCACGATAAAAAAACGGACGACTAACGGTTTTCAATTTCGATGTATTCGTAACGTGTAATGTATAACTTTGTTCGTGTAAACCGCCATATCGTTGCGTAAACGCAACATAAACTTTTGAAGGGTAATTTGTAATCTAAAGGATGAATGAATTGTCACAATTTGAATATCACGGGGACACGTCATAAAACATTCGATTTTTACTTCGGACAAACCGGAATATTTCTAATTTTCCAAACATTTCCATAATGGACGCTTGTTAGGTGATACCAATTCGTTATTAGCAAAGCCTCGACCTCAAGGAAGGGACCGGTGATAGCCATACGAGTATTTTTGTTTAACATCTTATTCTAGAATTACGTATTAAAATGTATAAAAATTGTGAATAAATCATCAGAACGATTAACGTTTTACACTATTGTTTTTACGTATTGCCTAATGTGCGCACACAATGTCACAAAGAAAAAAAAAATAAAGTCTTCGATTTTATTTGAAAATGACGGTGAGGTATTTGAAAATCTAAAACGGGCTTTACGTAAAAAAAAAAGAAAAACAGAATAAAAACGGCCGGTTTAAAACACAATTGGACACGAGTTAACAAGGTAAGAATTGTAAAATGTATACACAATGAGCGAATGGGTTTTATTTCGTGTGGACCGCGGGTTCTGTGTCGGTGATGCAATAAAAGTTTTGGCTGCGAAAAATTGTTATCCGCGACGCTATGACGGCCGGCGGATAATAATGGAAAATAAGAAAAAAAAAAAAAAAAACCGAAAAGAAAAAAAAAACGATTATTGTTATTATTATTATTATTATTACTACAATATCTAACGGCGGCGTGCCGGAGTGAACGCGTATAAAGTCTTTGTAATCGGGGAAAAAAAAAAAAAAAAATAAAAATAACGTATAAGTGTGCGGTAAATACGCGAGTCGAACGGGAATTTTCCGTCCCACGTGTTTTTTAACGTGAAAAAAAAAAAAAAAAAAAAAAAACTTACCCGTATACGTATACAAACGAAATCGGCTACACCGGCACATTACGGACGTTCGGCGGCGCGTGACGACGGCGCGGACCAATTGCCGAAATCACGACTCTATAATAAATGTATATTTTTATCGTATTTATATATTATTATTATTTTTTTTTTTTATATATATATACGTGTCAAATACACGTATGATGTTTCCGTACGGTGAACATCCGAAATATCATCGTTTGCATATTATATATATATATATATATAAATCGTTTGATGTTTTATAATATTTACGGTCCAACGGGACACACGCGCGGAAATATCGTTACTGTTATTATATATCAATATTGTGTATACAGGTAGGTACGAAAGAGTGGAAAAAAATGAAAAAAAAAAAAACGTTTCGAATCGCCGTTAAAACACGTAAAACCTACACCGGCCTGTGTCCGTATTACAATATACCGACGCACACACGGTAACCTATAAATATACGCGTACGCCGATAATAATACCGAACGGTGTTACGGTACGATTTGGCTCGTTTGGGATTTTTTATTTATTTTTTTTTTTTTCTGTTTATTTACCACTTGGCCGGCCTATTGCGTTTAACGGCGAAAAGAAAGCGAAAACATTTCGCCTAGACTACCCGCGGGTGATAATATCGGCGCGGAGCCGCCGGTCGGCCGGCCGGGATTTGCCGGAAGATGCGCCGACGACGATATCGTATCGGCGGTTACCGTTTGTACCGTTAACTATATTATTATTATTATTATTATAATTATTTTTTTTTTTAGCGAACCTCCGATGCGGTACGTATAAAGTCCATAAATCGTAAAACGGCGAATGTATTGCGCTGATTTCCGATACTTTCGAGTACGCCCGCGGTGTTGTACGCCAAGGCCAGTGGCCCGTTTAAGATTCCGCTGCCCCGATTTCGTTTTTTTCGCGTCCCGCCCGGCCTCCCTAGGTTTTCATTACGTGTAACATACGGAGAAGTTGAAATTATTTTTGCGATTCGCGTGTAGAATTACCATACGTGTTTGTTTAAAAGTATAACAAACGCACACGCCAACGGTTACGGGCACGGTGCAGACAATTGGACAGTTATTGTATTATTGCGGCGCACACGCGTTTTACTAGTGTCACGATAACAAATCGATTTCGATCAAATAAAATCGATTTGATAGGGCGTTTCTAAAAAGAATACGACGAGGAACATTTTTTTTGTTTTTTTTAAAGGTGTGCGTTATAGCCGAAACGCTGCCACCACTACACTGTTTGCCATAGTTTATTGTCCCCATAAAAATGCTGCCCGGGAGTAATACCGCCGTTTCCCTCCCCCGGTATACATATATATATATATATATATACTTTATGGTGAATATCTGTATAAGGATTAAAGATAAAATATCAAAAATCTATCTAGATAACTACTGATGAAACTGAAATTATTATCTAGACAAAAGATAACCCATAGTTTATCTAAATAAACAATTTTTATCGGCATAGAGTCGTGAGATATTACATACGAGATCACAAACCCGAGTGTTAATTTTTTTTTTTTTTTTTTTTTCACTGTCCTCGAGACCAGAACAGTTGTGGTTCTCGTCAATCACAACCCCGGTCTAGATTATCCCTCTAGGTCCAACTGGTACTCTCACCTCCGGAATAATTCTCCGCCCGTACGGAATTACTACTCGCACTCCGTTGGAAAAAAAAAAAACACAAAGACGTAACGAATTTTCGTTTCGACAACGGCTTTACGAAATATAAACGAACCGTGTACTTACGCACACCGGCGGACGACAGGAAAACCAATAAAAATTATCGCCGTCCGTCACAAAAACTCCTCGTCGGCGGAACAGAGTATAATAATCGATGACGAACCGCCGCCACTATTCTCACTATCGAATTCTGTAATAAATTCTACTCGACCGATCGTGATCTTACGAACTTCTGTGTCGGGAATGGCGGCGACCCGCGGGCACGACCCCGCGCGACTCTTGCGTTTACAGTGTTCGTCGGTAACCGTCGACGACTCAAGTAGTATAACGCGCGCTAATGGATTACGTGCGAAGTCAGAGTTCATATTTTTTTTTATTATTATTTCGTTTCTTAATTTCCTCGACTATGCGGCGAAAAACGTCAATTACCCGCGTATTCAATCCGTCACGGTGATAAACGTCGGTCAAAAGCGACGTCACGACGGCCTCGTGTCCGATGAGTATAATATTCCCGCGTAATATTTCAATTTTATACTATAAAATTATCCCGGCGTTGCTCGTCGATCAATTTAGTGTCCATCGCCCCCCCCACCCCCCACTCATTGGTTTAACCATTTCGAAACAAACAAACAAAAAAAAAAAATGTAATTTAAAGCGTTTCCCTAATAATAATAACAGATTTTTTTTTTCTTTCTTATATTTCATCTTTAATGACTTTTTTGATAGGCGAAAATTCGAAAACGATAGTGTACATCGAAAATACGCCAAAATTCGAATAAAACAAACAGGACACGCAGTGGTCGCTGAGGCACACTAAGTGCAGATGGCGGGGGTCTTAGAGAGTATTAAGCAATTCCAATTTTGAAATCGGGACCCTTTAATATTTTACGTATTTATGCATTTGAAAAACCTGCTTATCAAAAAAAAAAAAAAACCAAAAGCAGCTCGTCTTCACACGTCAATATTATACGTAGAAAATGATTACGACAAAATTAATTAACTGTTATAAATCATAATAAACCTAAGTGTTACATTTTTATACAAAATGTTTGCTAAACCCACACCCCGCAAAAATCTCTAAACGACAGATTGTTTTTGTCGGTTTTGGAAATACGAAACGATAAAACCACAACTATAACTCGATAGTACCTGCACAGACTATCGTAGCCAACGAAAATTAGAAGTATGTACGGGATAATCGTATTTTTCTAGTTTGTATATTAGATAAATGGTTGATGATAAATATAAAAACTATATACAAATGAAAAATGCCTATAATGACAACAAGTTATGAACTAGATTTAACCAAACCGTCAAAATGCGCGCAAAGCCAATTTTCCCGTTGATGCAACTATCTATTATTATTTAATAACCGCGATTATATTATTGGATTGATCATTTTATATAATCTAGCTAAAATACTCTAAATATGTTTTGCGATTAAAATTTGTGTATATTTTTTTTATACGAATAAATATTATTTCGTGTCGAAAGTCGAGCGAACCCTTTGATATTGAACGGGAAACTTTAAGTGGCTGTTTAAAAAACTGGCCGAATCGTCTAAATTGTAACATTTGACTATTCCGTCATCGAAAGGTTGCCGAACACTGCCCAAATCAGGCGGTGACCAAATGTGTCGTCTTATACGTAAACCATCGTACACAATCGGATCCTATATCGGACGACCGCGGTCGTTATGAAAATACGCGAAAACTGAATATTATCGATTTTTCGATTGATTTTTTTTTTTTTTATCTACTCCGGCCTAATTCCGGCCGTAGGCCGATCCGTGTAATTCGCCGCGTGTAACCCCCCGGAATCGATCGGATTTCAACGGTTCCGTACGGTAAACCCGCGGGCACACGCACACGCGATGATGTGCTCGCGAACACGTAACGCTATTATTAAAAAAAAAGAAGAAAAAACGCGACACGCGACCGAACGGACGCGTTTACGACTGTCGGTATATTTATATATATATACGCGAGCGTACTCGTATAAAAATGTACAAATCTACCGCGGAGACTTGTGCTGCCGATGGCGTGCCGGCGGTGTCCTCTGCGCCGTACGCATTACC
Source organism: Tuberolachnus salignus (assembly GCA_956483605.1). Classification (NCBI taxonomy): domain Eukaryota; kingdom Metazoa; phylum Arthropoda; class Insecta; order Hemiptera; family Aphididae; genus Tuberolachnus; species Tuberolachnus salignus. The sequence continues at coordinate 5,913,286 of OY101433.1, read as the reverse complement.
GTCGCATAACCATACGCTAATCGCTGCGGTTTGCACGCACCGCCGGCCCGCAGCCGTGGAAAAACGTGTTTCGACCATAAAATAATACGAAAAAAATAAAAAAAAAAGAAGAGGAACAGACGACAATGACAACCAGTAAGGACTTACGAGGGTTTTCGTAATGGCGCGTAGTTTTCCAGTAAACGCCCGATGCTTTAACGGTACCGCCGAGCTACAACTGTTTATAATTGTCGTCTAACGTAGAGAACGGCGACGGATGCTCGGGATTGTTACGTTACAACCGACCGTCCTCGTCGGCTACGTTTTTTGAATCGTTGACCACACGCCGTTCGACGATATCCGCCGATGTGTGTTCGACATTATTGAATCTCAATCGTTCGTGTCCGAATAGGAGCCTCGTCCTAAGACGTTTGTAACGAGTTCAATTCGAATGTTGTTAACGATTTCGTTTTAAATTTACAAATTTGTTTAAAAACGATACACTTCGTCAGTTCCGCAACCGGACACGGGTGTACCTTCTCTTTGTCTCGCCCTTCTGTATGATATTAACAAACTATTCGGTTTTTTTTTTTTTCACTTTATTCATGTCCAAGTTCATTCGATGGGAATGAATCATATTTTCGTTTTGTAAGCTCGAATTTTGTGGGTCTCGTAAAATAAAATTACGTATCGTACGGAACGTTCGTTAATATCTCGTTTAGAGTGAATTTTGTCCACGCTATTCATACAAACCCTTCGATATCTATCGAACCTGAAAGTACCATTCGATCTATCGAACTTTGACGAACTTTTGTGGCCTTGTCTTCACTGCAACGAACGGTGCCGAACACGTGGCGGTCACTTGTGCCTTCGGCAGAATTCTTCGTATAGTGTGGACGCGGGCTGTATACGACGACTATAACAATATAGATGCCAATCGGAATATTCGAACGCTTTTGCAGTTTTCGAACACTGGTGTTTTAAATAGGTTTTTTTTTTTTTTAATCGAAGCCCGCCGCACGCACTCTAGGAAACTAAAATATAAACACCGTTTGGTAAACTAAACTGTAATCACTCCGAGAATGACCGAACCCGACGATGTTGACGATCGGAACGAGATTGCCGGCAAAACGTTTCGGTCCACAGACAGAAGAAAAAAAAAAAAATGGGGAACCGTAGGACTTACGAGGATTTTCGTAATGGTGGGTAGTTTTCCAGTAGACGCCAATGCCAAAACCTAACCTATCGCGAGCTGAAACTCTTATAATTGTCATCTAATGTAGAGAACGGCGACGAATACTAGCGATGTTAGGTAATCCGATCGTGCTCGGCTACGTTTTTTAATCGTTGACCACGCCATTCGACGATATCCATCGAAAAATTTAAAAAATTTAAAATAAAAATTTGTTTAAAAACGATACACTTCATATTTTCCCATACTACGGATGTAGTGTACCTTATCTTAATTACTCCGACGACGACCTCCTCGATTCGCCGATTTCAGGCAAAACACGGTACCCGAAAACCGAACCCGACGATGTTGGCGATCGGATCGATATTGCCGGCAAAACATTTCGGTCCGCAGACAGAAGAAAAAAAAAAGAAAAAATGGGGAACTGTCGTCTGCGCTCTATCGTCCAAATATTTCACTGTCGACACGCGGACAACAGTTTCACGTATAGAACCGGCACCCAGAGATTCGTTGAAATGCAGTAGATTTTCGTATTGGATCGAAAATATCGGAACTTCACTGTTTTACTACAGTTGTTATACGGGTGGAAAAATAAATCGATTTGCGGTTTGCGTTATATTTTCACAAACCGTTCCGATATATATGGTATTGTGATAACACGACTCCTATTGAAATTATTGCGGTATTTGTTATTGACGACGGCTTATTGTTGTCGTTTCACTTCGGCAACAACCGAAACGGTTGTAATTGTGACACAAATGCGAATTGCCCGTGTTTTCCCGGCGCTCGACGAGACTCCCGCGGAGACGCCGCGCCCCGGGTAGGCGCGACAACGTCGCCACCTGTTAAGCCCTCCCCCCGCCGTCCGTCGTAAACGGCGTAAAATTTATCCTAAAAAAAAAAAAAAATACGCGATTAAGACGCTCCGGAGGTGTTGCTCGAAAACCGAGAGAACCCAACAGTGTGAACGTATTTACACTGTACGACTTTTAATCGCCATACCCGTTTAAATGTCTCGGTACGCTCGTAAATATCGTAATATTTGTATTGTCGTACGACGTAAAAAAAAATTGCAAAATCGTCGATACCCGTCCAGCTGTACGATTTACGTTTTACCGGTACGTTTAACCTAAACCCACGACCGACGATTATCGGCCGTGACGGCCATCCAAAACGAAAAATTAATATTTCAACGAACACTGAATATATGTTTTATATGGTGCACGTACAGATTACCATTATTACTAGAAACGATACTGGTATGGAAAAACAGCTAAATATAATTATGTACAACAAAAATCTTCATTTAATCTTTAATAACCGCCGACAGCCCGAAACCGAATTAAAATTAAATTAAATAATAGTTTACTGTTATGCGAACAATATGTTCGCATTACGTATTAATCTGTTGCCGAATTATTTAGACACGCTATGGGATTCTTCTTCTTCTTCTGGCATGACTATCACAGTCATAAACCGGTAGTCTAAGAGTTTTCGCCGCCTTTAGTACTTTTTCAACACCTGCGTCCTGTCTCCAGCGATGGAGTGGCAACCGAATTCAGACCAGGAAATTTAAACTCATCCGGGCCACCCGACTTATTTTATACCAATGAAATCCATCGCCACAATCCAAATCTCCATCGACACGTGGTACTTTATTTGACGTTTTGTTCTAGATTCCCTGCAATTTGCCTAAAAAAATCAACATGTTTTATTATAATTATAATAGCGAGAACGTTTGTTTACAGGTATAAAAAAAAAACACACGTGCACGATACATTTTAAATATCCGTCCCTCGTTTATCTTATTCGTGATCCGATAATGTCAATAGTAAATATTGTTTCTTATTCTTCGAACGGGTCTTCAGGCCACAATATGTTTCAGGCTATCTGGAAAATTCCCATTTCCAGACAGGCCACTCCGCCCCTGCCTGTCACTCACATGCAATGCCTCTCTACAGTCTTCAACTCCTAGGGCTTTTAAATCTCCCTCGATCTTTCTCCGGGCCTTCTTCCTGCCGGGTTTCCATTCCAACGCCGTTCTGGCAATCTGTTTCGTTCTCTATTTTTCTCACTGTATCTTTTGGCCCTTAACACGGCATGTTACTGGCGCTATATCGTTCCATCACGTCGCATAACTCTTTGTTGTTCCCCGTTTATGCGTCGACGATAGGTCCACGCATACGTGGATTAGCACGATATATTTATTTATAATTGAGATTCCCGATTTCGCGATCGTTTTAAATCGTATAATGTTGACGACACCCGGGTCGACAAACACTGCTTTAGCGTAAATTATTTTCTATAGATCCGCAAAAGTTTACCATTACCTATTGCACATCTATCGTGATAAATATTATTTTTGCTCGACTGTGTTACACGATATTGCGCAAATCTCGGCTGCGACAACTGTAAATTGATCGCGTTAAACTAGGCCTACACATTTATCGTCGTTTCTGGAAATGACATTACGAGCTTAACGGGATCCGACCGCGTGTATGTATGTTGTAAAAAAAAAAAAAAAAATAAAACAATGTTAAGATCGGTAGGGACGAGCGAATAATCGAGATAAATTTGCCGCCGTACATGTATATATATATAAAAAAAAAAAAACCACCGCGATCATGATAAACGAGTATTATTTTTTTTTAGATTTTTAGCGTAAATCGACGAAGAATATTTATGGTATTGCTACGACGCGTGTACCGTGCCTGTACGCGATTTTTCGACCAGAAATTTTTGTCCGATCGAAAACTCCACGGGGACGTATTTGGTAGACAATTTAATCCGCGGCTGGTGCGTCGAAGGTGCCGTGCAGGTTGATTTTCATTGTAGTTTTCTAAATAATAGAAAAACGGAATTCGATTTTAATTTCAATTTGTTCGAACGTCGCGCGTTCGGTATCGTTTCTCGTATGTAATTATTTATCGTTTCTAAAAACGAATAAATTAAATTACCCTGCGTTATTACACCTTCCGAGTGTCGGGGATGTTTTTTTTTTTTTTTTTAATATTTTTATTACATATTATGGCGCGATGATTCGACAAAAACGATAAATTCAGTTGCGACACCCAAATATTTTACAACAATTTACGGTGCGCAGGCGAAAAATCTCGTGATTTACGACTCCATACGGTTGTACACGATTCGCAAGTCGTATATCGGAAATTAAAAAAAACACAACGGACGCGAATAATAATAAATTACAACGATATCGTATTAATACGTTTCGACGGTATGTGTACAAATTTCACACGGATCTTTATTGCCGAATAGATATACGTTTATGTTGACGGTCGGCGGACCACACGCCGTCCGATATACTCGTATAAAAATACAGGCGGAAATCCATTAAATTAAAACCTAGTTCGGCCGTCGTATTATATTATAATAAACCTAAAAATAAGGCGATACGGCGATTCTTTTTTTTTTTTTTTTTTTTTTTACGATCCGTATACTTTTCTACACGGACACTCGACGAAACGTTAATCGCGTTTTGCCGGAGGCGGCGCGGCGGCCCGGTGAAAGGACTCGGCCGCCGCCGCCGTCGCGTTTCTTGCCCACAAGAGAGGAACACGATATCGGCAGTGGTCGGCATACGCGAAAAAGCGGATTCCTTAATATAAGTGTATTCACTCGGAATACCGTCGTTTTATATCAAGACGAAAAAACCCTCCGAAATGCAGACGTTTTAAACCCCATACGAACCCGTCAGCCAAAAATACACGAGGTCTGTTCGAGTAGTATTGTATTTAATAATTAAAAAAAAAAAAACCGAAGGTACGTATTATTCAATGTAATCCCCCTGGAAATAACTCTCCTCCGGACGATATGCGGCGATCTCGCCGTAGTTAAAGCTACGTACGCATTGAATTCCTCTACATCTTGAAATCGGTGTCGTTTGAGCGCAGATTTTAGTCTCGGGAAAAGAATAATAAATCACGCGGGGCCCGATCGGGAGACTAGGGAGAGTCCGCGGGACCGTAGCAATTTTTTTTTTATCGGCCGAAAATGCACGAACCGACAGCGCTAAATGTGCCGGTGCATTGTCGTGGTGAACAATCGCGGAACGAATGGCGGGTCGGCAGCGCCACCCTTCTCGTCCGTAGATTTCCCTGTAGAATTCCACGACAAGACTCGGTTGAGATTCCCTTTGTTAACGGTCGGCGGCCATTTCGCATTATTTTTTTTTTTTCGCAAATTGTCGCCACACCATCGTATCTGGATGACGTCGACGACGGTCCTCCAGCACGCGGATCGTCTTCAGTTGACCGCCGACCGTCCTCGAAACATTGAAAACACTCGAAAGTCACCGGAACCCCACTAAAAAGAGTCCGTCCCCAATCATTTCCGTTGCGCCGTTTTTACCGAGTTTCCAGCAAAACTTGACGCACACGCCAGTCGCACCGTTAATTTCGGAAAATAAAAACAGACCGGATTTAACCACGTGTGATATTAAACGGAGATAAAAAAAAAAAAAAAAAAAAAAAAAAAAAAGCGACATCGGGTTATTGATTAAAATATCCACTTATTCCGGGGGAAATACAATTCGTGTGTAGACTAGCCGTAATAAAATTTGTGCCTGGTACTTTTTGAACAGACCTCGTATGTACGGTATACATCGGCAATAGAGTCACCGCCTAACCGATCATTTCGGATTTACTTAACGCCACGTGTCATAAACACGTCGAGACACGTATACTATTGTTCGGTATTTTTTTTTTTTTTTTGTCGGTTAAGACCATTCCATTTTTATATATATAAATATATTTTTTTTTTTTTTTTTTTTTTTTGGGGGGGGGGAGACAACCCGGATTATTCGTATTCGCCATCTTTGACGAAAGTCTGCAAAATCCGTACTGACGCGAATGTCGTCGTATCCGCAATTGTGTATACGGTTGCGAATTATAACAAGTCTGCGAAAAACCGTTTTTAAACCGGTTAAACGAAAACTATTGTAATTTTTTATACCGCGTTTTCCGATACGATCTATTATAATAAGTCTCACGACTTTTAGGATTTTACGGGGCCGAGAATAGCGTTCGAAACGATTTGTTGTTTTTTCTTTTTTTTTTTTCTCCCGATTCGTATTTTGCGTTTTACATATTATTATTATTGTTGTTGTTGTTATTATTACGACCTCTTGGTCCGGAAAACGGATCAGCTCTCGTATAACGACCAACGACGAACGTCTACGATTATTCGTGACGGACGAACGATAAACGATCGCGTACAGAGCGAATAATAATAATACGGGGCGAAATAAATTGTCGACGTCGCCCCGGTTTCGTAGGCTACCGGTAATACTTTTTTTTTTATACTCCGCGTGTACAGAAAAATGTGTGATAACCCGTTAACTATTGTTGTGTATTGCCGTCAATACGAATTATCATCACGCGGATAATCGCCGCGCTCGCGTTTCGCGGTACGTAGAATAACGTGCGCGATAATAAAAAAAAAAAAAAAAAAATAAAAAAAAACCCCAGTGAAACACGATAAGAAAACAAACAAAAAGAAACCGTCGGCAATCGAACGGTGGCCGTTTTGGCCGGCGTAAAAACTCGGGTCCGACGCACGCGTTATCTGTGCGGACCGGCGTCTGGTACGGGCCAATACCGTCGTAGGATTACAACGCGCAATTAGGGTTTTCTTAAGGTTATTCTTATGGGCACTGTACGCGAAAAACCCCGGATGAAATACGAAAATATCAGCAAATAACGCCTGACTAAAACGAAAACCTTACCTGATACTCCTCCTGATCGTAGACCCGTGTAGTTCGTCCGATGAAAAACCGCGGACGGGCTTAAAGATAAATCGGAGGGAAAAATTAAATATCAAATCGGGATTTCGTACGGGAGTGTCGCGATTTTTCGGGTAAAGCACTCGGCGTTGTTATTTTTTTTTTTTTTTGGTCTACGGAAGCCACGTGTGCGATTCACACGAATAATTGCGACTCCCGTCGTAACAATATATATTATTATTATTTGTAATGTTTCAGCGTTATTACCATTGGCGATTTTTATCGTCGTGACGGCCGTCCGTATAAATTCGGAGATGCCGGTGTAATTCCGCCCGGCGTACGATATTTTTAAAATATTTTCGCCACACGACAATAGATTATGCGAACTGTTGGTAATATGGTCCAGAATGTTTTACGGGTGAAAAAAAACCAAGTGACTGCGCAACATTTGGCCGTCAGTGTATTTTACATTGATCTTTGATCGTTTGAAAATACAAGTTCAACCTAAAACTGTTGGCGAACAAAAAAAAAACTATATTTACTTATTTATGAGCTCGGTGTTACGGGACAGAATAAAGAAAAAAAGAATAAAGAAACCGATAACAACGGTAACTCAAATTGAATATCTCGTCTCTGGTTTTGAATACTCGGTCGGATAATACGGGTTTTCCTAGAGGAAAAAAAAAATCCTTTATATCTAATTTACCCGATAATATAGTCGTATTAAATAATAATAAAAAAAAAAAAAAAACTCGTGTATATGCGTATTTTTTTTTAATATCGAAAACACATTATTATTCGGCTGTGCGGCTAGAGGTGTCCTCCTCGCAACGGTACCCGTACGCCTTATAACTCAATATTATATTACGCGATCCGGTAGGGAAATTCGAACGTTTCCCAAGTCTCGCGTTCAAAACGATAACGTCACCGTCGTCCGGTTGAATCGAATAACTCGCGTGAGATGTATACGGACACATTTATAATAACGCACGTAGCGAACAACAAACAATAACAACAAACGATAAATGGCCCGTCGCGAACGCGCGTCCGAAATGTTATTTCAATAACGGCGGAGCCCGTAATGTTATTGTTGTCGTAACGATCGTGCACTACAATTATATAAGTGTCGAGTTCTCCGCGCGATCGTCTAATTGTTATTGGATAAATGTTCTATTGTCGTCAATAAAACAATCTAACGGTATAGATCTTTAAGAGGACTTTTTTCACAAAAAAAAAAAAAACAAACAAATAAATCGCGTGCAAACAAAACACGATTGATAAAAAAAAAAAAAATATTATTATGATTTCGAGTGTCGTGAAATAATAGATATTACGATGATGAATATCGAAAACCGTATGCCCATTATTACCCACCGAAAGATTTAGTCTTTAGTCATGCGTTAGAAATTTTAGGTACTGATTGAAAATATAGTAGTGTTTTTTTTTTTTTTTTTTGGGAAACCACGACTCGATAGTAATTGCGTGTAAGACGCGTTTTGGTGTTGAATCCGTCAGTCATGTTTCACTAAATAATTGGTGAAACGTGACAATTACAATTTTTATTATAATCGTCAAACGCGATGTAAATATTATTACCATCATATCTAGAAACGACACGGGAAAATATAACGAAAACCGTCCGGTTGGCAGCTGGACGAGATTTTTCTTTTCTGTCGTTTTCGAAAACCAATAAATAATTGACCGCAAACAGTTAAATATCAGCCACCGCATAGAGAAAAAAAAAAAATAAAAAAAAATTGTAAACTCCGATTTCGACTCCGTCTGTGTACCGAGACTTGATGGGCAAAACGGCGACGCTTTTGGCCAAAATTACCCTTTGATATCAAAAAATTCAGCTACTTTATCGGATAAATTGCTCGGTTTTGCTCTGAGAGTTTCGGCATAAGCGCAATGAGTTGAATGTGTCGACAGCGGAAATGATTGGAAATTGTTGAACATCAAGAAGATAATTTTAAGATGAAAATATGGGAATTGTTGAGAAAAAAAACATAAAAATCATCATTGAAAATATGTCCTTTGCCCTCTGGTTCGTCTGCCCCGAGATCATTCCTCCGAAGTTGTTTCTTTCGAAGGCGTCCTCCAATCGAGTGTCCTGTGATAACTAGCCGGCATGAAGTCAATTATTGGTTTTTTTTTTTTTTTTTTTCGGTATTTTCTTACATGTTTATTGATTTCGATTGCGTAATCGGTCGATAATGAGTTTTTTACGTGTTGGCCAATAGTAATAATAATAGACCGTCGTTCGGTAAACGTTTGCGCACGCCCGGGAAAAACAGCCGGCGATTAGTTTTTAGTAGCAGTGACACTGCCGCCGCGCCCGTGCTGGGCATAAGGTCAAACGGAACCGGCGGCGGTGTCGTCGAACGCGCCCGGCGAACCGTGAAATTCTCTTGTTCGGGAGCGCAGATGCCTGTCTCGGGGATCGGGTATCGCACCTCGAGAATCCACCTGCTCGTCCGACAAACCACCGGCTACATGGGCTATATACGTGTTCTTGCACTCCGTGCGGATCGGTACCGTTCGCCCACCCCCCCAGTGGTTACCAACCTTGTTGAGACTACGGCCCATAAATCGGGTCGCCAATATTACCGAATAACCATCCCCGCCCACACCAAAGAGATATGTCCGTGTTAATGACGAATTGTATTTTAATTTTTTTAAACGGAGTAAACGAAATAGTTTTTACGACAACCGATGCGTAATTGTAATGTTAGACCGTCGGACGTTTGCTTGTTTCTAGCGATTTTGTTTAATATTCGGTTCGGTTTCGGCCAGTGCGCATCCAATGTCGTGTTCCAAGTTCAATCGGTTTCTTGATTTTGTTTGAAACCGTCCACATTTGTACGTTTTGGAAAAAGGGATCGGTATTTTCAAGGCTTTTTCCGATAACGATGGACACTCGCCGCCGGTTTGTCGCCAAAATACTATTTGAAGGTAACAAAATAACCAATGCGATTACGATTAGGACACGCGGGAATTCTCATAGCTATGAATTATCAATTAAGTTATTACAATCGTAGTATACGTGACCGATGCAAAGTTAATAATAATAATAGGTGTAATAGGTACATAAAATAGAAAAAAAAATTAGTCTAGTCTCTATCCCTCGAAAAATCCTTGGCGGAGTACCCGGTAACCGCCGTTTGAATTCGGGCCGAAATTACAAAAGTTTCTGTGTTGGTATCGAGCCGTGTGGGGCTAAACGAAATAATTTTCAAAACGGTTGTGGAAAATAACGTTCGTATCCCATCCCCTTGATCGAGGCCACGGATTAATGGAAAAATCGTATCGTTACGACGCGTCGTTTAACGGTAAAGAACGGTTTTCGAGTTAGCGCAAAATCCGAGTAAATTTGGAAAACCCATTTGCAAATGGCCGTAGTTTTTACACCGCCCACTCCATTCGATTGTTTCGTTTTTCACTAAAACATATTCAACGTACAAATTACGTTAGGATCGGTTTGACATATTCATTTTATCGGTGGCGGGTTAGCTCGGTTAAGGATTTTTACCCGTAACAATATTGTCGCGCTATCGAGGCGACGAGAACACCGCGTGGACAAAAAGCAACGAAGAGGTGGGGAAAAAAAAAAATAAAAAAAAATAAACGACGATTGTTATAATTAAAAAAATCACGACTGTATTGCTTTGTAATTATATCGACACGCCCTTGTCGGTTTACGTGCGGTGTATTCTCGATCAGCGGCTACTGTTTCGAGGTTGTCTGCTGCGGACTTGCTCGTAGACGATTAAGTTTTTACGGATTTATAATCGCCGACAATCGAGGATATAATTATCGTGCAGATACCGGCAACGAGATATTAGTATGGCCGTAAAGGCCGATACATTGAACAATGTGGATATCGAGAACACGAATAGAGGTATTTACGAGCGGATACGAGTAAACGGATTTCTGGAGTCGGAAATACCAAGGTACCTCGGGCACCGACGGAAACGCTCGGTATTTCGAGATTGGTTTTAAATTTTTAGATTTTTTTTTTTTTTTTTTTTTTTTTTTTTGTCTGTTTACCGATCCATTTCGCCCGCGGTCCGTTTTACGAATGCACGTTACTACGCGGAAGCTGGGCAATAACGAATTTCCGGGTTTTTAATACGTATACGTATATAATCTCGTCGTGTTTTCGATACGATAATTTTTTTTTTTATAATTCTCATCGTTTTCCACATGAAAATAACAAGTGCAATGAAAGGCGGTTTTATTGATTATATTGATAATTCGTATACGATTATAGTAAACCGGTATCGTGTTAATCTTGTGGTTTTGTAATCGATTGCGAAATTCAGTCAAACCAATATTTATAGATTGCGGACGACCGCAATGAGTGTTTGGGGACGCGCATTTGCCGTCGAGTTGAGACGGACGGAGTCGATTATTGTGGTGGAAATTACAGAAAGTGCACGACGAAATTCGTATATACATGCTATTCCATATGGCAAAGTTACTCGGCATGAATGAGACGCATTCATTGGCTTTTACCGTATCTTTCTACAAAAAGGATTCGTTCCTCCGAGTCGGTATTAAAAGCCCGATTCTCCTCATCGTATTTACGCTTCTTGGATAGAATCGCTGCGGCGCGATAACGGAAATCCTGATGTTATCGTCGGGCGCGGTCCAAACACACCGTGACTATTTTTTTTTTTTGGCTACACATACCAAAATCACCGCCGCCGCGCCGAACTATACCTAATGACGACTGTAACGATAACGAAACCGACGGCACAACAAAAACACTATCTAACGGTTCGAACAGAATATTTATATTCATATTAATTTCAGTGTAAATTTGGTCCGAGAGCCGCACGAAACCGATTCAAGAGCTTCGCTGTGGCCACCCACCCCCCCCGATATACCGATCGATCGTTTTTGTCCACCGGGTGGACGAGTGAAAAATAAACCCGCAGACTTATACGCACTTTTTATTATTTATTTTTTTTTTTTTTTTTTCGGTACACGCGGAAAGTCATTTAAACGCCCGGCGGACCATGAATCTCGTTGGGTCGTTCGTTGCCCGCCGAGCCAATTACACGTCGTCGTGGCCCGAAAAGGTGCACGGCCCCCGCGGACCGTGACCGGTGCCGTGTACATTATAATGTTTTTTTTTTTTTTTATTATTTTTATAAATACAATATATATATATATATATATATATATGTGTGTACTAAAACGACGCGTTAATGGTCGGCGGTGAAATAATAATATAGTGTTCCGGCGACGTGCTGCAAATTACACGAAAAAAAAATGTCTAAACGTAAATTATAAAAGCGGCTATTACGGAAAACCAATAAAATTAAATATTAGTCGGATTTTTTGGGTTTTTTTTTTTTTTTTTTACAAATCGACAACATTTCCAATTTAGTCGGCGGAAATATTATAATATATATACGTGCTTCCTCCCGGGGTTTGCGAATAGAGAATTTTCTGGACATTTCGTTTCGTAGCGGGTACGGGGGAACGAATATTTATCAATTCAAATCTCCGAAAACATTTGGATTCGCTGTCGAAAACGTTCAAATGTTAGTCGCGTGTTGTTGTAATCGTGAAACAAACAAACATGGTTTTTTTTTTTTTTTTTGAAAAACCGTTCGAACCGTAATAAACGAATCGAATTATCATCATTAAAAAAGGGAGAATTAAAAAAATTTAACTCAATTATTTGTAATTTAATAAAATTTCAAACATACATATGATTCAATTATTCAATAAACGGTGTATTTATTTCCTTTGTATTTCTTCCCTTTACATTACCAAAATCACGTTGCATTAATTTTTTTTGTGGCAGAGTCATCGTTGTGTTATGGAAATTATGAAAATGCTATAATTTTGAAAAAAAAAAAACTAAACTTCTGGGGCACTTTTTTTGATTTTTGGCATCCAAACGTTGGTGTTTTTTTTTTTTTGTTTTTTTTTTTTCAAGGGTGGTGCATTTTTATTAACGTTATTAACATGTAAAAAAAAAAAATCGTCAAAATTCAATAACGTGTGAAAATAAACACGTACGTCGATATGTTTAAATGTCTGTAAAATACGAGTCGTCTAATAAGGGGGAAATATGTAGAAAACACGTTAATACGATTCTTTTCGTTAATTAGTAATAATTTGAACGCATTTTTTTCGATTCTTGATCCGATCGTCGACTTCGCAGTTTCTGGTAGCAAATTAAATCTTTTCGTGCACTTTGGTCGTTACGGGCAAGAAAGTGCCCTTTTTTTTAAAAAAAAAAAAAAAAAAAGTTGTTGAAGATGAGAAAGAATAAAATACCATATTTGTGACGGTTTAGGGGATTGGGCACAGGGGGTTATATCCACCGGCATTTCATTTGCAACCGGATCAGCTAGTATAATACTATAAAAAAAAATAAAAAAAAATTGCAAACGTTTAATAAATTATTGTAATAAACATAGTTGATTGGTCAATAAAGTATACTGTAAGCGAATTTCAGCAGTATAAAAACTTGTATTCAATTAGGTATGTATACTTTCTAAACTATCCCGAGTAACTACGCGTTTTTTTTTATAAACCAGTATGTATAACTCCTTTAGTTTCAAGGTCAGTGAATATTAATAATACATTATTGATGAACGGCGATTTGTATAGACATACAAAAAAAAAAAAAAAAAAAAAAAAACTATCATATTCAAAAAACATTAAACCGACGACGACGGGTAGACCTTCGAGGTTTTTTTTTATATATATTTAATTTTTGTTTTATAAACGTTTCAACGTATTCCCCGGAACGATGAAAAAACCATTACCCACACAACTGGTAAAAACTTTTTTATATAATATTATTTACGACCACGCACGCCCAATGTTTGTAATTATTATTTACTCTGAAATCGTATCGATTCAATTCAGTCGTTTTTCAGTCGCAAAAGTGTACTGTGGACAATGAGATTCTCGAATAACCGTTCAAAATTACTTGAAATGTCCGTGCTGGCCGACCGTACGATAGTGTCCAGTAAGAGATTGGGTAGTCCCCATGAAATATTATCCAAGATAGTATTAGTTTATTCCATGGATTGTGCGACAGTGTTGATACGAAATTCGTCGTTACTAAAAAACAAAAAAAAAAAAAATAGTACGACAAAATAAGCTCCGAGTTGTTTCTAATCCGGAATTCGGTATCAAATTATTGCCCGAGGAAAACTCTCCCCGAAAAGACAAATTATATACCAGTCAGACTGGAATCGTAATCATTTTTTCGGTCCTGGTTCCGGTTCAGTTCTAAATATATAGAAAAAAAAAAAAATCGGTCCCACATCCAATTACGGTTCTAAAAATGATAAATTAATGGTACCGGTTTACATAAATTCATAGTTTCAAATAGCCTGTTGCCTGTTGTTTATTAGAAACGATATTTGTTCAATAATAATAAAACGGCGGACAAAACAACATAAAAGAAACCCGCTAATGAGCGGTATACATTTTGCTTGTCGGGTACTTTCATTCAAATAAACTTCATGACGGGATTCGAGCGGGTTTTCAGAAGTTTTAACCGATTAACTAAGTGGCAATCGGTACAATTGGCGTAACAACAAAGATCTGTTTCGATAATGAACACAATCGCTATCGAATGCTCTGGACAAATAAATATTATTATTCGTAGGCAATCTCGTTGGGAAAACGCATAACCGTTGTTCGCGGCGAGTAACTGTGTACTATTTGTTGATACAAATCGTATAATTTTCATGATTATTTCGTGTTAAAACTATCACAGGTATATAGAAAAATGAATATAAAAGGGGGGGGGAAAACAAATGTTCGTGCAAAATAGTATATTTATTATTCGCATCCGAACGTAATCCGATTTTAATAAACTCGTTCGTCTGTTAACTCAGAACCGAAAATATTCGGTACATTATTTCGAAAGTTCCCGGTACCGAAAAAGGCTTCTTGAATTGTGAACTATGGGTTTTGAAATTTTCTCCGGGCACCGGTTTGAAAAATTGGGATCCGGTTCCAGCGCCCGGTATATACGTACAAGACGAACAAGTAAAAAAAAAAATAATAATAAGACTTCGAGTATTTCGAACGATTCCGGTTGCCCGCGACCACCCCGCGCCGTACGAAATTGGGTTTGTGTTTCTGTTCTGCGCGTTTATTCCGCCAGTACTTACCACCTACATCTCGTATAATATATTTGATAAGAAAAAAAAAAAAAAAATCGTAAAATATGTCGTCGCGGAAATCGTCAGGCCGGGTGTATACTTAAACGATAATATATTTTCCAACGGACCAACGGCCGACAAAACGTTTACCGTCTATCTACGATGCAGTCGGATCTGTGCCAACAACACCATTCCTTTACAATTTTGATATAATAATATTATTATTATTATTATTATTATCGGTTTTAAAAAATCGTTATTATTCGTATTGTTATTGGCTATCGTGTGACAACAATGGACACCAAACCGAGGGCCCCCGATGCCCGTCGTCGTTCGCACATCCGATCCGATCAATTTGCGGGCGTCCGACAACGGGTGCCCGGGTATTGCACGCCAGCCGGGTTCCTCTGTTATTATTATTTATTTATTTTTTTTTTTTTTTATATATATATATATATACAATTTTTTTTTATTATTATTATTCCGCGGCTCCTCCGGGCAATTTAAACCGTCCGGTACAGTTTAATTCGATAAAAACACATTATAATAATAATAAATATATCGCCGATGGCGGGGCGGTGTAATTTGGACGTGTATATAGTTTTCCGACCGTCTTATAAACAACAATGCGGCGCGCAAGGTGAATGAAAAAAAAAAAAAAAAAAAAACCACACACACACGTAAATATTATTATAATAACAACATAATATAAAAATATGTACGCGAATAAAAAAGAAAAAAAAAAGTACCGCGGGCACACGGGCCGTGTCCAATCCGACTGATTGGCCATATCGACGACTAAACCTATACAATAATAATATTATATCAACCCATATTTTTTCTCTCTCTCGCCTCCCCCGGTATCGCGTTTAGATATATATATATATATATATATATTTATTTTTATAGTCTTCCGATTCGTATCGTTTGAAATAATATTACATATTATTATATCGAGCGAATTTTTTTTTATTATTATTATAATAATATTTATTTTTTTTATTTTTTCTAAACGTACTCCGGCACCGTACGTTTTTCCGCCGGTGGAAATCCGGTTATGCGATAACGCACAATAAATAATATAACAGTAAGGAGGCACTTGTAGCGGTTTTCCAATTTTCCCGCGAGACCAGCGAGATCGTTGCCGTCGACATGCGCACCGGGTCGGCAAACGGCGGCCGCCGATTACCGCGACCGCGATATAGGTTCGGGTTGGATTAGCGTAAAAAAAAAAAAAAAAAAACTACGGCGGTTCGGCTATGCGCGTACACACACGTAACATTATACGGGAAATAGAAATTCGGCCGGGAACGATTAGAAGACGGTTTTGAATGGGATCGCTAAACGGCCGAAAACGCCGTTTTTTTTGTCCGGAAAATTTACAAAACGAGAACAAAATATAACCGATCGTTCAATAGTTTTCAATACCTTTCCCGTTCGTTTCGTCCGAACAAATTCGCGTTCGTATTCCCCGTCCGTGTATTGATAACGGACAACCACTGTGAATACGATCGAATCGTTATAATGATTACGTTAAATCCCCTCGTCCTCGGTGTCGTTGCAGAAACGATTTTTCATTTATCCCGCCAGCATGCAACGCATTTGTCTTCGATCGATAAAAGGGCCGAGGGGTAGGGTTTGCCGTATATCACGTACCGCGAAAATAATACGTTTGTTTACTGATTTCTAAATATGAAATACGAACAAATAATAATAATAAAAACAACACGTTTCCATTAAAATACCCACCACGTTAGAAACACGTACCCGACTTGTAATCAAAAATAAATATTATACACAAATACAAGTATAATATCTTTGGAACGATCGTTACGAAAATAAACAACGGAAATAGAAATAATGCTTTACATTTTTACACGACAATCTTCCGGATCAACGGGGTTCAGAATAAAACGGAATTATTAAAAAGAGAAAAACCGGTGAAATTTCCGTTACATCATAACACGCGATATAGTGACTTGCAGTGATGTAAAAAAAAAAAAAAAAAAAAAAAAAAAAAAATCGATTAAAACATTTCAAAAATAAAACGTATTTATATGCTTATTAAATAAATGACATTATATAATTATAAAAATATATATTAAACTATACGACGTTAAAATATGTCCGATTGAGTTGCGCGGTATGGCCAGGTTGGGCTGTTTTGACTATGGTTAGTCTAGAGTACTTCTTACGTATAACCCGTTATTGTCGTTGAACAGTAAAAATTTCTTTTCGTACATTATCCTAATTTTGTGTTTGGACGTTAACGCACGATGAAAATCATCGAGTTATCGTGAAAGTATATATACGTAAACACGGGTCCGTACCCATAAGTAAAATAAAAACTAGTAATACAACACCATTAAGATATTTGATTATATAAACGTCCACGACGAAACAGGAATGTGTATACGTACCTTAATACAGGCGAAAGAAATTATCAACGTTATCCGCAAAAGAGATTGTTAATGCTAATAGAATATACGATTAGATGTATAAAACATTATTAGGTAATATTTACAGAGTAAAACTAAAACTACTATTTACGTTCAGTAAGAATCTCAAATGTGTGAGACTCTACTCTACACTTCAAACACTTTCTGGATTATATGGCTATATAATTTGTTCATACGACAATTTATCGGGGTTTTGGAAAAGACAGACGCATTAAAACCGAGAGTTTTTAAATGGGAAACTGTCGAATGGCGGAGGAGGCATAATGAAGAACCGAGAGATCTCAGGCCGGACATAGTAAATGAAACTACGAGAAAAATGCTGGAGTGGGTGGCACATGTATGGGAGATACCGAGGGAGTAAAAATGGAAAAGACCGCCAAGTAAAGCCACGATTGCGCTGGGATAATGATATAAAGAGATACGTGGAGATTTTTCATCCGGATACAGACTGGCGACGAACGGAGACAATTTTGTTTGGATGTTTAGTCTAAAAGGCTAAAAAAAAAAAATTTAACAAAAAATACAGATTATTGATCACTCCGCCTCGAACCGCGTCTGTTCAATCATCTTTACTTCAAGATTCCTTAGATCCTCTCCGAGAACCATTTCCCGGGTAAACCGCGAAATTTACCGAAAACCTAATAACGATATTAGGTAATTTTATTTCATATACTCGCGACAGTCAGGTTTTGAACTTGTAATATTGTTATACGTCACTGTATGTATATTATTGTGTAATAGAAAACAATAACCAAAAATCGCCGACGCGTTTGTTTTTTTTTATCGGAATCGTTGAGCACTGCATATCGTATCGCCCAAAACAAAAGGAA